>CM035156.1:83174893-83915878 GCA_020205615.1 Panax quinquefolius | reverse complement strand
AATCATTAGTGGACCCCACAACGAAAGTATTGTTAGAATTAGAAAATGACGAAATATCTTTTATGGAAATAACAACGAAAGTTTTACCACTAACTCGGTGTTAAAAGTACAATAATACGCGTGATTTCACAAGTAGTACACCACGGTATTGATTATTGATGCTTACGTGAGAAGTCACTCGCTTATACTCAATTATTACTACAAGAATTGTTTGCATCATATCTCTCATATTATTGATTCAATTATTGTCACAAAGATTATCATCTGCATAATATTTTATATTATTAAATCAATAATTGAGACGATTAAAGTTATTAATATTATTATTTGCAATATTGACGATGTCTAGAAGTTACATTAAGGAGAGGTTTGGTCACCTAATTGCGCTACCAATAGGATGAAATCCTTATTGAAAGCCCCTCTTTCTCGAAACGACACAGTTTGTTAATATTGCGAATTATAATAATGATGATAAATGTTGTTAAAAATATTGAGGTGATTTTTAAGAAGTATTTGTTGTAAGTATTGGCGTATTATATAATTCCCCATTTACCCATTTTTCAAAATAATCGGAGAAATTTATTCTTTATAATAAAGGTGAGAGCCACATGTGGGGCCCACGTATGGAAGAAATGGATGAAATGAAAATGGGGTGGGGGAGGAAACGTATTTGGGAGGGAATAAGTATTATATATATATATATATATATGTTATATTTTGTTTTTTTGCTTTGATGATTAACTTGAAGGAAAATTCAATCGTCCGTGATATTTAAGGCATCCGTGAATTTCTAAAACTGTTGCATCCGTGATTTTCCAAATAGTATCCTTAGTTAGAATTGAAAATCACACCAGAATCAGAGAATTCTTCTTCTATAATATTGAGCGTATTTCTTTTGAGTTTTAGAAAGCTTTGAGCGTAGAAAATAGTGAAAGTTTTCATCAAGAATATCCCCGTTATACCAGTTGGAATACTCTTCTTTTCAAGGTAAGGGATGTTATTTTTGTTTGATATTCATATGAAATAATATTTTCTTCCATACTCTATAGTATGTAAGTAATATTATTTCGTTTCAAATTTTGAATTCTATACTCATTTTGTTAAAGTTTTGGCTTCTATACTCCATGAAATTAGTAGAATATCCTTAAAATTTGTGTTTCATCCAGTATCTTTTCATGAAAATATTATTCTGAGCATTCTTGATAAATTTTAACTTTTTCATGCCAGAGTACTATTCACAGAGTACTATTCACAGAGTACTATTCACAGGGTACTATTCACTTAAGTACTATTCACCCGGGGTACTATTTATGATAAAAATTGATTCGTTTTCGGTCCAAATCATTTTTGGTACAATATTATTCTTGAATTTTACTCCACAAAGAATTATCATGTTGAAAATTTGGACGTTATTGATTTCTGGATAAATTAAATTATAAATTTTTAAAAATTTATCCTTTGCTTTCATTTAATTGAATTCTTATATCATTGTCATCATCCTCAAGTTTATATTATGATGAAAGTCATCTGTGGCCGTAGTGCATAAATGGACTTGGTATGATTATGACCAGGGATTATTCGGTATAATCATGACCGTAATGTTACAAAAGATGTGGTAAAAGTCCTTATTGGCCCGTAGTGCATTGATGGACAGTTGTTGGCATGATCATGACCATTGATGAATACACGAATATCCTTGGCCCGTAGTGCATGGATAATTCATGGTCGTGATAGTAATGAATATCATTGGCCATAGTGCAGGGGTGAATCGATGATGTGGGTTATTTATTAAGCTGAGTCTCAGCGATAAAAGTGATGAAAAACCTTTTAAATCATTGAAGATAGTAGATATCATGCTCTACTTGACTCTTCTAATGGATTGCTTGTTCCGCTGCAGTTAAACTTGATGTTTATTATGTTTTATCAGTTTAACACTGTTGAAGGCTAACGATAAATTATTCTGTATTATCTTAGTCATAATATTTCTTACTGGGTTAGTTGAGCTCACCCTTTTTCTTTCATTGTTCTCTTCAGGATATGAGAATGTAGTCAGGACTGGTCGGGGAACGGAGTGACGGTCCAGATGTTTGCATTAGTAGTCCTCACTACTCTATGAAATAGTGTGATAATAAATGTATTGAGGACCCCATTTGAGTTTGAATATTGTCTAGAAGACAATATTCGTATTAAAAATCTCAGTTTATGTTTTGTCATATTTTACACGACAGTTGTATTATTAAGTTGTATTTGAATTTTATACCATGTATTTGGCGACTCAAAATGGGTGATGTATACCTATTTTGGGGGCGTCACAGCCCAGGCCTTAGTTCTAGGGATTTTTTAGGACTATATTTTAAATGTGCAACTTATCTCATAAATCAAATGTCATCTCCAGTTAACAACAATCTTTCACCTTTTCACAAATTATTTTCCAAACCACCAAATTATAATTTTCTGAAATTTTTTGGATGTTTATGTTTTCCTCTCTTAAGGTCGTATAATCCAAACAAATTAGAATATCATTCTCTTCCATGCATTTTTTTGGGTTACAGTGATACTCACTTAGGATATTACTACTTTGAACCAAAATCACAAAAAATGTATCAAGTTCGATATGTTAAATTTGATGAAAGTAAATTTCCATTTTCTCAACCACACACTTCGACTCCGTCATCTTTGCTAACTTATTCTTTGTGCTACCTAATCATCCTTGGGTCATATCTCCTATCTCAGGTTCTACTTCTGCACAATACAACGAGTCTAAATCCCAATTTAGATAGTCTACCTCACAATCCAGACAGTCTCCTTCCAGCCAATCTCAACTCCAATCCAGACAGTCTGCCCATCAATCTAGACAGTCTCAACCCCAATCCAGCCTTTCCGTCTCCACGTCTTAACAGTCTGTGTGACGCCCCCAAATCTGGGTTCTCTAACCTCGGATTTAGTGCTCACGATCCATCATCATCATAAGCATTCTATAACTACTGCGGAATAATAAACATACATTGTTCATTATAACAAAGTCTTCAACACAATCCCAAAGTCTTGTTAACCTTAACTTAAACTTACCTATACTATTACAAAAGGTTTACATAAATAATTACATCAGATTAGATAATAATTAAACATCCTTAACAAACTATTCTTGAATCTTGCCCTTGCCTTTATCTTTCTTATTTGATGCCTTGGGATTTGCTGAAATAAACATCATGATATAGTAAAAGTAAGCAACTAATTTGCTTAGCAAGTTTATATTCAAAGGAGATATATATATCATGATAAGAAAGAAATTTATCTTTCAATGTTCCACAATAGAATCGATTGTGAAAGAACATGAATTAAGTTGCAATAACTCGAATAATAGATGTTGAGTGGTTTAAAATAACCATGAACATATACTAAGGTTGTCGATTTAAAGTGGTCCATTTAATAAGTTTTGGTAATCAAGGGATCGACCTTTCATACCCTGTATTATGTATAAACACTTAATAATGAAAGCAACAATTGTTTTTCAATATAATACTTTTATAAAATTATTCTTTTTCTCAGTCTCAAGTCCTTACCAAATCAATTAGTTAAGAACAACCTTTAAAACATATTTGATTTAACAAATTTAAACATATTCGATTTAGCTAATACAACTAGCATAGATCTATGTCATAAACAGTTCAAGAATGAAAGAACTTTAACTAATTCATAATTCAATAATAATCGAATAGGAATTCAATTGCATAAAGTGCTATTCACAATAATTATTAAGGATATGGAGTAATCAACAATAATTATCCACTAACATGCTTTAAAAATAATAACTCAAGTTTGAGTTAGAGAACTTGCTTGTTCGACGAGCTACGGCTAACTAGCTTTAATTAAAACTCTTTGAACGACCTAGCATTAACAATGTTGGTCTATTAATTAGTACTGTGTATAATTGTATGTCTATACGCTTACTTATGCTATTATCTAACAAATTGTTCAATCACAAGGTACACATAATATAATACTAATTAATCATATAAGATATTTAATAAATCTTAGGTTAATGATTTAATTAATTAATAATGTTTTTCTTAAGTAATAAACACTTATTAGATCCTTAAACAATTTATTATAATTGTTTAATTAATGAGTTATTTAAATTCTCTTCATTTATTAACTCTATCTTCATTTAATTACCATTTAATATTAGTTAAATAGTAATTAATTAATTACCTTTAGTTATTATTTAATAATAAATAATAGATAATTACATCTACTTATTATTTAATGTTAATTAAATAATAAATAATTAAATTATTAATATTATTTGTCTTTAATTATTATTTAAAATTAATTCAATAGTAATTAATTAATCATTTATCCTTGAATAATAAATAAATTGATTTATTTACTTCATTAGTCTTTAATTATTCATTACTATTAATAAATGAATAGTTAATTGATATTTGTCCTTATTTTTTATTTAATATTAATTAATTAAATAATAATTATTTATTTATTTATTTATCCTTGAATAATACATAATTAATTCACTTCATAAGTCTTTAATTATTCTTTCTTATTAATCTAAGAATAATTAATTATCATTTGTTCTTATTTATTATTTAATATTAATTAAATAATAAATATTTATTTTATAAATTTTATGTCAATGTAAGTAAGTAATTATATTATTATTACATAATCTTAATTAAACATTCTTTAATCATTATTTAATATTAATTAAATAATAATTAATCAATGGTTTAACTCTATTTATTATTTAATCTTAATTAATTAATCAATAGTTAATTTATTAACACTAACTCTACTTAATTATCACTTAATATAACTTCAATAATAATTAAATAGTTAATTATATTTAAATTATTAGTAATTAGTTTAATAATCATTTAGTGGCATTAATAATTATTAATTAGTAAGTTTTAAATTATTTAAATGAGTTTAAACCATTAATTACTTAATAATTACATAACTGTTCAGAAAAATTCTGAATTAAATATTTTAATATTCTTCACAATTTTAGAAAAGTTTGGGTCCTGGACTCACCACCAAAACCTACGTAGAAGTTGGTGAACCCTGTCAGCCAGGAAAGTTCAGCTTCCCAAAGCGAAAACCTCCTCCTTTTTTTTCTAATTTTTCTAGATTTGGGGTCCTTCACTAAAACTTGAATAAAATTAAATCTACAACTCTGATTTAGGTCCAGTCGGTCTCGTTGGATTCATATCTTCCCAAAATACAATTTTCATTTATCAAACATCAATTTTGGATCTTTGTTTATCCCGAAAAACAGCCCGTAAGTGTGACTAATCAAGAACATGATTCCAATAATTGGAGTGTTTTGGTATTAAATCCATATCTTGCTCATTTTTTAACATTTTGACATGATTCCAACGATGTTTTTCCTTAACTCATAAATCTAGCATGCCAAGAAATAAATCACAAAAACCCTTTGTAGATTTCAAAATGAAAAGTTTCAATCACACTTTCCGATTAAGTTTTAAAGGTAAAACTCATTTTCATGCATTTTACCAAACGCTTTTCTACATAAACACATACCAATACACAAGTTAAATCCATTAAACTCTATATCTATCATTCTAGCATGCTTCTAGCCATTTAAAGCTTGAACTCCATATATCTACCATAAAAATACACAAAGCATACAAGATTACTGTTTTTCTTAAACTTTTGAACATAATTTCTTTTCCTTCTTCTTGATCATCTTTTAAACACTCAAATAGGTAAGATCCAAACATGAAACCAAAAAAAACTAGTAAATCAAGAGTTTTGGAAATTCAAGAGTATAGGTTCTTTATTTTTTTTAAAACCAACAAAATACATGAAACTAAAGCTTGTAACCTACCTTGTTCTTAATGCTACTTTTCTTGTTTTTCAAAGTATGTGATAACTCTTGGTGGAATCAAAATATTTGCCTACTTCGGTTTTCTTTTCTTCTCTATCTCTTTCTTTCTTTTCTTTTCTTTTTGCTTTTTGCTAGCTAACTTCGGGAATAAATGAAAAGTTTCTTCAAAAAATATATATGGAGAGTATTTATAGGCAATTAGAATATATAGATATAAATTTTATATTTCTTATTGATCTCTCAATATCTTAGCTTGCTTACCTTGGTTGATAATCATTTATTAAGCTACAAAAGGCTAGGGGACTATTTAGGTGGGTTGCTAAACAACCATTGACCAAAAAAAATGGAAGCTAGATTAAATGAATCATGTGCACAAACTCCTCCTCCTACATTGCTAGATTCCCTATCCTCTTCATTTCCTCAATTTGTTTATTTTATTTATTGAATTATTTGTTAATTAACCATCTAGAAGGTCCATATAAATTGGGCCATAGCTTGGGCCATTTGATTTATTATTTGGATTCTCTAATTAAATTAGTTTGGGCCTTGATAACTAACATGGTCCAATACTTCAATTTTTTTATCTTATCCTAATCATTTAATTAGGTTTTCTCATTCCACTCAATTTGGAATTTAAATCATTATTTATGCATTTTAATTTTTATAACCCAATTAGACTTGCTTTAATTAAGTTATAAAACTAATTAATTGAGATGTATAAAATAAATCTCTTAGGGTTAGCATATATCTTAAATACTATTATTCTTCAATACCATAACCCATAGGTTATTTAATTTCCATACCTAATGTATAATTAGGTTATGTAACTTTTCTCTTAATCTTCTTTATATAATTCATACATATATATACATATTTAGAATATATATATTTATTTAACCATAAACATTTTCCACATAAATAATAACATATTTATTCACTATATGTCACAAAGTTTTCAATATCATTGATATTTAATTACCGTGTGACTTAAAATTTTTGTTATTACGATTCACACCCTAATCTAGACGACCTCCCGCTCACTTGCCTACATTCCGGAATCATCCCCGATTGTTTCTTCTTCGTCAATATAATCACATCCAAAGTAAGAACACCTATTCGAATCGCCTCGCTTAAACGACATATATATACTCATTATTATCCTCTCGTTGTTGATCCCTCCTCATAATCTAGGAATTCTCAATTTGAAACCATCCAAGATTTGTCAGAATCATGTCAGACACCTTCAACACCACCCATTTCCTCAATTCATATCCAATCAACCTCATCTAATATTTCACTGCAAGTCCCTCTAGGTGATGCTTCTCCAATGCTTGTATCCCCTTCTTCCTCATAATTTTCTTCGCTTCATACTATCCTTACCACTCTACCAGATACACAATCACATCCTTAACACTGAAACCATCCCATGGTTCTACGCTATCATAGCCAAGCTAATAATGCCTCCATTTTCACCACAGAGCCCACCTTTTTCCAAGCAGCAAATAATAGTCCTGGTTAGGGCCAAGCAATGCTAGATGAACTCATAGCCTTATACAAAAATCAAACATGGACACTGGTTCCCAAGTCTCATCACATGAACAGTGTTAGAAACAAGTGGGTCTTTCGCATCAAGACTCATGTTGATGGTTCTCTCACCAAAGAAATCAAGTTAAATTATTTCAAACTTTCAATCCAAATCATTAAATGTATTTAACTATTCTATTAATTATATCTTTGATAATCATCAAAAAATGGTCCATTAGACAACTTGATGTTAACAGCTTTTCTCAATGGTTTTTTAACGGAGCATGTCTATATGCAACAACCGTAAGGATTTATTGATGCTCAACATCTAGATTATGTGTGTAAACTGCAACGGTCACTATATGGGTTAAAGCATACACCAGAGCCTAGTTTTCACATCTTTCTACTTTTCTACTGACTCATAATCTTTCACAGTCCTAAAATGATACTTCTCTATTTATCTATAATGATTCTAACATTTACTTATGTTAACGCCAAGTTTCGTATGCGCGTCCAATCACCAAATCCACACGCTTAAATGTGCACAGTAACGAAATCACACAAGAAGCTTGACGGCATGGGCCGCCGAGTGATAGCTCTGGTGTGAGAATGAGTACAGGCTAAACAAGGTTTAACAATGGAGGCTTTAATATTTAGTGCTCAAATATGCATTACCTACTAATTGGAGTTTAGCCTTGTATTTATAGTTGATCTCATCACCTTAAAACTAATTCTCGAATTGTATTAGGACTCCTAAACATGGTAGTTACCTATTTTTGGGTCAAACTCAATCTTCTTAAAAGAAGGAAGTTGGATATAATCCTAACACCTACCTTTGGAGTTGGTATTAAATAAGGTTAGGACTAGAATCCTTAACTATTCAAACTCTTTATAATGCCAGACTCCATACGAGGAATAGTATAGGCCCAAGTCACCTAAACACCTCTAAGCAGATCTAGATCACGGCCCAAAGGGCTCGGTCGCCCAACCCCGAACACCATCCATCCCATTATTGGCTTCGGCCCATTGGGCTCGACAGATCCTTCATAGATCTGACCTTCTACCCATATAGGGTCGGCAGTAACACACCCGAACAACTTATTTGTTCTTGTATATGTTGATGATATTTTAATTACAAGTAATTCAGGCCACTCTCTTTCGAATCTGATTATTACTCTTGGTGTTGAGTTCTCCCTCAAAGACTTAGGGCCCTTACACTATTTTTTGGGGGCGAGGATGTACAAAATGAGGTCGGTCTTCTTCTTTCTCGTAAAAATATACCCAATATAATATGCATCGTGCTTCTATGTCCACTTGTATAAACCCCAGTCCACTCCAACTTCTCCATCCGAAAAATTATCCTCCACATCTTCAGGCATCATGTTTGATAATCCTACTCTCTACCGGCAAACTGTTCGATCACTTCAATATCTAAGTCTCACCAGCCCTGACATCTTGTTTGCTATAAATAAAGTCTATCAATTTATGGAAAAACCAAGGGTCATGCATTGGGCTGTTGTAAAATAGATTTTGTGATACTTACAAGGCACTTTGTCCCATGGTTTATTTTTCTCAGCTAGAGCCTCTCACACTCTCAATGCTTTTACAGATGTGGATTGGGAAAGTGACATTGATGATCAAAAATCAACTACAGGTAATAAAATATTCCTAGGTTGTAACTTAATTTCTTGGGTTTCACGTAAGTAACATACAATTGCACGCTCCTCCATATAATCTAAGTATAAAGCCATTGTGGATGTTGTTGCTGACTTAAAATGATTTTGTTCGTTGCTCCAGGAATTGCGATTACCTTTTCATCATTCTCCTGTGCTATGGTGTGATAATCTTGGGGCCTCTTATATTACTTCCAATCTTGTCTTTCATGCCTGCATAAAAACACATTGAGATAAACTATTATTTTGTTTGTGAAATGGTTGCTAACAAGCAGGTCTTTATGTGACAACCCGAATTTTTTATAAGTTATTAAAATAGGAATTTAATAATTATATTCTTATTATGAGATGTTTTGAGTTGAGTATATATATATACGTCTATATATATTTTGACATATGTGATCTGGTGTGAAGAGAAATATATATTCATATATTGGGAAGGTGAGGTTCAATAGTTAAGTTAACTATCAAGAAATTAAATGAATTTGGTAATTAATTTTAAATATTTATTGAATTAAATAAATATTTTAAATAATTTATTTATTGAGAAAAATAAATAATTTATGAAATTGTGGTATAATAATTTAGTTACGTGTGTATGATAATTAAATTAAAGCAAAGGTAAATTTTATTCTTTGAAGATTTAATTTAATGAATTAATTAAATTAAATGAGTTGTTTAATATTAAAGAAAATAAGTAAATTAAATAAAGTGATTTTTTAGTCTAATTTATTAATTAAATTAGATATATGATTATTTATTAATCATCAGAAGAATTATAATGAAAATTATAATTATTATTTATGTAAACTGGTTACATGTGTAACAAATAAAAACTATATAATATAATATTATTAAAATAAACTAGTGGGGGATAATTGGGTGTAGCCAAACAAGGCCTTGTGGCCTTTGGCTTATTGTAACTGACATATTGTTTTGTTAACTGAAGAATAAGGGTGAAAGCCATATCAGTTTATATTTTTATGCGTCTTATTTTCCTAAGGCTAACTACACAGTGAAAGAGAGAATTCTCTGAGATTGTCTAGAGGTAGGAGAGAAATTTCTAAGCCTTGACATCATCTCTTGCTAGCAAATAATCAAAGGAATAAGGTATAACCCTAATTTTAACTTTATTTTTGGAATTTCTATTGATAATTATGTTGGATTGATATATATACATGTATGAAGGGTTTATAATCAGTTAATCATCATATATGAGTGTTGTTTGAGTATCAAACACGTGAAATTGGGATTGTAGGAAGAAATTGAAATAACAGTGGTTATGTATGAAAATGGCTTAAGAAAGTACAAAATTTCATGCTCAATATTTATTATAATCTGCAATTTGATAATAGATGTTGTTAGTGCGTTGATAAACGAAAAGAACGAAAGTTAAACGGACCAATTTGGTTGAGAAACGAATTCGTAGTGAATGAATTCGCTAAATGTGTTTAAAATATGAAAATATAGCATGAACACTGAATTGGAACCCTTAAAATGATTTGTTAATATGTTTGAAGTGTTATAATTATTCTGTAGATGAGTAGCTAAGAGTTTATCGAGTCCAATGAATCGAAAAGCAACTAATTCGGACTTAAAATGAGAAAGTTATGTCAAAAATCGTGTTCATGGCGGGTTGCGGCAGCGCCGTAGTGGGGAAATTTGGGCAATGGCACCGGCGACTTGGCATGGTGAGGAAAAGGCGCGCAATGCGCGCCCATGTGTCTTGATTGTGATCGCTTTGACTGTTTCGGTAAAAAACGGTCATAACGCTTTTCATACAAACTTCGATTGAGGTGATTCAAGATGATCCTAACGAGGACGAATAGACCTAAAACTTTTGTTCTTTAAGATTTTTAATTTGTAGTCTTTAGGAAGGATCAAAATAGTCATCTTTGTGACTGTTATTACGTATTCGGAGGCGATCGAGAGGGCATCGATCGAGCACATACGCAAGTGTAGTGCTCCATTTATGGAATATGTTATTCTAAGTGATGTAACATGAAAATGCATGATATAATACATGACATATAAAATTTCCTTGCTCATAATAGAAAGTAATGGCATGACTTAGTATGCGTTTTGAAAAGAAACTTACTGATTTTGAAAAAAACAACAACCTTGTGGAAACTTATGTTCTATAAGTTTTGAACTTAGTGGTTTATATACATGATTGAGTTCAAATATAAATGAACATGATATTGTGTTTATAGTTTCTTGTTCATGATAAAACTTGTTAGACCTTGTGTTAGACAAGTTTGCAAGAGAAACTTGATATAATAGAACTAAGGTGCATAAATGCTACATGAGGTAGGTTTTGAACTTGAGAAGATGTTATCATGACTTAGTTACTTATGATAAGAGTTTTTAAAAGTTGTCTTATATGTGTTATACTACATTATTAATGATAAAATGATTTCAAAGACAAACTCCATTATCTTTTGTAAACTAAGTATTAAAACATGAATGATATGTGCACTCAACTAACTCAAGCATGACATAAATTATTAAGCATGTTTTAAAAGTATGAACTATGCTATGTCCATGTAAATGAGATAGATACATGTGAGCATGCTATTAGAGGCTTATTAGTACAAATATATGGTTTAAAAGATTATAACATCAAATCTTGTTAAAAAGTTGTTAAGCCTTATTGATTGAAATAAATCATTATGGAGCTAAGTAATTTGAATGTGAACTTGAAAATAGATCACAACCTATTTGATGTCAAGTACGGATGGCTAAGGTATACTTATACATGCCTAGCTATTCTAGAGTGTGTGATGAGAAAAGCTTTAAATGAAGGTTTTACAAACCTAGTTAGGAAACAATGTAACGTTACTATTATATTAAGAATGTATAAAATATATGACTAATGGATGTGAATCAATGATTATATAACCGTGTAGGAATTCACGAAGTGCGGATAAGCGTTAAGCGCTTAAGTCGTAGTTCATAAACTACGGATCGAAAAAGTCTTTCGGTTCTATTTGCTATGTGAACTTGATGATTAATTGTTTTAAATCTTTATTGCAAAGAGCATGATGTGTTATATATATGTTGAAAGTATGAAATGTTAAAGTCAATTTATGACTATGTTGATTCATTAAAGCATGATGATTGAGTAAGGCACTACAACAAAAAAGGCTTATTTACTGACGAAATTTTCCGTCGGGACTAAGGTTATTCCGTCGAGGGTAACCTTATCTCCGATGTAATATTCAATCGAAAATTGATACCGTATATAAGCACGTCGAAAATAAGTCCGTCGATTCTTCGGTCGGGAATACTTACGGTCGACGGAACTATTGTCAACCGAATATTCAGTCGGGGGTTAATATATCCCCGACCGAAATGTGTCTGTCGAGGATATTCGGTCGATCCTAAGCATGCCACGTGGCAGCCTGGCAAAAAAGGAAAATCAGCTTACGCGTGACGGACTTCTGTCGACTCTATAATTTGTCCGTCAAGGTTATTCGATCGAGGCTATGTATGCCACGTGGCAATATACCAAAAATGGGAAGAACCTTAACCTCGACGGTTATCCGTCGACAATACCATTATTCCGTCGAGGTTACTTTTTTTTTTAAATAATTTTTTTGTTTTTGCAATATCCAGGGATTTAACCCACATCTTGTACTGCACTGCACTGACCTCGCTTTTCCAACATCACATACACAAGCTAAACCATTACTACTAGCATAACTGCAACAAACCAAAGTAATGAAATGTAAAACTGCATTAATCAAAGTAAATTAAACTAAGGTAAATTACAAAAGATCCCATTAATCTAAACTAACTACATCAAACATCCCATTAAGCTAAATTAAGCTAAGTGTCAAACCACAACAAAACCAAAGTAATTAATGATAAGGTACTTTAAACTACAATATGTACGCCAAAAGTTATGTAAAATTAATACAAAAGAATTAAAATTATAAAAGAATTTAAACTACAAAAGAATGTAAACTAAGTTAAGCTAATAGAGCCCCCGGTGTGAGAAGGATCATCGGGCGGGCGTCGACGCTGCTCTAGAGTATGAAAATCGTCATCTCGCTCGACAGTCCACTCACACCCTTTGTTGATACAATATAATGTAACACATTAGTCCATATATATGATTCAGTTAAAGATAACTAAATGAAAATTAAATAACATGCAGAATATATATTTGTATTTAAAACGAAATATACCTGAGCAGTCGAGCGCTGACTCAACATCGGCCCAAATGCGTCCTCGACTAAGGTAACCACCATCCAAACAATCTCGTCACGATCGCGCCCACTACTCTCAAGGGATACCCGTACTCAATGGTGGCACCACCACCGCAACGCTCACATGAAGTCGATGGAGGCGAGAACTACCAAGGTCCTCTGACGATGGAACAATGGATCGGTCTCAAACCTCTCTCCGACATCACCGCCGCCATAACATCGCCGAACAAAGCATCATCTAAGCCAGCAGATGTGATGGTCCCACTTTGGCCATTTGACGCAGACGTCAAGCAGAGCCTACAAAAATAAATATAACATGAATAATATTACAAGTTTACTTTATTCATAAACACGAAATAGACACAAATATTATACCTCCCGGCAAAGTATAAAGCCGGTATCCTCAGAACCTCAAAGACTCGACACCTGGGTCGGTAGTACTAGTGGGTGTATCCCGAGACGCCACCCAAAGATCCGCCTCCTCGTCCCGAGATAAACTAATCTCTGCAAAGGGATGGTGGAATCTAACGTCTCAAAGATTGCCCCTAGCAACTGCAACTCTATATATGGCTGCTCACGAGCTTCTCAAACCGCCTCCCTGTAATTTGATATACAAGTGAGTTATCTTGGTATCATCATATAAATTACGTAATATTATCCTAAATAATATCTATTATAGTAAATGTATTACCCATATAGCTAGTCTTCTTTGGAGATATCGTCGACCACAAGTAGAGAGCCCTTGGTATGGACTCTATCCTTAACTCGATCATAGTAGGAGGTCTCACCAAGCTACTACTCGCATGGCCTAGATCATATACATTAAATAAGATCACCTTAATTTACTATAGTTGCAAGATAAGATTAAACTAAACTAAAGAGAAATACATACCGATTTCTTAACCTCCTTAAACGATCGCATGAGCCGTATATGTACAACTCGCAACTTGCCGCAATTCTTCTTCATCTGCTCGACTTGGTCTTGAACGCAAAGATCATCCCAAAGATATGCACACATCGCAACCCATGCCGCATCCGATATCTCATTTGGCGGCTAATAATCTCACAAAGTAGTACCGGGCATTTCTTCTATCGCCCGGACTGCCCTTTGTCGCATCTTGTACAACCGGCCGGCATAATTCTTTGAGATGTGGGCAATGATAATGGCGTCACCATCCGCCTTAGTGATGCCAGCCTCGTATCTGTAGTATCTCTATCAAACAGACATAACATACGTATGATTTATTATTTGAACAATATATAAATAACATGCATGGACCTTGATTTAATATATGTAAGTCGACTTACGTGAAACTCCCGCAACACTGTCACCATGAAGCCGCATCGTAAGCCGCAGATCGACTAAATCGCATGCGACCAAGTGGGGAGATGTGCCAAAGCAGATGATGCGTGTACGATGCCGCTTTAGCGACAGGATCCATAATACTAGAATACAAAATTTATTAAGAACATTTTAATTTATTAATCACATGATAATATCATTCTAATTGAACATAAGTGATATATTATAGTTGAAACCTATACACGAGTGACATCAATCGGGCTGTGTTTCAAATCGCCAGTGGACGACCTAATCGACCGAGGTTAGGCCCTCGCGAACGCCGACGTCTAGCATCTGTATGTTGATATATAGTTATGACATTATCCAAAAATAGTAAATGAATGTGTAATATAGTTATGAAAATAATGTTATTGAGCCAAAAAAGAAATCAACTCACTAGCATCTCAAGACGACCCTCCCAGGGAGCCACACGATCTCGGAGCGGCCACCACCACCACCTCCCACCTCCACCGCTATGTCGAGGCATATATAGTTGTACTCTTCAAAAAGCGGACATATAGATCGATGAACGATCAAATGGTCATCTTATGTGTGGGAAATATATATATAATGATTGATTTTAGTTGTATAGTATTTACAAAACACCAATTAGTGAAGAAGTAGTACGTCGTCAAACCCGTCAGAGTCAAAATCATTTTCATCCTCTAATTTTGTCTCTTGGTCTTCTGTATCAATTTCTTCCTCAATATCATCTTCTACCATCACATACAGACTAATAACCACATCTTCCTCCACTTCGTCAACATCGAGTACGTCAACGACATCATCACCTAACACATTGTCATCATATACCACAACGTGGCTGGGATTGCTAACTTGTTCTTAACGGGTCATCCGCTCTGCATAAAATTAGTACCATCAAATGGCCGAAGTCTTCTTTGTCACAATCAGATACCGTGGGGTTCTCTGTGAAACGACATTAGGGGCGTAATACACTTGAGTTGCTTAGCTGGCTAACACAAATACATCATCAGACTGTAAAATAGATTTTATATCTAATGTTACGATTCTATTATGATCAACTTTAACACCCTTTTCAGTATCAAACCAACGACACTTAAATGTAACGACCTTTTTAGCCCCTGGATAATTGAGCACAACCACTTCCTTTAATCTTCTATAGTAATTGGATTCATAATCTCCATAACAACTTCCCAACACAACAACGCCGGAGTTGACTGATGTCAATTCATTCAAGTCATCAACCTTGAATCTATACCCATTCACGATACAACCTAGAAATGAACTAACAAGTTTGTACGGGCCTAAAATGACATCTCTAAAATGATCATACGCGTTCTCTTCTTCGACCCTTCTCTTAAACCACCGGTGAAAATGTTAGATCATTTAGCCAAATTTCAATATGTCATTTGCCGAGCAAGCGACCAACAACGACCACTAACTAAGTGAATGTCAAATGTGTTTCTAAGTTTCAAAGTATATTACATATATATATATATATATATATTTTATGAGTGTATCAAGAGCAAATGGGTTTCAAACGGGTTTCTTAGTTTATTAGTTGCAACTAATAGTACTCCAACCTGCCCGCATGACAATGTCGGATAAAAAAGGGTCGTAGTTCTATTTGTGTCTATATATACTCTATTAATAAAGTTAATCGAATTACATGGACATTCCTCATCGTTCACCATAACAGATGACAACATCTCGAAGGAGTTCCATTAAGCTATTGAACAAAGTTCTAAGTTAAGCAACCCTCAGATGAGCGAGCGATCACTTCTCTTATGAATGAATCATTGCGATATGGGTTCAATCCATGAAAGCTTCTCACCACTCCAAATACTCATCCGAGGAATTTGGAGTGGTGAGAAGTCGCCTATGTCCCGGATTGGACCCATATCGTGAAATGCTTCATTCCTAGTAGAGAAGTGATCGTCGCTCATTTAGAGGGTTGCTTAACCTATAACTTTGTTCAATAACTTAATGGAACCCCTTCCGTATGTTGGCATCTGCTATGATGGAACAATGAGGAATGTCTTCAATAATTCAATTAACTTTATTATTCGATATAAGACACAAATGTAAACTACTACTTTTTTTTTTAATTGATGTCGAGGGCAGGTTGAGTACTATTATTATACAATCGCTACGTCGAATCCTGCATACAAGGAAGAATACATATATATGTAGGTAGAGTATTATCGAATTTATTGAAAATTGTGGCAAACTAAGCAAATGCTACTTAGTTTATTTTGCCAATGATAAACTAAGTAAACGGTACTTAGTTTATTAAATTATTATTTAGAATCTATAGAGACTACTGTTCGATATTCACTCCTACTGCTTGTCAAACGGGTTTCTAATTAAGTTGCAAAGTATATTATTTTAATTCATGACAACATTCTTATATATTCAGGTCTCTTTGAATTGCATCCCAACTAAGCAAATGCTACTTAGTTTATTATTTTGAGTTGATTTAATGTATTATTTTAATTTATTATAATTTATTTTATTTTATTTTAATTTATTTTATTTTGTATTATATAATATAATTTTTAAATTTTCTTATTAAATTAAATTAAATTAAACTACCTTATTACATTTATTAATTATTCAATTTAATTTAATTTAATTTTAATTTATTTTATTTTATTTTATTTTATTTTATTTTATTTTATTTTTATTTTATGTTATTTTAATTTATTAATTATTTTAATTTAATTTATTTTTTTTTATTATATTATATTATCTCATTTTTAGAATTTATTTTATTTAATAAACTAAATTAAATGAAATTTATTATTTTATTTATTTTATTTATTTGTTAATAATTTTATTTTTAATTTAATCTATTTATATATTAAATTATATTTATTTCATTTATTAAACTTTATTTTGTTTTATTCTCAATTATATATTAATATATTAAATAGTGAATTTTAATTTTATTTTGTTTTTTTAATTAAGTTGATTAAAATAATTGATATTTGAAGTATAAATTATTTGTAATAAATAGTTTAGAGCAATAGATTTTGTATCTCAAGAATTACGACGTAATTAAAAGTGGGAAATTTCGTCGAAAATATCAAGCATAAAATTACTACTGTTATTAACATACAACATATATATACAATATTGAAATTGAAGAAATATACACTGCAAATTACATAAAAGAAAATAAAACCAAATAATAAAATGGATGCTATTGTATAGAAGCTTCAAATGACCAATTTCAGACCCAAATGACCAAAAACAGAATTCATATATACATTATAATATCAAAAACAGAATTCAAGCAAATATACATTATATATTATCAATCCAAAAACAAAAAAAAATTTAAACCAATTGCACATTATATATAATACCAAATTCATACACAAATTTCATACTACTAACATATATATAATATATATATATACAATACCTGGATCGGCGGCAGTGGGTCTAAGTATGGCGGCAGACTACGGTGACCGGTGGCGATGGGTTGGTCAGTCTGCCAGGAAGTGAGTACTCTTGGGTGGTCGCGTCGAGGGTCTGGGGGAGAGGGGTGGGGGTACCGGGGGAAGGGGTTTGGGAGTGGGGGTACCTGAAGGTGGGTGGGGGTACCGGACCACCGGGATAATGTAGGGGACAACGTCGACGACAGGGGGATAGGGGTGGGGGTACCGGGGAAGGGTGGTGTCGTGCAGGGGGGACGACCGACCGGGGGGAGTGGGGGTACCGATGGGTGCAGGGTGGGGGGACCGGTGGAGATCGATCGAGGGGGTTGGGAGCGTACCAGAGAGAGAGACGTAGTCTAGAGAAATAGAGAGCGAAATGTAGAAATAGAGAGGGAAATGAAAATGAGAGGACGCAGGGAAGGCGAAGAGTTTTTTTAGGTTTATTTCTGACGGAAGTCTGTCGAGGTTGTGACCGTCGAGGTTATTATAACATCGATGAATTATTCAGTCGAGGAGGACACGTATTCAGTCGACTATATATTCCCACTGGCGGGAAACCCTCGCGCCACGGAGAAGATCTTAAATCCGATTGATGTCAGTCGAGGATACATTAATTCCAACTGAATTACTTTCAACTAAATATTCGGTCGGTCTTATATTAACATCAACTGAATATGTTTAGTCGATAATAATTCCGTCGAAAATAAAGCTTTTTCTTGTAGTGAGGACTCAATCTTTATACTTATTATATGAACTGTAGCATGTATGTTATATGTTGAGCATGTTATTATATGTTATGTGATGCATGAAAACTATTAGATTTTGCTGGGCTGTCAAACTCAACCTTACAAATAACCACTTTTGCAGGTTCAAGATTCAAGGTAAAGTTATGTGTTACTTGAAAGACATGAATCAGATGTGATACTTGAAGATTTATACACTTTGGTTGTGTTATTATTATTTGAACCATGTTTAAGGTTTCGAATAATGTATTAATGTTGAATTGTAATATCGCTTTTCGATGTAAACTATTGTAGTATTAAAATGATACTGAGATATTTAGATGTAAGGGTTGAAGGTTTTGGGAATGAGGATAGTTTGTAATAGAAAATTTTAATTATTCTGCAAATTTCAATGGTTGTATTATCGTTTAATGATGTAAAATTTGAGGTTGAATGTATTATTAACGACCGAAGTCGAAAATTAAATTGTATGAATTTTGGGGTCGTTACACTTTATTCAGTTTATTTCTTCTCACGACAATGTTGTCGATGCTTTCACCAAATTCTTACCAACCATCCACTTTTTGTACAACCAGACCTAGCTCAAAGTGTCTTCAAGGATACCCTTTGTCTTGCGGGGGGATATTAACACCTACTAATAATCAACATGTAGTTATGATATTGGTTTTGAATTACCATAATTATCTCTTGAGAATCTTTAATTTTTTAAATCCCCTTATTCTAGTTTAGGTTATTTTGTAAAGGGCTAATTAAACTTTTTTTACATGAAGTACCATCAAATTCATAATTCGGCCCCCCAGAAAAATTGGCCTTACAATTTACTACATTAAGTGTCTATTTAATATAATTTAGACCCCAATTTCAGAATCCGACCAAAATTGGTTGGAATACCCGACCCACTCAAGAATCCGATTAGGTCTTGTGTATTTAATACCAGTTGACCGTATAAATATACAGTTTAACTTAATTTAAAATTGGTTATTTACAATTCCGTTACATAAAGTACCACCGTATTCATGATTAGGGCCCCAAAGAAAAAAAATTAAAATTACAAATATAATAATTTTTATCCTTTTAAAAAAAGTAACTAATACCGTAGAAATATGGTATAAAATTATAAATATTTATAATTAAATTTATAAAATTTAAAAATACAATTTGTAAAATTTAAGTAGTGATATATTTTGTAAAATTTATAATTTGCAAGATTTAAGTTGTAAAATGTATACATACAATTTGTTAAATTATAAATAAAATTTTAAAATCAATTTTTTTTTTATAAATACAATATATGTATTAACTACTGGTTGTTTGAAGAATAAAATGAAAAACAAACGGAAAGAAAGTGTTGTTGGATAAACTAATTAACTACTATTTGTTTGAAGAATCTTTTAACTAAATAAAAAAAACTCACTTTCCAAATCCAAGGCACTAAAATTTTCAAATTTGAAGGAACAAAATAATTTGGAGGATTAAGGAAGATGGAGAGAGGAGAGAGAGCAAATGGGACATTTTTTTTCTTTTTTCTTTTTCAATTTTTTCCTCCTCCTTTTGTATACTCTTCCAATATAAAAAGGGTATTATTTAATTAATTAAATTTTGGGCACTTTTGTAAGTTGTTTAAAAGTTTAATGTTATTCGTGTTAAAAATATAATTTGTATGTTTAAAAGTTTATTGATTTTTTTTGGTAATTAAGTCTTTTTTAAAATTTTAAAATAAAAAATTATATTTGGTAATCTTTGTATTAATATTTAATTTTAATAATTTAACATATAATAATTATTTATAAGGATTTATACAAATTTAATACGTCAAAATAAATATTTATAAAAATTATGTACTTAATGTAGTAAATTATGAATTTGGTGATACTTGATGTAACATAAGTGTTATTATCCCGTATTCTATAAGGTTAAATAGTATATATTAAGGCATAACAATTATTATTTTATTTGAATGTGTTTGAGTGAAATAAATTATTCTATATGAGAATTTCTTATATATATGATTAATATGTATTCTTGTGCTATTAATTACTCAAATTGGATTCGAGTAGGATGGAGCATGACATAACATATGTTTTTTGGTTCCTTGAAGAGATCGGACTTTGGAGTATAAACATCAATAAATGTGAACGTAGCCAAGGGAAGGTCTTTTCGAAGTTGATCAACGACTTCTTTCAACTTTGAATTGAAATATTGAGCTAAATCATTACGAGTATTGCACAACCGACACTATTTCTTTGGTCTACCGGAACTGGTAACAATGTCAAAATATAAGGAAGGCAACCAAAGGGTCCAGTGTTTTGGATCCAAAATGATCTAGCTCCCAAATCGTATAGTTTCTGCAACAATTAATATTTAGTAGAAGGAATTAGTATATTGGTTAAGCGAATTTATAAGTTAATTACATATTACACCAAAATATTTACAAATTAAACAAGGCTTATATACCTTCACATTCAATGTGAGACTGTTGACACACTACTACAAAACAGTAAATAGATAACGCGAAAAAAACGTTGTGGTTTCAGTCAGAAAAACGTGGTGGTTAAGGGTGTCATCTATTTGACACCCTTACACAATGTTTTGAAACGTTGTAGTTAAGTACATTACACAACGTTTTTCAAGAAAAAAACGTTCTAGATTTGTTTTCCATAAATTAGCAGATGCTTAAAAACGTTGTAGAAGGTATGATTCCACAACGTTTTCTGGATAAAAACGTTGTAGTTTAATATATCAGACAACATTTTTAACCAATTTATTCAATGTTTAGAAGGTGTCATTTATTTAAACAAATATACAATATTTTTAAAATGTTGTAGATAAAGAAAAAAAATAAGTTGTGGTTCACCTATATTACCAATGCACCTGCAATATGCTAATGCCATGATATATAGCTAAAAGGTCTAAATTCTCATTTAAATTTAAAGCCAAAATGTATCAACCATTCAAAATACATTCCAATAATACCATTCGTTTACAGTTTCAAATTACTACATCCACAAAATATATACCAAATTATCCATATATGCATCTCAAATTCACTTTTCAATATAAATTACTACTATATTGAATTGTGAATTTGATTACATGCATCCACAAAATAAACCAAACTATCCATAAAATTAAGCTACTACCTAAGCAAGAAAAGAACCTGAAGGGATGAAACCAATTTGAGGGCAATATCGTCCGGAAGTGAACTTTCCATATACTCCGACTGACTCATGTTTCGTAATTTCCGGAGAGAGAAAATTAGTGGTGTTGATGCCAGTATTTACGCCAAGCAAGATGTCGCCAAATTTGGTCCTAATAAACCTCCATATACTATTGAATGCCTATGTCTTGATTCTCACACCGACAAATTTTAAATCATTTACTCTATTTAATCGATCTTGACTACGGTACTCTTTATGCGGGACCAAATCCGGCGACTACTTGCAAAAATACGATAACAACAATTGGGAAAATGAAGGAAAACTTAATCATCTGCATCATGCAAGCTTAATCATTCCAAAATTTTACTTTAAAATCCCAAAATTAACACAAATTTGACTTGCGATGGCAAGGTATTGGAGGCTAGGGTTCTTCCTATTTGACGAAGAGAAGAAATAAGATGAAGAGAATTACCTACATGCACCTTCTTCTTCTTGAGTGCTTGCTTACTTATAGAGGCCAAGGTTACCTTCTGATTTGGGGTTGTGATAGATTAGAACATAATCAGATAATGGAGTTAGGGTTTGAGTACTTCGAGAAGGGGAAGGGAACAAATGAAGTAAAGTTTCTTGATACCTCCGTGTTTTTTTTTACCCGACTGCACATAGCTCCGTTTTTTTCTTTCCTCCGTATTTTTTAACATAGATAACACTTTTTTCAAATTAAAAATTGCCTTTATAAATAGATAACAATTTTTCATATGTATCTACTGTTAGGTTTGTAATATTCATGAACGCAATCAAATTGCAAAAATAAGCGGAAACGTGGAAAATCAGAGTTTAAAATTTTACAAACCATAAACCCGGATCACCCTTTATGCACAATTATTAATTAAACGAAAAGAAAGAACAAGAATCTTACCCTTGAAGATCCAAGCTTCCTCAGGTACAAGTTCACCTCCAATCCTTTTCGCGTTCAACTTGAATCCACCGGGTTTGGTTTCTTCCTTTGATCAACGTTAGCCACCCAAGTGTTTGGCCTCTAGAGGTGATCCACCAAGGAAGAAGAAGGATTCAAGAAGATGGGTGGTTGGCTAAACCCTAATTTTTCTATCTCTATAGAAAAGAACGTACTCTCCAACAAATTGGAATTATCACGTAGTCTTGATATCTGATATAAGACTCCTCTTATAAAGATATCAAGTAACCCTATTAAAATAAGGTATTATTTAATTAAACCCTTTTAATTAAAGGGGTTCCCTAATCTTATTAGGGATAATTAATTAAACTCCTTTAACTAATTTTTCTTCCTAATCCAATTAGGAATAAATGAGAGTACTTATATTAAATTAATTCCTAAACTCTTTTAGAAATTAAAATAATAATAATAATTGTAATAATATTAATAAGACTCCTCTTATTAATTTATATTTAATATTTTAAAATATTAAATAATAAATATTAAGCTATTTAATTTATTCTATCACCATAGATTAAATTAAATATACATAACATATTATTACGATTATGCCATTAACTTCTTAAATAATTATTCTTCCTTTTATGGTGTGACCCTTTAGGTTCTCCATATTAAACCGGTTGTGAATAAATCAATTAGAACAATTCTAATCTTATTTAAATAAATAAATTAAACAATTAATTTATTTAAATAAATAATATTTATTCTACAATAGGGATAAGCCTCCCTAGCAATCAACGATTTTTTAGATAATATAGATTTCAACATTAATCATAAAAGAACCTTTGAGTAAATAGTTACCGTACAATTCAATCCTTCCACCATACAATGTCCCAATTAAATATAAGACATGGAATTACTGTCAAGTCTTATTTTATTTAATTATATGTATTTCGATCCTTCAACGCACAACTCCAAATAATGCAAATTAAAACTCCTTTCTAATTTCATTACGCTTTATAACCAAGGACTACTGGGTTGTCATTTATCGAATCACATAGGACATTTATCTTCTTTTATTAGAAGTGGTAGATTCTTTATTGATCATATATTATCTCCATGTACAACTTGTTATACCCAAGCATACCCTTTGATATACCCTAAGGGTCTTAAGGAATAAGTCAAAGTATAACTCATCATACACAAGATACTATGATGATCTCAAGTCCAAGGATCACTTGTACTACTATCACTACTGAGAATTCTATTGATAGGCAAGTAAAACTCCATTAGGTATTCCTTAGCGAGCCAATGCTCAAAGTGAACTTATTCTCTAATAAGCACCTACATACTTGCTTTAGTGTCTCCACACAAATGATCATGAGATCAATCATCCTCATCCAACGAAAAGCAACGTATGTACCAATCTATCCGAATTCACTAATCCCCAATTTAGTAATCCAACGATTGGGAACTATTTTAGTTTTAAGCTTTCTAAGAATTTAGATCTCATTAGAATGATCATCATCATTATTCTAAAAGCATTGCTTAAAACTATGGGTTTATCACATATTATAAAATAAGATCATGTAGATAATTAAAAGCCTTTAATAAATTAATACTTTTTATTAATAAATGAATAAGATTGTTACAAAGTATATGTTTTATCATCAAACATGATTGGTTTGTGTGCATACTACTTTCATCTACAACGTTTTATTAAAAAACGTTGTGAAAAAAACTACCACAACGTTTTTTATAAAAACGTTATTGTTTAAGTGTTGTCTATTTACTGTTTTGTAGTAGTGACAGTAGCTCGTATAATTGCTTTATTTTCGTCATATGTCATGTTAGTAAACAATCTTTGGGTGAGGTCATTTTGGCCAATATCAATAGCATGGGCGGATCCAGCCACAAAGTTCAGTGGGGTCAAATTCAAATTTTTTTTTATTAATAATAAAAATTATAACTATATATATATATATATATATATATATATACTTTTCTAAATCAAATATAATTTCTAAACACTTAAGTCGTGAAGTTTAATACATATATATATATATATTCATAATTTTCTTATAAGGAAAATATTACAATGATTTTTTTAATCAACAATTTTTTTTTTATTAAAAACCCAATATAGTACAAATGTGACAAATCCAAAAGAGTTGGATAAGGCCACACAGGATAAAGAAAACTATATAAATAGTCTTGGAGTTTTAACACCTTATCTTTGTCTTTGAGTTTTAATTTGGTGATAAAAGAAAATGAAGCGAATGAAAAGAAAAGGTGATAATGTCAATTTTGTAATTGAATTTTTTTTTTAAGAAAAGTAGTGTTTTTGAGTTTTAATTAGAAAAAAAAATTGAGTGTATTTCGAGTCAAAAATTTTCTTCTCATTTTTTTTCTACAACTAAAAAACTTTACCGGATGTTAGTTAAAAAAGAAAATAAAGTAGAAGAGAGTACTTACTTTTTGAGCCAAATATTACACGTGGAGACAGAAATAAGAGAAGTAGTACAAAATTATCATTACTTTAAAAAGTCACTTATACAAAAAAGGGTGGTAATGGGGGTATGTACTATGGGGAAAGGGAAGGAGCCAAGGAAGGCACAACACATGGATGAAAATTAAGCCCTGCCCCTAGGGTAGATCTGCCCCTAATCAATAGTATACAATGCTTTGGAAAAAATATTCCTTCTTGGGCAACAAATACTTGAACACCACTTAAATAACAACCAAAAACTTTTATATTTATAAAAGTACAAGATAAAAAGTTATATGGGCAAGAATACAAATTAATTCACATTTAATTTTTAAAAAATATACCTTTTTCACTGACTATTTGTGATCTATTCACGAATTGTATGAATTGTTCAATTTGAATGTCAATGAAAAAGGGACTAAATGCACGCGATTCTTGGGCCACCAGAAGAATTAATTTGGGTGGTGCGATTGTAGCCAACAGTTGGGCAAAATTAACACCATAAGAACTTGGGGCATCTTTTCATAAGAAATAATTCTGTGTGGATGGACCATCAAACCCAATACTTAAACTTCACTACATACATAATTAAATTTATTCTAAAGTAATTAGGAAAATAGAAGAATAACTTAAAGTACACAGCTAAATTAATGGGATAAAGCAACTTTTGGTACCTGTAGTGGGACACGACTTACAATTTGGTACCCGAAGTGAAAAAAGTTATAAACTGGTTATTGTACTCAAAAAATGTTACACTTCGTTAAACATTAGGGACACAACTTACAATTTAGTACCCGAAGTGAAAAAAGTTACAAACTGGCGATTGTACTCGAAAAATGTTACACTCCGTTAAACAGTAGGGTTTCATCTTTATTATGTTTGAAAATTAGGGTTCTCTTCTTCTGTCTCTCTTCTTCTCTCATTCTTCTTGTCTCGATTCTCCTTTGATTACTGGTTCCCATATATTTATTAAAGGGTTTTCAGTGTTTAATTGAAAGGATGAGCTCGTCTTGCAGCATTACAAAAATAAGGGTCAATAGCAACGGGCACTCTGCCGACGGTAACAGTACCGTCGCTAATACACTCATTCCCGACGGGCAAGCCGTCGACTATGAATGTCATCGAGAATGATCCTTTTTTTGGCGCCAGACATTCTCGGTGGAGGGAAAAGCTTATTGACGACGTCAATTATTTTAGTATCGACGGTAGTGCCGTCGGGAGTGCCGTCAAGAGTGACTTAATAACGACGGCGTCATTAGCGAAGGGGAATGCCGTCGAGAATGATAAATAAAACCTCTACCCCACGATGGCAACGACTCCTTTTATAAAAAAATTTCTTCTCTATATTTCTTTTCCTCTTAAATTCAGCCATTTTCGCTCCTAATTTCCCCACTGAATCTCAAATTCGGGTTATTCATTCTCTAAAAGTTCACCCATTTCGGTTTATTACTTCCCATTTCGCCCATTTCTCTCATCCTTGTTGCAACCCCTCCCCTTATCCATTTCGCCGCTGCAATCAAGGCCTCCGACTGGACCTCCGACCGTACATCCGGCCATTCATCGCTGCAACTTCAGAATTGTACAAGGACTGGGCTGCTTTGTATTGGTAGGCTCACTATATTCAATCGCATTTCATTGTGCTTCAAATGTTGGATTTATTGGGTTGTTCATTGTTGTATCCCCAAATTGACTTTCAAATCTAGCTTATTTATTGTTTAAACTCCACTCAAAAATCTTAATTTGAATATATACAAGAGTATTTATATACCAATCTATTATACAAGAGTATCCGTTTAGCCAGTATTTCATGGGCAATGTCCATTTTTGGTTTTAGAATTTTGTTGATAGCATGTGTAATCTGTGCTCAATTGTTTCGTTAAATGCTGATTTGATTCCCCCTTTATATCAGTTCCCCATAGTTTATTCTTATATGTTAAAAATGTTTATTAATGGCCAAAAATAATACTGGTATACCTTGTGAGGTAATAGCCATGTCACTAAACTTTTTCTCCTTGTTCATGTTTGTCAAATTGTTTAACACATTAAATTCAATGATTTTATGATCTGATTTTGGTAATTTGGTTTACATAGTAGATGAAAATCCTATTAAAATTGAATTTAGGGATAGTATTCTATTTTAATTAAAATCTTTATAAGTGCTCTCCTGTTGTTGTGTTTAATATGACCAACTATCAAGAATGTGTAGGTTTTTATCAAAATAAATAAATAAAAAGTATGGCGAGGCAACCAGAAACATTTATACAATGCATTTTGCTAATTTGTTCATGAATTTCAATATCTCATGAATCATGATGATGTTGTATCAAAACTGACTGTAAATTGTTTGATTAATATATATATCCTCAGAAAATAGATTTCAATATCCTCATAGCAACTGTACCAATTCCAATTCCAGTTTATCTAACAATTGATCTAATTAGGTAATAGTTTTGGATTAAAAATGATAGTAATCTGTTGAGCTTAGAGATAATGTATAAATGTATATTTATTGCAATGTAAAAATTGTTGTGGTGGGGTGGGGTGGGGTACTGGAGTGGGGTGGGGTGGGTTTTAAAAAAGTTCAAATTGGAAAAGGTTGTGTGAAAGGAAACACTTGATTACTAAAGATTACAAATATAATAATTAGTGTACTGATGTGCAATCTTTGTAACATTTTTTCTTTCCATTTTAGGTTTGTGTGGATATTTTGTTATTGCTTTTGTTAATGCTTTTGTACAAAGTGACATGTGCATATTTTCATATAGTTTAGTAGTACAAAGTGAAATGTGCATATTTTCCTGATAAAAATCTAGTATTCTCATGTGCATATTTTCCTGATAAAAATCTAGTATTCTTTTTGTTATACAAAAATAATCCTTACTTTGACATGTGCATATTTTCATATAGTTTAGGAAGCTTAGAAACCCGTTTGAGATTCACTTAGTAGGAGTGAATCTCAAATAGTCCCCGTTTTGGAACTATTCTTGTATGTTTCGATCTCACTTAGGTTTGAATTAACGACGACTTGAAAGAATCTTTATATTTTTTTGAATTTTCGTTCAAAGATATATCTCTTAATGTTCTTGGTGCATATTTAGACTACGATATGTTAGTCTATTTCGTGTACTTGAAGACCATGGGAGGTCTTCTTAGAAATTTCTAAAAATTTAAAGATGTGTTCAAGTTGTTAACATCGATGAGGCGACACATCCTGAATGGGATAGAAGCTTTGACTTGTTAGAGTGGGAGATGAAGTTAGAAAACTCATAAGCTTGCATATACATTAACTTGGAGACTTGATTGTGTTTGTCTAACTTTCCATATATATTGCAGACAGTTGTCCAAGATGTTTGTTGATCGAAGTTGGATGGAACGTAGGGTAGCCACTGATAAGAGTGGGCTTAGCTCTGAGTACCATAGTGGGGTTAAATAGTTTCTCAATTTCGCGTTTGAGAAAGTCAGCGACGATGAGATCAGATGTCCTTGTAAGAGGTGTGTGAATGAGGTGTGGAAGGAAAGGAGTGATGTCATGTGTGACTTATTTGTGTATAGGTTCAAGCAGGGTTATACGACATGGATCTATCATGGGGAAACCTGGTTGGATGAATATGAATCAGAACCGGAATCTAGAGGTGACGAAACCTTTGAATGTACTAACATGATAGTCGAAGCTGCTGGTTTATACTTCCAATGGAATACGAGATTGGGGATGATGATGGCGTCGAAAGCAAGAGTGAATAATGCGGGGCTAAGGGTTTCTATGAGTTATTGCATGAAACAGCGATGCCATTGTATGACGGGCACGAAAAGCACACTGTCTTCTCTGCCGTGACTAAGTTTTTACACTTCAAGAACGAGCATGACTATAGCGAGAGAGGTTTTAATGAACTGCTAAACATTGTGAAGGAGTGCTTACCTGCAGGCAATAAGTTATCGGAGTCGTACTACGATGTAAAGAAAATGGTCAAAAGGCTTAATCTAGGGTATGAGAAGATTGATGCTTGTGAGAATGACTGTATGTTGTATTACGGTGATGTCAATAAAGATAAGAGGTCATATGATATTTGCGGTACAAGTAGATACTGTGAACAGCGCAAGAAAAAGGGAAAAGACGTGCCGAGAAAGATCTTACATTACTTTCCCATTGCACCGAGGCTTCAGCATTTGTTCATGTCAACACATACTGCCAAGTATATGAGATGGCACTCTACACAGGATATAGTTGATGGTCAACTAACGCACCCGACAGATGGGCTTGAGTGGAAAAATTTTGATAAAAATCACCCCTCGTTTGTTGAAGATGTTCGCAATGTTAGGCTTGGACTTGCTACGGATGGGTTTAATCCGTTTAATGGGCCTTACACCAAGCCCTAGTCAACTTGGCCGATGATTATTGTTGTGTATAACCTCCCGCCTTCGATGTGCATGGAAGATCCCTACATGTTCATGCCTTTACTGATTCCGGGTGATAAGAGTCCGAGTAAAGACATCAATGTATACCTCAGTCCGTTAGTTGATGAGTTGAAGATGTTGTGGGATAAAGAGGTTCAAACTTATGATGTATCTCTTAAACAGAACTTTGACATGAGGGCAGCTTTACTGTGGACCATAAATGACTTCCCGGCGTTAGGAATGATTAGTGGATGGTCGACTCACGGGGCCTTGTCATGTCCCGTGTGCATGGTGTCAGTTAAAGCTATGCGGCTCAAACATGGGGGGAAAATGAGTTTCTTTGCAACATCCAGACAGTTTTTGCTGATTGAACATCGTTATCGACGGATGAGTAGACAATTCAATCAAAAAATAGAGAAACGTCAAGTACCTGGACGTCTTTCTGGGACAACAGTGCTGAGTTGGATTACTCACTTGAAATTTCCACTTCCAAGGAAGAATCACAGATTAGAGCGAGCTTATGGTTACGGCAAGGTTCACAACTGGACACACAGATCCATGTTCTTTGACCTTCCTTATTGGGCTACACTATGCATCCATCATTATTTAGATCCGATGCATACTAAGAAAAACGTATTTGATAATGTTTTTTATACAGTCCTAGATGCAAGTGGTAGAACAAAGGACAATAACAAGTTGAGGCTTGATTTGGTAGAAATGAACATTAGGGAACATCTGTGGTTGTATCAAGAGGGTAGCAAGACGATAACGCCTAAAGTTGATTATACTTTGACCAGGGAACAGTTGCTATTGATATGCAATTGGATCAGTGGACTGAAGCTCCTAGATGGATATTCTTCGAATATAGCAAGGTGTTGTAAAGTCAAAGAGTTGAAGTTTCGGGGTCTCAAAAGTCATGATTTGTCATGTATTCATACAAAAGTTGATCCCCGTGGCATTTATCGACTTGTTATCGAAACATGTGGTTGAAGCACTGACGGAGCTTTCTAATTTCTTCAGATATCTATGCTTAACGGGACTCGATTCTGATATACGTGTTAGCACGCGTTTCAACTTACGCATTTGGCACCACATAGGCATTTGGCACACGTTGGCACGCGTTGCAACTTACGGGACTCGATTCTGATATACGGATGCCGAGTTATCAGCCCGTTTGCCCGATGAACCAACAGTTAGGCAAAAAGTCAAAAAAGAGACCAAAACTCGCCTCAGTCGTCCGAACGACACGCAAACACACACATAGCACCACATAGGCATTAGCACGCGTTCCAACTTATGGGACTCGATTCTGATATACGGATGCCGAGTTATCAGCCCGTTTGCCCGATGAACCAACAGTTAGCCAAAAAGCCAAAAAAGAGACCAAAACCCGCCTCGGTCGTCCGAATGACACGCAAACACACACATAGTACCACATAGGCATTTGGCACGTGTTGCAACTTACGGGACTCGATTCCGATATACGAATGCCGAGTTATCAGCCCGTTTGCCTGATGAACCAACAGTTAGGCAACAAGCCAAAAAAGAGACCAAAACCCGCCTCGGTCGTCCGAACGACACGCAAAACACACACATAGCACCACATAGGCATTTGGCACGCGTTGCAACTTACGGGACTCGATTACGATATACGGATGCCAAATTATCAGCCCGTTTGCCCGATGAACCAACAGTTAGGCAAAAAGCCGAAAAAGAGACCAAAACCCGCCTCGGTCGTCTGAACGACACGCAAACACACACATAGCATCACATAGGCATTTGGCACGCGTTGCAACTTACGAGACTCGATTCCGATATACGGATGCCGAGTTATCAGCCCGTTTATCCGATGAACCAACAGTTAGGCAAAAAGCCGAAAAAGAGACCAAAACCCGCCTCGGTCGTCCGAACGATACGCAAACACACATATAGTATCACATAGACATTTGGCACGCGTTGCAACTTACGAGACTCAATTCTGATATACGGATGCCGAGTTAACAGCCCATTTTTCGATGGACCAACAAGGTTGAAAAGCCAAAAGAGACCAAACCACCCCTCGGTCGTCCAAATGACACGCAAATACACACATATCACCACATAGGTATTTGGCACGCGTTGCAACTTACGGGACTAAATTTTGATATACGGATGCCGAGTTATCAGCCCGTTTGCCCGATGAACCAATAGTTAGGTAAAAAACCAAAAAAGTGACCAAAACCCGCCTCGATCGTCCGAACGACACGCAAACACACACATAGCATCACATAGGCATTTGGCATGCGTTGCAACTTACGGGACTCGATTCCGATATACGGATGCCGAGTTATCAGCCCGTTTGTCCGATGAACCAACAGTTAGGCAAAAAGCCAAAAGAGACCAAAACCCGCCTCGGTCGTCCGAACGATACGCAAACACACATATAGTATCACATAGACATTTGGCACGCATTGGAACTTACGAGACTCAATTCTGATATACGGATGCCGAGTTAACAGCCCATTTTTCGATGAACCAACAGTTAGGCAAAAAGCCGAAAAAGAGACCAAAATCAGCCTCGGTCGTCCGAATGACACGCAAATACACACATATCACCACATAGGTATTTGGCACGCGTTGCAACTTACGGGACTAAATTTTGATATACGGATGCCGAGTTATCAGCCCGTTTGCCCGATGAACCAATAGTTAGGTAAAAAGCCGAAAAAGTGACCAAAACCCGTCTCGATCGTCCGAACGACACGCAAACACACACATAGCACCACATAGGCATTTGGCATGCGTTGCAACTTATGGGACTCAATTCCGATATACGAATGCCGAGTTATCACCCCGTTTGCCCGATGAACCCACAGTTAGGCAAAAAGCCGAAAAAGAGACCAAAACCCGCCTCGGTCGTCCGAACTACACGCAAACACACACATAGTACCACATAAGCATTTAGCACGCGTTGCAACTTACGGGACTCGATTCCGATATACGGATGCCGAGTTATCAGCCCGTTTGCCCGATGAACCAACAGTTAGGCAAAAAACCGAAAAAGAGACCAAAACTTGCCTCGGTCGTCCGAATGATACGAAAATACACACATAGCACCGCATAGGCATTTGGCAAGAGTTTCAACTTACGGGACTTGATTTTGATATACGGATGCCGAGTTATCAGCCCGTTTTCCCGATGAACCAACAATTAAGTAAAAAGCCGAAAAAGAGACCAAAATCCGCCTCGGTCGTCCGAACGACACGCAAACACACACATAGCATCACATAGGCATTTGGCACGCGTTGCAACCTACAGGACTCAATTTCAATATACGGATGCCGAGTTATCAGCCCGTTTGCCCGATCAACCAACAGTTAGGCAAAAAGCTTAAAAAGAGATCAAAACCCGCCTCGGTTGTCCGAACGACACGCAAACACACACATAGCACCACATAGGCATTTGGCATGCGTTACAACTTACGGGACTCGATTCCGATATACGGATGCCGAGTTATCAGCCCATTTGCCCGATGAACCAACAGTTAGGCAAAAAGCCAAAAAGAGACCAAAACCCGCCTCGGTCGTCCGAACGACACGCAAACACACACATAGCACCACATAGGCATTTGGCACGTTGCAACTTACGGGACTCGATTCCGATATACGGATGTCGAGTTATCAGCCCGTTTGTCCGATGAACCAACAGTTAGGCAAAAAGCCGAAAAAGAGATCAAAACCCGCCTCGGTCGTCCGAACGACACGCAAACACACACATAGCACCACATAGGCATTTGGCACGCGTTGCAACTTACGGACTCGATTCTCGATATACGGATGCCGAGTTATCAGCCCGTTTGCCCGATGAACCAATAGTTAGGCAAAAAGCCAAAAAAGAGACCAAAACCCGCCTCGGTCGTCTAAATGACACACAAATACACACATAGCACCACATAGGCATTTGGCATGCATTGCAACTTACGGGACTCGATTTCGATATACGGATGCCGAGTTATCAGCCCGTTTGCCCGATGAACCAACAGTTAGGCAAAAAGCCAAAAAAGAGACCAAAACAAGCCTCGATTGTCCGAATGACACGCAAATACACACATAGTACCACATAGGCATTTGGCATGCATTGCAACTTACGGGACTCGATTCCGATATACGGATACCGAGTTATCAGCTAGTTTAACCGATGAACCAACAGTTAGGCAAAAAGCCTAAAAAGAGACCAAAACCCGCCTTGGTCGTCTGAACGACACGCAAACACACACATATTACCACATAGGCATTTGGCACGCGTTGCAACTTATAGGACTAGATTCTGATATACGGATGCCGAGTTATCAGCCCGTTTGCCAGATGAACCAACAGTTAGGCAAAAAGTCAAAAAAGAGACCAAAACCCGCCTCAATCGTCCGAACGACACGTAAAAACACACATAGCACCACATAGGCATTTGAAACGCGTTGCAACTTACGGGTCTCTATTTCGATATACGGATGCCGAGTTATCAGCCCGTTTGCCCGATGAACCAACTGTTAGGTAAAAAGCCGAAAAAGAGACCAAAACCCGCCTCGGTCGTCTGAACGACACGCAAACACACAAATAGCACCACATAGGCATTTGGCACGCGTTGCAACTTACGGGACTCGATTCCGATATACGGATGCCGAGTTATCAGCCCGTTTGCCCGATGAACCAACAGTTAGGCAAAAAGCCAAAAAAGAGACCAAAACCCGTCTCGGTCGTCCGAACGACACGCAAACACACACATAGCACCATATAGGCATTTGGCACGCATTGCAACTTACGGGACTCGATTCTGATATACAGATGCTGAGTTATCAGCCAGTTTGCCACACTTGTAAAACACAAACTAAAATAATTTAAATATGCTTAGTTTTCGACTTCGTTTTTAATATTTTACTTTTGTAGGGTCTTGTTGAGGAGACTCATGGGGGTGGAGTGTGACGCCCCCAAAATAGGTATACATCACCCATTCTGAGTTGTCAATACATGGTACAGAAACAACTACAACTTTATTATTACAACAATAAAATCTGCGTGAGTTTAAATACAAATATTATCTTCTGACAATATTTATACTCAAATAAATCCTCATCACATTTATTGATACATTATTTTACAAAAATGGTGAGGACTACTAAACAATCCTTTCTAAAACCTTCATTCCATACCCCACTGCATTTCGCTATATTCTCGCCTCCCGAGAAGAATGGAACAAAAGGAAAAGGGTGAGCTCAACTAGCTCAAGAAAGAATATTATGACTAAGATAATATACAACAAATTATCGTTAGTCTTCAACAGGAAAAATTTAATAGAATACAATAGACAACAAATTTTAAATCAATATTCGCATGGAAAATAATAATTCATTAGAAGAGTTAAGTAGAGAATGCAAACTACTATCTTCTATGTATGAATTTAAAAGTTCATCGCTCATCTTTTATCCCCAGTAACAACAATCAATATACATCCTGAATCAAATATTCATCTTTACACAACAGCCAAAGATATTCATCGATTAGTCATGTTCATTTAAACACTGTTCATCTTTGCACCTGAGCCAAAGATATTAATCGATCGGTCATGTTCATCTCAACACTGCTTCATCTTTGCACTACAGCCAAAAGATATTCTTCAAAAATCATTCATCTTTGCACTACGGGGCCAAAGATATTCAATAATATCATCATTTAAGACCGAGGATGATGAAAATATTTTAAAGAACGAATCCAAAGAAACAAAATGACAAGGATTAAGGATTAAGGATTCGTACTTTTGTTTTATCCATGTCCAACAATACCCCAAAAATAATCACAATGGTGTAAAATTCAAGAATGATCAAAACATGGATACAATCAAAGCTAGTATCCGAATAGATATTTTGGACGAAAAGAAGAAATTTTATTTTTCTATGAATAGTGCCAGATATCGTGAATAGTGTCAGATATCGTGAATAGTCTTGATATCGTGAATAAGTAACTCAAACACCAAAAGATAGAAATTCCACAAAAAAACATCTTCACGCTTCATGAATAGTACTCGTGAATAGTAACTCGTGAATAGTAACTCATGAATAGTAACTCGTGAATAGTAACTCATGAATAAAACTCCCCACATGAAAAGTTCCAAATTTGATAAAACTTCAGATCAACATTTCAAAGATAATGATATTGAAGAAATAATATCATTACTGAAAAAAATAATATCCCTTACCTCAAAGAATCAAGACTTCCGGAAGGAAAGGTCGGAAGTGATCTTTGAATGAAACTTGTCTTGAAACGAAAGAACTCTCAAAGTATCTAAATACTCACAAAATACGCTCAATAATATAGAGAGAAAAGAGAAAACTTTGTTTTTCGGTGTGATTTTCAATTCTAACTTAGCCCTCTATTTATAGGAAAATGTTAGCCTACCAAGCGAGACTTGACCACACACGATGGCTTTACTCGCTACTATTGCCACCCACCACATTTGAAATAAAATTCAGCACATTTCTTCACCAACCACAAGTGGGGCCCACTCAATTCTAGAATTTTCCACCAAAATCAATTATAACCCTAATTTCCGAATCGACACCTCTCTTAAAATTCATAACAAATCATTCGTGCATTTTTAACGGTTCAAAATTTGTGGACATATACTCAACTTATGTATGTATAACATACCCAAAAATTACCACAATCCAACAATCGGATTAAAATTATAACCCCATGAATATATCTCAAAACCCTCGATTTAATTTTTAATACCTCCATCTGATAAAATCTTGATAAAACACCTCAACATTAATTCCTTCATTTATAACCACATAAATAAATCCATCATTTATATCCACATCAAATAAATATTTTCTTATCATATGAATCAATAATTAATTATTCACAAATAATATTACGAGAATCACATTTATGATAACCAGTAGTTCCTGTGAAAGAGGGGCTTTCCGATAAGGATTTCTCCTTCTCGCGCGCAATTAGGTGACCAAACCTCTCCTCGATGAACTTTCTAGACATTGCCAATAATGCTATCTAATAATATTATTCAAATAATATGAATTATTGATCCGATAATGGAGATAATGTGCGGTGACAATTATTGAACAACAATAATATAAAATATCAACGCAAAGAATTATTGAATCAATAAAATAAAATATTGAATAAGAACTCATGTGAAAATTATTGAGTAGTGCATTCTTACGTAAGGATCAATAATTCAACAATCTTTGTGCAATACCGTGCTATCTTTTGTGCCACGCGTATCAGTATTTTAACCACCGGGTATTCCAACGGTCTTAATTGAATAACTACGCCGTTATTTTTAACCAACTTATATTTGTCATTTTCTTCATCCAATCGCTTTTTATTATGGGGCCACACATTATGCTGTCACTTGGCAAATACGAATATTCCCACAAGCATTTAATATTCCACGACCAAACGAATATTCCCAAACAAAATGAATATTTTATAACCACTTGCTTATTTTGAAATATTTGCGTATTTAACCCTTAACTATCCACATTAATCAAATCAACCCTTACTATTTCAAAATAATAAATAAAGGAAATTCCTTTTATTTAAAAAAAAATTTGGGTCTTACATGGAGAAATCATGCAGACAAAGCGATGCCCGCAAGTGGAGATGGTGATGACCACCGAGCTGATCTTGCTGATGAGACTATGGAGGGTGGGACAGGCGATGCGACCGGTGATCGTACGCTAGATGGTGGTGATGGTGACACTGACATTCCTGATCTTGGGTTGTAGTTAGTTTTTGTTTATATTTTGACTTTCATGTATGTATTTATATAGCTTTTGAGTTGTACAGATTAGACTTTTATATCTAAATATATTGATTGTTGATGGTAAAAGATATGAATGTTATTGATATGCGTGCATTGTCATTATTTGTTTATCTTTAATTTTTAACAGGTACAATTATGTATATGTAAATGAACAGGGGAATTTTGCAATTTTTAAATTTTTTTTTTAAGCAGGTCATTGGTGACGGGATCATTCTTGACGGGGCGACGACGCCCAAGCGATTTGACGGACTCTTCTGTCATGCTAATGACGCTATTACTGACGAAACGAAGAAGATCATTAAGCACGGCAGCAGAGTCGTCTTCAAGAATGACCCTTTTTTTTGTAGTGTTGGAGTGGAATCGTAAATGAAATCGGGGAAGAAGATTGTAGTTCATGCAATAAAAATGAATGGATTACACCAGAGTTCCCAAGGCGGTGCCACTATGGAGCAATGGTCCGAATGTGGGAGGCAAGGAAAGATGGAACAAAACATCGAGGATCTTCTTCGCGTCGACTTTGCTTCTCTCTCTGTATGTTTGTCTCTCCCGTTGGATCAATTTTAATGATTATTTAAAAATTTGAAAGTACATGCACCAGATTTCAACATTTTTCGAGTACAATCACCAGTTTGTAACTTTTTTCACTTTTGGTATCAAATTGTAAGTCGTGTCCCTAATGTTTAACGGAGTGTAACATTTTTCGAGTACAATCATCAGTTTGTAACTTTTTTTCACTTTGTGCTTAAATTGTAAGTCGTGTCTCTAAGATAGTACCAAAAAATTAATTTATACCCTAAATTAATTGTTTGGATTACAGATGTGTAGAAAATTTAAATTTGATATAGTTTATTAAACCACATACACCTATATTCATCGTCCCTTCTAGGTGTGCACATACGTAATTTCAATATGTTGCTTTCAAGTTTCAATAGCATTAGTCACACGACAAGATTAGAATCTTCTCCATTATACATATCATTCAGTTTTTTCTCAATACACATTCAAAGAACTCAAATATTATTTTTTTTAAGACACTTTTAGCGATACAATTGATCCCGAAAATTTTATTATGTTACTAATTGTATATTAATAAATGTGTTATAGATGATTATTTTTAGGGAGAAACATCAATGCCTGGACAATAGGTATTTAGATATATGCAACATTTTAATTGGGAGTATATATTTGCTTCTGACCCAATTTTTATACTTCTTGCCATAATTTAATTCTGTTAGAGACGACTTTAGTATAGTTTGTATTAGTTGAAATTAGATTAACTTTAGTATAACTACTATTAGTTCAACAATAGATTAAATTTACATGCTTACCCAAGTGTTCATTAATATTTTGTGAAGTGTTAGACTGTTAGTGAATCCAATGGGTTTTACATTAGTTGGGTTTCAACGCAAAACTTATTGCAACGAGTTTCAACTTGCATTATGGTTGGGAAATGATTCATAGTCGTTGTTCACTGTTGAGTGTTGACTATATCAACTTATTACTCATCGCATGATTATCACTTAAGTGATTCATGACTCAACATATGAGAGAGTTTACTCGGTGCTTCATTTGATTGGATTATTAATTATCAATTTTATATATCCTTTTAAATTTGTTAGCTTTATTGAGGTGTAAATACGTGTAGGTGTGCACATGGGCCAAGAGCTGAGGTATTGGTATTCCAAAATTGGAGGACTCTAAATCTGTAGATAATATTAATTTCTACTAACTTGATGTATTTTTTGGGTAATATATGCAAGTATGCAACTGAAATGATTTTATTGACCTTCTGTTTTGTTAAATAGTGTAATTGCTTGAGATGTTTTTTTGGTTTATTCATGGTGTAGTGCGTTTTAAGTGTTTGATAAAATGAGTTTGAGAAGATATTTATGGATAGGTATGCAACAGAACTAATTATAGTAGTAACTAGAGATAATAAATTTATGTAAAAACAAATATATGTCACGTGTTTGCCTTTGTTTCCAATAACAGTACTATGCTTTGTTGTGGTGCTCAAAGTTCATGAATCATATTCCTTAAATTATTTGTAAGTATGAATTTGGTTCCTTATATATCGTCAGACATGTAATTCAATGTTAAAAGCACTATTAAACATGCGCTATGAAAGAATTTGTCTCCTTAAAAGATTATGAATTTTGTTGTGTTTTGATGAATTTGCTTTAGTAATTTTTCGAACTCACTTAGTGTAGCCCTACCAATCTCAAGTTTAAGGTTCAAATTCTCAGAGGGGACTTCCCGAATGAATTGCGGGGTATGGTAAAGGGTGAAAATCTCGATATTCCTATTATCTTTGAGTAGGACCATTTATCTATATTAGACTATATAACAAGTTACTTGCGTTCTTTTAGTGATGTTAGCATTTGAAACTCCAAAATTTATTGGCTTCAAGTAGGATCATCGATTATCTGTATTAGACATTTATCAAGTTTTATGAACAACTCTTTTATGCTGAAGTCCTATTGTTATCATGCTCCTTAAACATTTTTGGGTTGAAAAAGTTCTCAAAAGTAGTTAAATTATGAAGTTCTATGTTGCGTTTACAATTTCCATTGGTTTTATAATATTTTCTAAATATGTTCTTGACAAAATTGACGAGAAAATAAACACGAGTATTGTTTCCTAAGTTATGTTTAAATTAGTAATAATTATTAATTTATTTATTTTTTTTGTAGGGAAGATTTTGTCCACTTTGTAGAAATATTTTTTTAAGAGTTTTGGTGATCGAGTGAAGTATATGAGGGGGGTGTATCATTGTTCAACCCCTTTTGAAAACTGTTCCGTTGGCAATTCAGCTGTGGAGCCTCTTATCGTGATGCACAATGCTATTGGCTCATGGCAAGGCTGCCAATCTATTCCGGGAGAATTTTCAGGCTATCAATTGGCCTTGAAGTATAGAGTATGATATTTTCATGTTTTCTTGAACTTGAGTTCAGTTTGACTATTAATTAGGAGCTAGTATGTTTGTGCAGTCTTAACAGGATGGAATTATAGGGATTGTTATATATATGTTCATGTACGAACCATTTACAGATTATAAGCTCGGTCAGGAAGATGCAACTAGGGCCTTGGCTTTCAGTTTTCTTATGTTAGTTAATAAATACTGAAGGTACTATGGTCTTTGGGAGACCAAGATACAATAACAAATTATGTAGTTATCATGACTTGAGTATTATTTATTTATATGTGGAGTATTGGTTTTAATTATTGGCTCTTTATGCTAATTTATCAATTAGTTTGAAACTAGTATGAAATTTATATTCACTTGAAATATTAAATTTAATATTTATTATAGCAATTAATAATAATAATAAATATGAAATTTCTGATTTGAAAATTAATTATAATTTGAAATGAATTTTGATTATTTACCAACTAATTTTTTATTTATAAATTTATAATTTGTGAAGGATTTTACTTGAAAAATGGACATTAATGAAGGATTATTTCCGTCACTAAAATCTTTTCTAGTTAATTAGTTAGTCATTACTGAAGGAATATTTTTCTCTCACTAATTTGAAGAAAGGTTCTCAATTTATAATTAGTGAAGGAAAATCTTCTATTGTTAAATAAATTTGTTCTTCACAATATATTTTTTGTGAGGGAATAAATTATTCACTAATTTCAAATAGTCTTTAAAATATTATTAGTGAAGGAAACCATCCTTTCACTAAATAACAATATTCTATTATCAAATATAATTTGTGAATAAAAAATTATTCACAATATATCCTTCACAAAAAATATTTAGTTACTACTTAGGGAAGGATAACCAATTGCGAAAGAGTTTAAAGCGAGCAATCGTGTGAAGAAAATATTTATTTACAATAAATCTCTTGTGAGTGATATATTATGTCTTGCGAAGGATTTCTCCTTCACAAGATGCTCTTTTTGGTGTAGTGTTTGCAACAAATTTTTTTCTTCGACTATAATATTAGTGTCACTAAATATACATTGGAAGAAATTAGAGAATATCTATGATGGAAAGGATCCTAATTCTACACAATTGTTTCATAAGATTGAAAATATTTAATTACTAAAAAAGTTGAAATATCTTTTGAAAAATATTTCTTCCGTAAAAATTTGAGTCCAATTCAATTATGTAAAAATGGCTTGATCTAATTGCTTGTTTTCAAATTAGAACGTTCGTGGTCTAGCTAATGACTTTAAGAATTAATCTTCAGTTTTTAGTTATTCTTTTTTGGGTCAGAAGACTCAAAAGATAAGAGGAAGAAGAAATTTTTATTGTCCTCTCACCATATTCTCTGGTCATATCCATTGGCAAAATTTTCAAATATAATAAATTTTCAACTTAGAATTTGGATAAATTTTGAATAAGTAACCAGCAAAGAATATTACTTGCCTTGAAAATGTCTGGTAATATTACTTGACATTTATATTACTGGACTGAATTTTATAGATATTTCCTCTTTGTTCAGCAGCTTATTTAGAAATTAGAACGTTGCGAGATCGAGTAATGCGTCTGGCTAATGATCGAGTGATAGGTCTTACAAAATAACTTATTTCTCATGGACATTATGTCGAGATTTATTTAATTATTTTTTATTTTTTTGGAGAAGTCATGAATTTTACCAGTTCAAGTCTCTCATATTATAACTCCTTCATACTATCTCTATTTTTTATACACTTTCTCTGGATCTGTAACGAATATTGACATGGGAGATAATTAAATATTTATTCATTTTGTTCCAAATTATAATGTTTTGACTTTTTGATTTTTATCACTTGCTCTATCCCTTTGAAAAAGTAAGAGTTCCTATATTTTTTTTAATACAAGCAATTTGTTTAACTTAAACTGGACCTGACAATATAATTGGTTAACTATTGAGTCAACTCATACTAATTGAAACCAAATGGGTTGGTTATTATTTTTATTTATTTAAGTTGAGTAAGGTTTTGAATCATATTTTTAAAAAGAAATATATGTCCAAATCAGATAATCGTTTTTCGACTCATATTTCATTTCAAATCCAAATCAAAAATTATTCAGTAATTATGTATATACCCCACGCCAAACCCAAAAAAATAATATTCAGTAATTATATATACACCCCACCCCACCCCCACCCTCCACCCTCCACACCCTCCCCCCAAAAAATTCAATGATTATGTATACAACCCCCACCCCACACCCATTCCATGCTTCTTAAAAAAATAATAATTACTAATTATGTATATACCCCCACCTCTACCCCTACCCCCCCCTCTAAAAAAAAAATAAATAAATTATATTTATCTTGATTATGTATATACCCCACCCCCACCCCCACCCCCACCCCCACCTCCCCTCCACCCACCACCCTAAAAAAATAAAATGCTTAGTGTTATGTATACATGATATATCTAATAGTAATTTATTTAATTGGATCATAATAAAGGTAAGTTTGAAATTTAAAATATGGATCGACTTTTATTTGAACCATAACCATATAGTTTCAATCCACACAACCCATATTAAAAATAGTTAACATGGTTTTAGTTCTTAAATGAAATCATAACTATATTTTGTAAACTAAAACCAACTCATAATCATATTTTGCAAGGCCTAACTTAAACAATTCATTTAACTTAAGCAATTCGTTTAACTTATGCAAATATTATTGACCTAACTTGTGAAATAAGCATTTACAATTGTAGGCTCTAACACTTTGTTTCTAAGTTTTAAAATGGACAGAAAAGAAAATAAAAGGACGAAAAATTTAAGTTTTCTTTTCAATTTATATGTTTCTGAGTTTTTTAATAAACGCAAAAAGAAAAGAAATAGATAGAAAACTTGGTCACTTTTCCTGCTAAAGTTTTCCGTCCAAAATTGGTATGATTTGGACGGAAAAGAAATTGAAATAAGTAATATTTTTATAATTCACATATTATCCTCCATTTTCAAAATAATAAAGTTTAAATTACAACTCATGTCCCCATTTACACTTGTTATGTTCCACATGAAGGGCTCCGTAACATTTGAAGTAGACGTAGTGATTACATTCACAATTGTTATAGTTATGAATGCTGCAGTACTTGGTATTTGTAATTATAATACTCTATTATTGTCTATACACAGGTAGTCTGATCTGATGATGTTTCTTTTAATTAATTTCAGGTGGACTCTGTTTTTCTTGATTTCTGTTGCGACCACAATGCCTTCTTGCCGGTAGTAGGACCAGTTTAGTCGTGATCTGCATTTACATCCGAGAATGATTGTTGTCTTATACTCTTTCTGTTCTTTAATATAAGTCGTTTTAGAAATATATTTTTGTTCCTTAATATAAGTCATTTGAGAATTTCAAATAACCATTAATTGTTTAGTTTCCAATATTACTCCAAGTATTAAATATAACTTTGATTCTCTGACTATTTTTTGTCTAATAAATAACAATATCTTATTCTAATACAAGAGCAATATAGACAATTAATATTATAGTTAATGGTATACAATCATTCCTTAATACTCGTGCACACCCTTAAAACGACCTATATTAAGAAACAAAGGAATACAATAAAGGAAATATGAGAGTCAGGGCTCTTCAAATTGGACCTTTAATTAAACCAGTATAGGACTCAAAACTATTGTACATTGTTCTGTGCCTAAAAGTATATTCCACCAATATATTTATATTGATTTCTTGGTAACAGATGTTTAATATTTTGGAACTCTATAGAATATATTCGACTTATACGTTTATTTATGATTTATCACAATATTCATGTCTATTTTTATTGTCTTTCCAGGAGAAAAATTGAAAATTTGTCATTTTGTTGATAAAAATTGAAAATTAAATAGCGACCCTCGTTTTGTTTGTGTATGATAAATGCAGTCTTATGGGACCAAATATTTGAACCTTCTCAAGTACCGATGAAAAGTGTAAGTATTTTTTAAAAAAAGGTAAAATATTCTGATGATGAAGGTAAATTAACTAATGTGATGGATAAATTAGTTACCATATTGGAAAAGCAAGAGCATTTATCAATTCATATATGAGTCTATTCTACAAATGATATCTTTAAAGAACTAACTGAAATGAATTTTGACGAGGAAAAAAATCGATGAGGTCTATTTATGGCTACTAGAAAATCAAGACAAGGGACGAGTAGTGTTTGAATAACCATTAGAGATGAGATTGAATTTCTTGAAGAATTTGATTAATAATCTCCGTTAGTATTAATAATATAGATTATGTTTAATGACTTTTGGGTATGGTTTGACAATGAATTTGTAGAAGTAGTTTAACATTTATTTGGATATTTGTATTTGATTATGGATTTTTTTTATTAAATTTATCTTGCATATTTTTATTCATTGTCCACTGATTCTAATTAATAGAAGGGTAAATTTGTAAAAGTGATATTTTTCTTTTCTTTTCATTGGAACTCAAAAACACAAGAAAAGAATTTTTTAAAATTTTTTATTCTTTTCTATTAAAAACTCAGAAAAAACATTAAGGAAAACTTTAAATTTTCTATTATTTTCTTTTATGTTCTAATTTAAGTTTTCTATTCTTTTATTTTTCATCCAAAACTCAGAAACACAAATTTTATACTAGCATCCGGGCAACGAAATTGTTACAACAAAATTGACTTGTGGGTGAAATTATTACACAAATTTTCATTGAGGGTGAAAGGATATTGTTACAACGAAATTGGTCATGACTTTTAGGGTGAATTGGAGGATATTATTGAGATATCGTACAAAGGTATCTATGGAGGTCAAATTAATATGTTTAAGAGTTGATGCATGGTTTGACTCAAAAAAGGGGTACACGTCTGATAGACACTTAATTCATACATTTTATTATCCCTAATTTTGTCCTTTTAATTATATTAGTTTATTAAATTAATATGTTTTATTTTATTTTGTAGGATTTAATATTTGTTGCAATAAAGTCAAAATCTTGGTGATCAAGCGATATTTAATGCTCTTATTCATGTAACGAATATCCAAGAAGAATCCTACAAGGAGAAGGAAAGAGGTGGAACAATCTTGGTGTGCAAGTCAAATCTAACAAGAGAAAGGAAAGTCAATCTAGAAGATCTCTTTATCTAGAAGATTTTTTAAGAAGTTGATTACCACTAGGAAATTGAAACCTACATGAAAAGGGAACAAAAGTGTCCAAGTTCAATGAATCTAAATTAGGGTTCAAAGTTATTTTTCCTATAAATAGGTCTCTTGTTTTAGAGAGAAAATTATGAGGTATTGTATTACTTTAGGTTAGGAGTAGGAGTAAATTAAATTACGTTTTATTGTACGCTTGTTGGAGGATCGTGAATAAATGGAGTTTTCTTATTTATTTTCAATCTTCTACTTCTTCTTTATTTTAGTTAATTTATTTATTTTCATGTCTAGTTAATTTCTTTAATCTAGGATGAAGATGAAATTAAATAATTATTCGTAATAATATTCTTTATCTCTTTTATTATTTATGCTTTTATGTTTAATTGATTTCGCTTCCTGGTTTCGTTATTGAATACCTTTGGTTTTATAGTTCTTATGTGATTTTAAATTAATTAAGAGGTTTTGATAGATTATTGTTAAAATATGAGTTTTTCATAATCCATGCTTGCTCAAAGAAGTTTTGATGGGTTATAGTTAATCCTTAAACTTTCATAGTCTATGCTTGCCCACATTAATTGTAAATTACTAAATTAAAGGGAAGGGAGATCAAAATCATAATTTGAGTTATAAAAATAGAAGAGATTGAATTATATGTTATGTTTATTATTTAGTGGATTCAGATTCCTAGATTGTTTTCTCATTAATTGTTTTTATATTCTAGTTAATTAATTCTCAATCTTTATTTCTAATTCGCCTAAAATAAATAGTAAGGAAACATTAAAATTAATCTAGTCTCGTGGGTTCGACACATCTTGCAGCCTTCAATTCGACATTGTGTACTTGCAAGACATATTTTAACACATCAAGTTTTTAGGCGCAGCGTTCTTAAGACTTGTACTTAATTTTATATTCCTTAATTTTTATTTATTCGAATTTTTTTTTTTCCTTCTAATATTTTTTTTTCAGGATTATTGAAGCGGATCGAAGGAGTGAAAAGATAAAGATTTTGTTGCTGCGCTTTCTTCGGTACTTCGTATCTTCAATATTTTTTAAAAGAAAAATAGTAATTTAGTTTTTTTTAAAAATATTTTTTTTTATTTGCCGCATTCATGCATTCACTCACGTAGAGCACATCTTGTTAGGCTTTTTTATTTTTTATTTTTTGTCAAATATAAACTGTGGTGATTGCTGGAGGATTGAGGTACGTCAAAATTTTCCATTCTTTCGTAATTCACATAGTTTTAGGACACTTTATTTGTTTATAATTTTTATTGTTTTTGCATTTTCATCTTTAATCTAACATTAAGGGTACAACCTGTAACAAGATAAGGTGAGGATTTCATCACCCTTCCTTGGCCCACAAATAACTCAATTTGCATTTTGCATAACCATGACCTAATAAAATCAAGAAATGTTGGCCCCTAGGACTCTCGAGCTCAATTAGGACAAGAAACTCCAAGAGGAGGCTGAATTTTAAATTAGTCAAACTACTGGTGTCTAGGAAAGTGGTTCAAAAGGTAAACGCCTAAAGATTGTGTGGTTATTCAATTAGTCACCGTATCTACGGAGAGACTCCCACCTTTCTTACACTTACCTGGCTAATTGTGTGATTAATTTTGAATTTGGGGGACTTTGCGGTGTAACTTGGAACAGTTAGGACCTGTCTAGATTTTATTTAGGCTAACCGTAGAATTATGATTTTTATTATTTTTTTTGTGTGACTTTCGTGGTTAGTTGTTGATTTGTTTTGTGATTTTTAGAAAAATGGATTCCTATTATAGTTGGAATAATAATTTTATTTGAAATCAAGAACCCTATGAAAATTTTAATGCACACCAAGTAAATCAATTTTTTCCAACTTATGAAAATTCTTATCTAAGTTCATATCCATATCCATATTCAGATCCAGAACCTCAATATCCACAAGAATTAACAAATGAAGAAGAGGAAAGACTTAGTGCCTTAGAGAAAACTATGAAAGTTTTAATGGAAAATCAATTTAGCATGGATCAAGTTATATCTCGTCTAGAAATTCAAATGAATAGATTAGCCACTATAAATGAACAAGAGGTGAGTGAATTTTCTAGTAATTCTGAGGTTAATTTTGAAAATCTTGATGGTTGTGGAAATAATGAGGAAAGTGAAAATTTTGTATTCAATTCTACACAATTTGAGTCAAGAGTATTTGAGGAGTCTACAAATTATGAGTCTATGCCTAAAATTGATCATGTTGCATTTGATGAGTCTGTTGAAAAAGTCTATAAGCCTAAAGTTCCATACCCCGAAAGACTTATTCTTAAAAAATCACTCACTAATTTTTTGGACCAGCCCATTAAAGTAAACATGATCCAAGAGTTGTCATTGACCCAAGAGATAATTGAAAATAGACTCTTGATTGAAAAAGATCCAATTGATTTTTTCTTAAATCACCTTGACCAAAATTGGAATGAATCCGAATATTTAGATAAGGTCAATGAGCCATTGAGATCCACTACAAATAAGTCAACTAAATTAGAACATGTATTTGAACCAATTCTTCCATTATTTGAACTTGTTAATGAAAGTTTTCTTGAGGTAAACTTAAAGCATAATTGTGATGAAAATTCTGACTATTTTCAATTTCCTAGACCTCCTGAAAATAATGAAAAGTTCACACTCACTTATCCATTTGTAACATTCATTTTTAGTTACATAATTTTTAGGATTTATAAAATTTGTAGATATGTACATTTGTTTTCTTTCTCATCACATCTTCTTGCAGAACAAATGCCCTGCATACAAGGTACAATTCTTCACATCTTTGTTCTCTTTTATTCATTTGCATACATTGAGGACAATGCATGATTTAGGTATGGGGGGAGTTTATTTGTATTATTGTATTAGATTTTTTTTTTCTTTTTAGGAAAAAAATAGTAAAAAAAACATAAAAAAAATTAAAAAATTAAAGATTTTGTTTAACTTTTCATGAATTGAATTAATTCTAATAAGTGTTTATGGAGCAAAACACATGAGTGAGATTGAAAGATTTAGAACTCTTGAATTTTTGATAAGATACGGAATCTTAGTTCAAAACAACATCTGGATTTTAAATTGATTTCACAAGCATTTTTGCACTTCACGTTTGCACTAATTCTTAGTTGTGGGGTATAAATCATGATTCGAGTAATTTCAAAAAAAAAAGTTGGAAAAAAAAGAAAAGAAGAAAGAATTATATGTTATGTTTATTATTTAGTGGATTCAGATTCCTAGATTGTTTTCTCATTAATTGTTTTCATATTCTAGTTAATTAATTCTCAATCTTTATTTCTAATTCGCCTAAAATAAATATTAAGGAAACATTAAAATTAATCTAGTCTCCGTGGGTTCGACCTGTACTTGCCAGTTCTTCAATTCGACACTGTGCACTTGTAGTACATATTTTTAACACTTCAACGTCCATTGATATAGAATTGTCAATATTGATGTCCATAAATGGACGTACGCAAATTACCCTTTGTGTTGCCAACTCAAGCACTACAAATATACTACCCAATCTAGTGTCATCAGAAAGAGAGATACCACCAGAGGATTAGTAAGTTTTCATTCATACTCCCACAAAAAGTAGTTTCAATTAGAAGACACATATATCTACCAAGAGGAGACCTTATATAACCCTCCTTTAATAAATTTTGATGATGATAATCAATTAAATTAGTTAGAGCAGTAAAATAGCCTCATTGAGTTCGGCAAAGAAATATTCTCGAGTGAAATTGAGTCTGAGGAAAGGATGGTTATGATTAATCCTCCCATACTAGTGAAAACTGTGAAGAAAATAATTATTAATTAAAGAAAAGAAATAGCAAGGTAAGTGTCTTTGTAGACCTGACAAACGGGTTGGGTCGGACCAAAATGACCCAAGTTTTGGTGGCCTGAAAAAGTAAAGCCCAAAGCCCTTGTTTTGTGGTAAGTGTCGGCTAATTCGCAGTTTTGATCGATTTATTTACCAAATTTTGACATATTTATGGGTCGGGCCTAAATGGGTCGGGCCATCACCGGGCCGGGTCATTGACAGGATGGGCCAGGCCAAAACGGCCCAGGTTTTCATGAACTGAAAAATGAAGTCCAAAGCCCACATTTTGACAGACGGACTGCGGTCTTGAGCTGATTTTACCTGGTCTATCTCTTTGAATGTTTTTTGTTTCCTCGTCCTAGTAGAATCGTACAAATTATAAATATTTACAGAACTCACTCCGTGCAGGACCTTAATTAGCAATCCTAAAGTGAATACAACCCGGTCGTCACTACACAATCTCGGATCCGGTTAGCATGAAGTTTAATTTTTGGTAAGTTGATCAATTGACCAAGAGAATCTTTGACACATAGAGCCTCGCCTCAAGGTCAAGACTTATCTACCAATCGATTTAACTTACTCTAAAAATAAACTTTATGTTAACCACCTCCCACAATCTCTATAAAAAATAATCGTGATGTGACTAACTATAACAGCCGTGTGGATGTGAATATCTACTTACCATCAGGCTCTACTTTATCATTAAAATAATTTAAATTCTTCCGACTCTTATGTTTGTAAATTTTTTTAAAGGAGAAATGGAAGGAATTTGAAGATAAAATTGATCTCATTTTTTACTCAAAATCCACCCCCCCCCCCCACCCACCCACCCACAAAAAAAAATTAAGGGATTTGAAGGGATCGATAAGAAAATATGGGAAAGTTAAGTATTTTATTTTACCTTAAATAACTTTTCAAAACAAATAATAATATAATAATTGTATCCCTATCTATTATAGGTCTCATTAAAAAAATAATTTTTCTTAGGGTCCTTCTACACAGACTGGTTTATTGGACAATTTCATTTTTTTTGTTTGTGACTCTAAAAACAGTAGGTTATTATACTGATCAGATAACTCTGTTTTGTATACGATTCTAAATTATACCTAAAACACTATATTTTGTAAAAATTCCTGTTGTAATAAATATTATACATTTTTTGAAAGTCACAAGTAAAAAAAATTAAAAATGTCCAATATTCATGTCTAATAAAAATATCCGCCAAGACTTATTCTTTTTCTTATTATTGATACTCCATTTTTCAATCTTTGTTGAATTTTGAATGGAATAAAGGAGTGAAGTGGCACAAGTTTCGATGTCAGTGATATGCATATTCTTCTTCTTTGAACAAAAGACATTTTTACTAGGGTGGGTCCACCTCACAGGCCACAACTTGAATTAAATCAAAGCTCTAGCATAATTGTCCTATAATATACTCTCTCCGTCCCTAATTATTTGACGTTTGTTCAAATTTAGGAAAATTAATGATAATTTTTCCAAAATTACCCCTCATTACTCTTCCTATTTTTTTGATACTTTAAACTCTTTCTCTCTTTCTTTCTCTTTATCCCAATAAAACTCTTCTTATCCCAACAAAAGATTTAAGAGTATTATAGACAATTGAGTACTATATTTAATGCTTTTCAATCATTATCTTAATTCTTGTGTCCACCTCTAAAACGTCAAATAATTAGGGACGGAGAGAGTAATTGTCAGTGCTTTGTGGGTAAACCACAACAACGGTGTCGTTTCTCGGCTTAATGCAATTAAGACATTTTATTTTTTTTAATGTTTTTTGAACAAATAAGTTAATTTTATATTCAATTTTTCAACCTTTGTTGATTTTTTGAGTGGAAAATAGGGGTATGTGTGAGCAGTAAAGTATAAAAAAATAAAAAAAAATTCTCTTCTCTACTTCTAATTTCAAAAACAAGAAAAAATATAATTAAAATCTCACCATTTCTCTTCCTTTCTAAAACCCATAAATATGGCAAGGAAAAATTATAATTCCTTTCCATCATTTCTCATCCATTTCCCAAAATCCTTCACATCTCATCCCTCCAGACTTTCAAACGCAACATAATATATACTCCCCGCAAGTTGGTGGGTGGTGCAGGTATTGGACAATTTGGAAGATGATATAATTTAGATAAGTGAGGAAGAGTGTTTAAACCTTAAAATATTTTATTCAATTCACTTATTTAAAATGACTCACATACAAGACTATTCATATGACTCTTAGGACACTTTTAGAGCCACTTTAATAATGATCACATCACCAAATAAATATACATGAATCTAACCATACGTTTTTCAAGACACTTCTAAATACATTCATGTACATACATGTCTCATGTACTTAGACATTACTCATTCATGTACTAATACTACTTAAGATAATTCATGAAAAATCTAGAAGATATTTATATATTTGGTTTAGTTTGCTAACATGGCCTCCCGTAAATAAAATTTATTCTTCACAACGTTGTAAAAACTTTTGATCTTCCAATTCCTTCAAACGCAATAAACTCTTTTGTCATCTCCATTGATGTATATGACACAAATAATTGTCTTGACATACTCAAGTCTTTAACAAGTTGGAATATTTTCATCATTTTTGCAATTTCCTTGGACGTGAGAATTTTCTCTTTTCTTCAATTTGTGACACCATATTTCTTCTTTATTGATAAGTGGATTTTATACCTACTTATTGGATATCAATTTAAGCGAATTAGGCCCATCTCAAGTACATTTCAGTCTGTTTTAGTTGCATTTCATGCTATTTTGCATTGCATGTACTTAAAACTCCTTTTGGTGAATAAGTGTAGGAATCGGCCTAATTTGGTGGTATTAGAGGGCACGAGGCTGATGGATGCGTGAAGGCGAGGCGCAAGCGGTGATATGCATGACATGAAGGTATAATGGAGCAAGGAGACCAAGCATGGAAGGAATGAGCAGCAGGACAAAGCGACAGTAGCAAAAACATTGCAGAACTAGAACTAGAATCCACAGATCGCGAGTCGCGCCAGCCATGCCACACATACTAGGCTCGAGGGGCAAGGCACGTTAGAGAGGCGATTGACATCCCGACTTCTGAGCAAGTCTTCATACGCATGAGAACATCTTCGAGGGGCGCCGGTTGCAGCGATAAACTGAGTCATTGAAGTTGTTTTATTTTAATTTTAAATTAAAATGATTGTAATGAGTTTTAAACGATATCTGACTGGGGTCAGACAGAACTTTCGGTACACTTGGATAATTTTTGACGTATTTTTCATCGTAGTAACTAGGGTTTACACGTGAGAGAGATTCCAACGAAGAACGAAGCCAAAACTCCATCTTCTCTACTTCTTCTTGGGGTTCTCCATCATTCTGGATTATTAATATTGTTTTTTCTGGATTTATATACGGATTTGAACGTAGACATTGGTTTGCAATCTACAATTGGGTTTGATCGTTCTATCTTTCATCTTTTAATTGTTTGTTTGATAATCATGTTTAGCGTTGATCCCATAATGGCTTTTGGTTCAGTCATGAACTAAACTCCATTATGGGATTCTAACAGATTTTAATATGTAGTTTGGTTGCATGCTTAATTGCTAGGGATGTTTTGCATATCATATGGGATTTCTATCATGATTATTTTACACGTATGAATGCTTGATCACCATTCGTTTCAATACTTGTATGGAATTGGTAATTGTGACGCCCCCAAAAATAGGTATACATCACCCATCTTGAGTCGCCAGATACATGGTACAGAATACAAATACAATCTTTAATATACAACAAGAGAGTTGTGAGTTTTAATACAAATATTGTCTTCTAGACAATATCCACTCTCAGAATAAGTTCTCATTACATTTATTGTTACACTATTTAACAGAATAGTGAGGACTACTAATGCTATCATCTGGACTGTCAATCCGTTCCCCGACTCATCCCAACTATATTCTCATTTCAAAGAGATTAAATGAAGGAAAGGGTGAGCTCAACAAGCCCAGTAAGAAATATTATGACTAAGATAATGCAGAATAAATTATCATTAGTCTTCAACAATGTTAAACTGATAAAATACAATAGACATCAAGTTTAACTGTAGCGAAACAAGCAATCCATTAAAAGAGTTAAGTAGAGAATAAAATCTACTATCTTATATGATTTAAAAAGTTTTTCATCACTTTTATCATTTGAGACTCAAACAATAAATAATCCACATCATCAAATCATCCCTCGCACTACGTGCCAAGGATATTATTTAAGTATCACGACCACTTAATTATCCATGCACTACGGGCCAAAGATAATCGTGTTTTATCAACTATTCCCGATCATGCCATAAAATAATTCATCTTTGCTCCCTTGGCAAGAGAATCTATAGCCATAATCATACCAAAAACTCATCCATCAATGCACTACGGCCAACGAGGACTTTTTCCACATCATTTGTAACATTATGATCATGATTATATCGAATAATCCTCGGTCATAATCATACCAAGTCCATCTATGCACTACAGTGCCACGTATTGACTTTCAACAAAATATAAACATGAGGATGATGACAATGATATAAGAATTCAATAAAACAAGTTCAAGAATTAAATTATTCAGAACAAATAACGTCCAAATTGTCAACATGATACTTCTTTGTAGAGTAAAATTCAAGAATGCTCGTAAGAATATTTCCATGAAAAGATATCGATGAAGCGCAAATATCAAGGATATTCCACTAATTTCATGGAGTATAGAAGTCAAAACTTTAATCAACTAAGTATAATAAAGAATGGAATAACAAAAGATATCACCACGCATGCGGTTCTTCAGATGTATGAGTTATTCCAATAGAATAATAAATAACGAAAACCGTGTCAAAGCGTATTATGCACCGGCTGTGATATTCCAATGTAATAATAAAGAATGGAATAACAATGAAATCACCATGCATGCGGTATTTAAGATGATGTGTTATTCCAATGTAATAATAATAAATAACGGAACCAGTCGAGAAATTCGCACCGACAGTGATGTTCCAACATAATAATAAAGAATGAAATAACAACAAAATCACCATGCATGCGCAGTATTGCAGATGATTGTGTTATTCCAATAGAATAATAAATAACGGAACCAGTCCGGTGTAAAACGCATGATAGGATATTCCAATGTAATAATAAAGATTTTAACTGTGTCCGCGTGAACGCACAAACAGTGATATTCCAATGTAATAATAAAGAATGGAATAATGTAAGAATTTCACCAAGTATAGGGTAGATCACAGATACAAAAGTTATTCCAATGAATAAAAAAAATAATGGAATAATGTGTTTCTCTTCATGAATACGAAAGAAATAATACCCCTTACTAGTACAACAAATAATATCCCTTACCTTATAGAAAAAAGCTGGATATAGAAGTAGTGAAGTAGCGTAGATACTTTTCTCCTTTCTCTATAGTTTCTCTCTCTGAGTTTCAAAGAATTCGTAAGAAATAATGAAGGAATGTGCTTCTATTTATAAAGAATGGATCAGCATAGTAACTAATTCATGAACGATCTAGATTGATTTACTTTTAATCTGGACGATCCAGATTTAAAGCAAAATCTTTTAAATAAAATATAATATATTCTATTTATAATCTAATAAAACGAATAACTTTATAAAAGTATTCTTTTTATATAAAAGATTTTACTATGCAAAACACTATGCAGCACTACGCAACACTATGCATAATAAAATATAATATATTCTATTTATAGAATAACTTTATAAAAGTATTCTATTTTATATAAAAAGATCTTACTATGCAAAACACTACGCATAATAGAATATAATATATTCTATTTATAAAATAACTTTATAAAAGTATTTTGTTTTATATAAAAAAGCTTTTCCTCGCTTTTATTACATTAATAATACTAACAAAAAACTTATATAATATATATATATATATATATATATATATATATATATATATATAACAATCAACAATAATTGAATCAAATATCGTGAGATACTATGCAAAGAACAACATCGTAGTAATAATTGAACAAAACCGAGTGACTTCTCACGTAAGCATTAATAATCAATACCGTATGCTACTATGCAACCACAATGACATCGTATTTTTACTACTAATGAAGTAGGTCAACAAAGATAACGGTAAAACTTCCGCCGTTATTTTCATAAAAATATTTTTTTGTCGTTTTCTCATTCCGACAATAATTCCGTTATGGGGTCCACCACTGATTGCACCATTGTACGAATATTCTCTGCTAAAACGAATATTCCCCAACCAATCGAATATAATACAACAACTTGCATACTTTGCAAAATTTATAAATACTACCCACAACTATAACATTATTTCAAATCCATACCATAATATTAAAAAAAATATTTCGAGAAAATTAAATCTTTATTCGTAAAATTTGGAATTTTACAATCTCCCTCCTTATGAAATTTCGCCGAAATTTACGTATCGCACTGGTATGCCAAACAGATGAGGACACTTCACGATTCTAACTCTTGAGGTATAACCTTTGAGTGTTGAATACATTCCAGAATTTTAATAGATACATCTTCATATGTTAAATTATCCGCTATCTCGTCCGGTTCTAAATCAATAATGTGGTTCGGGTCGTCCACATATTTATGTAACATCGATATGTGAAAAACGTTATGAACACGCGACATACTTGGCGGTAAAACGAGTTTATAGGCCACAGTTCCTACTCGATCAAGGATTTCAAATGAGTTAATAAAATCGAGGGTTGAGATTTCCTCTCTTCATCGATTCTTGCTTCTAGAATAACGCCCTCTTGAACCTTCTTTTTCACATTCATCAACTCTGAGTATTTAGCTTGAGCGGCTTTAACTTTATCGATTAAAGTCGATTCTACTCGTATATTTGTTATCTTCACTTAGGTTCGTATATTCACACTCATAAACGCATACGATCTTCTACTCCCACAATGGTATTGAATGGTACGATCGTAATCTTCAACAGCTCAAGTCAACGTCTTTGGCGCATGTTACGTTCGTTTTAGTTGAAGAAATATTTAAGGGTTTTAGAATGGGGTTTTGTACCGAGTCGCATAAAATTCAATTTCACGCCTGGGGGACAGAAGAAGTCTTTAGAAATACGCCAAGAAATTTATTAACAATAGAAATATCATTCACAATCGCGACTCTCATCCAAGACTTGGATAACATGTCACATTGATACCTATCAACTTGCCATCGTTATTCGTAACGCCCCTACAGTAAAGTCCGCTTTGCATTCCACACAAGGAAGTCAACAACAAAAGGACCGGGGCTCTTTACCTATGGCTTGATATGACAATGATTGACTTTAGTGGTTTGGTTGCTTGAATTCGCATAACAGGTTGGTTAAGAATATGAAAGATAACAACCTTACTAAAAGCATGATGAGTAGTTAACCAATCGATTCCTAAAATCACATCAAAGGCAAGTATTTTCAAAGAGATAAGATCGACAGGTAACGTGAAAGTGTTGATTTGAATCAAACAAGATTTATAAATAGTGGAGGTAGTGAAGGTTTCTCCCAACTGAGTTTCAACAGATAAATTAAAGTCTAACTTCTCCGAAGTTAAATTCAAACATTGAACACAACTAAGTGAAATGAAAGAGTTAGTAGAACCGGTATCAAACACGGTATAGACTTCGCAAGAATTTATGATCAACTTACCCGTGATAATTTTATTCAAGTTCCTCGTCATGAAAAAAAAATGCTCTCTCTTAAACTACCGGCTTTGGCTTGTCTGGGACATCCTTTGGCATCACCATCCCAGCTGGACTTGACTTCACCATACGACAAAATCGAGCTAGGTGACATTCTCTTCCGCAATTAAAACACGCTTTGGATTATTGCGTGCAGTTTGGACGGATGTGTCCCTCCTGTCCGCATTTGAAATATACGACCGGTGGTCGTTCTTCTTCCTTTGAAATGGGTGCTGATGTTGCTGTCTTTCCATCATTATTGAACCTTCTTTTCTTGAAATTTCCACTTCTATTATCTTGGCCATGATTACCACCGAAGTGGTTACCATTCATGGTATGATAATTTCCCCCGATGGTTATCATTGTTCACGATGGCCAATGCCACCCAAGATGATTATTATTATCGTGTTGTTGGTCGTTGCCTTTTGGTTGTGCTGACTCATTATCGCGCTCCAATAACTGAGCCCTATTCACAACATCTGAATATAAACAAAGTTTTGAGAAATGAGGTATTGACGTATATTAGGTTTCAAACCTCTTAGAAATATTCACGTCATTCGCTCCTCATTATCGACCAAATGGGATGCAAACAGAGACAACTCAACAAACTTAGCCTCGTACTGCGACACGGTCATATTATTTTGCTCCAGCTTGATGAACTCCACCTCCTTCATGTGACGAATACTTTCGGAAAAGTACTTGTCGTTGAACAGCTCTTGGAACTTCTCCCAAGATATCTTGAGTGCGTTAGTCTGGGTATGTTTTACAAATTCCCACCAGTAATCTGCCTCTTCACGCAACATAAAGGTGGCAAATGGAACCTTTTGCTCCTCTGAGCATCCCAAGACATCAAATATCTTGGTGATCTGCTTTAACCACGTCTCCGCCTTAAGTGGTTCTGGCTTTCCCAAAAACTCCGGTGGTCCCAGCTCCTTGAACTGCTTAGCGGTGATCGACCGTGGGTTGCCATTATTTACACCTATATTTTGAACAGGAGTCTCTCTTACCTGTTGTTGCATGAATTGTATAAAGCCTCTGAACATTCCATCGTTCATCATTTGGTCAGTGTTTTTATTTGCCTAAGGATTGTCGCCTTCCTGATGCACATTATCCTGATTATTGATATGTGGAGACTCAACGGTCTCTTGTGCTCCATAGCTATTCTCAACATTTTCAGATGCTATTTTCAAATACTGCAACAAAACAAGGGTTAAATAACATATCACATATTATCCCTATACACTGACCGACCAATTAAATACCAAATAAACTTAGGTAGGTCATACTAGCGAAGGAATTCCCCGTCTCTCCCCTCCTAGTTCTTGTCTCACATATCAGCCAGGGATCATATCCCTAAGCTTTGATACCAACTGTGATGCCCCCAAAAATAGGTATGCATCACCCATCTTAAGTCGCCAGATACATGGTACATAATACAAATACAACCTTTAATATACAACAAGAGAGCTGTGAGTTTTAATACAAATATTGTCTTCTAGCCAATATCCACTCTCAGAATAAGTTCTCATTACAGTTATTGTTACACTATTTAACAGAATAGTGAGGACTACTAAGCAGTGCAGAATATCCACTCTATTAGTGCTCTTGGCTATTTGCCTGTGATATGTGAACACTTCTTGCATGATAGTGGCGATTAGATGAAATATTAAATGAAGTTAGGATCCCATTATTTCCAGATTTGATTCATTTCATTAGTATTCTTATTTTTAGTTGTTATTCGCAATTAGATTAATTCATCAATTATAGTTATTAGTCTAGGCATATGAATACAATGATTTAATTGATGCATAATAGTTTAAATTTGATAACTTTCTCTGTGGGATCGATACTCTACTTACTCTGTATTACTTGTTGACACATGTATGCTTGCATGAGTTAGAGCTCTTTTATCAGAACTGAAAAAGAGGTAACAAGTTTTTGGCGCCGTTGCTGGGGAAAGGTGTTAGTTTAAATAATTATCATCAGTTTAAAGTTATATTGTATGACTTAGACAATTCTGATCATTTCTCATTTCTATTTTTCTTTCGTTTTTGGTTTCAGGTACTTGTAGATTTTTATGTACACAAGATCTTCCAATTCCGAATTAACACCAGTGCATGATAACATTAACGGGAGAGGTTGGAAAGCAAGTGTGCGGAGAAATTTGCAAGCACAATTAGAAGGTACTATACTGGACATGGCTAAAGAACAGAGAATTGAGCAAAGAGAAGAGCATCGGGCTCTACGAGAATATTCCATGCTGAATATAAATGGGCTACAGTCTAGTATAGTCAGACCGACGATAGCAGCCAACACCTTTGAGATTAAACCGGGCACTATTCAGATGGTGCAGAACTCGGTTTAGTTTGGGGGTGCTGCCACGGATGATCCGAATGAACACTTATTGAGCTTCATCGAGATTTGTGATACATTCCGATATAACGGTGTGACGGAGGATGCTATTAGACTGCGGTTGTTCCCATTCTCATTGAGGGATAAGGCAATGAGTTGGCTTCATTCTTTGCCGTCAGGGTCAATCACTACATAGGAGGACTTAGCGCAGAAATTCTTAGCCAAGTTCTTCCCAATGGCTAAGACTGCAAAGACGAGGACAACTATATGTCAGTTTGAGCAACAACAGGGAGAGTCCTTATATGAAGTATGGGAGAGATACAAAGAGATGCTAAGGAAGTGTCCGCATCACGGTATGCCGGATTGGATGGTGATCAACACTTTCTACAATGGATTAGGATGGCAATCGAGACCGATTGTAGATGCAGCAGTTGGAGGGGCATTATGGGAAAAAAGCTATGATGAGGCCTATACCCTTATTGAGACTATGGCTGCTAATGATGTCCAGAATCCTACATCACGGATGCCACAGCCCAAGGTAGCAGGTGTGTTGGAGGTAGATGTTATTACGCTGTTGTCGGCACAGATGGCAGCTATGGCAAAGAAGATAGACACTTTGGCAGAAAGAAGGACGAAAACAGTTGCCTTTATTTGTGAAATTTGTGCGGGGTCACACTCCACGGATCAATGTGCCATCAGCTCGGAGTCGGTGTAGTATGTGAGCAACTACAGGAAAGACCAAGGTCAATTTCAGAATACATACCACCCCAACAACTGAAATCATCCAAACTTTAGCTAGTCGAATAACCAAGGAAATCAGCAAAATCAGTTTCAGCCAAACCAACAGTTTCAGCCATAGTCATCTCAGCCACAGTTTTTATCCAAACCACCGTTTCCACCGGGATTTTCTCAACAACAACAACATCATGCTCCAGCTGCATCACAGCCAGAAAAGAAATCAGAAATGGAGGAGATGATGTTGAAATACATGGCAAACACTAAAGTTATGATCAAGAGCCAAGCAGTGGCCATTAAGAATTTGGAAACTCAGATGGGGCAGATGGCAAGCATGCTTAACAACAGGCCCCAAGGTTCCTTGCCAAGTAACACAGAGGCAAATCCTAGAAGAGACGGGAAGGAGTAATGTCAAGCGATCACATTGAGATCTGGGAAAGATTTGACAAGTATTGCAAGTCGCGCGCCCACGCTTGAGAACATTAAGGAGGCCGCGCGGCCACGCGAGACAGAGCAAGTACCTGCTGATGAAGAAAATCAGGAAAACTCTGAGTCGCAGCAGGTCGAAAAGGATACAACAGGTTTAGAGGAAAAGCCTAAGAGTTCAGTGCCACCAGCTTACCCTCAATTACCGTATCCGTAAAGATTAACTAAGCAGAGGGAGGATAAACAGTTTAGCAAGTTCTTGGAGGTATTCAAAAAGCTGCAGATCAACATACCATTCACCGAGGCATTGGAACAAATGCTAAGCTACGCAAAGTTTATGAAGGGTATATTGTCAAGGAAGAGAAGACTAGATGAGTTTGAGACGGTAGCCTTGACAGAGGAATGCAGTGCAGTGCTTTAGCAGAAATTACCTCCAAAGCTGAAGGATCCGAGCAGCTTCACAATTCCGTGCACAATTGGAAAGATGAACTTCAGTAAGTGTTTATGTGATCTTGGGGCAAGCATAAATTTGATGCCCTTGTCAGTGTTTAATCAGTTGGGATTGCCGGCTCCAAGGTCGATAAACATATCATTACAGCTAGTTGATAGATCCATCACGTATCCACGGGGAATTGTTGAAGATGTGTTGGTTAAGGTGGACAAGTTTATTTTTCCAGTTGACTTCATCATTTTAGACTACAAGGAGGACAAAAGCATACTAATAATACTGGAGAGACCATTGTTAGCCACAGGCAAGACTTTAATAGATGTGAAGAAAGGGGAACTTACGATGCATGTTCATGATCAGGAGGTCACCTTTAATGTCTTCAAAGCCATGAAGTTCCCAACAGATGAAGAAGAATGTTTTCTGGTTGATTTGGTGGATCGAGTCGTAAAGGATGAGGTACAGAGTCTTATGGATTATGAACCGTTGAAAAGTATCATTGCTGAAAATTCAGAATTAGAGGACGATGCAGTCGACGAACTTGTGCAATACCTGGATGTCATCCCAAAATTTAGGAGATTTGGAATACCAGTCGAGCCATTGACAAAAGCTAGAGAGTCATCGGTCAAATTAAACCCACCTCTTGAGACACCTCCAGAACTTGAATTAAAACCACTTCCAGAACATCTCAGGTACGCATTTTTAAGTAAAGATTCAAAGTTACCTGTGATTATTTCTTCTGCACTAACATCTTTTCAGGAAGAAAAACTTCTACAAGTGCTTAGAGAGTTTAAATCCGCTATTGGATGGACCATAGCAGCTATTAAAGGGATCAACCCTTCGTTCTATATGCATAAGATCTTGCTGGAAGATGGGAGTAAACCGTCGGTTGAGCAACAAAGAAGGCTTAATCCGATAATGAAAGAAGTGGTCAAGAAAGAGGTACTAAAATGGCTTGATGCAGGAATAATTTATCCAATTTCAGACAGCTCATGGGTGAGCCCAGTGCAGTGTGTGCCAAAGAAGGGTGGTAAGACCGTTGTGACCAATGAAAATAATGAGTTAATTCCAACACGCACAGTGACGGGGTGGAGAGTTTGCATGGATTACCGTAAGCTCAACAAAGCTACGAGGAAAGATCATTTCCCCTCCCATTCATTGATCAGATGTTGGATACATTAGTAGGTCATGAGTACTATTGCCTTCTGGACGGATATTCAGGCTACAATCAAATTATGATAGCTCCAGAAGACCAGGAAAAGACGACCTTCACATGCCCATACGACACTTTTGCTTTCAGAAGGATGTCTTTCAGGTTGTGCAATGCTCCAACCACGTTTCAAAGATGCATAATGGCTATATTTTTAGACATGGTAGAGTAGAATGTGGAAGTATTTATGGATGACTTCTTAGTCTTCGGGGACTCGTTTGACTTATGCCTTGAGAATCTAGTTATGGTTTTGAAGAGATGTGTTGAAACGAATTTAGTGCTGAACTGGGAAAAATGTCACTTTGTGGTACAAGAAGAAATCGTACTACGACACAAGGTTTCGAAGAAGGGACTTGAGGTGGATAGGGCAAAGTTGGAGACTATTGAGAACCTGGCACCCCCTACTTCAGTAAAAGGTGTTCGTAGTTTTCTGGGACATGCAGGTTTCTACCGTAGATTCATCAAGGATTTCTCTAAAATAACTAAACCACTATGCAGTCTATTGGAGCAGGATGCACAGTTCAGCTTCGATGAAGCCTGCATGTCAGTATTTGAGCATTTAAAGAGAAAACTAACTTCAGCACCAGTGATTACTGCACCAGATTTGGCTCTGCCATTTGATTTGATGTGTGATGCCAGTGATTACACCGTAGGAGCTGTTTTGGGGCAGCGAAAGGATAAGATATTTCATGTGATCTATTATGCCAGCAAGACCCTCACGGATGCACAATTAAACTACACCACTACAGAGAAAGAGTTATTGGAAGTGGTATACGCCTTTGATAAGTTTCGAGCATATCTAATTGGCACAAAGGTGATAGTGTATACGGATCACGCGATAATTCGACATTTAGTGGCAAAGAAGGATGCAAAACCCCGTTTGATCAAATGGATTTTATTAATGCAGGAATTTGATTTTGAAATCAAGGACAGAAAGGGGACTAAAAACCAAGTGGCGGACCACTTATCTCGACTCGGGAATCCGAAAAGGGAAGTAAATGACAAAGTCATGATCAACGAATCCTTTTTGGATGAACAATTATTTGTGGTGAAAGGGGAAATGCCATGGTTCGCAGACTACGCGAATTATCTGGTAAGTAAGATGGTACCTTCTGACTTGGTAGGCTACCACAAGAAGAAATTTCTGCATGATGTCAAATGGTATATATGGGATGAGCCTTACTTGTTTAAACAGTGCTCTGATCAATTGATAAGAAGGTGTATTCCATATAGTGAGACCGAGGGGATTTTGCAAGAGTGTCATTCTACGGTATATGGAGGTCACTATGGTGGTGAAAGAACAGCGGCTAGAGTACAACAAGCAGGATTTTACTGGCCGACAATTTTCAAGGATGCATACAGTTTTGTCCAGCGGTGTGATAGATTTCAGCGAGTGGGGAACATCTCCAAAAGAAATGAAATGCCTTTGAATACGATCCTCGAAGTAGAAATTTTTGATGTATGGGGGATTGATTTCATGGGACCCTTCGTTTCTTCCTGCGAAAATCTCTACATCTTGCTCGCAGTGGATTATGTTTCGAAATGGGTCGAAGCTGCAACTCTTTTGACTAATGATGCCAAGGTCGTCATCAGATTTTTACACAAAAGCATCTTCATGAGGTTTGGGACTCCAAGGGCTATCATTAGTGAAGAAGGCAGTCATTTCTGCAACAGGCAGTTTACAGCCTTATTCGCTAAGTATGGGGTGAACCATCTCATTGCTACAGCTTATTACCCGCAAACGAATGGCCAAGCTGAAGTGTCGAATTGAGAAGTAAAGAGAATCTTGGAAAAAGTGGTGAATCCCACACGGAAAGACTGGTCGTTAAAGTTAGATGATGTAGTATGGGCTTATCGAACAGCATACAAAACTCCGTTGGGCATGTCACCTTTTCAACTTGTGTATGGCAACGCCCGTCACCTCCCTATGGAGCTAGAGCATAAGGCATATTGGGCAATACGTAAGCTAAATTTTGATTTGAAAGCTGCAGGGGAGAAACGTCTGCTATAGCTCAATGAATTGAATGAATTTAGATTACAGGCATATGAGAATTCGAAGTTGTACAAAGAGAAGGTGAAGAAATGGCATGACCGAAAGATCATGGAGAGGACATTTGAACCGGGAAAAAGGGTTTTGTTTTATAATTCTAGACTTAAAATTTTTCCTGGAAAGCTGAAATCGAGATGGTCAGGTCCATTCACAATGAAGACTATCTTCCCGCATAGGGCAGTTAAAATATATGATCAGTTTCCGGACAAGCCTTTTAAGGTAAATGGACAACGATTGAAGCATTACTTTGGTGGCGAGGTGGATAGACAAAAAGTCACCTCACTTCTCTCGTCGACATAAGACTCAGAGACAGTCAAGATAATTGACTATAACTTAGCGCTTGATGGGAGGCAACCCATTCTTTCTATCTCTATTTTCATTTTATTTATTCAGCAGAGTAGTTAGTTAGATCATCTCTATTTCATGTTTGATAGAGTATCTGTCATGCATAATTGAGTGCATAGGTGCACTTGTAGTAAGAGGTGTTTGACGTAGGATAGAGTTGATTTAATCCTGCCTGTTGCTCATTAATTCATGCCTTATCAGTGTGTATTCATGTCTTGGTAGGAATTTTCAAGTGTACTCATCACCAATATGCAGTTTGAGAGTAAGCAATTTCCAAAACTGGTAATTACTTCGTGCGGCCGCGCATTCCAGCACTAAAAAGTCAGTAGCTTCTCTATCCAAACCATACCAAAATCTTCCACTCGCGCGCCCACGCAGGTTCTACATTGCCAGGCCGCGCGGCCGCGCGCGATGCCAGGCATTGGAAACACATCAACCCCAGAGGCATAAGCTATGACTTTCCCATGTTGCATGAGAACACATCCTAACCCTTTTCCTGAAGCATCGCTGTAGATAACAAATCCATCCGAACCAGATGGTATTTCCAGAACAGATGCCAAAATGAGTCTCCTCTTGAGCTCTTGGAAACTCTTCTTGCATTCCTCGCTCCATATGAATTTTGTATCTTTCCGAGTCAGCTGAGTTAACGGAGTAGCGATTCGAAAAAATCCTTCCATGAATCTTCGATAATAACCATCTAAGCCCAGAAAGCTACGTACTTCGGTCACCAACTTCGGTTGCTCCCAACTTTGTATTGCTTCAATCTTCGCCGGGTCAAAAGATACTCCATGTTTTGACACCACGTGCCTAAAGAATGCTACTTCCTCAATCCAGAACTCGCATTTCTTCAGTTTGGCATAAAGCTTGTTTTCACGAAGCCTTTCAAGTATCAGCTTCAAATGGTGCTCATGATCTTCACGACTTTTGGAATAGATGAGGATGTCATCAATAAAGACAACAACGAACTGATTTAAATATTCCTTGAATACTCGGTTCATCATATCCATGAAAGCAGCAGGAGCATTAGTCAATCCAAAAGACGTGACTAAGAATTCATAATGCCCGTACCTAGTTCTGAAGGCAGTCTTTGGAATATCCTCAGTTTTAATCTTCAGCTGATGGTATCCAGAATAAAGGTCAATCTTTGAAAAGAATTGTGCTCCTTGTAACTGGTCAAACAGGTCATTAATGCAAGGTAGCGGATACCTATTCTTGATGGTGACATGGTTTAATTCTCGGTAGTCAATACAAAGTCGCATACTCCCGTCTTTCTTCTTTACGAATAAAACAGGAGCACCCCAAGGAGATGTACTAGGACGAATGAAGCCGATGTCTAATAATTCCTATAGTTGGACTTTTAACTCCTGAAGTTCAATAGGAGCCATTTGATAAGGGGTTTTAGAAATGGGCTTTGTACCCGGTTCAAGGTTAATAAAGAATTTAACATCACGTTCTGGGGTAGACCGGGAAGTTCTTCAGGAAATACATCAGGAAGTTCTCTAACAACAGAAATATTATTCAAATCTGACTTGCCTTTATTCAAATCCATAATATGGGCTAAGAAAGCTTGACATCCGTTTTTCAATAAACGAATAGTTTTGTGGCTTGATATGATAGTGACTGATTTTAGTGGTTTAGTTGTTTGAATTTGTATGACAGGTTGGTTAGGAAATTGAAAACTAACAACCTTACAAAAACAATCAATTTTGGCATGATGAGTGGTTAACCAATCAATTCCTAAAATCACATCAAAAGCAAGTATCTTTAAAGAGATAAGATCAACAGATAATGTGATAGTGCCAACTTGGATTAAGCAAGATTTATAAACTGTGGATGTAACGAAGGTTTCACCCAACGGAGTTTCAACAGATAAGTCAAAGTCCAATTTCTCCGGAGTCAAGTTTAAACGTTGAGCACAAGCAGAAGAGATAAAAGAATGGGTAGAACCGGTATCTAGTAAGGTATAAACTTCGCAAGAGTTCAAGATTAGCTTACCCGTGATCACCTTGTTTGGGTTCCTCACGTTTTGGCCAGTCACAACAAACGCTCTTCTAGGAACCGCTGATTTTGACTTATCCGGGGCAACCCTTGGAGTCACCATCCCCGCTGAACTTGGTTTTGCTATAGTACAATCTCGAGCGATATGTCCTTCATTTCCATAATTATAACATACCTTGGATTGTTGTGGGCGCTTTGAATGATATGTCCTTTTTCCCGCATTTGTAACATCTAACCGGCGGTCGTTCTCCTCCCCTAGAATTGGTTGTTGCACCGGTCTTCTTGTTGATGTCTTCCGCCATTGTTGAATCTCCTCTTTTCGAAATTTCCACTTGACTCACCTCTCCTATTATCATGGCCACGATTACCACCCGAGTGGTTACCGCCTTTGTCCGTATTTTTCCCTCTTCGCTGGTTATCATCGCTCTGATGATTGCTGTCGCCGGTATGACCCTGGTTGTGGTCTCTCGGTTGAGTATACTCATTATCTCTCTCTAATAATTGAGCCCTGTTGACAACATCTGAATATAGAGAAAATTTATGAGAGATAAGGTATTGACAAATCTCGGGTTTTAGACCTCTCAGAAACATCCGCGTCATACACTCCTCATTTTCCACCAAATGAGGTGCAAACCTGGATAACTCTGTAAACTTTGCCTCATACTGAGACACCGTCATGTTGTTCTGTTCCAGTCTAATAAACTCTACCTCTTTCATATGACGAATACTTTCAGGAAAGTAATTGTCATTGAAAAGTTTTTGAAATCTTTCCCAAGACATGTTGAGTGCAGCTGGCTGGGTACGCTTCACAGATTCCCACCAGTAATCCGCTTCACCGCGGAACATAAAGGTGGCGAATGGAACCTTTTGTTCCTCCGTGCATCCCAAGACATCGAATATCTTAGTGATTTGCTTAACCCATGTTTCCGCCTTAATCGGATCGGGTTTTCCCCAGAAATCTGGTGGTCCCAACTCCTTGAATCGCAAGGCTATATGATGATGCATCAAGGCCGCCATCACTTCCACTTGTGAGTATTTTGTACACGAAGTCGCCCTCGTCGATTTTGTATGAACTGCAAAAAGCTCCTAAACATTCCATCATTCATCGCTTTCTCGAAGAGTGTTGTTTACGGGAGGAATATTGTCTTCTGTTGCACGCTCTCCCTGTTTGTGACTAAAGGTTATTCCACGCCTCATACACTCCATTGTTAACGCCTCGTGACATTCTTAAATCATCGCCATAAAACAAGGGGTTAATTAAACAAATTAACATATCACATAATATCCCTATATTATGACCAACCAACAAATAAGCTTAGATAGGACACACTAGCGAGGAATTTACTCATCTCTCCCCTCCTAGTTCTATTCCCCGATCTCCACCAAAGACTATATCCCTAAGCTTTGATACCAACTGTGACGCCCCCAAAATAGGTATACAACACCCATTCCGAGTCGCCAAATACATGGTACGTAAAGCAAACTACAACTTCAATAATACAATTGTCGTGCAAAATACGACAACACATACTGTGAGTTTAAATACAAATATTGTCTTCTAGACAATATCAACACTCAAATAAGTCCTCATTACAATTATTCATACACTATTTTACAGAAATAGTGAGGACTACTAAAACATCTTTCTAGAACCATCACTGCATACCCCGACTCGATCCTGCTATGTTCTCACCTCTTGAGAAGAAAAATGGAACAAAAAAGAAAAAGGTGAGCTCAACTAGCCCAGTAAAGAATATTATGACTAAGATAATATACAAAAAATTATCATTAGTCTTCAATAGGGAAAAATCTGATAGAATACAATAAACAACAAATTTTAGATCAACAACTGCAGCGGAAACAACAATCCATTAGAAGAGTCACATAGAGAATGAATTCTACCATCTTCTAATATTTAAAGTTCATCATCAATATTTTATCCCTGTAACAACAATCATTATACATCTTTAATCAAATATTCATCTTTTCACTACAGGCCAAAGATATTCATTTGTATCACCAGTTGGTCATGTTCATCTCAACACATGTTCATCTTCAGACTACTAGCCAAAGATATTCATCGATTAATCATTCATCTTTGCACTACAGCCAAAGATATTCAATGAATATAATCATTTAAGACCGAGGATGATGAAAATACTTTAAAAAAAAAGCGAATCCAAAGAGACAAAAGGACAAATATTAGGGATTCGTATAATAATTTATTCAAGATCAATAATACTTCATAATAATCAATTGGGAAGCAGAATTCAAAAATAATGATCAAAACATGGATACAATCAAAGATAGTAGCCAAAATAAACATCTTGGACAAAAGGAAAATTTTATTTTTGATGAATAGTGTCATATTAAATGAATAGTGGCCGATATCGTGAATAGTAACTCTGACACAAAAAGGTTCCAAATTTGATTAAAAAGTTCACCAATATTTCGGCATAATGATATTGAAGAAAATGATATCATTTAAGAAGAAAATAACATCCCTTACCTCAAAATAACTGCATTCCGATCTAATATCTGGATAGAAAAGTCGAAGGAAAATTATACCGAATAAAGAAACTCTCAAAGTATCAAAATACTCACAAAAATATGCTCGATAATCTAGAGAGAAAGAAAACTTATTTCGGTGTGATTTTCAATTCTAACCTAAGCGTCTATTTATAGGAAAATGCTAAGAACATGAAGGAGACTAAAATAATAAAATATTATTATTTCATTTCTTTCATTCTCGCGACACTTTGTTGAAAATCAAGGCCACCATCTTTGAACTAAATTGGCAGCCCACATGTTGTAAAACAAAAGTGGGTCCCACCCATAATTTTAATAAAAATCATTTTATTTTCCAAAACTTCAACAATTCATAGAAAATAGTCCGTTTATCAGAAAAATATGAATTTTATGTCCATTCCACACGAAATCAAATTCTCTACAACTTTATAGCTTTGAGTTTTTCCAAATTCTAAACCGAAAATATCTGAAATCCACAAACGGGTGATTTTTAATTCCTCCATTCTGACAAAATACTGATAAAACACCTCAGCATTAATTCCTTCATTTATAACCACATAAATAAATCCATCATTTATATCCACATCAAATAAATATTTTTATATCATATAAATCAATAATTAATTATTCACAAATAATATTACAGAATCACAACTATGACAACCAGGCCATTCTCAGGAAAGAGGGGGCTTTCCAATAAGAATTTCTCCTTACTGGCGCGTAATTAGAAGACCAAACCTCTCCTTGACAGAACTTTCTAGACATTGTCAATAATACTTATCTAATATTACTCAAATAATATGAATTATTGATCTGATAATGGGAAATACTGTGCAGTGACAATTGTTGAAACAACAATAATATTAAATATCAACGCAGCAATTATTGAATCAATAAAATAAAATATTAAACAAGAATTCATCGTAATAATTATTGAGTAGTGCCTTCTTACGCACGAATCAATAATTTAATAATCTTGTCTTAATAATGGTATGCTATCGTGCAACCATGCCATTCATCGTATTTTAACCACTGTATTCCAACAATGTTAACGGAAACAACTACGCCGTTATTTATAAAAACTCATACTTTGTCGTTTTCTTCATCCGCCGCTTATTCATTATGAGCCCCACGAATGGTCATACTAAATGCATTTAATATTCTCCTAATAAAAAGAATATTCCACGACCAAAAGAATATTCCCCGACAAAAATGAATATTTTATAACCACTTGCTTATTTTGTAAAATTTGCACATTTTACCCATAACCAAAGCATTATATCAATTTAGAATAATGAATAGAGAAAATTTAATTTTATTTATAATAAGTTGGGGTCTTAAACATCACAGCAGCCCCCTCAGATAGATGAGGCAGGCCCGTCGACCCGAGCACACATTGTTCCTAGCGATCGACAACTTCGAAGGTTGGAGCAAAAAGTCGATGCCATATATGATAATTTTGGAACGTTTGCTACGGGACTCATGCCGGCCTTGGCCGAGGCGTTTGTACAACAAGGAACAATGCTCGAGTGGCCTCAGTTCGATACAGCAGTGCCTTATCCCCCACCAGATTCACCACCCGAGGAGGGTGGTACAGTTGATCATTAGGGGAGTTTTCTGTACCCTTTACCTTCATTCAATGGGGCATTGAATATTATAAGTTTGGGGGTATTGGAGAGTAGTATAGTAGCATTAGTTAGTTTTTGCATGTTTAGTTAAAATGTTGCATGTTTAGTTTAATAATTTATTTGTTTTTGGTGTTATTGTTCCATTGATAGATTTTTTTTTGTTTTAGTTAATTTGTATGTCTCACAAAATTCTTTCTTTATAGAAATTCTTGCCTAGCCAATGATGATAGTGAATTGTGAAGGATTTTAGAGTATATTGGATAACATGAACGTAGTTATAATGTTTTACACGTTGGAATTCATGTTCTTTGTTTAAATGCTTTCGGTTTTGCGGATTTATGTTCCACAATCACTTGCGGTATAAGAATTATGTGTTGCATTGCTTGTTAGAAAATGTAATTTTAAAAAGAGAAAAATGTGGAACATGCGTGTAGACTTGACAAACATTGACATTCAAACTTTAGGAAAACATGGGTATGCTATGTATAAAAAAAAATGAATAGCAATAACGTGGCTAGTCTTATTTCGGGGCCCTGGCTACTTGAGTAAGTATGCCCGAGGGGATTGTCTCTACACCTAGCGCCCTAAGGTCTTTCATGGTCTAGGAGTCGTTGGTTGAAAGCTCGCTAAGGGGTAGCAGTGTGCCTAATGGATTAAGACATTGCACAGTCATGTATAAAAAAAAGAGAAAAAGAGCAAAAGAAAAAAAATTGCAATAAACACTGTGGGAAAAAGCAAAAATCGCCCTCGTGAGTAGCAATAAAGCAATTAAGCCCATTGTTGAACTTTAGTTTGTTTAGATATGTTGAAACAGTTTGAGTTGTATAAGTATACATGATTCTCAATTTAGGCTATAATTTTCTGTTTCGAGCATGTTAACGTATATATTCTTTGCTGGAATCAAGTTTTGGTGAACATTACACACACACACAGCATCTCTATAGCATGTATGAATTATCTGAGTGTATGATGTTATGACCATCGTTTAGTTTGAACTTGTATTCCTGACTCTGGATAATTCGCTGAGGCATTTTGGGCTTAAATTCTATTTAAGTTGGAATGATGTGAGACTAGTTTGCATAGTAGTTTAGCTGCATCGTAGTGTTGTTACATTTTTCTTTGTTATTTAGCATGCATTGCTTGAGGGAAAGCAATAGTTCAAGTTTGGGGGTATTTGATAAGTGGGTTTTATACCTACTTATTGGATATCAATTTACGCGAATTAGGCCCATCTCAAGTACATTTCAGTCTATTTTAGTTGCATTTCATGCTATTTTGCATTGCATGTACTTAAAACTCCTTTTGGTGAATAAGTGTAGGAATCAACCTAATTTAGTGGTATTAGAGGGCACGAGGCTGATGGATGCGTGAAGGCGAGGCGCAAGCGGCGATATGCATGGCATGAAGGTATAATGGAGCAAGGAGACCAAGCATGGAAGGAATGAGCAGCAAGACAAAGCGACAGCAGAAGAACATTGCGTAATCGAACCGAATCCACAGATCGTGAGCATGCATGGCCATGCAACATACTAGTTCGAGGGCTGCTGCCGCATGAGAGGGCCGGCTAGACATCCTGACTTACTTTAAGTCTGCCACCGCCGAGAGAACATCTCAAGGGGACGGCGCGATCATGTGATAAATGGAGCTACTGAGTTGTTTTATTTTAAATTTTAATTAAAATGATTGTAATGGGTTATAAACGATATCTGACTGGGGTCAGACAAAACTTTTGGTACACTTGGATAATTTTTGACGTATTTTTCATCGTAGTAACTAGGGATTACACGTGAGAGAGATTCCAACGAAGAACGAAGCCATCTTCTCTACTTGTTCTTGGGATTCTCCATCATTGTGGATTATTAATATTGTTTTTTTTGGATTTATATACGAATTTTAACGTAGACATTGGTTTGCAATCTACAATTGGGTTTGATCGTTCTATCTTTCATATTTCAATTGTTTGTTTAATAATCATGTTTAGCGTTGATCCCATAATGGCTTTTGGTTCAGTCATGAACTAAACTTCATTATGGGATTCTAACAGGTTTTAATATGTAGTTTGGTTGCATGCTTAATTGCTAGGGATGTTTTGCGTATCATATGGGATTTCTATCATGATTATTTTACACGTATGAATGCTTGATCACCATTCGTTTCAGTACTTGTATGGAATTGACAATGAACATGCGAGTATGGATTGTAGTCATAATAGCATATGTATATGGGGCTGTTGTATATGGCTTGCGTATTTTGTGAATGAGATAGACATATACTTATTCACCGTATGAGCTAGAATAAGGGCTTGTGCTTTAATTCAGTATGATTGCAATTTCACATAGACATACAATGATTTTGGTCATATTGATGATTATATAGAATCTATCATCTGTGGATGCTGTGTAAGTAGGTCTTAGTGCATTGAAAAATGGCTATGACTCTATTAGTGCTCTTGGCTATTTGCCTGTGATATGTGAACACTTCTTACATGATAGTGGCGATTAGATGAAATGTTAAATGAAGTTAGGATCCCATTATTTCCAGATTTGATTCATTTCATTAGTATTCTTATTTTTAGTTGTTATTCGCAATTAGATTAATTCATCAATTATAGTTATTAGTCTAGGCATATGAATACAGTGATTTAATTAATGCATAATAGTTTAAATTTGACAACTTTCTCTGTGGGATCGATACTCTACTTACTCTGTTTTACTTGTTGACACATGTATGCTTGCATGAGTTAGAGCTCTTTTATCAGAACGGAAAAAGAGGCAACGTTTACATATGTTTAAAGTTTCCATTTGTTCTTCTTGATTTTACATACTAGTTTCTCATATTTATATTTTACATGCTTGTATTTCTTCTCCATTTCACTATTTTTGAACTCTTTTTGTTCAAAATAATTCTCCATGTTAACCCATTTAATGTCTTCCACAAATTAAAGTTTACTATTATAAATCCCAAATCAGTTTTGACACACAAAATTGTTTTCCCTTGTGGAAATATCAATTCCCTTTTGTTAATTAATTCAATTTATTTGATCATCTTCTCCTTTTCTTTTTCTTCTTCTTTTACCTCTTCAAATACTTAATAATTCACTTGACGACTCATCAATTTCTTCAATTTCTCCTCTTTTATCTTTAACTTAGAAAATATCATTTTTCCCTATAATTTACCTCTCTAAAGCGCTATCAATATGACGACCTTTGTGACGTGCTTCAACTCACAAACTTCTTCAACTAGCACATTCACTAGATTGCATTCCGGAACTCTAACGCGTACGCTTTTCACTCGCCCAACAGAACACTTCTATAGCACTAAGTCACCTCCCTTGGGTCGTCTACCTTTAGTACTTCACATTGCTTAACTTTCTCTAAACTTTGAAATTTCCTTGGCTCTAATACCACTTTGTTGTCAATGGAGGATAAAAAATTGAGAAGTGAGGAACAGTGTTTAATCCTTGAAATATTTGATGCAACTCACTTATTTAAAATAACTCACACACAAGACTATTTATAGGGTTTCTGACACTTCTAGAACCACTTAATAATTACTACATGACCAAATACATGTACAGAAATCTAACCATACATGTTCCAAGACACTTCTAAATATATTTTATGTACGTACATGTATCATGTACTTAGACATTACCATTCATGTACTAATCCTTATTAAGATAATTCATAAACAATCTAAAAGATATTTATAAATTTGATTAATTAGTTTGCTAACAGAAGGCAACACACCAAGCTTGGATCGGAAGGAACAAAACTAAGTAGACAAGGCTTTAGTCGAGATATCAACTACTTGGGTAGTAGCAGGGACGGAGCCAGGATTTATTCTTGGAGGGGGGCAAAAAATATATATTCGTCCACCATTGCAAAACATATTTTTACTAAAACAAAAATAATGTCGGAATAGAATTTGTTTTGACAAAGACAACAAAACATAATAAAAAAAGTCTTTTAAAACATATCAAAGCTTTGTCAGAATTGCACCCGACGTTCTTTTAAATCACAAAATCCATCTATGATTGATTCTGTACTGAACTGTTTCACAATTTCTTTTTCAATGTAGACAATAAGAGAATTTGTAAGATATTCATCCTCCATCTTGTTTCGAAGTTCAGATTTGACATGACTTGATCATAGCTAAAAATGCACGTTCCGTAGTTGTAGTGGAAACTGAAAGAGTTAGAACAAGCCTGATCAGTTTATCGATTAGTGGATAGATTGTTGACTTTCTAGTTTTCACCAACCATTGACAGAGATCAGAAATAATGGACAACTTTTGAAATTCTTGATGTTGGAGTACATCAAACTCGTAATATTGCAATTGTATCCTTAAGTCCTCTTTCTAATGCTCTGTTAAGTCTTTGGGGTAAAATTCATCCACAAGCTTACAAATATCATCAATACTGAAAGACGTATGCCCATTTTGAGGATCCAATGTAGAGCTTAGAACAATTAACTTCACCTCATGCTCACTAAACCTATTATTTAGCTCTTGTAACTGAGAGTCTATTATAGCTGCAAATATATCAATTCAATAATTCTCAATCACTGTAAATTTATCTTGTTGATGTCGAGCTCGACCTCTTCTCACAACATATAAAGCATCTAAATCTGGGACATCTATTGTATGTCGTTCACAAAAAGACTTCACCTTCACTATGAAAGTATCACATCCATCATCTCTCAACTTTTGAATAAGTTTCTTTGTGGTTTTCACAAGGTGCATATCATTTAAAATATCAGTAGACTTTCACTGCAAAGCTTGAGAAAGCATATCGGTGATTTCCATAATTGCTTTCATAAGATACAAGATGAACACAAACTTGAAAGAAGTCAAAGAAGTGTAAGCCGAATCAACATCTCCACGATGATCCAAAGTTTCATCATCAATGATGTTCAATAAAACCTGACAAGTTGCACTAAACATCTTTATCAAGCTAGAAAGAGACCTTAAGTGAGAACCCCATCGTGTATCTCCAGCCCTTTGTAAAGTACCAATCTGATTCATTCCTGTCCTAGTCTCAAGCTCTTCAATGGAAATCAAATGAGAAATATCGGATAATTGGGCAGCTTTCAATTCATCGTTATGTTTACAAGAAGCGCCCACAATATTTATAATAAAACTCAATTTTGAAAAAAATTGATGTACAAAAGTAACTTCTCTAGATGTTGCAACTAATGATAATTGAAAACGATGAGCAAAACAATGGACATAATATGCATACGAACATTAATTAGGAACTAGAGCTTGTAACCCTTTCCATTCACCTCGCATATTACTTGCTCCGTCGTATCCTTGACCTCAAATATTATGAAAGTCAAGATCATAACGGGAAAGAGTAGAAAATATCTCGCTCTTTAGAGTTAGCGCCTTCGTATCTGATACATGTATGAGACCAAAAAAGCGCTCCTGAATAAAACCATCTTTGTTAACAAATCTAATAACAATATCCATTTGTTCCCTTTTTGACTGGTCTCGAACTTCATCAACAAGAATACAAAATTTTGCATCACCTTTTTCCTCGCAAATTGCCTTTCTATTAATTTTCATTGAGTAAACAAGTAAAATCTCTTTCTGGTCTTGGGGTGACTTATATATGGCATTTTGAGGAGCCCTTTCTAACATTTGCAACATTTTCATTATATTCGGCAAAAAGGCTTATTAATTCAAGAAAATTACCACGATAGATGGAACTTTTCCTTTCATCACGACCTCTTAAAGCCATACCTTGGAGTCTAAGATAGCGAACTGAATCAATTGAGGCTTTAAGTCGCAACCGATTGTTTGCACGCTGTTCAGAAGTTTGTTTCTCAATTACTTTTTGAATATGTTGTGATTGATTCATTACATCATCGCATGATTTTTGAGCAATTTTATGTAATGAATTTGGATCTTTTCCCACATGATTCAAAAATGCACAATTCTTCCCATCCCTTAATTTCTTCCAACTATTAAATCCATCCTTTAAAAAACTATTTTGCCCATGTTGTGCACCTTCTTTGTTAAAGAGATAACAAGGTAGACAAAATGCGGCATCCTTTGAAGGGGAATACTCTAACCAAGATGGAAATACCTTGAACCATGTTGATTGAAAGCAGCGAGGATGCTTTTCAGATCCAGAAAAAGGGTATTTGGGAATAATGCATTGATATGGACCGTAAATGATGTAAGCTTGTCGAACTTCATCAAGTAGCTAGATCACCGGGACATTTACATATTTCAATACGTTTTCCAGGATCACGCTTCAAATAATTAATATCCCATTCTTTACCTTCAATTCTTGGTGATTTTAGAGAATGTTATTCTTGTTCAAGGATAGGAAGATATGTTCGAACATTAGGCTTAGGGGTAAGCAAAGATGTGTCAACATGATTTGATTTCTTTCTCTTTAAAAATGAATCAATAGTATGTGATTTTCCCATTACTCTAAAACAAAAAACAAAAAAATTCAATTAACTACACTACAAGAATGAGTTCATCAATATTATAAACGCAAATACACAATGACAAATTATAACACATAAACAAATATAGATCGAATTGATAACTCATCATATCAACAATTTTAAACTCCAATATCAATTGAAAAGGGCCTGCTAATTTGGACCACTATATCACCACAACTCATAGAAAGAGGAGAGAGAAAATAACACAAATTAATTAGAGAAAGAAGAGAGAAATTAGTACCTATAAAAAGTAGATGAAGACTAGTAGACTACTTTCATCTTCTGATCTTCATTCTTCAAGCTGGGCAATCAAATACAAAATCATATTTTTAAGCAGTTAAGCTAAACAAATATACCTTTTTCGTGTTTCTTAAAAATCAAACAACCCCTTCAATATAAGGCTTAACAGCTACACATACATAAACTTATATCCATAAACTGAGCGAATTTAATAGGAAAAGGTACATTGTTTACCATTCTTTGAACCATTTCATAGCGGGAGTCTTGGATTTAATTATGGGGCGTCTCTCAAATATGTTGTGATATGTATGCGTCTCCATCTTCTAATTAAAATCAACATCAACAATTCGATGAAGTGCAATTGATATTTGGATTAGGAATAGGGTTTTTATTCAGGGAGGCAGCCGCGAATGTTACACATCCAGAACCGAAATGGCAGATGAAATGAATTGAGATGAAATGAAAAGGGGCAGAAATGAAATGGAGGTGGGCCTTAGTACTTAAAAAATTGTAGGTGGGCCTTAGTACTTAAAAAAATTAAGGGTCCATTACAATAATATACAACATTTAGTAAGTAATTATATTATTAGTGCATCAAAAAATAATTACAAAAATAATATATTTTTCCATATTTATTTATAATATTAGTGCAATTAGGATTCCTTAATTTAGGGAATTAGTATAGGATTCAATTCATAATAATAAGAAAACCTAAAATCAAGGAGAAATAAGTGCCATAATTAATAATTCAAATTTAAATATCTTGGATCTAACAACAGAAACAAATTCAAATTCAAAAATAATAATTCAAATTCAAATAATCAAAGTTTGGCAACGTTATCTTCCTTCTCCCCTTCGCCGGTGAGAGTGCCCAATTTCATGTCCAAAAGAAAATAAGAACACTGCATAGAAAGAGAGATAAGAGAGTGATGTGTAATGTAATGTTGATAACCAAACCTTCTTAAAAAGGTAACCAAACCTTGGTATAAAGATAACTAAACCTTTATACTAAGGTAACCAATCTACCTCCACACCTGCAGTATGAATTGGTTACCTTAATCTGAAAGTTTGGCAACCAACTGCATGAAGATTTGGCTACCAACTGCATCACATTCAAAATAATTGGTAATTTAATAAAACTGAATTAGTTACCTTAGAAACCCAATGCAATATGAAAAAACTGAAGGTGTGGAGGTGGATCAATATATTCTCCATGGCATGATGATGATTGTCGTTTTGGTGGTGGCAGAGACTGCGGTGGTCGTGGTGGATTTGGAGGTGGGCATGTTGGAGGTCTTGTTGGTGGAGGTGGGCGTGGTGATGATTGTCGTTTTGGTGGACGCAGAGGCTGCGGTGGTCCTGGTGGATTTGGAGGTGGGCATGGTGGAGGTCTTGGTGGTGGGGGTGGCGGCGCACTTGGAGGTGGGAGAGGTGGAGGATTTGGTGGAGGTGCTGGAGGAGGTGTAGGTGGGGGCGGAGGTTTAGGTGGTGGAGTAGAAGGCGGTGTGACGCCCCCAAATCCGTGTAATCATCGATTACAGAACTTGGTGCTCACGATACAACATACACCATCATCTAACTAAGTAAACCTTAACAATAAGGAATAATAATATTAACTATTACATAATTATTCAAAATAAAATCCCAAGTCTTTACAACCTTAAAACATACTGGAACTTAGTCTTAGCGTTTATCGCTACAATACACATATGCGGAAATAATTATTTTATTACATAACCATTAGCATCACTTCATCTTGGACTTTCCTTGTCCTCGCCTCAACCCTCACCTTTTCTCATCCTTAATCGAAAGGTTTAAACAAGAATGAGCACAAATTGCCCAACAAGTATACTAATAAATGGGAAATATACATCGTGATAAAGGCATTTGAATTACTAGATCTCAACAAATTGAAAGATTATCAAGTGTTAAAGAAGAACATCGAGAATAAGAATTTAAGAATTTTCAATATCATACTAAGGGGTGTAGACTGTAAACGATCTCTGCAAGTACGCCAGGTGATCAGCCCATTGTACCCTACGTTGTGCACAAGTATTAAGTTTTAAACTGCATAAGCAAAATGGGACTATTTGCCCGACATCTGTTTGCCCGTTTATTCGGGTTGTTCATCTTAGTAATCATGTGAGACCGCACCAAAGAAATTTGGATCGATAAACATTTAATAGCTTCGAAAGATTTGTTTTAAATCACTTTTTCCATCAATAAAAACTAGCCGAAAACAAAGGCCAGGAACATACTTAGAAGAGTTCGATAATGAAATGAAATTTAAACATATGGCAGTTAAAATAATAACTGAATAATCATCGATAAGCTTGCAAGATAATTGAAGTTTGTATGACTTTTCAACGAAGAAACTTGCGCGAATAAATAACTAACACAAGTCCAATACTTACCCTCATCACGATAATAATATTAGTAAGGATTTAATAAATACACAAAAGAAATTAGGGTTAGGAAACTTGCCTGATAAGCCTGCTACAATTAACGCTAGCGATTAACCTTCACATAACCTAATCACATGTGTCTCGTTAATCACCATTCATACACAATCTAGTTTGAAGTAAAAGGGTCTCCTATTGGATATGCTATAAACATCATAATAGAATATATTTAGAAAATATATGTCACCCATTTTAGATATCATAGGCAATTTTAAAATGTAACTTAAAATGCCCAAACATAACAGTTTTTTACATTTTTTTCTCAACTTTACCATACCTCGCTAAAACAGTCATAACTAATTCGTTTTAAAACATTTTTGAGCGATTCTTACGCCCACGCGAAGCTAACTTCTGGGGCTACAACTTTCGTTCATGGACCATCTTCAAATTTCAAGCACAAAATTCCAGAAAATCCGTGCAAGGAGACCGCTCCGAATTTGTTGGACAGATTTGACGCAACTACTTTGAAAAGTCATAACTCCTTGCTCCGAAGTCGGAATTAGTCCGTTCCGGAGTCTATGGAAAGCTTATTCAGTGTACTATAATAACCCAAAAGCCCAAAATTTTCTGGAAACTTTAGCTAGCCCCGAATTTGTCCTTAGGGTCAGCAGTTCACAATTTTTTTTCGGTTTCTAACATGTTTATTTCTGCGACCTTACGATTTTCATATCTCACTCAATATAGCTTCTATCCGAATGAAATTTGGACATGTTATACCTCATGCTACATACTATTTTACAGAACTATTACATGCAACAAATGGATTTTCTAAGACATGATTTCGAGTGACCAAAAATCCTGAAAAATCATGCAAACTAGTTTAACCCAACTTTTGAGAAAATCATGATTTTGATTCTAGCATGCATGGATTTGATTCCTACTGTCCAGACCACATTTACTAACATATATATACATGTTACAACAATTCATTTCTCTAACTTTTCATGTTTTGATCAAATTAGCAACTAAGAGGCATAATATCAAACACTTAGCATGCATGGCATAACTCTTAGGATTTTTAAAGCATACATGGCATGATTTGTCCAGAACTTATGTTCTTATTACACCATAACAATCAGACCACAATTACCCAACATCACATACTCCAAAACAAACCATTTATAAAGGTCTCCTATGCATATTCTCTCATAGTTTTGGAAGAACATAGAGAATGGGTTCATAGCTTACCTCTTTTGGCGAATTCCTCTTGATTTAATCTGTTAGAGACTCACCCCTGCTTGCTTAGACTCTCCAAAATCTCCGTAAATCACCACAAAGATCTATTACTCTCAATATTTTCTTTTCTTTTCTTTATTTTTGCTCTCTAGTTAGAAAGTTGTTGTGAAAGGAAGAAGAGACTTAGATGGAATGTATATACCTCATATATATAGTAATGAAACCGAAATCTCCAAATTTCCATTACAACTCCCCCATGATCGATATCATTACCTCACATTTCATTAGGCTAATTATGGGTAGGAGTTAAGAAAATGAAAGGTTTTTGTTTAATAACACAAGAGTAACCCCCCTCCCCTCCTCCCTCCCTCCCCTCCCCCAATAATCCTTATAGTACGATACTCCCTCTCTTGTCCCATATAGATTGTCACAAGAACTCCCAAGAACTCGAACTTCATGTAAATAAAAACATTATTTTAATCATTTAATCAATTAATAAGTCATTTTGACTATTTTGCCCTCCGTAGTCAAACATGTCGATACTTATATCGATTCCTACTAAAGTCGACGTCCCGGACGTCATGGAACTCTCCGTTTCGTCAAACTCAACTTCAAAATTCGTAGTTGACAATTCGCAGCTCCAAAGTGTGCTTGGGCTAAATTTAAGATAATATTATATCTAATAAAGTTCCAAGAGAAGAGATTTGATCAGATGTGATATTTTACGCCATGAAACTTCCAAGTCCATATATCTATAAATAAGAAGATTGTAAAAGAGAATGGTGGATATATAAAAATATTATGAGGCATGTCTCATTTTCGTGACACATTTAAAAATATTATGAGACATGTCTCGGTTTAGTGACACATTTTCGTGGTTATACTCTCCTCGCCTAATTTTGACGTTTTGGGACTCAAATACGCAGACCGCGTCTCTAAATTCCGCTCCAAACTCAAACTCATATTTGTAAGTCATCCCATGAAATTAATTAGAATTAATTCTATCCTTAACCAATTTAAATAATTGGCCTAACCTTAACAACCACTAATATGCATCTTATCACATAACATATAATAAAATAAATAATTCATCTAAAAATAATTATCACATAAGAATTTCACATAAATTTTCTTATTGAAATTGTTTAATTACATGGAAAAATCTAGGATATTACAGGCGGTGGAGGCTTAGGGGGTGGCGGCGGACTTAGAGGTGTGAAAGGTGGAAGATTTGGTGGAGGCGCTGGAGTACGTATAGGTGGGGGTGGAGGCTTAGGTGGTGAAAGTGCTACAGTATATGGTTTACTTATTAATTACTTAATTTAATAAGTAAGTTAATCTTAATCCCCTAAATTAAGGAATCCTAATTGCATACTAATTCCCTAAATTAAGGAATCTTAATTGCACTAATATTATAAATAAATATGGAAAGTGTATTAATTGTGTAAATATTTTATGAGTGCACTATTGTTGTAATTATTTTAAAAAATAAAATAGAATATGTAATTGATTCAAAATTTAATCTCACAATTGTAGGTGGGCCTTAGTACTTAAAAAAATTTAAAATCTTGGAGGCATGGCCCCCTGCAATCCCCACTCAGCTCCATCCCTGGGTAGTAGAAAGAACAAACTGTATATCATCTAAACCTGCAGAATTAATTGTCACGATACTACCCAGGTTTGTGTTTTCTGCAATCTGATATACAAATGATAGTGTAAAGATGGTATCATGATTTGGCTAGAATGGAATTCATATGGAGAGATTGAGATGCTTTTTCATCATTATATTGGATAGCAGACTTTTAAATTTGGAAAATGTTAGTCTCCAGAATTATGGAACAGATTATTACCTTTGAGGTTTCAGATTTATCAAAGAAAATACCAGGAGCAATTTTGCATAGTAACTAAGTTAGTTGATATCTCTACATCAAGAGTTTTTGATACTAGAATAATTTGAAGATGGAGGAGTAACTCATGGTAAGATGGCAGCGAATTCAGAATTTCTACATTGTGCCAGCTTTAGTAAAAAGTCCGGTTAATATCATCAATTTGGATAGGAGTACATAAATCATACATCTAAAAGAAATATAACTGTGGTATATAAGAAACAAGAATTTTTTAAGGTCACTGTTTCATAAAATAATTTTACACTTTATTTTGGGGATACACGAAACAAAGTATTTTAAAAATGAATATGAGCTTTTCATTAGACTGGTAATAAAATGAAAGGAAATTATCAACATGGTAACTTTCTCATAAAAGTACATTGCATTCTTTATTTTTATGTGGATCCATGACTGCAATATCCGCTAGTAACATCTGGCAATCATATTTTCTTACATGCCATGTTTAGGACGCCATTGATTCGAAAATTCACCAGAATTATCTTCTTGAAAACGATTTGATCAGCTGCTTGTGAGAAAGCAACTCCATCCCAACTTATTCGTTTAGAGGGATCTTCACATGGTCTCACAACTATTTGGGTCCCATTTATGGTAGTTGTTTGTCCACAAAATCCAGTTTCTCCGTAATTATATTTTCCTCCTAAACCGCAACAAGCTTGAAGAGGGAACTTGAATCCTGCATATTAAATAAATTTCATTAAAAAAATTATCATACAAATGTATAGATCGAGTATTATTGATATTATGAACTTCTATAACTTTCTAACATGTTGACGATCATTATATTAAGTCATAACAGTTATTATTTTATTTGAAAGTGTTTGAGTGAAATAAATTATTCTATATGCGAATTTCTTAATTATATATATATAATATATTCTTATGGTATTAATTACTCAAATTGGATTCGAGTAAGATGGAGCATGACATACCATATATTTTTGGTTCCTTGAAGAGATCGTACTTTGGAGTATAAACATCTACATATGTGAACGCCGCCAAGGGAAGGTCTTTTCGAAGTTGATCAACGACCTGTTTCAACTTGGAATTGAAATATTGAGCTAAATCATTATGAGGATTATGCTTGACGACACTATCTTTTTGGTCTTCTGGAACTGGTACCAATGTCAACATATAAGGAAGACAACCAAAGGGTCCAGTGTTTTGGATCCAAAATGATCTAGCTCCCAAATCGTATAGTTTCTATAAGAATTAATATTCAATAGAAGGAATTAATTAGTATTAATTAAGTGAATTTATAAGTTCATTTATATACCTTTACATTCAATGCGAGGCTGTTGACAGTAGTTGGTATAATTGCTTTAATTTCGTCATATGTCATGTTAGTAATCAATCCTTGGACGAGGTCATTTTGGCCAATATCAATAGTATACAATGCTTTGGAAAAATATTCCTTCTTGGGCAGCAAATTCTTGAACACCCCTCCTAAAATAAGTTAAATAATAACCAAAAACTTTTACATTTATAAAAGTACAAGATAAAAAGTTATATGAGGAAGAATACAAATTAGTTCAAATTTAATTAAAAAAATATACCTTTTTTCTGACTGTCTGTCATCTATTCACGATTTGTCTGAATTGTTCGATTTGAATGTCAAGGAAAAAAGGACTAAATGCACGCGGTTGTTGGGCCACCGGAAGAATTAACTTGGGTGGTGCGATTGTAGCCAATAGTTGGGCAAAACTAACACCATAAGAGAAGTTGGCACCCAAGGAATCAAGATAAGGGTGGAGGAATGGTTTACCTAAACTTGAAGCTGCGCAACATTAAAATTAGTCATTAGGTTTGTAAGTAATGTAGTAACTAGAAAGCGAGTGAACTTGTAGGATTTGAATTCTGGAACTGTTAAAATTCTGGAACTTGTAGTAATGTAGGATTTGTTACTTTCTTTGGACAGTTTTATAATAACAAATGGCATTTATATATGTATAGATAAGAGTTGCAAATATATAATACTTGTATAACAAAAGTCATCTATAATGCAAGAATGTGCTATATAAATGCAATCGTTTCTATATATAGACTGTCTAAATAAACTGTCCATTTCAATTGCCGGAAATAAGAATCCAAAAATATTAACCTATAAAGTCGATCAAGATACGCCCATCAGAGGCTCTTCCTGCTGGCCTTTTAAAGTAGGGTTGTCCGTAAAATGGAGGTGTCCCCGCAGTGAAGGCAGCAGTATACCCACCGGTGTCCGAATTCCCGTCACCAAAGGTGAAGATAGCTGGAAAATCACAAGTGTGCAATGCCAAAACAGGAGAGAGAAAAAGAATGCAAAATAAGGAGAGAGAAAATGCAGTTCGGCTCATGCTTAGGGACTTCATGTTAATTTCTATATTTGCTACGAAGAAGATATAATATAACTGTGTTGTGTTGTTTTGATATTGAAGCAAAGGCAGAGGAGTCTCATTTATATAGTAGTTTATACAAATATTTTTAATTCCTGTTAGAATTTGTCATGCACAGAAAGTCGAACATTATTTCAAACATAATGCCTTCCGAATAGTATTAGGTATTTCTGTTAAGACTTGCGTATAGTATTAGGCATCATGTCAGAAAAAGACAATATTAGTCAAAAATTGCATTAAATTGGCTATTAATATTAAATTGCATTAATATTTATTATTATTAATTTTTTTAATACTTTCATTAATTCTAATTATTGACAATTTCATTTTTATTTAAACATGACATGAAGAAGTTATAATTATTAGTCAATTACGTTAACAGTTCATGTTAAGTGGAGAAAGGTGTAGTTATCCACGTTTCTCTTTGAGATATTCCAAGTTTATGCATGTATCTTTAGTACTAGTTTCATAGATTTCATGCTAAAAGTTATTGCAACTAAAAATAATTCTGTGTGGGTAGGACCATCAAACCCAATACTTAAACTTCATTGCATACGTAATTAAATTTATTGTAAAATAATAATAAAAAAAATAGAAGAATAACTCATCAACCCTCCCCCCCCCCCCCCCCCCCCCCCTATTCATCCCCTCTATTCATTAATTCCCCTTTCTAGGTGTTTACCTACATAATTTCAATACGTTGCTTTCAAGTTTTAATGACATGAGTCACATGACATGAGTCACACGACATAATTAGAATCTCTCCTATTATATTTATCATTCAGTTTTTTTTAATACATATTTTTTAACACAAATATTATTTTTGCGATTCTTTTAACGATACAATTGATCTCGAAGAATTTTATTATATCACTAATTTTTTTACTACGAATTTATTTTTTAATATAATATTAGTGTCATTAAATATAGATTGGGATAAATTTTTAAGTGAGAAGACTCAAAAGATAAGAGGAAGAAGAAAATTGTTTATTTTCATCTCACAATATTCTCTGGTCATATCCATTGGCAAAATTTTCAAATATAATAAATTTTCAACTTAGAATTTGGATAAAATTTGAATAAGTAACCAGCAAAGAATATTACTTGCCTTAAAAATGTCTGGTAATATTACTTGACATTTATATTACTGGATTGAATTTTATCGATATTTCCTCTTTGTTCAGCAGCTTATTTAGAAATTAGAACGTTGCGAGATCGAGTAATACGTCTGGCTAATGATCGAGTAATAGGTCTTACAAAATAACTTATTTCTCATGGACTTTATGTCGAGATTTATTTATTTTTTTGGAGAAGTCATGAATTTTACCGGTTCAAGCCTCTCATATTATTACTCCTTCATACTATCTCTATTTTTTATACACTTTCTCTGGATCTCTAACGAATATTGACATGGGAGATAATTAAATATTTATTCATTTTGTTCTAAATTATAATTTTTATTTTTTTATTTTTATCACTTGCTCTATCCCTTTGAAAAAGTAAGAGTTCCTATATTATTTTTTTTAATTCAAGCAATTTGTTTAACTTAAATTAGACTTGACAATATAGTTGATTAACTATTGGGTCAACTCATATTAACTGAAATCAAATGGCTTGGTTAATTATTTTTATTTATTTAAGTTGAGTAAGGTTTCGAATCATATTTTTTGAAAGAAATATATGTCCAAATCGGATAATCGTTTTTCGACTCATATTTCATTCCAAATCCAAATCAAAAATTATTTCCACCCCAGATTCATAAATTTTTGATTCAAAAAAATAATATTCAGTGATTATGTATACACCCCCCACACCCACCCACACCCACACCCACACCCCCACCCCCACCCCCACCCACACACACACACACCTACACCCAAACCCAAAAAATAATATTCAAAGAATTATGTATACACCCCATCCCCCCATCCCCACCCCCACCCCCACCCCCCCCCCCCCACCCTCCACCTTCCACCTCCACACCTCCCCCAAAAAATTCAATGATTATGTATACAACCCCCACCCCACACCCACTCTACACTTTAAAAAAAAATACTTGCTGATTATGTATATACCCCCACCCCTACACTACAAGAAAATTGCGACGCCCCCAAAACAGGTATACATCACCCATCTTGAGTCGCAAAATACATGGTACATAAATCAAATACAAACTTAATTATACAATTGTCGGGTAATATACGACAAAACATAGCTAAGAGTTTAAACAAGAATATTACCTTCTTAGACAATATCCACTCTCAATGGAGTCCTCATTACAATTATTATCACACTATTTCACGTAATAGTGAGGACTACTAAAACAACCATCCGACCCGCCAATCCGCTCCCCGACTGCGTCCCAAATTATATTCTCATTTCCTAAAGAGAATAAAGAAAGAAAGGGTGAGCTCAATCTAGCCCAAGAAGAAATATTATGACTAAGATAATGCGAATAAATTATCCTTAGCCTTCAACAAAGATAACAACCGATAGAATATAATAGACAACAAGTTTTAGATCAACAACTGCAGTGGAATAAGCAATCCATTAGAAGAGTCAAGTAGAGCATAAAATCTACTATCTTCATGATTTAAAAAGTTTTTCATCAGCTTTTATCACGAGACTCTCACTTTAATAAATAAAATTGAATCATCCTCGCACTACACGGCCAAGGATATTCATGTAATCATCAATGGTCATGATTATACCGAATAATCCCTTGTCATAATCATACCAACAACTGTCCATCAATGAACTACAAGCCAATGAGGATTTTTACCACATCATTCGTTACATTACGGTCATTATTATACCGAATAATCCCTGGTCATAATCATACCAAGTCCATATATGCACGTAAGCCAAAGATGACTTTCATCATAATATAAGCATGAAGATGGTGACAATGACATAATAATTCAATAAAATAAGTTCAAGGATAAATTTTAAAGAATTATAATTTAATTTATCCAGAAATCAATAACGTCCAAATTGTCAACATGATACTGCTTTGTAGAGTAAAATTCAAGAATAATATTCATGTACCAAAAATAATTTGGACAGAAAAGAAACATATTTTTTGGGTGAATAGTAACCCGTGAATAGTACTTCAGAAATAATACCTCGTGAATAGTACTTCAGAAATAATACCTCGTGAATGATACTAGAGTGAATAGTAATCAGGTAAATAGTAACTCGAGAATAGTACTTCAATACGAAAAGTGCCCCGAATACCCGAGTGAATAATACTAGAGTGAATAGTAACCGGGTGAATAGTAACCCATGAATAGTAACTCGTAAAAGAAAAATACCAAAGAAAATGATATTTAATGACGAGTACAAAAGAAATGATATCTTATACGAGTATAATAGAATATACGAAACTGCATATGTATTTTCACCAAATAAATGCGGTAATCCACATGTATGCGGATCATTTCCACAATTTAATAAGGAATGAATACTAAGGATCATTCATCACGCATGCAGAATCCACATGACAAGTTATTCCAATGTAATAATGAAGAATGGAATAACAACGTAATTCACCAGTGCATGTGATAGAATCGCATGCATGAAAAGTTATTCCAATGTAATAATAAAGAATGGAACCAGTCATACGTAATCGCATGCATGTGATATTCCAATAGAATAATAATGAATGGAACCAGGTCATGCGTAATCCACACAGATAGGATATTCCAATAGAATAATAAAGAATGGAATAACAACAGAATTCACCAGGCATGCGATAGACCGCACAGATAGGTTATTCTAACAGAATAATAATGCGGTACTTTGCATAGAAAGGTTATTCCAACATAATAATAAAGAAGGGAATAACAGAAGAATTTCACCATGCATGCGGTACTTCGCATAGATAGGTTATTCCAACATAATAATAAAGAATGGAATAACAGCTCTTACGAGTATTGAAAGAAAATAACTCTCTTCATGAATGAAAGAAATAATACCCCTTACCTCAAAAGAAGAATGGATACTAGAATAGTGAGCTAGCAGACTTCTCTTCTTCTTTCTCTCTATAATTTCTCTCTATAATTTCTCTCTATAATAATTGCTCTATAGCTTTAGTGAATTAGTGAAAAATAATGAAGGAATGAGCTTCTATTTATAGGAAAATATAGTTTCGATAATTGCACGTTTTGGGGCTCGAAATATTACAGTATAATACCTTCCTTTTTTCCTTCATTTTTAATTTAGTCCTGCAAGTATTATCAAACTTGCACCACCTCCCCTAATAGTAAATCATGTGAATCAATAGTAAATCATGTGACTCAATAGTTCTAAACATGTAAAAAATTAATTATAGTATAGTACCTCCATCTATACCTCCATTTTTAATTTAGTAATGCAAGTATTATCAATCTTTTTGACTCCCCTAATAGTAAATGAATGTGAATCAATAGTACACACATGTGAACAAATAGTTATAATCATGTGAATCAATAGCAATTAATTGCTCATTTATCCGGTTAATTACCCGATTGGTCAATATAACATCCAGACATCAATTACTATCGAAATAAATATCGATTTTCACTAACACTAATAATTCCAACACAATGGAACTATAAATTTCATCTTTAATCAACACGAACTTATTCATCATTAATATTATAATTCACAATATTTAACAACCAGGTCATTCCCAGGAAAGAGGGGGCTTTCCGATAAGGATTTCTCCTTATTGGCGCCCAATTAAGTGACAAAACCTCTCCTTGACAAAACTTCTAGACATTGTTAATATTGCAAATAATAATATGAATAACTTTATCGTCTCAAGTATTGATTTAATAATATAAAATATTATGCAGATAATACTGTGACAATAATTGAATCAATAATATGAGAGATATGATGCAACAATTACTGTAGCAATAATTGAGTATTACTGAGTGACTTCTTACGTAAGCATCAACAATTAATACCGTGTTCTACTATGAAACCACGCGTATTACTGTACTTTTACTACCGAGTAGTTCAACAGTTTTAACGGTAACACTTTCGTCGTTATTTTTATAAAATGATAATTCTGTCGTTTTCTAACTACGACAATACATCCGTTGTGGGGTCCACCAATGATTGTGCCGTCGTACGAATATTCTCTATTAAAATGAATATTTCCCGACCAATCGAATATTTTATAACAACTTGCTTACTTTGCAAAAAATTTCACATATCACCCTTAACTTTAACCTTTTATCAATTTAACCATTTACGAAATAAAATAATAATTATAAGAAAATTGAATATTTTCATTTCATAAAATTTAGAGTCTTACAATCTCCCCTCCTTATGAAATTTCGCCCTCGAAATTTACGTACGAACCTGGTATGCCGAAGAGGTGAGGATACCTTGACTTCATTTCATATTCCAACTCTTGAGGTATAACCTTTGAGTGTCGAATGTGATCCTTCTTATCAAAGATTTTAATATATATCTCCTCATACATTAAATCTTCTGCTATCTCGTCAAGTTCTAATTCAATAATGTGGCTCGGGTCGTCCACATATTTACGTAACATCGATACGTAAAAAAACGTTATGAACACGCGACATACTTGGCGGTAAAACGAGTCTATAGGCCACAGTTCCTACTCGAGCAAGGATTTTAAATGGGCCAATTAAATCGAGGATTGAGATAACGCCTTCTTGAACCTTCTTCTTCGTATTCATCAACTCCGGGTCTGTAGCTTGGGCGGCCTTTAACTTTATCGATTAAAGTTGATTCCACTCGTATATTCGTTATCTTTGTGTGGGTCTCTAGAGTCTTTAACTCTATCTTCATCATTTGTAAGTTATATGAAATGGGTTTTTGTGTTAACAATATCGCACTCGTAAACGCATACGATCTTTGTAAGACCCCAAATTATTAATAATTGAAATTTAATTTCCTCTATTTTTTATTTTGAAATAGTAAGGGTTGATTTGATTAATGTGGTTAGTTATGGGTAAAATGCGCAAATATTTCAAATAAGCAAGTGGTTATAAAATATTCATCGTTGTCGGGGAATATTCGGTTGGTCGTGGAATATTCTTACTGTCGGGGAATATTCGTATTTACCACAAGAAATTTTTGTGTGGGCCCCATAACTAAAAAGCGATTGGATGAAGAAAACGACAAGTATAAGTTGTTTATAAATAACGCCGTAGTTGTTACTGCTATCATCGTTAAATACTTATGGTTAAAACACAAGAAGAGCACGGTATTGCACCAATTATTGATTCTTACGTAAGAAGACACTACTCAATAATTGTTACAAAGAATTATCGTGCTCAATATTTTATTTTATCGATTCAATAATTACTACGCTGATATTTTATATTTCATTGTTTCAATAATTGTCACTACACAAAGATTTTCCATTATCGAGCAATAATTCATATTATCCTAATAATATTATTAGATAAAATTATTAGCAATGTCTAGAAAGTTCTCATAAGGAGAGGTTTGGTCATCTAATCATGCTACCAAGAAGGAGAAATCCTTATCGGAAAGCCCCTCTTTCTCGAACCGCCTCATTCACAAGAATGTGATTCTAGTATTATTTTGTGAATAATTAATTATTGATTTTTATGATGAGGAAAATATTCATTTTATGTGGATATAGATGGAGAAAATTTTTAATGTGACAATTGTTGAAAATTAATATTTTATCTTTTTCTGATAAAATAATTCATTTAAATATATTATTATATTTTAATAATATAATAATGGTGATATTTTTACAAAGAATGTGGGATATATGAGTATATGAGGAGGAAGATTATTTTTGTTGCAATAAATGTTAAAAATATGTTAAACATGTCGATGGACCCCATTTCTTGACTGAAATTTGATTATAAATTTAAAAATCGTCTGCTTGTGGATTTCATCAATTTCTCGCTTGAATTTGGAAAACTTTCTTCCGCAAAAGTGTAGATAATGGAATTTCCTATAGAAAAGACATAAGGTTTGAATTTTTCTGACAAAAGGGCTATTTATTATGAATTATTGAAGTTCTGAAGTTCTAAAATAATTGATTTTTGGAAGTTTTAATTATTTTTTGCAAGGAAAACGTTTTTGGTGAGTTAAGTGGGTCTAGCATGTGTTATTAATTGCTGAATTCAGATTTTGAAAAGTGGGCGTAAGTAATTTTAAAAAATAATAATAATATTTTATTAAATTTTCTGCTTTGGTGTTCTAAGCATTTTCCTATAAATAGGGTGCTTAGGTTAGAATTGAAAATCACACCAGAAACTGAAGTTTTCTCTATCTTTTTCTCTCTATATTATCGAGCATATTCTTGTGAGTATTTTGATACTTTGAGCGTTGCTATACGGTGCAAGTTCCCTTCAGTACTATATCCATTATTCCAAATGTAAGTATCATTTTTTTTTTCCGTTAAGGGATATTATTTTTTTTAAATGATATTATTTCTTCTAATATTATTATGCCGAAATATTGGTAAGATTTTTCTTGTGAAATTCTTGTCTTTTAGTGTCTGGGGTTATTCTATTCACGATACTTGCACTATTCACTTTAAAACGATTAAATTTTTTGTTTTTATCCAAAATATCTATTATGGATACTAGCTTTGATTGTATCCATGTTTTGATCATTCTTGAATTTTACTTCACTATGTTTATTTATGAAGTATTTTTGAACTCGATTGTTTAAAGTACTTAATCCTTAATATTTTTTCTTTTGTTTCACCGGATTCGCTTTTCTTTAAAATATTTTTCATTATCCTCAATTCTAAAAGATGATATTATCGAATATATTTGGCCCAGTAGTGCAAAGATGGTTGATTTTCTTATGAATATCTTTTGGCCCAGAGTGTAAAGATGTACAGTGTTGAGATGAACACGACTAATCGATGAATATCTTTGGCCTGTAGTGCAAAGATGAATATTTGATTCAAGATGAATATTGATTGATGTTACAGGGATAAAATATTGATGATGGACTTTTAAATTCATAGATTAATTTCATTCTCTACGTAACTCATCTATGAATTATTATTTCCGCTGTGAATATTGATCTGAAACTTGTTGTTTATTATATTCTATCAGATTTTTCCCTGTTGAAGACTAACGATAATTTGTTCTATATTATCTTAGTCATAATATTCTTTACTGGGCTAGTTGAGCTCACCCTTTTTCTTTTTGTTCCATTTTTCTTCTCAGGAGGCGAGAATGTAACGAGAGTACTAGTCTAAAGTGGAATGATGGGTTCTAGAAGTTGTTTTAGTTGTCCTCACCATTTTTGTAAAATAATGTACCAATAATTGTAATGAGGACTTAGTTGGGTATGGATATTGTCTAGATGACAATATTTGTATTTAAACTTACAGTTTATATGTTGTATTAATAAAGTTGTAGTTGTTTCGCATTATGTTATCGACAACTCAAAATGGGTGATGTATACCTATTTTGGGGGCGCCACAATTGGTATCGTAGCTTAGGATATGATCTCTAGCGAGATCGGGAAATAGAACTAGAGAGGGAGAGATTTAAAATCCTTCGCTAGTGTGTCCTACCTAAGCTTATTTGTTAGTTGGTCAGTATATAGGGATATTATGTGATATGTTAATTTCCTTAATTAACCCTTATTTTATGGCAATATTTGAGAATGTCGACTGAGAATGTTAACAGTGGAGTAAATGAGACCGTGGAGACACCTTTGCTCACCAATGAGGAGAACGTGCAATAGGCTGGCAATGTTCCTCCTTTGAACAACACCACCGAAAGCGTATGATGAACGATGGGATGTTTAGTTTAAGCTTTTTGCGCTTCATGCAAAATCGATTTAGGAGACTCGTGTTCAAAACACCGGTGGAAATGATAACAACGCACGGTTTGTCACAGCCAATCAGTTCAAAGAGTTAGGACCACCAGAATTCTGGGGAAAACCGGATCCGATTAAGGCGGAGACGTGGGTCAAGCAAATTACCAAGATATTCGACGTCTTGGGATGCACGGAGGAACAAAAGGTTCCATTCGCCACCTTTATGTTCCGTAATGAGGCAGACATCGGTGGGAATCAGAAGCGCACTCCATCCTACCGCACTCAAAGATATCTTGGGAGACGTTTCAGAATCGCTTCAATGACAAGTACTTTCCCGAAAGTATTCGGCTATATGAAGGAAGTGGAGTTTATTAGATTGAACAAAACAACACGACGCAAGGTCCCAAAGACGAGGTGAAGTTTGCAGAGTTATCCGTGTTCAGACCTCATTTGGTGGAGAATGGGGAACGATGACGCGGATGTTTCGAGAGGTTTGAAACCCCAAGATACGCCAATATCTCATTTCTCATAAATTTTCTCTATTCAGATGTTGTCAATGTGGCTCAATTATTAGAGCGAGATAACGAGTACGCTCAACCGAGGGACCACAACCGTGATCATACCGAGATAGCAAATCAATGTAATAACGATAACCAAAGAGAGAGAAAGAAAAAGACGGACAAAAATGGTAACCACTCGTGGTAGTAGCCATAGCCATGAAATAGAAGAAGCGAGTCCTGGAGGAGATTTTAAAAGAGGAGATTCAACAATGACCATGTGAAGACGCCAAGACCAAAGAAGAATCGGTTCTATGGAGGAGAACGACCACCTACGTCAGATGCTATAAATGCGAAAAGAGGGACATATCACCAAACCGCCCACAATAGCTTCAAGGTATGTTATAATTATGAAAAGGAAGGACATATCGCCGAGATTGTACGGTAGAATAAACCAAGTCCAGGGGGACGGTGACTCAAAAGGTCATCCCGAAAAAAGTTAAAGTCAATCTGCCTCTGGAAGAGCGCTTTGTTGTGACCGATCAAAATGCGAGGAACCCAAACGAGGTGATCACGGTAAGCTAATCATTAATTCTTGTGAAGTTTATACATTACTTGATACCGGTGCATACCCATTCATTTATCTCTCTACTTGTGCTCAACGCTTAAACTTGACTCGAGAAATTAGACTTTGATTTATCTCGTGGAGACTCCATTAGAGAAACTTTCATTACATCCACTATTTATAAATCTTGTTTGATCCAAGTTGGTACCATCACATTACCTGTTGACCTTATCTCTTTAAAGATACTTTCTTTTGATGTGATTTTAGGGATTGATTGGTTAACCACTCATTATGCCAAAATTGATTATTTTCGTAAGGTTTTTAGTTTTTCATATTCTTAACCAACCTGTTGTACGAATTCAAGCAACTAAACCATTAAAATCAACCACAGTTATATCAAATCATAAAGCTATTCGTTTATTAAAAAACGGATGTCAAGCTTTCTTAGCCCATGTTATGGATTTGAATAAAGACACGTCATATTTGAATAATATTCTTGTTGTTAGTAAGTTTCCTGATGTATTTCCTGAAGAACTTCCCGGTCTATCCCCAGAACGTGAAGTTGAATTCTTTATTGATCTTGAGCCTGGTACAAAGCCCATTTCTAAAACCCCATATCAAATGGCTCCTATTGAACTTCAGGAGTTAAAGGTCCAACTACGTGAGTTGTTGGACATCGCTTCATTCGGCCCCTAGTACATCTCCTTGGGGTGCTCCTGTTTTATTTGTAAAGAAGAAAGACGGGAGTATGCGACTTTGTATTGACTACCGGGAATTGAACCATGTCACCATCAAGAATAGGTATCCGCTACCTCGTATTGATGACCTGTTTGACCAGTTGCAAGGAGCACAATTCTTTTCAAAGATCGATCTTCGTTCTGGATATCATCACCAAAGATTAGAATCGAGGATATTCCAAAGACCGCCTTCGTAACTCCCTAGTGACGGCATTATGAATTCTTAGTCATGTCTTTTGATCGACTAATGCTCCTGCGGCTTTTATGGATATGATGAACCGAGTATTCAAGGATTATTTGAATCGGGCCGTTGTTGTTTTTATTGATGACATCCTCATATATTCCAAAAGTCGTGAAGATCATGAGCACCATTTAAAGTCGGTACTCCAAAGGCTTCGTGAAAACAAGTCTATATGCCAAGTTAAAGAAATGCGAGTTCGGCTTGAGGAAGTAGCATTCCTTGGGCACGTGGTGTCAAAATATGGAGTATCCGTCGACCTTGCCAAGATCAAGCAATACAAAGTTGGGAGCAACCAAGTCGGTGACCAAAGTACGTAGCTTTCGGACTAGTGGTTATTATCGAGATTCGTGGAAGGATTTTCTCGAATCGCTACTCCATTAACTCAAATTTAACTCGGAAGGATACAAAATTGCATGGAGCGAGGAATGCGAGAAGAGTTTCCAAGAGCTTAAGAGGAGACTCATTTCGATACTGCTCGACAATACCATCTGGTTCGGATGGATTTGTTATCTCACAACGATGCTTCGTGCAAAGGATTAGGATGTGTTCTCATGCAACATGGGAAAGTCATAGCCTATGCCTCATGACAACTTAAAGAATATGAGAGGAATTATCCTACTCATGATCTAGAGTTGGCAGCGCATTGCTTTCACGCTTAAAGATCCGGAGGCACTATCTATATGGGGAGAAAGTGGAGATATATTCGCACCATAAAAGCCTTTAAATATTTCTTCACCCAAAAGGAACTCAACATGCGACAACGACGCTGGCTCGAGCTTTTAAAAAGATTATGATCACACTATTCAATACCATCCCGAAAAGCGAAACGTGGTAGCTGACGCGTTGAGTAGAAGATCATATACGCAGAACGAAAAGCGATGATGTCAAGTATACGCATAGAGCCAACTTTAATAGAAAAAGTTAAAGTTGCTCAAGCCACCGACCCGGAGCTGATGCGTATGAAGAAGAAAGTACAAGAAGGTGCTATTCCGGAAGCGAGAATCGATGAAGAAGGAATACTTCGAGTCCACTCCAGACTTTGTGTTCCTAACGACTCTGATTTGAAGTACAAGATCATGACGGAGGCACATAATACACCATTTTCAATCCATCCTGGAAGTACCAAAATGTATCGTGATCTTCGACATACATTTTGGTGGAACAACATGAAGAGAGAGATTGCAAAGTTTATCTCGAGGTGTTTAACTTGTCAACGTGTAAAGGCGGAGCATCAAGTACCTAAGGGTCCGTTACAACCACTTGAGATTCCGAAATGGAAGTGGGAACATATTACCATGGATTTCGTTACGGTTCTTCCCACGGTTTCTCAAGGCATAAATGCTATTTGGGTTATTGTTGATAGATTAACCAAGTCTCCGCTTTCATTTCTTGCCGATACGGAGACTTATTCCTCGAACGCCTTGCTCATATGTATGTAAATGAGATTGTGAGATTGCATGGCATGCCAGTATCCATAGTTTCGGATCGTGACCCAAGATTCACTTCACGATTTTGGGTTAGCTTGCAAAAAGCTATGGGCACGGATTTACGATTCTGATTGCATACCATCCTCAAACCACGGACAATCGAGAGGACTATTCAAACTCTTGAAGATCTATTAAGACTCGTGTCCTAGACTTCAAAGGAGTTGGATAAGTATTTACCATCGGTCGAATTCTACTACAACAACAGTTATCAGGCAAGTATAGGTGTGGCTCCATTCGAAGCATTGTATGGACGAAAGTGTCGCTCTCCAATATGTTGGGATGAGGTGGGTGAAGCAACATTGTTGGGACCCGAGTTGGTACGTATGACTACGAAAAAGATCCAAATGATTCGACAACGTATACAAACAACATAGGATCGACAAAAGAGTTATGCAGATCTTCATCGAAAGAACGTGGAATTTAGTATTGGGGATCATGTATTATTGCGAGTTGCCCCATGGAAGGGAGTTACAAGATTCGGGAAGAGAGGGAAGCTCAATCCACGATTTATTGGTCCATTTTAGATTCTTGACCGAGTAGGAAATGTAGCCTATAGACTCACGTTACCTCCAAGTATGTCTCGTGTTCATAATGTTTTTCATATATCTGTGCTTCGTAAATATGTGAAAGACCCGAACCACATTATTGAGTTAGAACCGGACGAGATAGCCGAAGATTTAACGTACGAGGAGGTACCTGGAAAGATCTTGGATAGGAAGGAGCATGTCCTACGCACAAAGGTCATACCATAAGTTAAAGTTTTGTGGAGAAACCATGCTATTGAAGAAATGACCTGGGAATTTGAAACGGAAATGAAAGCGAGGTATCCTCACATTTTCGAAACACCAGGTACGCACATCAATTTCGAGGACGAAATTTCATAAGGAGGGGAGGTTGCAAGACCCCAAATTATTAATAAATGAAATTTAATTTCCTCTATTTTTTATTTTGAAATAGTAATGGTTGATTTGATTAATGTGGTTAGTTATGGGTAAAATGCGCTAATATTTCAAATAAGCAAATGGTTATAAAATATTCATTGTTGTCGGGGAATATTCGGTTGGTCGTGGAATATTCTTACTGTCGTAGAATATTCGTACGACGGTGCAGCCTTGTGAGGGCCCCATAACGAAAAGCGATTGGATGAAGAAAACGACAAGTATAAGTTGTTTATAAATAACGGCGTAGTTGTTACCGTTAATACTATTGAAATACTCGGTGGTTAAAACACAATAGCACATGGTATTGCACCAATTATTAATTCTTACGTAAGAAGGCACTACTCAATAATTGTTACAGTAAAAACTGTTCAATATTTTATTTTATTGATTCAATAATTGCTACGTTGATATTTTATATTTTTGTTGTTTCAATAATTGTCACTACATAGTATTTTCCATTATCGGAGCAATAATTCATATTATCTCTAATAATATTATTAGATAACATTATTGGCCATGTCTCTAGAAAGTTACATCAAGGAGAGGTTTGGTCATCTAATTGCTACCAATAAGGAGAAACCTTATTGAAAGCCCCTCTTTCTCGAACCTACTTGTTTGTCAAAGAATGTGATTCTCAGAATATTATTTGTGAATAATTAATTATTAATTTTATGATGAGAAAAATATTCATTTTATGTGGATATAGATGGAGAAAATTTTAATGTAACAATTGTTGAAAATTAATATTTTATTTTTTTCTCGATAAAATAATTCATTTAAATATATTATTATATTTTAATAATATAATAATGGTGATATTTTTACAATGAATGTGGGATATATGAGTATATGAGGAGGAAGAGTATTTTTGTTGCAATAAATGTTAAAAATATGTTAAACATGTCCGTGGACCCCATTTCTTGACTGAAATTTGATTATATTATACCATAAATCGTCTGCTTGTGGATTTCAATCAATTTCGCTTGAATTTGGAAAAACTTTCTTCTGCAAAGTTGTAGATAATGGAATTTCCTATGAAAAAGACATAAGGTTTGAATTTTTCTGACAAAAGGGCTATTTATTATGAATTATTAAAGTTCGGAAGTTCCGAAATAATTGATTTTTGGAAGTTTTAATTATTTTTTCAAGGAAAACGTTTTTGGTGAGTTAAGTGGGTCTAGCATGTGTTACTAATTGCTGAATTCAGATCTTCAAAGTGGGCGTAAGGAATTTTAAAAAAAAATAATAATATTTTATTAAATTTTCTGCTTTGGTGTTCTAAGCATTTTCCTATAAATAGGGTGCTTAGGTTAGAATTGAAAATCACACCGTAAACCCAAGTTTTCTATCTTTTTCTCTATATATCGATCGAGTGTATTCTTGTGAGTATTTTGATACTTTGAGCGCTTTATATACGGTGCAAGTTCCTTCAAAGACTATATCCAAAGATTTTAATCGTAAGTACTATCTTTCTGAGGTAAGGGATATTATTTTTTTTTAAATGATATTATTTCTTCTAATATTATTATGCCGGAATATTGGTTAAATTTTTCTTGTGAAATTCTTGTCTTTTAGTGTTGGGGTTACTATTCACGTATACGGCACTATTCACGTATACGACACTATTCACGAATACGATATTATTCACAGAAAAATTAATTTTCATTTTTTTCCCAAAATATCGATTATGGATACTAGCTTTGATTGTATCCATGTTTTGATCATTCTTGAATTTAACTTCACTATGTTTATTTATGATGTATTTTTGAACTCGGATTGTTTAAAGTACGAATCCTTAATATTTGTTCTTTTGTTTCACTGGATTCATTTTCTTTAAAATATTTTTCATTATCCTCAGTCCTAAAAGATGATATTACTGAATATCTTTGGCCTGTAGTGCAAAGGTGGTTGATTTTTTTATGAATATCTTTGGCCCGTAGTGCAAAGATGTACAGGTGTTGAGATAAATATGACCAACTGATGAATATCTTTGACCTGTAGTGCAAAGATGAATATTTGATTCAAGATGAATATTGATTGATGTTACAGGGATAAAATATTGATGATGGACTTTTAAATTCATAGATTAATTTCATTCTCTACGTAACTCATCTATGAATTATTATTTCCGCTGCGAATATTGATCTGAAACTTGTTGTTTATTATATTCTATCAGATTTTTTCCTGTTGAAGACTAACCATAATTTGTTCTATATTATCTTAGTCATAATATTCTTTACTAGGCTAGTTGAGCTCACCCTTTTTCTTTTTGTTCCATTTTTCTTCTCAGGAGGCGAGAATGTAGTGAGTACTAGTCGGGGTGTGGAATGATGGTTCTAGAAGTTGTTTTAGTAGTCCTCACCATTTTTGTAAAATAATATACCAATAATTATAATGAGGACTTAGTTGGGTATGGATATTGTCTAGATGACAATATTTGTATTTAAACTTACAGTTTATATGTTATATTAATAAAGTTGTAGTTGTTTCTGTACCATGTTATTGACAACTCAAAATGGGTGATGTATACCTATTTTGGGGGCGTCACAATCTTCTACTCAATGCGTCAGCTACAATGTTTGCTCTTCCACGATGATATTGAATGGTACGATTGTAATCTTCAACAGCTCGAGCCAACGTTCTTGGCACATGTTACGTTCATTTTAGTTGAAGAAATATTTGAGGGTTTTAGAAATGGGTTTTGTACTGGGGTCAATACAGAATTCGATTTCACGCTCTAGGGGTAGGCTAAGAAGTCTTCAGGAATACGTCAGGAATTTTTTAACAATAGAAATATCATTCAAAACTGTGACCCTCATCTAAGACTTGGATAGTACGTCACATTGATACCTATCAACTTGCCATCGTCATTCACGACGTCGCCTATAGAAAGTCTGGCTTCGGTGCATTCCAAGACTTGGAAGTCACCAGCGAAAGGCTCGGGGCTCTTTACTTATGGCTTGATATGACAGTGATTGACTTTAGGGTTTGTTTGCTTGAATTCGCATAACAGGTTGGTTAGGAATATGAAAGCTAACAACTTTACGAAAAGCATGATGAGTAGTTAACCAATCGATTCCTAAAATCACATCAAAGGCAAGTATTTTCAAAGAGATAAAATCGACAGGTAACGTGAGGGTGCCGATTTGAATCAAACAAGATTTATAAAAAGTGGAGCTAACGAAGGTTTCTCTTAACAGAGTTTCAACCGATAAGTCAAAGTCTAATTTCTCTAGAGTTAAATTTAAACGTTGAGTGCAAGCAAGAGAGATAAAAGAATGGGTAGAACCGGTATCTAATAAGGTATAGACTTCACAAGAATTTATAATTAACTTACCCATAATAACTTCATTCGGGTTTCTCGACAATCGCTCTCACTTAAACTACTGGATTTGACTTTGATGTAGAGTACATTCCACCCTTAATTGCTTCATCACATTCCTGATCCATGTTTTAAATCATTACTCTCCGATCCATATCGAATTGGGGTTGACCGCTCTTTACAGGCTAATTCTGAATTCGATGTTGGATTCTCTCAATTGTTGTCCAAAAAGAAAAATCCATTTCATCTATTTTGGCCTTATTGGATTGGACGTCTTTTTCTACAATATCTACGCGTCGTGCGGCTTTTACCCATGCATCATCTATTCTCATTCGTTCAGTTGCTTCTTCTTTCATCAGAACTTTGATCATAGCATTCTCAGATTCCAGCTCTAATATCTTATACTCTGCCAAAGAGTGCTTCTGTTCAAGTATCGCACATCGGTTAACATAATTTTGAATTGTTACATCTCTTTGCTCCACGACCGTCTGCCGTTCTTCAGCCTGCTCTTCTAACTCATGAATACGACTTTGTAATTCTAAATTTTGATCATTAAATTCTTCTGATAAATTTTCCTCAGGTTCCTCTTCTTCCTCACTCTGATATGCTACCTCTGAAACTAGCTCAGGTGCAACTATTAGTTCTTCACTCACCACGTAGATATCTCTAATTTCTTCTTCGTCTGACATCACATTAACCTGGATAGTGATTAATGGTGTCTCAACGGTCTCATTCACTCCATTGTTAACATTTTCAGCTGCCATTTTCGAACACTGCCACAAAACAAAGGTTAATTAACATGTCACATATTATCCCTATACTCTAACCGACCAATTAAATAATAAATAATAAATAAACTTAGGTAGGTCATGCTAGTGAAGGAATTCCTCGTCTCTCCCCTCTTAGTTCTTGTCTCACATCTCAGCCAGGGATCATATCCCTAAGCTTTGATACCAACTGTGATGCCCCCAAAACAGGTATACATCACCCACATTGAGTCGCAAAATACATGGTACATAAATCAAATACAAACTTAATTATACAATTGTCGGGTAATATACGACAAAACATAGCTAAGAGTTTAAACAAGAATATTACCTTCTTAGACAATATCCACTCTCAATGGAGTCCTCATTACAATTATTATCACACTATTTCACAGAATAGTGAGGACTACTAAAACAACTATCTGGACCGTCAATCCGTTCCCCGACTCTAGTCCCAAATTATATTCTCATTTCCTAAAGAGAACAAAGAAAAGAAAGGGTGAGCTCAACTAGCCCAAAGAAGAAATATTATGACTAAGATAATGCAGAATAAATTATCCTTAGCCTTCAACAGTATAACAACTGATAGAATATAATAGACAACAAGTTTTAGATCAACAACTGCAGCGGAATAAGCAATCCATTAGAAGAGTTAAGTAGAGCATAAAATCTACTATCTTCTATGATTTAAAAAGTTTTTCATCAGTTTATCATTTGAGACTCGAATTATAAATAAAATTGAATCATCCTTGCACCATGGCGAGGATATTCATGTCATCATCAATAATGGTCATGATTATACCGAATAATCCTCGTCATAATCATACCAACAACTCCCATCAATGAACTACAAGCCAATGAGGACTTTTACCACATCATTCGTTACATTGCGGACATGATTATACCGAATAATCCACGTCATAATCATACCAAGTCCATCTACATGCACGTAAGCCAAAGATCACTTTCATCATAATGTAAGCATGAGGATGATGACAATGACATAAATAATTCATAAAACAAGTTCAAGGATAAATTTTAAAGATTTATAATTTAATTTATCCGTAAATCAATAACGTCAAATTGTCAACGTGATATTTGCTTTGTAGAGTAAAATTCAAGAATAATATTCATGTACCAAAAATAATTTGAACAGAAAAAAAATATATTTTTCGGGTGAATATTACCCCGTGAATAGTACTTTGGGAATAGTACCCCGACACGAAAAGTGTCCCGAATTCCTGAGTGAATGATACTAGAGTGAATAGTAATCGGGTGAATAATAACCCGTGAATAGTAACTTGTGAATAATAGTACTCTACATTTAAAATTGCCCCAAATACCCGAAAGTGAATAATACTAGAGTGAATAGTAATTGGGTGAATAGTAACCCATGAATAGTAACTCGTAAAAAGAAAATTCAAAAGAAAATGATATTCCATGGCGAGTACAAAAGAAATGATATCTCATACACGGTATAATAGAATATCTGAAATCTATGAAATGGATTTTCACCGCCCATGCGATAATCCACGTGGATGCACCATTTCCACAATTTAATAAGGAATGAATACTAAGGATCATTCACCATGCATGCAAGATACTCCATATAAACAAGGTTATTCCAATGAAATAATAAAGAATGGAATAACAACGAAATTCACCGTGTATGTGATAGATCAGCGGCGGACATATTATTCAATGAATAATAAAGAATGGAACCAGTCAAATGCGTAATCCACACAGCACGTGATATTCAAATGAAATAATAAAGAATGGAACCAGTCTTGCGTAATCTGCATGACAGCGGGATATTCCAACGAATAATAAAGAATGGAATAACAACGAAATTCACTGGCATGCGATAGGCCAAGCCATGCGAGGTTATTCTAACGAATAATAAAGAATGGAATAACGAAAAAATTTCACCATGTATGCGTAATTTGCATAGACAGTTATTCCAACATAATAATAAAGAATGGAATAACGAAGAATTTCACCACGCATGCGGTACTTGGCATGTAGATGCTTATTCCAATATAATAATAAAGAATGGAATAACAGCTCTTACGAGTATTGAAAGAAAATAACTCTCTTCATGAATGAAAGAAATAATACCCCTTACCTCAAAAGAAGACTGGATACTGGAAAAGTGAGGTAGCAGACTTCTCTTCTTCTTTCTCTCTATAATTTCTCTCCATAATAATTGCTTAGCTTTCGTGAATTGGTGAAAAATAATGAAGGAATGAGCTTCTATTTATAGGAAAATATAGTTTTGATAATTGCACGTTTTGGGGCTCAAAATATTACAGTATAATACCTTCCTCTTTTCCTTCATTTTTAATTCAGTCCTGCAAGTATTATCAAACTTGCACCACCTCCCTTAATAGTAAATCATGTGAATCAATAGTAAATCATGTGACTCAATAGTTCTAAACATGTGAAAAATTAATTATAGTATAGTACCTCCATCTATACCTCCATTTTTAATTTAGTCATGCAAGTATTATCAATCTTGCACCAACTCTTGATCAATTTGCGGACGTGGAGTGCCTTCAGGATAGCGCTCATTCAATAAACGCTTATAAGTATCCTGTCATCATGTCAACAATTAAATAGTTAAAAATAAATTCTGTAAGCATTGATAAACAAGATCAAGTTGTTAAAACTTATTACCGCTATCTGGATAGCATCAGGCAGACCATCACGGGTGGCCACATACACATCCAGCCAATGGATAGGCTAACCTTGAGACTGAGACTCCTATACAAAAAATAGGCCAATATTACTAAGTAAAAATACTATATATATATATATATATATATATATTCTACAACTCATGATTGTAAACATATTAAAACTTATAAATACGTACCTTGGCAGTGATATACTGCAATTGTGAAATACTGTCGCCCTTGTATGTTCCTTTAGCCTTTTCGCCATCGGGTACACCCGAGGATCTGCTGGTGTCAGCAGTCTTTAGTCTTTTCACCTAGCTCTTAGCTCTCCTTTGGGCACACATCTCAGCCCATATGGACTGGGTGCACCACCAGGGGCTATGCTCATGCATGTAATCCTCTCCATGGCCTGGATGGACGATCGATGCATTGTGAAGGGTTTTTTATCGTTCTTTGTTCAAATTATCTTTGGTGCGGACCGCGCACTTCTGCCAGAATAATGTCTTTATCACTGAAGCTTGCGCATCCTCTCATCTATACCTTTTCTGTAAATAAAACAACAATAATAACATTACTAAACAATTATCATTAGAATATCATATTATCTCGTCAGAATTAAAAAAACATACACGAAATTCATCCAAATAAAGATTCTTGTGGGCGATATAGTACAGATACGCATGTAAATCACAGGTGTGTAGGCCAATTCTGTAAACACAACTGTGATATGCATTTGATGATCTTATTATCTGAAAAATCACTATAATATACAACAATTTACATCAACGATAAGTAGATATATTAAAGCAACTTACATCTAAGTTATATATATCTTGTATAAATGGAATCTAAAATGCTTATATATAAATGATGCCGAACGTACGTGTTATTCGGAGGAGGACGAATCTGAATAAGAATCTGATCATCCGGAGTAGCAGGGGCCTTGGGCACATGATTAGGCCCCTTACCCAAGCCGCGCTTTTTCTGCGCTGCTTCAGAAGCCATCTATATATTACAAATTTTAAGATGTTATTATGAGTTATATTTAATTACATGTATATATGAATATATAAAATAACAATAATGACAGGAAATTATATCTAAATAATAAAGTACATAAACATGACAATGATATAAACATATATATATATATATATATATATATATATGAATATAAAATGACAATAAACACAAATTGCATTTAAGTAGTTAAGTACATAAACATGACAATGATATAAAAAACATGTAATGCTAAACATAAATTTCATTTGTTTAAGTGTCCATGTCTGATTCAGAATCATCTTGTATACGTATTGTAGATTCATAACCATCATCTGCTTCAGATTCAGCGTCAGATTCATCACATTTTCAAACACATTCTTCTCAATATGCATCACATCTAGATTATGACGAATCAAATTTGTAGACCAATAAGGCAGTTCCCAAAAGATGCTTCTCCGAACCCAGTTATGAGATTCTCCAAACCCATTGATTATGTTTGTGGCGTCAATCTTACCAAATGGGATGACCGAAAATCTCATCACACGATCTCGCATCTCCTTTCCCGACAATCGCGGTGCAGGCATATCATTGTCTACTTTCCCTTTCCTGAAGTGTTCCCTATTTCTTCGAAACGGGTGATCTACCGGCAAGAACCGATGATGACAATCAAACTAGTAAGGCTTTCGACCTTTTGATAGATTGAAAGACTTTGTATGCTCCATACAATACGGACAAGCCAACTTCCCGTGTGTACTCCATCCAGCTAACATACCATAAGCTGGGAAGTCACTTATAGTCCACATAACCGTTGCCCTAAGGTTGAAATTTGTTTTCGTTGCAACATCCCAAGTCTGTACTCCATCCTCCCACAATACCTTCAACTCGTCTATAAGAGGTCTCAAATAAACATCAAAGTTCTTTCCAGGACTTTTAGGACCAGGAACCATGAGTGAAAGAAACAAGTATGGCTGTTTCATACACATCTAAGGAGGCAAGTTATACGAAGTAACAATCACAGAACAACATGAGTACGGAACATCTGAGTGGCCAAACGGATTGAAACCATTGGTGGACAATCCAAGCCTCACATTTCTAGGTTCCAATGCAAACCCAGGATGTGTTAAGTTAAAATCTTTCCAAGCCTGCCCATCTGCGGGATGATTTTGTTCTCCATCTTTAGCTGGAGATTTCGCATGCCAACTCATATGTTCAGCTGTTTTTGAAGACATGTACAATATTTTTAGCCGATGTGTTATTGGAAAATACCTTAGAATCTTAAACGGTATACTTGATTTTTTTGTAGTCACACCCTCTTTATTAGGCCTAAACCGATCATAACTACAAAACGTGCACCTTGTCATCTGTTCATTTTCCTTATAAAATAACATGCAATCGTTGGGACATGCATCGATCTTTTGGTATCCAAGACCCAACTTCTTCACCATTTTCTTACAAAAGTAATAGTTACCAGGTAATTTTTCACCATCAGGCAACATACTCTTAATGGCCTTCAAGATTGACTCAAAACACTCATGGCTCATATTGTGATCAGCCTTGATGTTAAGTAACGTCGCCACTGCAGACAATGTAATGTGTGTGGTACAACCATGCCACAATGGCTCGCTACCCTCATCTAAGAACTTAAAAAAGTCTTTGGCATCAAAATTCACAGGTTGTTCTCTGCCTTGTTCCCAATCAAAATCTGGCCCTGCAATATCATGAACCATTTCATTCGTACGATGAGTACTTCTTGCCTCAATTGTATATACGTGATGCCACCATCTCTTCTCTCATCCCATATGCCCACCAAAGATTCTTCTTAATTTTCATGAACCCGAAATAAGTAAATGATAGTTTACCACATCTCTGTCCATGTAATTTACATTCTTACACTTCAAACATGGACATTGTATCTGCGATTGACCATTCATACATTCTGGGTGACTATACGCATACTCCAAAAACACTTGGCAACCAACTCTAAATTCAGCTGTAGCACCTATCTGGGCACTTGACTTTCGTTGTGCCATCCAAATATGGTCTGAATAGAGGTCCATGATACCACGATACCTACTATAGACAACATTATAAATGTTAACATATGACTTAAGCATACTTGTAACCGTATGACTTGAGCATACTTGTAAGCATATGATTAACATTTAAGCATACTTGTAAGCATATGACTTGAGCATACTTGTAACCATATGATTAACATTTAAGCATACTTGTAAGAATGCATATATGGTAATTTTTAGGCACCCAAGACACAAACCAAGAGAAATATACAAATTTCCAATATACTAAGACCAAAACAATTAGATATCTCCATCAAAGTTCAAGTAATTTATATCTTTGTGACCCTATAATTTAGATATGCTTTTATACTGACAATGGATCATAAATATTGGATATTATTCACTAAACTTGGGCAATATGCTTACACACCACATTCAGTAAAATTCACTGAAGGGTAGCCAACTAATTAATAAAATTCATGACAGTTAGTTTATGAGAAGACTCTATTTTATAGCCAAGCCTCACAACTCTTAACACTTGATTCTAAAATCAACATTGTTATTAGTGATTGAAAATTAACAGCAATGTTGAAAGAAAGATAAGCCATGCAATTCGGAACTTTATTGCAAGCTACTAACTAATCGGCTAATCGTACTAGCTTTCTGAAACATGCCTTATAAGCAATAGCTTAGTTGTTATTTTAGTCAAAGAATGACATTATTCTTTGGGGATTTAGTAAAAGCTTCAACATCAACTCCCAATGTCATCTCTCTTTTTGTTTATATATATATATATATATATATATATGTGTGTGTGTGTGTATTTTCAAATATAAGACTAATATCTGGACTTGAGATTAGAGAGTTGATATTTCCAAGAACAAAAGTTCCATTTCTAGCTCAAATGATACAATTACAGAATTATACTGTAATAGGCCTTAAATATTCATTTCTCACACATCAAATTGTTATATCTCTAGACTCTAATTAGTCAGGGGCGCATTGGTGTGTGGTCAATTGACCTGCACTGATATATATATATATATATATATATATAATTTAATAAATTTTTTGTGAGTGTAATTTAATAATTTGATCTCACTAAAAAAATTTCCATCCTTAGTCACTATAATTAATAAAAGTTGTATTTTTAAATTAATCCATTAAATTTAATTATTTGGGTTGTATTAAACTTTTGTGCTACACCGCCCATGTTTTAATGTTAGGTGAACTAAGGTTGGTACTAGCATGTAATGTAGCAACAATCTTTTTCTCCTCTGTAATTATTTGGAGTGCGACCATGTTTATTGTCTCCTCTAGCATTGGTATTGCTGAAAATTGGTTCGGGTTTGGCTTGAAATAATACATATTGACACTATAATCATAATTAAACTCAGACTTCAAAGCGTATTTCACACTATGAATGAGAGTACAAGTCTCCCACCAAGAAATAATCAAAATCCCACAACAATACCAGTGATATATAACATACCACATTCAACCACAGTAATTACACACCACATTCAAGAATAAAAATTAGGTCTTTAAATCACAAGCAATTCAACAGTATGTAATCACAAGCAATTACACATCAAAATTCAAGAATAAAAATTAGGTCTTTACATCAAAGCAATTACACACCACATTCAAGAATAAAAATTGTAAAGTTTGGAAACCCAATCAAATCGAACAGCTACTTGAAGAATTTAACAGTATTTAATCTAATCTAACATAAGATATAAATACATACCAATGCTTGGTGGTGGCGACGGCTGGCCAGTGGCGGTGGACCAGTGGTGCGGTCTCAGCTTATTCTTTTTCTTCTCCTTCTTCTGTTCTCCCCCTTTCTCCCTCTTCTCTCTATTCTGAGCTCCCTCTTCTTTTTTTCTTTACCGTCTGCTGTGTCGAGCGAATGCCTGATACTGATTAGATTAAGTTTGATCAGCGACCGCATGCGGTCGCTGATGTTAAGTGGTCGCACAAAACCTTCGTGCCAACATTTTTTGCCAAATTTTGGGAGGTAAATTTGTTCTAGCGACCGCATGAGGTCGCTGATATTAAATAGCGACTAGATTAAATCATGGTCGCAGATGTCGATCGCTATTACTAATATCAGCGATGTGCGATCACTGATAGTATTGATCGGGTTGGAGAGATGGTGGACTGATCAAAATAACGTAAATTAGTGAGTGACCAATGAAGGTCTGAAAGCTCACTCTATGATCCACCAAGAACACTTAGAGATAAATAGAGTAAGAAGTAGAAGTAAGATTCTACGATGTAGAAGTGAGAGTTCTACTACAAGAAGAGTGTTCTAAACTGCCAAGAGAAAGAAGAGCATCAATGTCATCTTGATGTCTATCATGGGAAGACTCTAAGTACCAGAGAGAAGAGCTTACAGTCATCTTAGCAAGTCCATCATAAGAAGGCATCAAGTATCAAGGAACAAGATCACCAACGTCATCATGATGTCAAGCATGAGAAAATTTTAAGTACCTAACAGAAGAGCCTACAGTCATCTTAGAAACTCATCATGTGCAGCCATCAAGTATCAAGAAGAATGATCTTCACTACAATTCAACAAGGGATCATCAGAAGAGGTTGAGTATTTTAAGAAGTTGAGCATCATGCAACACTCAACTGCACCTCAAGGATGATCACGTCAAGCTGCTAAGCATTCAGAGATGAAGAGCTTGAAGGATATCTTAGCAGCTCAGCACCAATAACAACAACAAGAAGAAGTAGTCAGGGCCTGAGGGGTCCTTGTCCGGAGGGACTAAATGAAGTTCCAAGCCTGCTGGGCTTGAAGAGTTCCTAGGGAACTAAAAGAGTTCCAAGGTCACGGCCTCAAGAGTTCTAAGTGAACTAAAGATCCAAGGCTGCTGGCCTTGAAGGAATCTTAGTGATTCAGGGTGCTGCCTTCCTTAGTGGAAATCCTACTAGTTGAAAGTAGAAGAGTGGATTAGGAGCTTGAGTCTCTGAACCACTTAAAATCCCTTGTGTCATTTACTTTATGTCATTTACATTATGTACCTAACTGCTATAATTGCTATGTATGTATTAACTACTTACAACTTAACTAACTCTAAGAACAATGTCTGTATGATTATGAATATATCAATGAAGGGGATCTTTTACTTATTTTGCTGTGCTTAAAAAGATTCTTAGTTTTGTCAGAAAATAAAAGAGAAAAGTATTCGAAAATTAAAAAGATCTATTCAACCCCCCCCCCCCTTCCAGATCTATTGTGTGCCTACTGGGAACTAACAGAGTATTATTTATTTATATGTGGAGTATTGGTTTTAATTATTAGTTCTTTATGCTAATTTATCAATTAGTTTGAAACTAGTATGAAATTTATATTAACTTGAAATATTAAATTTAATATTTATTATAGCAATTAATAATAATAATAAATATGAAATTCCTGATTTGAAAATTAATTATAATATGAAATGAATTTTAATTATTTACCAACTAATTTTTTATTTAAAAATTTATAATTTGCGAAGGATTTTACTTGAGAAATGGACATTAATGAAGGATTATTTTCCTCACTAAAATCTTTTCTAGTTAATTAGTTAGTCATTACTGAAGGAATATTTTTCTCTCACTAATTTGAAGAAAGGTTCTCAATTTATAATTAATGAAGGAAAACCTTCTATCGTTAAATAAATTTGTTCTTCACAATATATTTTTTATGAGGGAATAAAGTTATTCACTAATTTCAAATAGTCCTTAAAATATTATTAGTGAAGGAAACCATCCTTTCACTAAATAACAATATTCTATTACCAAATATAATTTGTGAATAAAAAATTATTCACAATTTATCATTCATAAACAATATTTAGTTACTACTTAACGAAGGATATCCAATTGCGACGGGCTCTAATGCGCGCGAGCAATCGTGTGAAGAAAATATTTATTCACAATAAATCTCTTGCGAGTGATATATTATGTGTTGTGAAGGATTTTTCCTTCACAAGATCCCTTTTTGGTGTAGTGTTTGTAACAAAATTTATTTCTTCGACTATAATATTAGTGTCACTAAATATACATTGGAAGAAATTAGAGAATATCTGTGATGGAAATGATCCTAATTCTACACAGTTGTTTCATATAGTTGAAAATATTTAATTACTAAAAAAGTTGAAATATATTTTGAAAAATATTTCTTCCGTAAAAATTTGAGTCCAATTCAATTATGTAAAAATGGCTTGATCTAATTACTTGTTTTCAAATTAGAACGTTCGTGTATCAGCACTAGCTAATAATTAGCGATTAGATTAGATATTGTTTTTGAATTTCCACAATCATCTCCTTAGAATATTTGACTCCTTGATTCATGTCATCTTAGAATATCTGATTCCTTGATTTTAGCTTTAGTTGTTATCATATATGTATATATAAAGAGGACATCTCTGTTGTAAACATATACAAGAAAACATAATACAAGATTAGCTTTACCTCTCTCTTTATATTCTATTCTGGTATCAGAGCCAAGAGCCTAACGACAATCCTTCACTATTCTGCTACTTCATTCTTTCCCCATGTCCACCTCCTTTACCACAATCTTCAATCCTCCTTCCTCATCTGTTATTCTCTCTCAAGCCCATCACTATATCACACTAAAATTAAATTCTTCCAACTATCTCTTATGGCGTACATAAATTGATCCATATTTGCAAGGCCACAATCTGTTTGGTTATGTCACTGGCGAGTTCGCCCGCCCTCCATCTTTTCTGCCATCCAGTCCTTCCTCCTCTACTTCTATCACTTCTCCTATATCTAATCCCGCGGCACAAACATGGGATACACAAAACAAACTTCTTATGAGTCTACTCATCTCCTCCCTCAGTGAAGATGTGGTACCCCTTGCAATCGGACTCACTTCATCTGCTGAACTTTGGTCCACCCTCTCTGCAGCATTTGTCAGTCCTTCCAACACACGTATGCTTCGCCTCTCCATGGAATTGCATTCTCCGCAAAAACATGATGAAACTCTAAGTGCCTATCTTCATCGTCTAAAACGAATTTCTGATGAATTATCAGCCTCTGCATGACCCATCTCTCCATCTGATTTCCTAGTTGCTGTTTTAAAAGGTCTTCATGTTGAATTTGTGTCTCTCAAATCCTCTCTCTCCATGCTTGATACTCCTTTGTCATTCTCTGCGTTACTCAACAAATGTCTCAGCCATGAGTTCATTACCGAACCCAATATTTTAGTTGATCCTCCCTCTGCACCATCGGCCAATAATGTCCAATGTTTCCCCACCAATGCTCCACGCTTCAGCAACCACCGTGGTCGCGGCCGTGGTACCCGAGGTCGTGGGCCAGGAAATTTCCGCCCACCTATCCCTCCGTATTCCTCCAATTTTATTCGTCCACGTTGTGTGTTTTGTGGTGGCTCCAATCATGACTCGTACAGTTGTTATTTTCGCCCTCAATCCTCAACTTCTACAGGTCTCCTTGGTCCATCTCCCGTCTCCTCGCCTCCAGCTGCTAACTTTGTTGCTACTACACCCATCAATTCCTCCAACCAGTCATCAACATCCCTCTCTTCTCTCCAATGGTATCCTGATACAAGCGCTAATTATCATGTTACACCAGACTTAGCGGGTATCAATCATGTTGATGAGTATAATGGATTGGATCATCTTCAAGTTGCCAATGGTAATATTGCTCCTATAAATAATCTCTGTTCTACTCACTTAGGATACTATTGTTTTGAACCAAAATCATAAAAAATTTATCATGCTCGCCATGTACGATTTGAAGAGAGTCAATTTCCTTTTTCTCACTCTCACGCTTTAGCTTTGTCACCTTTGACAACTAAGTCTCATCCCCCTCCTACACCTCCATTCTTATCAAGTCCACTTCTTTCTCCTGGTTCAGCTTTCAAATCTGCAGAATCCGGACAGTTCGATCCATCCATTTCTACATCCAGACAAACTCCAGACAATCTTTGTCACTATGCTTCGCACTCCAGCCAATTTGGACACCCTGAGACCCAATTCGGACACCCTGAGACCCAATTCGAACACCCTAGACCCAATCCGGACACTCTGAGAACCAATTTGAACAGTCTACTACCCTATCCAAACACCATGAGACTCAATCCGAACAGTCTAGCGAACAACTACCTCCTTTTTTGCCACATTCTCACACTGCCTCTTCTTCTTCGTCCGTCCACCGTCATCGGACTGCCCCTTTAAGTGCTATTTATGCTCGTACTCTCCCTCCTCCTGGTTCTCAATCCCCACATTCTGATCAATCTCAATCTCTACCCACACCAAAATCTTTCTCACCTCATGTCCAATCCTCCTCCTCCAATACTCCGTCGCAACTTCCGCCCAATGATACCTCTCATATACCTGCATTAGCTTCTTCATCCCATTCTTCTACTAATACTTCTACTACACAATCATCGTCTCTCCACCGACTACACCCCATGGTTCTTCGCTCTCTTAAACAAGCTCACAATATCTCCGTATTCACCACATAGCCTACCTCCTTCCAAATAGCAAATCAAAGTCCCGTTTGGCGTCAAGCAATGCTAGATGAACTCACTGCCTTGTACAAAAATCAAACCTGGTCTCTGGTGCCTAAATCTTCTCACATGAATATTGTCAAAAATAAGTGGGTCTTTCGCATTAAGACCCACGCTGATGGCTCTCTTGCCCGATACAAAGCACGTCTTGTTGCCAAAGGCTTTCATCAGCAACCTGGGATAGACTATTTTGAAACTTTCAGTCCGGTCATTAAACCAACGACCATTCGTTTAATTTTATCCTTGGCAGTTACCAACCAGTGGCCCATTCGCCAACTCGATGTGAACAATGCTTTTCTCAATGGTTTTTTAACAAAGTCTGTCTATATGCAGCAACCGCAAGGTTTTATTGATGTCAAACATCCAAATTATGTGTGTAAGCTGCAACGGTCACTATATGGATTAAAAAAGGCCCCCAGGGCCTGGTTTTCACGTCTCTCTTCCTTTCTTCTGACTCACAATTTTCACCAGTCTCAAAATGATACTTCTTTATTCATTTATAAAGATTCTAACACTCATTTATTTGTCCTTGTATATGTTGATGATATTTTAATCACAGGCAATTCAAGACAATCTCTTTCTAATCTGCTGATTACTCTTGGTGCTGAGTTCTCTCTCAAAGACTTAGGCTCTTTACACTATTTTTTGGGTGTCGAGGTTGTACGAAATGAGGCTAGTCTTCTTCTTTCTCAGAAAAAATATATACAAAATATTTTACTTCGTGCATCTATGTCACACTGTTAACCCCAACCAACTCCTATGTCTCCATCAGATAAATTATCCACCTCTTCAGGCACCTTGTTTGACATTTCTACTCTATATCGGCAAATTGTTGGCTCACTTCAATATCTCAGTCTCACTCGGCCGGATATCTCCTTTGCTGTAAACAAAGTTTGTCAGTTTATGCATAAACCCACTGTTCTCTATTGGGTTGCAGTAAAACAGATTCTGCGCTACTTACAAGGCACCTTGTCCCATGGTTTATTTTTCTCAGCAAAGGCCTCTCACACTCTACATGCCTTTACTGAATGATTTGAAATTTGGTAACATAGATGATCGAAAATCCACTGCCGGAAATGCAATCTTCTTGGGTAGCAACTTAATTTCCTGGGTTTTCCGAAAACAACGCATCGTTGCCCGTTCTTCTACAGAGTCTGAGTATAAAGCCATTCTTGTGCCTTGCATGAGACCTAAAATGGTTTTGTTCCTCGCTCACGCAGAGTTCTGTTGCCCTTCATCACTTGCCTGTGTTGTGGTGTGATAATCTTGGTGCCTCTTCCTTGCTTCCAATCCTGTCTTCCATGCTCATACGAAACACATCGAGATCGATTACCACTTTGTTCGTGAAATGGTTGCGAACAAACAGGTCTCTATTCAGTTTGTTTCTTCTCAAGATAATGTTGCCGGCGCTCTCACCAAACCACTACCAACCAGCCATTTTTGGTACAACCGGAACAAGCTCAAAGTGTCTTCCAGCCTACCATTTGGCTTGCGGGGGGATATCAGCACTAGCTAATAATTAGCGATTAGATTAGATATTGTTTTTGAATCTCCACAATCATCTTCTTAGAATATTTGACTCCTTGATTCATGTCATCTTAGAATATCTGATTCCTTGATTTTAGCTTTAGTTGTTATCATATATGTATATATAAAGAGAACATCTCTGTTGTAAACATATACAAGAAAACATAATACAAGATTAGCTTTATCTCTCTCTTTATATTCTATTCTCGTGGTCTGGCTAATGACTTTAAGAATTAATCTTCAGTTTTTAGTTATTTTTCTTTGGGTCAGAAGACTCAAAAGATAAGAGGAAGAAGAAATTTTTATTGTCCTCTCACCATATTCTCCGGTCATATCCATTGGCAAAATTTTCAAATATTAAAAATTTTCAACTTAGAATTTGGATAAAATTTGAATAAGTAACCAGCAAAGAATATTACTTGCCTTGAAAATGTCTGGTAATATTACTTGACATTTATATTACTGGATTGAATTTTATTGATATTTCCTCTTTGTTCAGCAGATATTTAGAAATTAGAACGTTGCGAGATCGAGTTATACGTCTGGCTAATTATTGAGTAATAGGTCTAAAAAAATAACTTATTTATCATGGACTTTATGCCGAGAACTTATTTGTTTTTTTATTTGGAGAAGTCATGAATTTTACCAGTTCAAGTCTCATATTACTCCTTCCTACTACAAAACAAAATAGTCTTTATTCTATTAATAGTAGTATAAAATGATTAAGCTTGGTTAATTATGATTATGGTTTATATTAAGAACTAAAAATAGTTATGGGTTGTGTCGGACCGTCGGTTGGAATCAAAAAATAGTTATGGGTCTGAAACATCTCAACTCATTTTTCAAATTTAAACTTACTATTACTATCTTTCTTTAACTTCTATCACTATTATTTATAATATGGGTCTGAAATAAATTATTTATTATATTTAATTTCTGTCTTCCTTTAACTTCTATCTTTATTTTTATACACTTTCTCTATCTCAAACGAATATTGATAGTTAAATATTTATTCATTCTGTTCCAAATTATAATGCGTGTTTGACATTTTTTTTATCACTTGCTCTATCCCTTTGAAAAAGTAAGAGTTCCTATGATAATTTTTTTAAATATTTTTTTGAAGTTGGTTGATATTTTTTTATTAAAATTATTATTGATTCATTTCATAATCCTCACTGCTATACATACAGCTGTACACAGTGAAAAAAACGGAGGAGACCCCATAAAGAAGTTACCTGGACTTCATGCCTAGAATTTTATTTTATTTATTTTAATTTTTTTTTTTGTACGCGCGCGGGGTAAAAGTCATGAATTTTATCAGTTCAAGTCTGTCATATTACTCCTTCAAACTACAAAAAATATCTCATTTTATTTTTAAATTTGTGTTCTAAAAAATCATTATTCTATTAAAAGTAGTATAAAATGATAATCATATTTTTAAATTTGTCATCATAATTCATTTTCACGTAGCCACTACTAATTCAATAACTCTTACTTTTAAAAAATAAATATGAGACAAATATATTTATAATTTTGTAAAGATGGTTCATATTTCCAGAGCAAAAACAATGTTGCAAGAGCAATAATAGTAAAATTATATATATATATATATATATATATATATATATATATATATATATATATATTTAATATAGGAATTTAATTCGTGGCTACTAATTGCCTTGGACACTGTTTGGACAACCAAGCTTGTAGCCATTGATCACTATAATAAATGGTGAGGATTTAATCAAAAAAAAAAAAAAATTAAAAGGCTGCAAGGTTTGTAGCAGCAGTCACATCTCACAAATAAAGTACCCTAAATCAACTTAAATGTCATAATTGCCTCCCCTCCCCCCCCCCCCCCCCCTCCCAATTAAAATTCAAAGCCGCATATAAATCACCCTTGCTGCTACAGGCAGTAGTGGCAGGGCCCCACCCACATTCCCCATGCGCTAAAAAGCTGCCTTAACTGCAAAAAGCTGCCTTTGTATGCTGACATATATATTAACTATCTCGGTAATCCCTCCCTGTCGTTACAGGCTGTAGCGACAGCCCTCTCCCCATAAATACATGGTATAAAATACAAATACAAATACAAATTTAATTATACAACTGTCGTGTAACATGAGCTGAAAGTTTTAACACAAATATTGTCTCCTAGACAATATCCAAACTCAGATGAAATCCTCATTACAATTATTATTACACTATTTTACAGAATAGTGAGGACTACTAAAGCAACCATCTGGACCGTCACTCCATTCTCCGACTAGTCCCAGCTATATTCTCATTTCCTGAAGAGAACAATGAAAGCAATGGGTGAGCTCAACTAGCCCAGTAAAGAATATTATGACTAAGATAATGCAGAATAAATTATTATTAGCCTTCAACAGTGTTAAACTAATATAATACAATAGACAACAAGTTTAACTGTAGCGCAATAAACAATCCATTAGAAGAGTCAAGTAGAGAGCATGATATCTACTATCTTCTATGATTTAAAAGTTTATCATCAATTTTATCGCTGAGACTCAGCTCAATAAATAATCCACATCACTGAATTATACATGCACTACGAGCCAAAGATATTCATTATTATCACATCCACGAATCATCCATGCACTACGGGCCAAGGATATTCGTTATTATCACCAATGGTCATGATCATGTCAAACAACAATTCCTCTTTGCACCCTTGGCCAAAGAGAACCCATGGTCATGATCATACCAACAATTTTCCATCAATGCACTACGGGCCAATAAAGACTTTTACCACATCATTTATAATATTACGGGTCATGATTATACCGATACATAATTCCTGATCATAATCATACCAATCAACAATCTATCTATGCACTATGGGCCAAATATTTCTTTCATCACAATATAAGCATGAGGATGATGACAATGATATAAGAATTCAATCAAATGAAATCAAGGATAAATATTAAAGACTTTAAATTTATCCAGAGTTTAAAAATGTCCAAATTGTCAACATGATAACTGCTTTGTGGAGTAAAATTCAAGAATAATATTATATCAAAAATAATTTGGACAAAAAAGATATCAATTTCTGTCATGAATAGCACCCCGGGTTAATAGTACCCCGTGAATAGTACCCCGACATAAAAAGATCAAAATTTAACAAGAATGTTCATAAAAATATTCTTGTAAAATGATACTAGATGAAGCGCAAATTTCAAGGATATTCTACTAATTTCAAGGAGTATAGAAGCAATACTTAACAAAATGAGTGCAGAATTCGGAATCTAAAACGAAATAATATTACTTACATACTACAGAGTATAGAAGAAAATACTATTTCTTATGAATATTGAACAAAAATAATATCTCTTACAACTGTTGAACGAAAATAATATTCCTTACGAATATTGAAAGAAGATAATATTCCTTACGAATATTGAACAAAAATAATATTCCTTACGAATATTGAACGAAAATAAAATTTCTTACGAATACGAAAAATAATATCATAAGCAAATATGAAATAAATAATACCCCTTACCTTAAAAAGAGAGTAATTCTGACTGGTATAGCGGAGATATTTTTGAAGAAAAACTTGCACTATTTGTTACACTGAAAGTTTCCTTAACTCAAAAGAAATACACTCAATATTATAAAAGAAGAATTCTCTAATTCTGGTGTGATTTTCATTTTTAAACTAAGCATCCTATTTATAGGAGAATGACAGGATACTATTTGAATTTAGAAAATCACGGACGCATAGTAGGAAGAATTCACAGGCGACGTCGACGTTCGGCTGAAACTTTTAAAAAATTGATATTACTATGTTGCACTATGCAGCACTATGCACACACTATGCAGTACTATGCATAATAATAATAATAATAATAATAATAATAATAATAATAATAATAATAATAATAATAATAATAATAATAATAATCCCGTGACTTTTATCCCCCACCTCCCTCATACTTCCCCCTGCCTACTTCATGATCCTATATATATATATATATATATATATATATATATATATATATATATATATATATAACAAAATTGAGATAACTTTCTAGATAATTTTGAAAATCGGGTAAGTGGAGGTCCATATAATAAGCCAAATTTACAACAAATACTTCATAAAAATCCCCTTTATTTATCTCAATTCACTTGGATTCACAAAATACATTTTTAATAACATTTATTCATCATTAATATTATAACTCGCAATATTAACAACCAGATCATTCTAAAAAAAGTGGGGGCTTTCCGATAAGGACTTCTCCTTATTGGGGCGCAATTAGGTGACCAAACCTCTTTCCTAGACAGAACTTTCTAGACATCGTCAATAATGCAAATAATAATATGAATAACTTTGTCATCTCAATTATTGATTTAATAATATAAAATATTGTGATAATGATTGAATCAATAATGTGAGATACTATGCATCAACTACTATAGCAATAATTGAGTACAACTGATAAGTGGATTTTATACCCGTGAATCGGTTCCTAATTCAAGCTTAATTGGTGTTAATTGTTTGTTTTCTAGTTTATTTTTACTTGTTTGTTGTTGTTTTATGTGTAGGTTGGTTGGTGTGGCAAGTGATCAAAAAGGAGGCATTTGGGGCAAAATTTTAGCAAGTTTGGAGCTTAAACAAAGTCAGAAGACAGAAGCATAGCCCACTAGGGCGGGCGTATTTGTGCCTTTACACTTCGCTTGGTGGCGAGGGTCTTCAATTTAGAGTCAGATAGCTAAGCCGCGGGGCCGGCATGTTATAACCAATACCCATTGGTAGGGTCCCGAATCAGAACAGTCCTAAGTTGTTCAAACACTGCTAGGACGTGAGCTTTAGTACTTGGAATGCTTGGGGACTCTAAATGGTGTGGAATTGCACTCAGAATATGGGTGTGAGCATATAATTACATCAAATAACAAGATCAAAACAATAGACACAAGACGATTAACAGAGCACAGAAATACAGATTTTTGAGAGCATTCATTGGAGAGAAGATTTTGAAGGATTTTTCGTATCAATTGCAAATTAAGCTAAGAAAAAGGGTGGTTTTGAGTTTATTCTTTTCTTTTAGTTTATTTGTAATTGAAAGGATGATATCTTTAATTTATTCAGTGTTTATTTCATTTATAATGAACTAAATTACTTTCTAGGCTTATGATGGATCTTTAAGTGGAACGATGGTTATGTAACTTTGGTTTTCAGTTTAATAAGCTATTATCCAGTTTATCTATATTAATTTGTGTTTGAATTTATGAATTGCCTGATCAACAATTCTTTGTGGACTTGTATGGATTCGAGAGAGGAAATACGAGTCTAGACTTAGTTAATATAACGTGTGTTCTTGAATTCTGTGAATGAATAGAATCTTGATGAATGTTAGGGTAGAGATATGCTTAACATCGCATGTAATCAGGTAGAGAACTTGAACTTAAATCTTCTTTAATTGTAATTCACATAGAGATATAGTGAGTTAGTTAGTTAAGGTGTTTAACTTAATTCTATCTTAATTGTGGATTTAAGTTAATATGGTGTTAGTGCATCAAAAGGTGACTAATTCTACTTTAGTGTTATTTATTAATAAACTGGGATAATTAATTGAACTGAAACAAAGGATAATAACCAGAGTGAAGCTTAGGGTGAAGTTGTAAGCCTAATTCTCCGATACTTGTTTAGAAATTCAGTTTTTGTGAATTGTGATTGTTTTGCATTTTTAGTATTTTTAATAATTGAGACTTTATAATTTTAATCATTAATTTGGATAGTTTAATAAAATTGGGATTAATAGGAAATTAGTAATTGAAAGGGTTAAATTCTTATTAAATTTCTCTGTGGAAACGATACTCTACTTACTATTATATTACCTGTTGACCACGTATACTTGCGTGTTGTGCGTAATTAGATTTTACCCAATAAGTTTTTGGCGCCGTTGCCGGGGAACTATTAGTATAGATTTTAATATTTTACGATATCAATTTAATTAGTCCAGTTTTACTTAAACATTTTTATTTTTTATTTTGTTCGTCTTATTTCAGGTTTTTGAAGTTGGTTTATGAAAACGCGGTCCAAAAATCCAGACTTGCTTCCTTTTGAGGACTATATTGAGAAACACTTTCAAAGGCTAAGTAAGTGGATCAAGGAAACAAGAGAAGACTTCACAAACTCAGAAAAAGAAGAAGCAATGGCTGCCGAAGATCAGAAAGAATTGAGGGACTTTGCTACACCCAAGGTGACTGAGCTGCAGTCGAGTATCACCAGGCCTTCTATAGCTGTGAACACATTTGAAATCAAGCCTAGGATTATTCAGATGATTTAAAATTCGATTTAGTTTGGGGGTTTGGCAAATGATGATCCGAACGAACATTTAGTCAGCTTTTGGAGATTTGTGACACTTTCAGGTATAATGGGGTGTAGGATGACGCAGTTAGGCTTCGCTTATTCCCATTCACCTTACGGAACAAGGTGACGAGTTGGTTACATTCTCTACCACCGGGATCAATAACTACATGGGAAGACCTTGCTCAAAAATTTCTTGCAAAATTTTTCCCACCAGCGAAAACTACAAAAATAAGGAATGAGATAACTATGTTTGAACAACAACATGGGGAATCACTATATGAGGTATGGGAAAGATACAAGGAATTACTCAGAAAGTGCCCGCATCAGGATTTTCCTAAGTGGTTGCAAATGAATACTTTCTACAATGGATTACATGGGAATATCAGGACCAGTATTAATGCAGCTTCGGGTGGAGCATTTATGGCTAAGAGTTATGAGGAGGCTTACGAATTGATAGAGATAATGGCGGCTAACAACTACCAGTGGCCCACGATAAGAATGACACAACCTAAGGCAGCTGGCGTGTTAGAAATAGATGGAGTGACGACAATACAAGCGCAAATTTCAGCACTCTCTAAGAAGTTGGATGCTTTGTCAGGGGTACAGACACAGCAAGTTGCAGTTATTTGTGAATTGTGTGCGGGTGAACATCCTATAGATCAATGTGCAATCAACCCAAATACGTCGGTCAATTTGTGGGTAGCTACTGACGAGATTCCACGAATATGTACGAGCAATCATACAATCAGGGGAATATGAATCACCCAAATTTTTCGCGGAGTAATAATCAGCATTAACAAGCTCCACGACCATCATTTCCCCCAGGATTTTAGAATCATCAACAACCGGCTCAACATCAAGAGAGGAAATCAAATTTAGAGGGGTTGTTGTCAAAATATATAATAAGCAATGAGGCAGCTATGAAAAACCAAGCAATGGCCATGAAATTGCAAGAGATAGCCATCAAGAATTTAGAAAATCAGATGGGACAAATTGCCATAGCATTGAATAATAGACCACAAGGGACTCTACCGAGTGACACCGAAAGAAATCTGAAAGGAAATCACGAATAGTGTCAGGCAATCACGTTGAGAAGTGGAAAACATGTAAATAGGAAAAGTGAAGAAAATTTAGTTAAACTAGATGACAACATGGTTGAGGAAAAACAAGGTGAGGAAAAGCAAATCGAGCAACCAAAGTTAGATGACAAGCCAGTTGTGTATCCTCCACCGCCATTTCAGCAAAGAGTCCAAAAGCAGAAATTAGATAAGCAGTTCGCAAAATTTTTGGAAGTGTTTAAGAAACTTCAGATTAACATCCCTTTCGCAGAAGCCCTAGATCAGATGCCAAGTTATGTGAAATTTATGAAGGGTATTTTGTCTAGGAAGAAGAAGTTGGAAGATTTCAAAACAGTGGCATTAACAGAAGAGTGTAGTGCAGTTTTACAGCGGAAGTTTCCACCAAAGTTGAAAGACCCAAGGAGTTTTACCATTCCATGCACAATTGGGAACACGGTGTTCAACAAGTGTTTATGTGATTTGGGAGCAAGTGTAAACCTTATGCCATTATCGGTGTATACAGAATTAGGTCTACCTGCTCCAAAGCCTACGAACATCTCATTGCAGTTAGTGGATAGGTCAGTCACGTACCCGAGAGACATTGTGCAGGACATTTTGGTCAAGGTTGTCAAATTTATATTCCCTGTGGATTTCATAATTCTGAATTTTGAGGAAGATAAGAACATCCCAATTATCCTAGTGAGACCATTTTTGGCTACGGGTAGGACACTCATCGACGTACAAAAAGGTGAACTAACTATGAGGGTCCAAGATCAAGAAGTAAATTTTAATGTTTTCAAGGCCATGAAATTCCCTATGGATGAAGAAGAGTGTTTCTGAATGGATATCATTGATCAGATAATCAGTGAAGACATGGGTAAAAGTTTGGTTAACGATCCATTGGAAACAACATTATTGGGAGGTGAAGATTTAGATGATCCAAAATTTGTGGATTACTTGCAGATGCTAAACTCCATGCCACGAGTTAGCAGATTTAAAGCACCATTTGAACCATTACACACGAAGGAAAGATCCACAACCAAAATAAAACCATCATTGGAGGAGCCACCTTCTCCTGAGCTAAAGCCACAACCTAAACACCTCAGGTATGCGTATTTAGGCAATTCTAATACTTTACCTGTTATTATTTCTACTACACTTAACGAATTGCAAGAAAGTAAGTTGCTGAGGGTGCTTAGAGAACATAAATCGGCTATAGGATAGACAATCACGGATATCAAGGGAATCAACCCATCCTTTTGCATGCACAAAATTCTGATGGAAGAGGATGCAAAGCCAACGGTGGAGCAACAGAGACGGCTCAAGCCAATTATGAAGGAAGCTATGAAGAAAGAAATAATGAAATGGTTGGACACCGGTATCATTTACCCAATTTCTGACAGTAAGTGGGTCAGTCCAGTGCAGTGTGTGCCGAAAAAAGGAGGAATGATCGTGGTATAGAATGATGACAATGAGATAATTCTGATAAGGACAGTGACTGGTTAGAGGGTCTGTATGGATTACAGGAAATTAAATAAGGAAACCCGAAAAGGCCATTTCCCTTTGCCTTTTATCGATCAGATGTTAGATAGATTGGCGGGCCACGAATTTTACTGCTTATTGGATGGGTATTCAGGGTATAATCAGATAGTCATTGCTCTTGAAAATCAAGAGAAGATAACTTTCACGTGCCCATACGGCACATTCGCATTCAGGAGAATGTCCTTTGGCTTGTGTAATGCACCCACTACCTTCCAACGGTGTATGATGGCCATCTTCTTGGACATGGTGGAGAAAAATGTGGAAGTCTTCATGGATGACTTTTCTGTCTATAGAGATAATTTTGATGCATGTTTGGAGAACTTGGTAATGGTGTTAAAGAGATGCACAGAAACAAATCTAATTCTTAACTGGGAAAAATGCCACTTCTGTTAGGTTTGTAATATTCATAACGCAATCAAAATTGCAAAAATAATGCGAAAGCATGTAAAATCAGAGTTTAAAAAATTTACAAACCATATACCCGGATCACCCTTTATGCACAATTATTAATTAAACGAAAAGATAAAGAATAAATCATACCCTTGAAGATCGAGCTTCCTCAGGTACAAGTTCACCTCCAAATCCTTTTCGCGTTCAATCTTGAATCCACCGTTTGGTTCCTTCCTTTGATCAATGTTAGCCACCCAAATGTTTGGCCTCTGAGGTGATCCACCAGGAAGAAGAAAATTCAAGAAAAGGGGTATTGGCTCAAACCCTAGTTTTTCTATCTCTATAGAAAGGTTGTACTCTCCCAACAATTGGAATTATGTCGTATGTTGAAAAAGTCAACAAAAACCCTACACCCATAATAAGACTCCTCTTATTAATAGATATGGGCAACCCACCTTAACAATTAAGGAATTGGATTTTATTTAATTAATTAAATTCTTTTAATTAATTAAGCTCCCTAATCTTATTAGGGATAATTAATTAAACTCCTTTAACTAATTTTCCTTCCTAATCCAATTAGGAATAAATGAGAGTACTTATATTAAATTAATTCCTAAACTCTTTTAGAAATTAAAATAATAATAATTGTAATAATATTAATAAGACTCCTCTTATTAATTTATATTTAATATTTCTAAAATATTAAATAATAAATATTAAGCTATTTAATTTATTCTATCACCATAGATTAAATTAAATATGCATAACATATTATTACGATTATGCCATTAACTTCTTAAATAATTATTCTTCCTTTTATGGTGTGACCCTTTAGGTTCTCCATATTAAACCGGTTGTGAATAAATCAATTAGAACAATTCTAATCTTATTTAAATAAATAAATTAAACAATTAATTTATTTAAATAAATAATATTTATTCTACAATAGGGATAAGCCTCCCTAGCGATCAACGACTTTCCAGATAATATAGATTTCAACATTAATCATTAAAGAACCTTTGAGTAAATAGTTCTGCATACATTCAATCCTTCCACCATACTGATGTCCCAATTTAAATATAAGACATGGAATTCTTTGTCAAGTCTTATTTTATTTAATTATATGTATTTTCGATCCTTAAATGCACAACTCCAAATAATGCAAATTAGAAACTCCTTTCTAATTTCATTACGCCTTAACCAAGGACTCTTGGGTTGTCATTTATCGAATCACATAGACATTTCTCTTCTTTTATTAAAGTGGTAGATTCTTTATTGATCATACATTATCTCCATGTACAACTTATTATACCCAAGCATACCCTTTGATATACCCTAAGGGTCTTAAGGAATAAGTCAAAGTATAACTCATCATACACAAGATACTATGATGATCTCAAGTCCAAGGATTACTTGTACTACTATCACTACAGAATTCCTATTGACGAAGTGAAATAAAACTCCATTAGGTATTCCTTAGCGAGCCACGTTCGATGAACTTATTCTCTAATAAGCACCTACATACTTGCTTTAGTGTCTCCACACAAATGATCATGAGATCAATCATCCTCATCCAATGAGCAAGCAACGTATGTACCAATCTATCCGGATTCACTAATCCCCAATTTAGTAATCCAATGATTGGGAACTATTTTAGTTTCAAGCTTTCTAAGAATTTAGATCTCATTAGAATGATCATCATCATTATTCTAAAAGCATTGCTTAAAATTATGGGTTTATCACATATTATAAAACAGCATCATACAGATAATTAAAAGCCTTTAATAAATTAATACTTTTTATTAATAAATGAATAAGATTGTTACAAAGTATATGCTTTATCATCAAACATGATTGGCTTGTGTGCATAATACTTTCAATCTCCCACTTGCACTAAAGCCAATCGTCATGGTAACTCATACTCTTCTTCTCTAAGTGACGATTGTCCTGCTGTTGGATAAGCTTTAGTTAATGGATATGTAATGTTGTTTATGAGAGTCCACTATCTCTATAGTGATTTCCCATCTTTCAATGATTCTAATAATCAAATGAAAATGCCACAACACATGTTTAGATCCAAGATGAGACTTGGGAACTATTCCTAGTTCTGTAATGAACTTTTAATCCAAACAATCAACTTGCGACTTCATTTATAGCTATATACTTTGTCTTTATCACTAAACCAAAGAACTCTTTCTTTGTTTGGAACCTTTCCAATTCAACGCACCAACTGCTTCAAGATAACGCTTTACCTTAAAGTGGATTTTTGTCATCTTGATGCATGCGAAAAAACTTGAGTCTGTTAAGCCCTCTAATTTTAATTCGGACCCACCATCAATATGATCACATCCTTAGTGCTTGGGTTAAGCACTTTAAGATGTTTTCAACGACTCATAGTGAACTTCTCCGAGATATGGTGATCGAACATCGGTCTCGTATATTTCATTGCATTCATGATAGTCACTCATGCGACCTCTCTTTTCGAGAGTCATGGGGACTATTAAGAGATACACTCCATAGCTCATCGACATGAGACATCTCTTAGAGTTTGCCATGCTAAACGACTTTAGCATCAAATGAATATACGTTCCTTGGGTTAAGTCGAGCATCCTCTTAAATCTATCTATATAGATTTATATCCCCAATTAAGATACTCTTCCCAAATCATTCATGGAGGAATGTTTAGACAACTTTATCTTTACTGATTGTAGCATTGGTATGTTATTCCTCATCCGTAGTATATCAATATATAATACTAAAAATGTCACGACGCTCCCACTGACCCTTTTGTACACACTAGAACTCTTACCTCATCGTATGTAACTCGGATCATCATCTTCTATGATCGTACCTCATCATCATCATCCATGATGAATCCATACCTCCTAGGTATCTTCTGGTTATTCAGACTTCTGATTTGATTGTGGTACAATAGGTCTATCTACGAGTTCCTCTTATTTGACTTATAGTATTTTGTGGATCTTGAACTCTTCAAGATCTATAATCCTCCCACTTTCCCTTGATGATAAACACCTTTATCTTAGAAGGCGTGTGTTTCGTATAATAAACACCTTTTGCTAAGTAGAATTATAGAACATATACCCTAAACTTACTTTTAGGATGTCCCACAAATCAGTACATGTCAAATTTTGTCCCAAGCTTATCCTTTGAAACCTTTTCACATAAGTTGGACAACCCCTTATCTTAACATACTTAAGATTAGGAATCCTCCCCATCCATAACTTTTATGGAGTCTTGGGTGGATTTTGAGGTTACCTTTTGTAGATATGTCACGCCATTTCTAGGACATGACCCTGAAAGGATCTTTGGAATGTCGGTAAAATCATTATGGACCGCACCATGTCCAACAAGGTACGATTTTTCATTCGGATACATCAATCAATTATTGCGTGTCGGGATGTGTCCATTATGAGAAAACCATTTGAGATGATCTAGAAACTTATTGCACAAGTATTTATTCCTTGATCTAATCAAAAGAATCTTAATACTTTGCCAATTTGTTTCATTTCTCAATTCTTTGAACCTTTCAAATAATTCACAATTGTATTTCAAAGAAATACACACATTCAACTCTTTGAATGATCATCTCCTTTTTTTATACTAGTTTGTTCAATTTGTAAAATATATTTTTCACGTAAGTCAAGTATACAAAATCCATTAAGTGATATTCCAGTCCTATACAAAACATTATTATTATAAATAGAACAACAATTGTTCTTAATTATAATACCAAAGATTTCATTGTCCAACAATAAAATGGAAATAATATTTTTAACAAGAACCGAATACAATAACAACTTATTGACTTAATAGATTTTCCGTAGGCATTGCTAAACTATAAGTTTCTATGGCTAATATGGCAACCTTTGCTACATTTCCCACACATAGGATAACTTATATTTGTTTAGCTTTCTACTTCTGCTTGGTCCCTTCATAAATCTATATTTATGATAACCAAAGTCGGTATCCAATACCCAAGTAGAACCTTGACTTAAAGAAAATTTATTTTAAATCATGAACAAATTTGTATTTATGTCAAAACTTAACTAAGCTTCTTTGGTTAGCCTCTGCAAGATGCTTCTCATGAGTTTCTTTCCAGTTGTCGAGTGCTTATAGCGGTGGAAGCAAGCTCCTTTGCTATCCGTGTGTCGATTTTGTTCTTATTATCCTTTATTTATGCCTTTCTATTTACCTTCTTTGAATCGTTCTTCCTTTTGAAGATCCTTTGGCCCCTACCAAGAAGACTTGGTCTTTCTTGGTTTGGAAAGTGACTCTCAACATTTTTCAACATGATAAGCAAATCAATGAGGCGATATCTAGCTTGTTTATATGAAAATTCACAACAATTGTGAAAAGGAGTCCGGGAGTGAGTGCAAGATCAAATCTTGGCTCAACTCTCCATCCATGACAAAACCAAATTGTCCTAATTGATCAATCAAATTGATTATGTTAAGAACTTTTTATACATCTATAGTGCCATTGGCCATTCTAGATCGGAAGAGCTCCTTAGATATCGATATCTATCGGTCCTACTTTCCTCACCATCAACTACTTGATGTGCGGGAATATAGTAGGAGCATCCATAGTTTCATCTTGTGGCTGAAGCTCGTTACTCGTGGATGCGAGCATGATGCGTTGAGCCAATTGTGCATCATCTTGCCACTTTCAAAAAGTAGCAATCTCTTCCTCGGAGGCATTATGCGCAACCATTGCGAGGATAGGCGTATTAAGGACATAAGATAGCTTTTCAGCTATGAGAACTATTCTCAAATTCCTTAACCAATCCATTTAATTCGGTCCGATTAATTTAGCATCTAATATGCTTCGCAGTGATAGTAAATTTTAGACATTGTAAAATTCTGTAAATGAATTTGTAATTAACAACATTTTAACATACATTCTTTTATTAATTACCAAAATAATTTAGGTTTTGTTTTAGATTGGTATCTCCCACTATTTTCTTCAAACTATATTACCCTCACTTATATAGTTTGGCAAAATCTAATTAAAGATTTGCTAGTGAGAATAAGGATCCCATTTCAAATGTATATAGCCATGTGGTGACACAACAAACTATATATAAATAAATAGGTAGACAACTTTTGTCAATTACATCAACTATGCAACTCCTTTTCTTTTGCCTCTTAGATTATTTTGATCAAGTGGTGGCACATCCGAATCAAAATTATCCAAGTTAAGTCCCACCTAGCACTCCATATATTCAAAAAGAAAAATATCATCCTTGTGGTGTCACAACAAAATAATATTGTTCAATTTTCTTTATAAGCATCAAATGTGATAAATTAACATCTTAAATACTTAATACTTGCCTTGTGGTGACACAACAAACTCATATTAAATATTTAATACTCTATTAATTTTATCATGCTAGAAAGCGACGTTCGATATTCCAAATTTCTTTGAACGCTTAGGACTTAATATAAAAAAATTTGAGGGATTTATTATTAAATTTGTCTCATCTTGTTTAAGCGCATATATATATATATATATAAAATACGCGTATTATTAATTAACATGCAAGCATGTTTGCATAATATATATATATATATATATATATATATATATATAGTATAAGCATGCACATATAGAATACTATATTCTACCCGGATTGATTATGGACTTTTATTCTAGTTTGGTTCACTAGAGCCACCAAGTGAACCAAAAGGTCAAACCCCAGGGTGCGAAATAATATTTAAATATAACTATTACATTTAAACCCTGCTCCATTACAAACGGGTCTTCAAGCGCTCCTTGCTCTTGATCTCTAATTCTTCAAAAATTAATTCTAACTATTCCTATTACATAACTATTTTAAAATAAATAGAAACCTTGATCGGCCGATCGAGGGAAGAACATAGGAGGGAGATAGAATTTACATTAAGAAAAAATTAGAGAAGGCAGTCTGCAGACCCCATTTAATAAAACACATACATTCATGCATCCAACTAAAATAAAATCCAATCGCATTGGTCAATAGTCCATAATCAATCCCATTTATTATCATACACATCATCATATGCATCAATAAATAACATTCATCCTATGAATAATAAACATTTAATATATATATTGATATCATTTAATGGGCAAATTTAGTTAGTATAAAATCTATTTTTGAATCAAAATAAACTCCTTTATTTTGATCCAAATTTAAATCAAAATAAAACTATTTTATTTTAATTTATCCTATTTTGAATAAAATAAACTATTTTATTTTAATCAAAATCTTTAATCAAAATAAACTCCTTTATTTTAATTAATTATGGAATCCAATTCCATATATCTATATATAAAATCTTTAATTAAAATAAACTCTTTTATTTTAATTAATTATGGAATCCAATTCCATGTAAAAAAAAAAAACTTTTATTAAAGGAAACACGGATATTCTTTCCTATTCACAAATAAACTCCTTTATTTTTGAATAATATGAAATCTTATTCCATATTTAAATAAACTCCTTTATTTAAGGAAATTATGATTCTCTTTCCTATTCACAAATAAACTCTTTTATTTTGAATAATATGAAATCTTATTTCATATTTAAATAAACTCCTTTATTTAAGGAAATTAGGATTCTCTTTCCTATTCACAAATAAACTCTTTATATTTTGAATAATATGAAATCTTATTTCATATCTAAATAAACTCCTTTATTTAAGGAAAAATAGAATCCAATTTCAACTCCAATTAGTTATCATGGAATCCAATTCCAACTCTAATTAGTTAGCATGAAATTCTAATTTTAAAATTAAAATAAATCTTTTATTTTAATATTAAAATAAACCTTTTATTTTAAGATTAAAATAAACATTTTTATTTTAATTATATAATTATTAAAAATATATATATATGTATATATATATTCGTAATATATATATATATATATATATATATAACCATTCCTGGGCAAAAAAAAAATTTCACGTGGGCCACCAAAAAAAAAATGCTCCTGTTCCCTTATATTACATGAAACTGATTCAGTGCTTGGTGGCCTTTTTTTTTTTTAAATGGTCATGATTACTTTAATCATTACATGCTAATGATTACTATAATCATTACAAGCTAATGATTATTGTAATCATTAAGGTTTTTTTTTTTTAATATAACATGGTCATGATTACTTTAATCATTACATGCTAATGATTACTATAATCATTATATATAATATATATAATATTATATATATATATATATATATATATATATTAAAAACGGATTCCTTCTCTTTTAAAAAAAACGGCAGCAAATATTACAAAAAAAAAAAAGAAGCCGTGCATATTACTTTTAATATGTACGTGAAGCACGTGCACGATTTACAGTATTTTTTTTTTTTTTATACAATAAATTATGCCCAATTAAATTGTTCTAAACACATATCAATATACATATCAAATTTAAACAATTAATAATTTGTATAAAGGTTTGGCTCTGATGCCACTGTTAGGTTTGTAATATTCATAACGCAATCAAAATTGCAAAAATAATGCGGAAGCGTGTAAAATCAGAGTTTAAAAAATTTACAAACCATATACCCGGATCACCCTTTATGCACAATTATTAATTAAACGAAAAGATAAAGAATAAATCATACCCTTGAAGATCGAGCTTCCTCAGGTACAAGTTCACCTCCAAATCCTTTCGCGTTCAATCTTGAATCCACCGGGTTTGGTTCCTTCCTTTGATCAATGTTAGCCACCCAAATGTTTGGCCTCTAGAGGTGATCCACCAAGGAAGAAGAAAATTCAAGAAAAGGGGTATTGGCTCAAACCCTAGTTTTTCTATCTCTATAGAAAAGGTTGTACTCTCCCAACAATTGGAATTATGTCGTATGTTGAAAAAGTCAACAAAAACCCTACACCCATAATAAGACTCCTCTTATTAATAGATATGGGCAACCCACCTTAACAATTAAGGAATTGGGTTTTATTTAATTAATTAAATTCTTTTAATTAATTAAGCTCCCTAATCTTATTAGGGATAATTAATTAAACTCCTTTAACTAATTTTCCTTCCAAATCCAATTAGGAATAAATGAGAGTACTTATATTAAATTAATTCCTAAACTCTTTTAGAAATTAAAATAATAATAATTGTAATAATATTAATAAGACTCCTCTTATTAATTTATATTTAATATTTCTAAAATATTAAATAATAAATATTAAGCTATTTAATTTATTCTATCACCATAGATTAAATTAAATATGCATAACATATTATTACGATTATGCCATTAACTTCTTAAATAATTATTCTTCCTTTTATGGTGTGACCCTTTAGGTTCTCCATATTAAACCTAAGTTGTGAATAAATCAATTAGAACAATTCTAATCTTATTTAAATAAATAAATTAAATAATTAATTTATTTAAATAAATAATATTTATTCTACATATAGGATAAGCCTCCTAGCGATCAACGACTTTTTCAGATAATATAGATTTCAACATTAATCATTAAAGAATCTTTGAGTAAATAGTTCTTGTGATGAATTCAATCCTTCCACCATACAATGTCCCAATTAAATATAAGACATGGAATTCTTTGTCAAGTCTTATTTTATTTAATTATATGTATTTCGATCCTTAAATGCACAACTCCAAATAATGCAAATTAGAAACTCCTTTCTAATTTCATTCTCGCCTTAACCAAGGACTACTGGGTTGTCATTTATCGAATCACATAGACATTTCTCTTCTTTTATTAGAAGTGGTAGATTCTTTATTGATCATACATTATCTCCATGTATAACTTATTATACCCAAGCATACCCTTTGATATACCCTAAGGGTCTTAAGGAATAAGTCAAAGTATAACTCATCATACACAAGATACTATGATGATCTCAAGTCCAAGGATTACTTGTACTACTATCACTACTGAATTCCTATTGACAGCAAATAAAACTCCATTAGGTATTCCTTAGCGAGCCAATGCTCGATGAAACTTATTCTCTAATAAGCACCTACATACTTGCTTTAGTGTCTCCACACAAATGATCATGAGATCAATCATCCTCATCCAATGAGCAAGCAACGTATGTACCAATCTATCCGGATTCACTAATCCCCAATTTAGTAATCCAATGATTGGGAACTATTTTAGTTTCAAGCTTTCTAAGAATTTAGATCTCATTAGAATGATCATCATCATTATTCTAAAAGCATTGCTTAAAACTATGGGTTTATCACATATTATAAAACAGCATCATGTAGATAATTAAAAGCCTTTAATAAATTAATACTTTTTATTAATAAATGAATAAGATTGTTACAAAGTATATGCTTTATCATCAAACATGATTGGCTTGTGTGCATACTACTTTCAACTTCATGGTTAAGGAAGGCATAATTTTGGGTCACAAGGTTTCAGCAAAAGGATTAGAGGTTGACAAAGCAAAGCTGAAAACGATTGAAAATCTGCCACCACCAACGTCAGTTAAGGGAATACACAGTTTTTTGGGACATGCTGGGTTCTACAGGAGATTTATAAAAGACTTCTTTAAGATTGCAAAACCACTGTGCAGTCTTTTAGAGAAGGATTCAGTTTTTAAGTTTGATGAGGGTTGTAAGTTAGCATTCGGGCTATTGAAGAAGAAATTGACTACAGCTGCAGTTATTGTCGCACCGGATTGGACAATGCCGTTTGAGTTAATGTGTGACGCTAGTGACTATGCGGTTGGGGTTGTTTTGGGGCCAACGGCGAGAGAAGGTATTTCATGCCATATACTATACAAGTAAGACACTCACGGAGACCTAAATGAATTACACAACTATGGAAAAGGAATTACTTGCAGTAGTATATGCCTTCGATAAATTCTGGGCATATTTGATCGGAACAAAGGTTGTAGTTTATACGGATCACTCAACTATTCTATAACTAATCTCAAAGAAAGATGCTAAGTCACGCCTTATCATATAGATTCTCCTTCTCCAAGAATTTGATTTGGTAATAAAAGATAGAAAGGGTACGGAGAATCAAGTTGCAGACCATTTATCTAGGCTGGAAAATCAGAATAAAAAGGAAGAGGACAGATGTGTACTTAATGAATCATTTCCAGATGAGCAGCTATTTGGGATCAATACGGAATTTCCATGGTACACAGATTTTGCTAATTATCTAGTGAGCAACATCCTTCCCCTGATCTTACACGACAGCAGAAAAAGAAATTCCTACATGACGTCAAGTGGTACATGTGGGATGAGCAATACCTATTCAAACAGTGCGCCGACAAGATGATTAGAAGGTGTGTACCCTACAGTGAGGTGAATAGTATATTGCATGAATGTCATTCGTTTGCATACGGGGGACATTATAGTAGTGAGAGAACAACAAAAGTGATTCAAGCCGAGTTTTATTGGCCTACATTATTTAAGGATGCCCACCAGTTTGTTAAAAGTTGTGATAGATGTCAAAGGGTGGGCAACATATCGAAAAGGAATGAGATGCCACTACAAACAATCTTAGAAGTTAAAATTTTTGACGTTTGGGGCATTAATTTTATGGGGCCATTTCCATCATCATTCGGTAATCAGTATATATTGCTTGCAGTTGACTATGTATCAAAATGGGTTGAAGCCACAACACTCCTAACTAACGATGCCAAAGTGGTTCTCAAATTCTTGCAAAAGAATATCTTTACAAGATTTGGCACGCCAAGAGCAATTATAAGTGATGAAGGTAGTCACTTTTGTAACAGATCATTTATAGCTCTCTTGGTAAAGTATGGGGTCAACCATAAGGTGGCGACGACATATCATCCCCAAACAAGTGAGCAAGCTGAAGTTTTAAATAGGGAGGTGAAAAGAATCTTGGAAAAGGTGGTGAACCCGAATAGAAAGAACCGGTCTCTCAGATTCGACGATGCACTATGGGCCTACCGAATTGCGTACAAAACACCAATTGGTATGTTACCATATCAATTGGTCTATGGGAAAGCATGTCACCTGCCTGTGGAGTTACAACACAAAGCCTATTGGGCTATTTAGAAATTGAACTTCGATCAAGCAGCTGTGGGTGAAAAGAGACTACTTCAGCTAAATGAGCTCGATGAATTCCGACTTCAAGCTTACGAGAACTCGAAGTTATACAAAAAAAAGTCAAGAAATGGCACGACAAGAAAATAATACAAAGAACATTCGAGCCGGGGCAATCAGTCCTGTTGTTCAACTCACGGTTGAGGTTATTCCCAGGCAAGCAAAAATCAAGGTGGTCGGGTCCATTCACCATCAAAAGAGTTTTCTCACATGGCGCCGTTGAACTCTACAGTAGAAACCCATTGGAGACTTTCAAGGTCAACGGTCAACGGTTGAAGCATTATTGGGGTGGCGAGTCTAATTGGGATGTCATCGCAATCACACTGGCTGATGCACTATAAACAGGGGGTAGTCAGGCTGAACGACGTAAAATCAATTGCTAATTGGGAGGCAACCCAATGTTACTTTTTAATTCTTAGTATTTTTAGTCATGTTAGTTAGATTATAGTTTAGACTAATTAGGATATAATAAGTTCATTAATTAGTTATTATGTTGTAGTGTTCTTGATAATCTCTCAACCATGCTTAAAATGATCAAAATTTATTCATAGTTATGTTTGATGGTATTTCAAGAACTTAACAAGCTCATAGATTGGAGTAGCAGGAAAGAAAAAAAGATTACAGAGCCCAATTACCGGAGACTAGTTCACCGGGGCGGGCCCCTAATGCAATGTACCCCCCGCCGGGGTGGGGGTCTTCAAGTCCAGTTGACAGAACCTATGCCCGTCGGGGCAGGCCTCTACACGCTTAACACCCCCGCCGGGGCGGGGGTCCTTGATTCGAACCGGGTAGTTTCGACAGCTACATTAAATTGCCCACTCCATCTCCAACTAAAACGCCCAATCCCACCACTCCTATATCTCCACTATCTACCCACGTTTGGAAACTAATACACCATCTTCTCCATCATCCCACTACATTAACATAGTTTCCCATTACACTAACCCACTACTTCAATCCATTACTCCTATTCCTCTCCATCACACCATCTCTATAAATTCAGTCCCTCATAACCCAAATTCACCACATACTTTCAACTCCATCTCCAAAAGCTACGAATTAGGGTTCTCATTGAGGTAAATGTATAGCAATTGAGAGTGAGTACCTTGTCTTCTAATTCCTCCCTTCCTAGCACCATAGTAGAAGAAAAATCATTAAGTTTGGGGGGATAAAACAGTGTGCACACCAAGTGTTCGTTAGATTGTGTGAGTGAATTTTGGGGGGAATATCGTTGTTAAAGCTTACTGATTTTCAATTCAATGGCATCTCAACCCACATCAAAATGACAAAGGGGAGAAATTTTAGGGTCTGCACAACCAACAAGGACCTTTGATCTGCAAAAATTCAAAAGTGTCGCCGCTGCCAACCGTTTCAATTACATAGCATCCAAAGCTCTCACACCGGAGCGGGGGTTGGCACCGAGCCACGTCGACGGTGAAATAATGCAACAGATATATCAAAAGGGATGGAACAAGTTCACGGAGGAACTCGAGGCCGCCATTGTAAGTGTGGTCAAAGAGTTTTATGCTAACGCCGAGGACAAGGCCCCGTTCAACGCTTTTGTGCGAGGTAGATTAGTCCCTTTAAGTGCCGACGCCATCAATACATATTATCAGTTAAGGGTGTCTGGACATTACAATTATACTCACTTACGTGACAATGATCCCGATTATGAGGCCATTCTGATGGAAATGACTAAGTCGAGCACAAAATGGATCAAAGGTCGAAAAGGGGGCACGGTTTTTCACAGCAAGGATCTCAGCAGATATGGCAAGATATGGTATGCATTCTTGTGCGCCAAATTGTTTCCATCCACACACACATCCGACATGACCAAGGAGAAGGCATTGCTCTTGTATGCCATTGTACAAGATTTCATGATCGACGTCGGGGCAATAATCAGTTTTTCAATCTGACGGTGCTTACGCAGACATTTCTCGGGAGGCATGCCGCACTCGTCACTTATTTGTGGGTTGTGTAGGCAAGCGAGAGTTCGATAGTCGGATGATGAGATCACCCAAATGCCACTTCAAACACTGGATTCCAAAATTATTGCACGATATGCGGTATGGCCCGGAGGTGAGTCACATCCTCGAGGAGTGGGCTTTATATTTCCATTCGCTTTGGAGGATGAGGCTGATGCTTCCGACATGAATAACAAAGAGGTCCAAGAGGCGGCACCAATGGGAGAGGAAGGAGCAAGGGAGGCACCACAGTCCTAGGCCATATCTAGTCCTCAGTTCCTCAACTTTCAACAACACGTGGATGAGCACAACAAGCAATCACGACGAGAGATGCGGCGGCTCGCAGCTAGGCGGGATCACATGTTTGAAGCCATAAATCTATCGTTCGCATCATTAAACGCGACGCTCCAAAGCTTCAATCCTAATGCTCAATTTCCATACCAGCATCCAGCCCCAATGCCAAGGTTTCCACCAAGTGACTCTGATGAAGAAGAACAACCACCACCCCAGACTTAGGCGATTACAGGGAAGTCCTCACATATTTATTGCTATATCTACACAATGAGGGCATTGTAAATTTTAAGTTTGGGGGGGGGGGATTTAGTTTCATGTTTGCATATTATATTTCATTAGCTAATTTTGCATATAGTTCATAGTTTAGTTTAGGATTTTTTTTAATATTGTAATCATGTAGTTGCATAGTAGCTTAGGAGCATAAATAGTCTTTATTTATTTTTGCATCATGTTATGTTATGTTTGCCATATATAAAAAAATAAATTTAATTATTATTGTGTTATTTTGCACATGTCCAATAGTTGTTGTAGTTCAATTTTATTTTGGTCAGTGATGAGATTGGGATTAAGTAGATAAATATAGTACCCAGTATTAGAACAATGATGCAATTTTGAGTTATGAATTGAATCTTTTGCTTGTTTGACACTGGTATAAAAAGGTTTGTATGTCAATAACACTCATGTGGACTTATTAGTTCAAATTGATACATAAGGATGTTCTAAAGGATAATGCTAGTTTGAATGAAAGAATGACAAGAACAAGTAGTGATGGCTAAAGTTAGACAAGAACCTAAGTTTGGGGGAATATTTGGGGTATATAAGTTATCTAATATATATATATATAAACACCGTGGCGTGCTTGTCTTGTTTTGTGGCCTTTGTTACTTGAGTAAGTAAGCCCGAGGGGATTGTCTTTACACCTAGCGCTCTAAGGTCTTAATGGTCTGGGAGTCGTTGGTCGAAAGCTCATTAAGGTAGCATTGAAAAGCCTAAGGGAATAAGATATTGCATAGCTATGTATATATATATATATATATATGAATAAAATGGGAAATAATAGCAAAAAGCCCCTGTAAATGAAAAATAAAGCATAAGTATCCTTTGTTGACCCTCGATATTGGCAATTGTTTAAATTTAGTTGGATTTAGCTCATTTTTGGATTTCTTGAGTTTACATTGTATGATGCCTTCTAAGAGAGTTGTTATATATTAAATTTGCAATTGCATCAGTTAGCATGAATGTTGAGCGCACACACACTATACTAGTAATAACGGTTTAAGATTCGAGGATTGATAAGAAGTTATTGATTGGTTTTGATATGACGTGTTGTAGTGTTTGCTTGATTTCTTTGAGGCAGAAGGAATAATTTTGATTCTATGATACGGTTGGATTTGTAGACATATAGATTGGATACATTACATATTATTACATTGCATTGCATAGCATGGTAGTTTGTTTTGTGCTCGAGGACTAGCACGTTTTAAGTTTGGGGGATTTTGATAAGTGGGTTTTATACCCACGAATCAGTTCCTAATTCAAGCTTAATCGGTGTTAATTCTTTGTTTTCTAGTTTATTTTTACTTGTTTATTATTGTTTTATGTATAGGTTGGTTAGTGTGGCAAGTGATCAAAAATGGAGGCATTTAGGACAAAATTTTAGCAAGTTTGGAGCTTAAACAAAATCAGAAGACAGGAGAATAACCCGAGAAATACAGAATTTTGAGAGCATGCATTGGAGAGAAGATTTTGAAGGATTTTTCGTATCAATTGCAAATTGAGCTAAGGAAAAGGGAAGTTCTGAGTTTATTCTTTTCTTTTAGTTTATTTGTAATTGAGAGGATGATATCTTTAATTTATTCAGTGTTTATTTTATTTATAATGAACTAAATTACTTTCTAGGCTTATAATGGATCTTTAAGTGGAACGATGGTTTTGTAACTTTGGTTTTCAGTTTAATAAGCTATTATCCAGTTTATCTATATTAATTTGTGTTTGAATTTATGAATTGCCTGATCAACAATTCTTTGTGGACTTGTATGGATTCGAGAAAGGAAATACGAGTCTAGAATTAGTTAATATAGCGTGTGTTTTTGAATTCTGTGAATGAATAGAATCTTGATGAATGTAATCGCATAACATCGCATAGACTTTGTATAACATCGCATAGACTTTGCATAGACTTTGTATGAATTTTGTGTTTTTGTGTTCTTGTAGAGATATGCTTAACATCGCATGTAATCGGGTAGAGAACTTGAACTTAAACCTTCTTTAATTGTAATTCACATAGAGATATAGTGAGTTAGTTAATTAAGGTATTTAACTTAATTCTATCTTAATTGTGAATTTAAGTTAATATGGTGTTAATGCATCGAGAGGTGGCTAATTCTACTTTAGTGTTCTTGATTAATAAATTGGGATAGTTAATTGAACTGAAACAAAGGATAATAACCAGAGTGAAGTTTAGGGTGAAGTTGTAAGCCTAATTCTTTGATACTTGTTTAGAAATTCAGTTTTTGTGAATTGTGATTATTTTGCATTTTTAGTATTTTTAATAATTGAGACTTTATAATTTTGATCATTAATTTGGATAGTTTAATAAAATTGGAATTAATAGGAAACTAGTAATTGTGAGGGTTAAATTCTTATTAAATTTCTTTGTGGAAACGATACTCTACTTACTATTATATTACTTGTTGACCACGTATACTTGTGTGTTGTGCGTAATTAGATTTTACCCAACAAAAACTGAGTGACTTCTCACGTAAGCATCAATAATCAAAAATAATGTACAATACTGTGTGCTACTATGCAACTACGCATATTACTGTACTTTTATCACTGGATATTTCAACAGTTAACGGTAAAACTTTTGTCGTTATTTTTATAAAAAAATTATTTCTGTCGTTTTCTAACTCCTACAGTAATTTCGTTGTGGGGTCCACCAATGATTGTGTCGTCGTATGAATATTCCCTGATAAAACGAATATTCCCCGACCAAACCAATATTTTATAACAACTTGCTTACTTTGCAAAATTTATAAATATTACCCACAACTATAACATTATATCAATTCCACACCTTATTACTCAAAATGATATTTAGATCAATTAACTCTTTATTCATAAAAGTTGGGGTCTTACACCTTTCACGTGTAGTTCTCTCATATTGCCTTCTCCTGCCGCTCTCTCATATTCCCTTCTTTGTCCAGTAAATCAACTTCCATTTAAACAACAAAAGAGAGAAAATAAAGATAAAGAAGAGAGTGATTGGACATCAACTATTTTTCTACATCAGAGTCATCTACAAATTTTCAAATTCAAGTATCATTTTTGTAAGATTTCTTTTACCAATTTTCAAATTATAAATAAATATTATAATTTGCTTCTACATATATGCATGTGAATTTGTAGGCAATTATTTATCTATTTGGTGAATTAGTTATTATAATTTTAGACTTATTATTAAATAATTTTGCTTAATAATTGTAAGGGAGTATTATTTTATTATGAATATTTATATTGGCAAAATATAGTGTAAGTATCATTTTTTAAAATTTCTTTTACCAATTTTCAAATTATAAAAAACAAAAGTTATAATTTGTTTCTACATATATGCATGTGAATTTTTAGGCAATTATATAACAATTTGGTGAATTAGTTATTATAATTTTAGACTTATTATTAAATAATTTTGCATAATAATTGTAAGGGAGTATTGTTTTATTATGAATGTTTATTTTGGCAAAATTTAATATAAGTATCATTTTGTAAGATTTTAGCAAAATATAATGTAAAGTATCAATTTTCAATTTAAAAATAAATATATATTATACTTCTTTTTAAAAATGAATTTATAATAAAAATAAAGTTTAAAATTTTAGGAAAATTATCAACCATGACTATGTCAACATTTATGCATGTGATTTTTTTGTAAAATTTGTGATTTATGTGTTTGATCAATTATATAACTATGTGGTGAAGTAGTTTTTATGATTTTAGTTACACTCGATAAATAATTTTGCTTAATAATTGTAAGGGAGTATTGTTATTAAGAATGTTTATTTTGGTAAATTGTTGTGCATAATAATTGGAAGGGATTAGTATTTTATTAACTGCATATATTGAATTATGTGTTTGGGACATTATATGCATGTACTGAGGTATTGGGACTAATAATGAATATTAAAACTTTGAAAAAAAATTATTTAAATTATTGTAAAATGGGTTATATTTATGATTATTGGGATATAATTGTGTTACATTGTTATTAAATAATTGCAAAATAATTTTATGTGATTTTTTAGGTACTAGATGAACAGTTGGAATTAAAGACCAATTGACTCAAGTGTTCTTTACGACCAACAAAATCATGTGTCGGGTGACGTACATGACGGGAAAGATAAGGGAAAACTAAACTCAAGTCAATTAACTGAAAAAAAATACGATAAATGGATATTAACAAAAGCTCAAAAAACTCTTCTACAAAAATGTGAGTTTGGGGTTTTTACCTATTCGGCAGTGGTACCCCAAACTGACATTGGTCTCGTGTCCGCCCTGGTGGAGCGATGGCGGTCGGAGACCAATCAATTTTTGTTCTTATTATCTTTTGTTTTTGTCTTTCTTTTTACCTTTTTAGAATCGTTCTTCTTTTCAGAAGATCCTTTGGCGCTTACTAGTAAGACTTGGTATTTCATGGTTGGAAAGTGACTCTCGACATTTTCAACATGTTATCCAAGTCAGCGAGACTAATATCTAGCTTGTACATATGAAAAATTCATAACAGTTATGAGATGGAGTTTGGGAGTGAGTGCAAGATCAAATCTTGACTCAACTCTCCATCCATGACAAAACTTGTTGTCCTAATTAATCAATCAAATTGATCATGTTATGAACTTTTGTTTGTACTGTAGTGCCATCGAACATTCTTATTCAATAAATAATAGATGTTTGTTTTAAAACAATAATGTATTGTGGTGAATGTTTATATGCATATTATACAGATAAAACATTAATATATAATGATGATAATCATTGGTACTTGAACTTTTATAGCTCACTTATTATGCTAATACAGGGAATCATAAGGGTTGTGATTCGGGGAACGCAGGAAAGAAGAAAGAATTTTTTTTAATTATCCATATTTTTGGCTGTTATTTCATCTTTGCAAGATGTATAGCTGATTCGAGATAGTAGTGAACGCACAGGGTCGAGATTAATTTAGCCCTTATTTTGGATTAAGTTGGTCCCAATTTTGGGGTCGTCACAAATACAATATGTTTCTTAGTACTTATGAGTTTTCTTACAAGACTGCTAATCGCTTGAACTTCCAAAAAATCCTTATTTGTTCACATATCAGAAATGTAATTATCTAGTTTGTGACGCTCCTAAATTCAGACACTCATATATCGAATTTGATTCGTCACGTGCTAACTCTAATAATAAATCAAAATCTCACACAACATAAAATAGAATAATTTATATTGTCATAACATAATTATTCTCGTCCCAAAGTCTCACAACCGTTACTACAACATTACAACTTAATTTAAACATAACTTATTACATCATAGTAACTAAGTCTTCATACAACATAAAAGTAGTAAATTCCTAGCACTAAGAAACAAAGTTACTCTGAAGCTGTGACGCACCCAAAATAAGTATACATCACCCATTCTGAGTCGCCAAATACATGGTACAAAATACAACTACAAACTTAATTATACAATTGTCGTGTAAACTATGATAAAACATAAGCTTTGAGTTTTAATACAAATATTATCTCCTAGATAATATCCAAACTTAAAATAAGTCCTCATTACAATTATTATCACACTATTCTCATAGAATAGTGAGGACTACTATAGCAATCATCTCGGACCGTCACTCCATTCCCTGAATAGTTCCAGCTATATTCTCATTTCCTGAAGAAAATAATGAAAGAAAAAGGATGAGCTCAACTAGCCTAGTAAGAAATATTATGACTAAGACAATGCAGAATAAATTATCCTTAGCCTTTAACAGTGTTAAACTGATAGAATACAATTGACAACAAGTTTAATTGCAACGGAACAGACAATCCATTAAAAGAGTCAAGTAGAGCATGATATCTACTATCTTCTATGATTTAAAATTTTATCATAAATTTTATCCCTGTAATACCCATTAACAGTTCTTTATTATACCCAAGATAAAGAGAACTTTCATCACTTATCTTCACCTGAACCACCAAAGATTTTAATTAAATTCACAATTCATGTTTATAATAATGTGAATCAACAGTTTCTCCTTGCCACAAAGGCTTAATAGAACGTTCACTCAATATCCTTATCCTAAAGGCTAAAGACATTCAAGTGTAATAACAATGATCATACCAATCAGTTGTCTATCTTTGTACTACGGTCCAAAGATATTCAACTATAAACCAATGGTCATGATCATTGTGACACCCCCAATCTGGGTACTCCATTCCCACAGAATTTGGTATTCACTATCCAAAATAATTACATCTAACTACCCATCATAAAGGATAAAGACATAATTTAAATAACTTAAACAGTAATCTTTTCCATTAAAGGGTTACATCATCTCAAAACAATCCCAGGTAATCTAACCTTAAATTTATTACATCAGTTTGCGGAATACATCATAAAATAAAACAAGTCTTTAACATAAAACATTTAAATAAATTTCTCGTAAATCTTCAACACTTGGACATTTTGCCCTTTCCTTTGCTAGTAGACGGCTCATCGACTTTCTCAACTTTAGCTGCAGTGTTAAATGCAAGAGTGAGCAAATAATTGCTCACTGATATAGAAAGTAGTAATGATAACAACATGAGAATGAACAACGAATGTTGAACAATAATGAACTTGTTCTACGAATCAAAAATAGAAAACAAGTTCGAACTCGAATAACTGAGGGTCTTAAGACCACGAAACATGTTCCCGGTACTTAAGTATTATTACCCAACCTTAATAGTCATTTAGACTATACGGACCCTTCTTAAAGTACTTAGGGGGATCAACCCTTTGTACCATGTACTATGCACAAACATCTAAATGTTACACGTACAAAATCCCCTATGTTAGGGTTTAGAATTTAGAATTTCCGTACTAAAGAAAGTTTAGTTTAGAACTAACTTATCAGTGTTTCTAGAATTTTAGAACACTATTCAATTATAGATTAATTTAATAAATAAGAGTTTTACTTACTACTTGAAGGTTTAATACAAGAATGTATAACTGAACAAGGCTATCAAAGTCAAAGATCGGATATCAACAGTATATATAATTGAATAAACATGATACACATGCAAAGTGTTGTATCCAAAAGAGTTAGAACAATCTCATTTGAATCGATGTATTAGAACAATATATGCTTTGAATAATAATATCAAGGTTTAGAAAAGTAAAACTCGCTCGAGGTAACGAATTAGGTTACAAGAGCTTATTCAATCGTCTATAAGGATAGAATCAATAGTCTTGCTCAATAAAATTTAGGGACTTGCATTCATTAAAAAAAGAATGAAGTTAGAAAGCTTGTTCAATGTAAAGAGTTAAGGTTTAGAAACTTGCCTTGTATGTAAGCTACACAAGTGTAAAATATTCTCCAATTACCCTACACATATCATTGAAATCGCAACAACAATTAGTTGTATGAATATTAACTTTAGGGGTTTATACCATCATTTAGGTCAAAACCCTAACTTAGCACCTAACCATGTTGGTTAACATCCTTAACGCCTCTGAAATCACACATTAATCAACATAAACCTTATCGTTTATCTATAACTTTTGAAAACATCACATTTGGTTTCATTTCCTAACTTATTTAAATAATTACTTAAAATCTTACACTTCGTATTACCATGAATTACAATCTGTTATTATAGTTTATATTATGTCTTAACATCAATAGCATGCATGCTTAGCCAATATAAGTCCATTACACATGACCTACAAAAAAGCAAACTTCATTGCCTAGGCTCAGATACCTGCAAGTTCTGCTACCGTCCCAAGCTCTTACCTTAGCAAAAGCTAAATACCGCATGACTCAAATTTCACAGAAAAATCGAGTATGCGCAATTGCTAATGCTTCTCGATCGTGGGAACTAAAATTGCATCATGCATGCATAGATAAAACTCATAGCAGCTTTGCTATTGCCCCAGTCACCCAAATCAACCTAAACATTACAAAATTCACAAAACCTAGCCATTAAAAACTTTGAAATAACATCTATAAACATGCAATACCACATAATAACAACATAAAAACTATATATATAATTTTGAAGGATCAAAATCCCAATTTTCCCAAATTTCATCATTTGTACACATTTAGAGAATTCGATCGTCACGAACTCGTTTCTTAACCAATTGACATGTTTTAAACTACGTCACTTTCGTTTCTTAACATACTAACATATTCTAACAGCAAACAACATATTCTAACACATATTGAGCATGAAATTTTGTACTTTCTAAAGCTAATTTCATGTAAAAACACTATTATATGAAATCTTTCTACTACAACCCAATTTCATGCCTTTAATCATCAAATAATAGTAACATATGATAAATAACATATACATGTATCAATCTAACACCACTATCAATAGAAATCTCAAGAAAACAAGAGTTAAAAATTAGAATTGGATATACCTTATTATTTGATTGTTGGCTAGCAAAAGATGATAGAAAGCCCTCCCAAAACCCTTTTGTTCTAACTCTCAATATCACTGAGTTTTTCTCTCTTCTTCCAAGCTTTCCCTCAAAACTCTGCTCTTAAGCCTTAGGAGAAAATAAGAAGCGTAGAAAATAAACTGGCCTCCCTCACCCCCACATACTTTTTAGTTAAAAAAAATAAAAAGACGTCAGTTGAATAAGCCAAAGGCCACAAGGCCTTGTTTGGCTAAGCATAAAACTCCCAAACTAGATTATTTTTATATTATTTTTATTATATAGTTTCATGTCACGCCATTAAATTAATTTAAATAATTTTAGTTTAGTTAATTTAAATAACTTATAATAATAATAAAAGTCTTATTATCATTATACTTATAATTAATAAATAATTATATATCTAATTTAATTAATAAATTAGAAACGTCATTTTATTTAATTTATTTACTTTCTTTTAAATTAAACAATTCATTTAATTTAATTATTTCCTTAAATATTAAGCAAATGATTTAATTTAATTATTTCCTTAAATTAAATCCTTTAGATAAAATTATCATTACTCAATTTAATCAACATTAATCAATTTAGTTACTAAATTAATTCACCACAATTCATCAATTATTTATGTTCCTCAATAAATAAATTATTTAAAATATTTATTTAATTCAATAAATATTTAAATTAAATTACAAATTTCTCGATCGTTACATCCTTCCTCCTTAAAATGATTATGTCCCCTAATCACAACTCAAAAATTTATTCATTACATTCTTCCTCCTTAACAAGATTCTCGTCCCCGTAATCGCTATACAAAATCAAGCAAACAATCGAGGATAATTCTTCATCATAACGCTTTCAAGTTCCCATGTAGCTTCCTCAAGATTGTGGTTCATCCAGATTACCTTATGATGTATGTATCACCTTACTTCCTCAAGATTAGCTCTTTTTCTCACAACAATTTCAACAGAACTACTTCATACGACAAATCTTTCTCAAACCGTAAGGGCTCATATTCTATAACATGTTTATAATCGCTTTATATGGTCTCAATACTGATACATGGAAAATATTATGAATTTGCTCCAACTCCAGAGGTAAAGCTACCTCGTATGCCACTTCACCAACTCGTCGAAGCACTTCGAAAGGTCCTATAAATCTAGGGCTCAATTTCCCCTTCTTGCAAAACTGAATTTTTCCCTTCCAGGGAGACACTTTCAAGAAAACATAACTACCGACATCGAATTCTCTATTTTGTCGATGCGTCGATCGGATATTTTTTCTTGCTTATCTTGTCTTTCACGATCAATCTCACTGGAATCACTTTGATGATCTCGACAGTCTGTTATACCAATTCTAGACCCAATAGCTGACGTTCGCCTACCTCATCCCAACATAACATAGTTCTGCATTTCCTGCCGTATAACGCTTCATAAGGCGGCATGCCAATACTCGTGTGATAACTATTATTATAAGCAAATTCTACCAACGGTAAATGATCATCCCAATTTCCCTTGAAATCCATGATATATGCTCTGAGCATATCTTCTAGTGTTTGGATGGTTCTCTCACTCTATCCGTCGGTTTGAAGATGGTACGCTGTGCTCATTCTCAGTTGTGTCCCCAAGCACTCTTGTAATCATCTCCAGAAATTAGATGTGAAACATGGATCTCTGTCTGATATAATGGACACAGGTACACCGTGTCTTGACATAATTTCCTTCACGTACAGTTTTGCTAACCGATCTAGGGTAAATCAAAGCTTGATTGGCAAAAAGTGTGCCGACTTCGTCAGTCGGTCAACAATCACCCAAATGGCATCGTAACCTTGTTGGGTTGTTGGAAGACCTACCACAAAATCCATTATGATATGCTCTCATTTCCATTCTGGTATCTCCAACGGTTGTAATAATCTTCTTGGCCTTTGATGTTCAACTTTAACTTTTTGACACGTTAAGCATTTCGCCACACACTCAGCCACATCCATCTTCATATTCGGCCACCAAAAATGATGTCTAAGATCCTGGTACATCTTTGTACTTCCAGGGTGAATCAAATATCTTGAGTTATGAGCTTTACTCCGAATTTCTTCTTTAACTTCTAGTACTGGCAGAATCCAAATTCTCCCTTCGAACCGAAGTAACCCTTCCAAATCAATTTTGAATTTGTTTTCCTCACCTTCAGATATTTTCTGTTTTATCTTTTCGCAATCTTCATCCTGAAGTTGTTCATTCTTCACCTTATCCACTAACGTTGAACCGTTTCCTATCTGGAATAATTTTTCGTCGGATTCTGTCGGATATTTAATTTCCAACTCCATCTTAGCCATTTTCGACACTAGCTTCTCCTGAGCAGTCAACAACATTAACTTCTCTCGTCCCTTCCTACTTAGAGCATCAACAACAACATTTGCTTTTCTAGGATGATAGAAAATTTCGCAGTTATAGTCTTTGAACAACTCCAACCATCTTCTTTGTCTCGTATTTAAATCTTTTTGTGTAAAGATATACTTCAGACTTTTATGGTCAGTATATATCTCACACCTCTCTCCATAAAGATAATGTCTCTAAATTTTGAGGGCAAACACCACCGCCGCCAACTCTAAATCATGAGTCAGATACCCTTTCTCGTAATCTTTCAACTATCGTGATGCATACGCAATAACTCTGTCGTTTTGCGTAAGCACACTACCTATTCCTTTATGCGATGCATCACTATATACCACAAAATTCCCTGTATCATCAGGCAACGACAACACAGGTGTTGAACTCAACCTTTTCTTCAATTCTTGAAAACTTTCCTCACACTTCTCTGTCCAAACAAACTTAACCGCTTTCCTAGTTAAATTCATCAACGGAGTTGCGATCTTGGAAAAGTCTTGAATAAAACGCATGTAGTAACCTGCCAAACCCAAGAAACTTCTTACTTCTGACGGTGTCTTCGGCTGATCCCAGTTTATAACAACTTTAACTTTTGATGGATCCACCAAAATTCCATCCTTATCAATAATGTGCCCGAGAAACTGTACACGTTCCAACCAAAATTCACATTTTGAGAACTTAGCGTACAACTTCTCTTTTCTCAATGTCTCAAACGTCACTCTTAAGTGTTCAACATGTTCCTCTTTGGTTTTGGAATATACCAATATATCATCAATAAACACCACCACAAATTTGTCCAAAAATGGTTTAAACACCATGTTCATCAAGTCCATGAAAGTTGCAGGTGCATTGGTTAAACCAAATGACATAACCAGAAACTCGTAATGACCATACAAAGTTCTGAAGTCTTTCGGTACATCCTTTAGCCTCACCTTCAACTGATGATAACCACTTCTCAAGTTTATCTTCGAGAAATATCTCGCTCCCTTCAACTGATCGAACAGGTCATCGATTCTAGGTAATGGATACTTATTTTTAATCATGACCTTATTCAATTCTTGGTAATCAATGCAGAGCTGCATCGATCCGTCTTTCTTCTTAACAAACAACACTGGTGCTTCCCATGGCGGCACACTCGGCTGAATATACTTCTTGTCAAGCAATTCTTGTAATTTCACCATTAACTCTTTCATCTCTATCGGGGCCATTCTATATGGTGCCTTAGATATCGGGGTCGTTCCTGGTAGTAAGTCAATCACGAACTCGATTTGTCGATCCGGCGAAAGACTTGGCAAATCATCTGGAAATACGTCTGAAAAATCTCTTATGATCGGTATTTCTTCTAACTTCGCATTCTTCTTCTATGTATCGACTATGTAGGCTAAGTATCCTACACATCCTTGTCTCAACAACTTCTTTGCTTGCATTACCGTCAGATAACTTGCTTGTCGAGGTGACTTGCTGCCAAAGAAAACAACCTTTGACGGAGTCATAAAGTTAACACACTTCTTTTGGCAATCAATTACTGCTCCGTAATTGAATAACCAATCCATTCCCAGTATAACATCAAACTCACCAAGTCTAATTGGTATCAAGTCTACCATCATCTCGTGACCTTTTATAACCACTCTACAATTCCTATATATGTACCTAACAGGAATCACTTCCCTATTCGCAATCTCTATACTTAAGGGAAATTCTAATTTTTCCTGAGGCAAATCTAAGTTTTGAGCAAATTCATCGGATATAAATGAACAAGTAGCACCCGAATCAAATAGTAAATAAGCATTAATACCATTAATCAGAATGATACCTGACACCACATCCTTAGACTGTACAGCATCCTGCACGGTCATATTGAAAGTCCTTGCAGTAGGTCGGCTTAACTGTGTTAGTCCAGTGATAGTTAATGCACCACCACCATTGTTGTTTCCTTTTCCACCACTTGCACTTCTCGTTGGCTTCTTGGGGAAATCACGAGCCATGTGATCCTTCGAACCGCAGGTAAAGCATGCTCCTTTCTTTGGACTAAAATAGTTCGGTGCAATGTGTCCCTCCTAACCACAGTTGAAACACACCCTCTTTCCCTTCAAACATACCCCAGTATGGTTTTTCCTGCACGCCGCGCAAGCTTCAAACTTCTTCTTTGGTTGACTTCCTTGTTGTCCTCCCACAATAAAATTCTCGCTCCACTTTCTCTTCTGACTGTTACCTCCACTGTTACTTCCACCAGCCTTATTCTCATTCTCATTCTTCCTCTTTTTCTATTCTTGATTGTACTTGGTCAGGGCATCGCTTCCACCTTCCGCGATAATTGCCTTTTCAAGTACAGCCGCAAATGTATTCAGCTGGAACATTGAAACCTTGCTATACAACCAGGGTTTCAATCCTTATTCGAACCTTCTCGCTTTACGCTCTTCGGTATTGACTTGATAAGTGGCAAACCTTGCCAACTCGTTAAACTTAGCAACATATTTTAGCACCGTCATTGTTCCTTTCTTTAGCTCCAGAAATTGTACTTCCAACTGATTTCTAGAACTTGCTGGAAAGTACATTTCAAAAAACATCTCCTTAAATCTATCCCACGCTATCACTCCTTGTCCTCCACGAACTTTATTTGCCTGCCACCAGTAGCTAGCTTCAGACTTCAGCATAAACGTTGCGAACGCAGTCTTCTGATTTTCGTTAACTCTAGCAACATCGAACACCTTCTCCATTTCCATGATCCAGTTTTGGGCTTCCACTGGATTCATAGACCCTTGAAACTCTGGCAGTCCAACCGTTTTGAATTCTTTAAAGGTCGTGACTTGAGGTTGCGGTTGATTCGCAAGTGCACCCGTCAACAGAGCTACCAACTTCTGAACCGGATTAGCATTAGCCTCGTTATTATTATTAGTAGACCCCTCAGGAGGTGCTTGTTGACATGGTTGTCTTCTTCTAGGGGGAATTTTCTGTTAAAATATACGCTTTATTAGTTCATCACTCAACTTCTTGGGTATTTGAAGTTTAACTTAAACATTCCAAGATTAAAGCTATAACACATAACATTTCAAATAAACTTTGATATTTTATTCATTCATAACATTTTAAAACATGTTAAAGATAGCGTAATCGCTATTAACATCCGCTTTCCTGAACTAAACAAGTTTCAGGGTTATATACTCATACTATCCCTTTCTTCATCTCAAAATAAGGGATTCACAGTTTATTTATTCACATAATTAACCACATATTATTATTACTATTATTCTCTCTATCTAGACATATTAAGACGTCGTAAGGCATCTCGACGCTCTTCCTCCATGATACGATACGCCATTCTTTGATCCATCACGAACCACGACGAGTCTTCAAACTGAGGTGGGTAATAAAAGACTCGATCATGGGCCCTATCAATCGCAGAATTAAAATCATAAATATTGGTCGAAAAACCGATCACTAAACACGCGCAATTATACACGGTCTAACAAGTAATACAGTGATAAGTAGAATATCGTACCCACAAGGAACTATCACTAATATTTACCAAGAACCGACTTTGTATCGCTAAAGTATTATTCGAACAACAATAAATGAAAGTATGATTAATATAAGCATAACTAATTATCAAAGTAAGTAAATGGATAACGAATGGTAATCGAAGGAAATACAAGCTAAGGTTATAACTTCACCCCACTCAGGCATTCTATCGAACACCTGGCGTGCTATGTTTCATCAAACTAGCTACCCTTCTCTCTCTAGTCTTAATGGTCACGACAATTTGTCGACTGAGAACACACAAGTGCTCATACACCTCTGTCGAGGTTTGTACAAACATATCCTTTCCAGATCCACCCGATATGAAATAGAACAGAAAAGAATGCCCAAGCTAGATACAATCCTACATATGTCTATGCGAATTGATCAGAATAAGGATTTAAGCATAAGCTCTCAATTAGGTCGCACGTGGCCCACAAATATTTATCTATTCTACACACAACTTATGCAGTAGAAACCCACAATCACATACCAATATATTCAGGTGTAAATCTACAATCCTTCTGTCGATATCATGTAAATTACCAAAATCATCACTAATGTCTTAGCGAGAATCATTAAGCATAAATCGAACCAAATCATATGGTGCCAACCAAAGAGATAAGACAGTCAATTTAAATAACAAATGGTTCCATTATAACCTTAGAGAAAATATTCAGTTCATAGCTATTGAACAAAATACAAGTAGCAATAAAGACAGCATTTATGGATTACAAAATCAGAGACAATAAATAGATAAGAAGAAACTCTGTCAAAGCCCTTCAATCTCTAAACATTCTGCTCAAATCAAGCTCTCCAGTCCATGTAGCTCCCTGCTCTTGATGCTCCAAAGAAAAGCCAAACTTCTCCCTAATCTACCTAATCTATATTTACAGACATCAACTAAGAGAAAGAAAGAGAAATTACATAATATAACTAATCTAAGCTAATTATCTCGTCTCAGATCTACTCCATCTATGATATGCAGATCTTCCCTTTCCTTTTATATCCATTAATGCTTCAAAACAAACCCTCTCTGCCTGGGAACCGGAGGTGATGCTGCGGCGCGGGCCAATACGTTGTAGTTGGCGCTGCAGTGCCACATTAGGAAGAAGGACACGGAGCTTGCGCTGCAACGCGTGCCTAAGAAGGGTTAGTGGCGTTATTGCAGCAGATGACATCGGCAGGATTGGAGGTGGCACTGCGGTGAGCACAAAGCTTGGCTTTGCTTGCCATGGCACATGTATATAGATTTTGATCGTTTTGCCCCTTTAAAGCTGGAAAAGCACTGTAAAGCTCTGCAATGCATCTATTAAGCACAATAACACTATAATCATATAAAACTATACAAAATCTATGAGAATAGGCAACTATTTAAGTCATAAAGTATCCGATTTACGGGTATAAATTCCACTCATCAGTAATCTATCTCGTTCATCTTGGCCTTCTTCACTTGGACCTTAGCCTCAGCATGGTCTGAACGTTGAGTCACCTTCATCCAAGGATCCTCTGCTTTGCCACACTTAGTGGATTCCTCTTCGAAGTCATTTTTTAATTTCTTTATGTCAGTCTTCATCTTCTCGTTTACCGCCAATAAATCCTCATATTGACCCTTGGTATGAACTTGGTCCCACTCCGTGTTTTCAAGGCGTAAGTCGAGTTCTTCAATCTTCGCATCCTTCTGCTCCATCGAAGTATGATGCATCTCAACCAACTCCTTCAGTTCCTCAACCTTATCCTGTAGTTCTATGTTACGATTGTACAGATCGTCATACATCTCAGCTGATATGGAGTTTGGTGGAAACTCCTCAGGATCCTCTTCCTCATCATTCTCCTCTATCTCCTCAGAACTATCCTCCTCGGGATCAGTCACAGGCTCATCCTCCTAGATCAACTGTTCCCACACAACATGGATATCCCGGGGTTCATCGTCTCTAGGTATCTGAGGTATCGCTTCCCTAGCTGAACTGGATCCTCCATCATTAGACATCCTGACAACAAAATATTTTAAGTTTTATTTAACATTTTTGATACTCGCGAGCACATAAGTTATTAACACATAGCACATAATGTCTTTTATTGTTTAGCTTCAATGGATACCTTAATCAATTCCCTAAAACTCGATAAGAGTTGGACACCTCTATGTTTTATATTTCCTTAATGGTTACTTCCTAAGGTTTTCCCACCTAAGGTTCATAACCTAAAGCTTTGATACCAACCTGTGACACCCCCAAATTCGGTACTCCATTCCCACAGAATTTGGTGTTCACTATCCAAAACAATTACATCTAACTACCCATCATAAAGGATAAAGACATAATTTAAATAACTTAAACAATAATCTTTCCCATTAAAGGGTATATCATCTCAAAACAATCCCAGGTAATCTAACCTTTAATTTATTACATCAGTTTGCGGAATACATCATAAAATAAAACAAGTCTTTAACATAAAATATTTAAATAAATTTCTCATAAATCTTCAACACTTAGACATTTTTCCCTTTCCTTTGCTAGTAAACGGCTCATCGACTTTCTCAACTTTAGCTGCAGTGTTAAATGCAAGAGTGAGCAAACAATTTCTCACTGATATATAAAGTAGTAATGATAACAACATGAGAATGAACAACAAATGCTGAACAATAATGAACTTGTTCTACAGATCAAAAATAGAAAACAAGTTTGAACTCTAATAAATGAGGGTCTTAAGACCACGAACCATGTCCCCAGTACTTAGGTATTATTACCCAACCTTAACAGTCATTTAGACTATACGGAGCCTTCTTAGCGTACTTATGGGAATCAGCCCTTTGTACCATGTATTGTGCACAAACATCTAAACGTTACACGTACAAAATCCCCTATATTAGGGTTGTTCATCTCAATTTGAATTTAGAATTTCTGTACTAAAGAAAGTTTAGTTTGGAACTAGCTTATTAGTGTTTCTAGAATTTTAGAACACTATTCAATTATAGATTAATTTAATAAATAAGAGTTTTACTTACTACTTGAAGGTTTAATACAAGAATGTATAACTGAACAAGGCTATCAAAGTCAAAGATCGGATATCAACAGTATATATAATTGAATAAACATGATACACATGCAAAGTGTTGTATCTAAAAGAATTAGAACAATCTCATTTTAATCGATGTATTAGAACAATATATGCTTTGAATAACAATATCAATGTTTAGAAAAGTAAAATTCGCTCGAGGTAATGAATTAGGTTACAAGAGCTTATTCAATCGTCCATAAGCATAGAATCAATAGTCTTGCTCAATAAAATTTAGGAACTTGCATTCATTAACAAAAGAATGAAGTTAGAATGCTTGCTCAATATAAAGAGTTAAGGTTTAGAAACTTGCCTTGTATGTAAGCTACACAAGTGTAAAATATTCTCCAATTACCTTACACATATCATTGAAATCGCAACAACAATTAGTTGTATGAATATTAACTTTAGGGGTTTACACCATCATTTAGGTCATAACCCTAACTTAGCACCTAACCATGTTGGTTAACATCCTTAACGCCTCTGAAATCACACATTAATCAACATAAACCTTATCGTTTATCTACAACTTTTGAAAACATCACATTTGGTTTCATTTCCTAACTTATTTAAATAATTACTTAAAATCTTACACTTCGTATTACCACGCATTATAATCTGTTATTATAGTTTATATTATGTCTTAACATCATTAGCATGCATGCTTAGCCAATATAAGTCCATTACACATGACCTACAAACAAGCAGACTTCATCGCTTAGGCTCAGATACCTAGGCAATTGCTACCGTCTCTAAGTTTAACCTTAAGCCTATGCATGTATTCTTATTTTCGAGAACTTCTCAGAAAACCAATTAAGCAGCACGCTACTGCTTCGATCAGTAGTAATCTAAAGAATTGCTACAAGGTACGTATGTAAACCGCAGATATCTCTCGCTATTGCACTAATCACCCAAATCAACCAAAACATTACAACATTCACAAAACCTAGCCATCTAAAACTCTGAAATAACATCTATAAACATACAATACCACATAATAACAACATAAACACTCTATATATATAATTTTGAAAGATCAAAATCCTAATTTTCCCAAATTTCATCATTTTTACATATTTAGCGAAATCGATCGTCACGAACTTGTTTCTTAACCAATTGACATGATTTAAACTAAGCTGCTTTCGTTTCTTAACATACTAACATATTCTAACATCAAACAACAGATTATAGCACATATTGAGCATGAAATTTTGTACTTTCTAAAGCTAATTTCATGTAAAAACACTATTATATGAAATCTTTCTACTACAACCCAATTTCATACCTTTAATCATCAAATAATACTTACATATGATAAATAACAGATTATAAACAATAGATACATATATGTGTATCAATCTAACACCACTATCAATAGAAATCTCAAGAAAACAAGAGTTAAAAATTAGAATTGGTTATACCTTATTCTTTGATTGTTGGCTAGCAAAAGATGATAGAAAACCCTCCCAAAACCCTCTTTTTCCAACTCTCAATATCACTAAGTTTTTCTCTCTTCTTCCAAGTTTTCCCTCAAAACTCTGCTTTAAGCATTAGGAGAAAATAAGAAGCATAGAAAATAAACTGGCAAGCGTAGAAAATAAATTGGCCTCCCTCACCGCCACGTACTTATCAGTTAAAAAAAATAAAAAGACGTCAGTTGAATAAGCCAAAGGCCACAAGACCTTGTTTGGCTAAGCACAAAACTCCTAAACTAGATTATTTTTATATTATTTTTATTATATAGTTTCATGTCACACCATTAAATTAATTTAAATAACTTTAGTTTAGTTAATTTAAATAACTTATAATAATAATAAAAATCTTATTATCATTATACTTATAATTAATAAATAATTATATATCTAATTTAATTAATAAATTAGAAACATCACTTTATTTAATTTATTTACTTTCTTTTAAATTAAACAATTCATTTAATTTAATTATTTCCTTAAATATTAAGCAATTGATTTAATTTAATTATTTCCTTAAATTAAATCCTTCGATAAAATTATCATTACTCAATTTAATTAACATTAATCAATTTAGTTACTAAATTAATTCACCACAATTCATCAATTATTTATTTTCCTCAATAAATAAATTATTTAAAATATTTATTTAATTTAATAAATATTTAAATTAAATTACAGATTTCTCGATCGTTACAATCATACCAATCAATTGCCTGTCAGTGCACTATGGCCAAAGACATTCAACTGTTAACTAATGGTCATGATCCTGTCAATCACATCATTAAATTATTCTTGCACTACAACCAAAGATATTCGTTAGTATCACCAGTGGTCATGATCATGTCATACACATGTCCATCTTTGCACTATGGGCCAAAGCTATCAATCAACAGTTCATCTTTGCACTACGACCAAAGATATCAATCAACAGTTCTTCTTTGCACTACGTGCCAAAGACATACAACTGTAAAACTAATAACCAACAGTCCATATATGCACTACGGGCCAAAGATGACTTTTAACGCAAGTTAAGCATGAGGATCATGACAATGATATAAAGAATCAATCAAGTGAGATAAATGATAAATATTAAATATTTATAATTCAATTTATCCAGAGTTCAAGAATATCTAAATTGTCAACATGATCACCAATTGTGGAGTAAAAATTAATAATAATATTCATTTATCAAAAATTAATTTGAACAGAAAAGAATCAATTTTTTGTCATAAATAGTACCCCATGAATAGTATTTCATGAATAGTACCCTGTGAATAGTACCCCGTGAATATTACTTCATGAATAGTACCCCCGAGTGAATAATACCTGAGTGAATAGTACCCCGTAAATAATACTCTGTGTGAATAGTACCCCGTAAATAATACCCCGAGTGCATAGTACCCCGTAAATAATACCCCGAGTGAATAATGATAAGTGGGTTTTATACCTACTTATTGGATATCAATTTATTCGAATTATGCCCATCTCAAGTACATTTCAGTCTGTTTTAGTTGCATTTCATGTTATTTTGCAGTCCATGTACCTAAAACTCCTTTTGGTGAATAAGTGTAGGAATCGGCCTAATTTGGTGGTATTAGAGGGCACAAGCTGATGGATGCGTGAAGGCGAGGCACAAGCGGGGATATGCATTGCATAAAGGTATAATGGAGCAAGGAGACCAAGCATGGAAGGAATGAGTAGCAGGACAAAGCAACAGCAGCAGCAACATTGCAGAACCAAAACTAGAATCCACAGACTGTGAGTCGCACATTGCATGCAAGATACTAGGGGTTCGAGGGCGCACTCATGAGAGAGGCCTACCGACATCCCGACTTATCGCAAAGTCTCGCACTGCCGAGGAACATACTGGAGGGGCACGCGGCCACGATATAAATTAAGTCATTGAAGTTATTTTATTTAAATTTTTAATTAAAATGATTGTAATTGGTTTTAAATGATATCTGACTGGTGTCAGAGAGAACTTTCAGTACACTTGGTTAATTTTTGACGTATTATCATCGTAGTAACTAGGGTTTACATGTGAGAGAGATTCCAACGAAGAACGAGGCCAAAACTCCATCTTCTCTAACTCTTATGGGAATTCTCCATCATCGTGGATTTATAATATTGTTTTTCTGGATTTATATAAGGATTTGAACGTAGACATTGGTTTACAATCTACAATTGGGTTTGATCGTTCTATCTTTCATCTTTCAATTGTTTGTTTGATACATGTTTAGCGTTGATCCCATAATGGCTTTTGGTTCAGTCATGAACTAAACTCCATTATGGGATTCTAACGGATTTTAATATGTAGTTTGGTTGCATGCTTGATTGCTAGGGTTGTTTATATATCATATGGGAATTCTATTATGGTTGTTTTACACGTATGAATGCTTGATCACCATTCGTTTTAGTATTTACATGGAATTGACAATGAACATGTGAGTATGGATTGTAGTCATAATAGCATACATATATGGGGCTGTTGTATATGGCATGCATATTTCGTGAATGAGATAGATATATACTTATTCACCGTATGAGCTAGAATAAGGGCTTGTGCTTCAATTCAGTATGATTGCAATTTCGCATAGACATATAGTGATTTTGGTCATATTGTTGATTACATAGAATCTATCATCTGTGGATGCTGTGTAAGTAGGTCCTAGTGCATTGAAAAATGGCTATGACTCTATTAGTGCTCTTGGCTATTTTCCTGTGATATGTGAACACTTCTTGCATGATAGTGGTGATTAGATGAAATATTAAATGAAGTTAGGATCCCATTATTTCCAGATTTGATTCATTCCATTAGTATTCTTATTTTTAGTTATTATTCGCAATTAGATTAATTCATCAATTATAGTTATTAGTCTAGACATATGAATACAGTGATTTAATTGATGCATAATAGTTTAAATTTGACAACTTTCTCTGTGGGATCGATACTTTACTTACTCTGTATTACTTTTTGACACATGTATGCTTGCATGAGTTAGAGCTCTTTTATCAGAACTGAAAAAGAGGCAACAAATAATACCCGAGTTAATAGTAGGAAATAATAACCCTTACGAATAAGAAATAAATAACATCCCTTACCTTAGTAGAAGACTGGATACTGCAATAGTGAAGTAGCAGAATACTCTTCTTCTTCCTCTTTATATCTTCGCTCTCTATAGTTGCTCTTGTGAGTCTTAGTGAATTGGTGAGAATGAAAGAAGAAATGAGCTTCTATTTATAGGAAAATATAGTTTCGATAATTACATATTAAGGGGCTCAACTTATTACATTTTAGTACCTTCATCTTTGCCTCCATTTTTAATTTAGTCCTTCAAGTATTATCAATCTTGCACAACCTCCTCCCCTAATAGTACATGCATGTGAACTAATAGTTCCATGCGTGTGAACCAACAGTAATTTACATGTGAACCAATAGCAATTAATTGCTCATTTATCCGATTAATTATCCGTTTGGTCAATTTAACATCCAGAAATTAACTATTATAGAAATAAATGTCAATTTCACTATCACTAATAATCCCAACACAATGGAAATATTTATATCAACAATTTCATCTTTGAAATTTTCGAAGTTTGACTTGTTCAAAAAAGTCAACTCCATAAATTTTGTGTTTATAGTCTATTATTACTAATTTCATCGTCCCGGACTCAAATATCTCGTCCGCGTCTCCAAATTCAACTCCGAACTCAAATTCAATTTTTAATAACATTCATCATTAATATTATAACTCACAATATTAACAACCAGATCATTCCCAGAAAATAGGGGGTTTTCCGATAAAGATTTCTCCTTATTGGCGCGCAATTAGGTGACCAAACCCCTTTCCTCGACAGAACTTTCTAGACATTGTCAATAATGCAAATAATAATATGAATAAATTTGTCGTCTCAATTATTGATTTAATAATATAAAATATTATGACAATAATTTAATCAATAACGTGAGATATTATGCAACAATTACTGTGGTAATAATTGAATAAAACTGAGTGACTTCTCACGTAAGCATCAATAATCAATACCGTGTGTTACTATACAACCACACGTATTACTGTACTTTTATCACCGATTATTTTATGACAACTTTCTTACTTTGAAATTTTTTCACATATCACCCTTAATTTAACCTTTTATCAATTTAACCATTTACTAAATAGAATAATAATTATAAGAAAATTGAATACTTTCATTTCATAAAATTTGGGATCTTATAGAAGCTTTCTTTTTACCCTTGTCCTTGCCTGAGGGTTCGCCACGTTCTGTATTAACTGAAAATTTTAAAGAAAGCAAGGATGAGCAATAATTTTACCCAGCAAGTACTATCGCAATAAGGGTGAACAGTTATAAAGTTCAAGTCTCAAAGGTATGACCATGAATAGTAGTTCAGGAATTATCTTTGATTCTTAATAAAGTTGCTATAGACTGAAAGATATCAACAAGATTCAAAGAGTTAATCATGTCAAAGTTCAAAAATAATTAACACTGAGCAGTCACTAAGGACTAAGAACTTCTACTAGAATTAACAGTATTATACTAAAAATCCAATAAAACGAGTACAAAAGGTGATCAGCCTAAGTACCCTACGTTATGCATAACATTTAAACATGCTAGTATGTGCGCACATCGGTTCCCTGACAATTATATAATTTCCCCTTCAATAAGGGTTGTTCATCTCAGTAGATTTAAGAGTCTATACCAAGTCAATTTGGTTTGGATAGCCTTCTAACTTACGGTAATAGTCTAGCCGAATCAATGGCTTAGACAGATTTTACAATGCACTTAAGAACGATAAGTTCAATGCTTGCAACAACATCAAGATATACAAATGATTTCTGAATAGTAATAGATATTTGCTAAAGATAAATATCAATGATATGACAATAATTCGGATTATACAATATGTACAGTGTAAAGAATTTAGGAAGCTTGCATTCAATATGAGGATCAAATGAATTCAGAGAACTTGCACAAAATCCAAGTTGTGTAAGTTTAGGGAACTTGCCTCAAGCGTAGTTTACCAACTTATAGTTTATAACCATTTGAAATCCAATTGTAACTTAGTTACGTATACCACACATTTATTAGTTACTCAACTTTATAAGTTAATATCCTCATACATGTTCGATCCTATATATAATACAATGACACACAACCATCTCTATCTTAGCAACGTAAATGGAAAATCACATTAACATTGTAAGACCCCGAATTTTGTGAAATGGAAGTATTCAATTTTCTTATAATTATTATTCTATTTAGTAAATGATTAAATTGATAAAAGGTTAAAGTTATGAGGGATATTTGAAAATTTTGCAAAGTAAGCAAGTTGTCATAAAATATTCGTTTGGTCGAGGAATATTCTTTTTATCGGGGAATATCTGTACGACAACATAACCATTGGTAGACCCCACAACAGAATTATTGTTAAATTTAGAAAGCGATAGAAATAACATTTTATAAAAATAAATGGCAAAAGTTTTACCGTTATACTGTTGAAATACCAAGTGTTAAAAGTACAGTAATATGCGTGGTTGCATAGTAGCACACGGTATTGTACAGTATCTTTGATTATTGATGCTTACGTGAGAAGTCACTCAGTTTAATTCAATTATTGTCAATGTAATTGCTGCATAATATCTCTCATATTATTGATTCAATTATTGTCATAGTATCATCTGCACAATAATTTATATTATTAAATCAATAATTGAGATGACAAAGTTATTCATATTATTATTTGCATTATTGACGATGTCTAGAAACATCTGTCGAGAAAAGGGGTTTGGTCACCTAATTGCGCGCCAATTGGGAGAAATCCTTATTGAAAAATCCCATCTTTCTTGGGAATGATCTGGTTGTTAAATATTGTGATTATAATATTAGAGATGAATAAGTTCGTATTGATTAAAGATGTTTGTTCATTTAGTTTTTTTTTAATTCTTCCGTGACCCAATTACCCTCAAAGGAGGTATTTCTGTGATTGGCTAGTTTTATTCACCAAACGGGAAATTAATCGGATAAATGAGCAATTAATTGCTATTGGTTCACATGCAAATTATTGTTGGTTCACATGCATGGAACTATTGGTTCACATGCATGTACTATTAGGGGAGGTTGTGCAAGGTTGATAATACTTGAAGGACTAAATTAAAAATAGAGGTAAAGATGAAGGTATTATACTACAATAATTCGAGCCCCTAAACGTGCAATTATCGAAACTATGTTTTCCTATAAATAGAAGCTTATTTCTTCTTTCATTCTCACCAATTCACTAAGACTCACAAGAGCAACTATAGAGACAGAAACTATAGAGAGGAAGAAGAAGAGTATTCTACTACTTCACTATTGCAATATCTAGTCTTCTACTAAGGTAAGGGGTATTATTTATTTCATATTCGCTTACGATATTATTTTTCGTATTCGTAAGGAATATTATCTTCGTTCAATATTCGTAAGGGATATTATATTTGCTCAATATTCGTATGAAATAATATTTTCTTCCATACTCTGTAGTATGTAAGTAATATTATTTCGTTTCGTATTGCTAATTCTACACTCATTTTGTTAAAGTATTGCTTTTATACTCCGTGAAATTAGTAGAATATCCTTGAAATTTGCGCTTCATCTAGTATCATTTCACAAGGATATTTTATGAACATTCTTGTTAAATTTTAAGCTTTTCATGCCGGAATACTATTCATGGGTACTGTGACGCCCCCAAAATAGGTCCACACAACCCATTCTGAGTCGCCAAATACATGGTACAGAAAACAACTACAAAAGTCATTAATCAAACTGTCGTGCAAAATACGACAACACATATGTTGTGGATACCAACTATGACTCTCATCCCTTTACTTGGATAGCACCTCACATTGATACCTTACAATGGTACATTACATAAAGGTACCGTCAATAACTGTTTTAGAAATTAAAATCTTTAGAAAATGCTCAAGGAAACCTTCATACATGTGAGGTCATACATCTAAGTTATAATAGATATCATATGACTCGAGAATTATCCTTGGTTGACCCAATAGACCCCAAAGAAAAATGAGAAGATTGCTATCATGATCTTTCCAATGGTGAGTTTCCTCTTGCTATATAATTATCTCCATTGTCTCTAATTGAGAATTATATTTCAACTAAACTCCAAGATTATATAGGTAGTGATTATAGATATAATCAGCAAGTGGATGTGCACAACCCTGTCTTATGATAACACGAAGTCGTATGTCATTAGACAGCTTGTATGATAGTGGTAAAACACCCTTCCAAAGTTGGGTTCACCTCACCCTATCCGGTTCACCAAAATCAACGATTAAATGACGTATAAAATACGACACACTTATCTAAAAGTCTCAATAAAATTATTTCCATACTATTTTAGGGGAAACCTCAATAGCTATAGACCACCATTCTATTCCCCTGTTACCTCCGCTCGACCTAGCTACATTCGTATTACCTGAAAGGAATTTTGAAGCAAAAGGGTGAGCACAAATAGCCCAGTAAAGAATATTATGACTAGGATAAATAATTTATCAATTGCCTTCATGAATAATAAATCAGAGATTTAGAACATATGGTAGATAATAAAAGTTTTTAACCATAATTTCAGCGGAATCAACAATCCATTAGAAGAGTCAAGTAGAACATAATGTCTACTATGTCCTCTAAATTAAAAGTCCATCGTTAATATTTTATTCCTATAATACTCATCAACAGTTCTTTGTTAAATCCAAGATAAAGAGAACTTTCATCACCTGTCTTCACCTGAACCACTAAAGATTATAGTTAAATTCACAATTCATATTTATAATCATGTAAATTAACAATTTCTCCTTACCACAAAGGCATAATAGAACGTTTACTCAATATCCTTACCCCAAATGCTAAAGATATTCAAATGTAATAACAATGATCATACCAAGCAGTTGTCTATCTTTGCACTACGGGCTAAAGATTTTTGACTATAAAACTAATGGTCATGATCATACGAATCAATTGTCTGTCAGTGCACTACGGCCAAAGACATTGAACTGTTAACTAATAGTCATAATCCTGCCAATATCATCATTGAATTATCCATGCACTACGGACTAAGGATATTCGTTAGTATCATCAGTGGTCATGATCATGTCATACACCTGTTTATCTTTGCACTACGGGCCAAAGCTATCAATCAACAGTTCGTCTTTGAACATAAGCCAAGATATACAACTGTAAAACCAATAACCAACAGTCCATCTATGCATTACAGGCCAAAGATAACTTTTGTTACAATATAAGCATGAGGATAATGACCATGCTATAAGCATCAATCAAACGAAATAAAGGATAAATATTAAAGATTTTTAATTTATCCAGAGTTTAAAAATATCCAAATTGTTAACATGATACTACTTTGTGGAGTAAAATTCAAGAATAATATTCACGTACCAAAATAATTTGGACATAAAAGAATTAATTTTTCGTCGTGAATAATACTTCATGAATAGTACTTCATGAATAGTAATTTATGAATAGTACCCCATGAATAGTACTTCGTGAATAGTACCCTGTATTCATAAATAGTACTGTATACATAAATAGTGTCGTATACATAAATAGTGCCATATACATGAATAGTGTCGTATACGTGAATAGTAATCCCGACATGAAAAAGTAAACATTTCATAATAAAATTCATACCAATATTTTGGTGAAATGATATTAAAAGAAACAATATCATTTACTTGAAAAATAACATCCCTTACCATCTCTTACCTCAAAAGAATAGCACTTCTAACTGGAATATCAGATATAATACTGAAGGAAACTTGCACTGTATACAAACACTCAAGATATCTAAATACTCACAAAAATACGCTCGATATTATAGAGAGAGAAAACTTCTGATTCTGGTGTGATTTTCAATTCTAACCTAAGCGCCCTATTTATAGGAAAATGCTTAGAACACCAAAGTAGAAAATTTAATAAAATAATATTATTTATAAAAAAATTCCTACGCCCACTTTGAAATCAGATTTCAGTGTTTACAACATGCAAAAGGACAAGTGTGGGGCCCACCTTCTAGAAATCTCGACCAAATTTTTTTTTAAATCATTTATAAATTTAGAAACTTCAATAATTCATAACAAATATTCCTTTTATCAGAAAAATCCGAATCTTATGTCCATTTCATAGGAAATTTAATTCTCTACAACTTTGTAGAAGAAAGTTTTTCCAAATTCTAAACGAAAAATGACCGAAATCTATAAACGGATGATTTTTAACATCTCTATTCCGACAAAATACTGATAAAATACCTCAGCATTAATTCCTTCATTTATATCTACATAAATAAATATTTCCTTATCATATAAATCAATAATTAATTATTCACAAATAATATTGACAACCAGTGTGTCGCTTCCTGTGAAAGAGGGGCTTTCAGATAATGATTTCTCCTTCATCAAGCGCCAAGTAATTAAATAACCTAACCCTTTCCTCGATGTGTAATTTTCTAGACATTGTCAATAATATTATCTAATAATATTATTCAAATAATATGAATTATTGGTTTGATAATGTAAAATATCGTGTCAAGACAATTATTAAAATAATAATATAAAATAATAATGCAATACTGCAGCTAATATCTTTGTGCAACAACGCCAGACACTTTACTTTAAACACCGGTATTTCAACAAAGATTAAAGGTAACAACTACGCTGTTATTTTTTAGAAAACTCATTCTTGTCGTTTTTTTTTTCCCGATAATTTTTTTGTTATGGGTCCCACAAATGGTCACATCAAATAATACGAATATTCCCTGACAACAAGAATATTCCACGACCAAACGAATATTCCCCGACAACAATGAATATTTTATAACCACTTGCTTATTTTGTAAAATTTACATATATCACCCTTAACTTTAACTTTTCATCAATTTAACCATTTACTGAATAATAATTATAAGAAAAATTGAATACTTTTATTTCATAAAATTCGGGGTCTTACAGGTACTATTCATTTATACGACACTATTAATAAATACGATACTATTTATAAAGTACTATTCACGGGGTACTACTCAAGAAGTACTATTCACGGGGTACTATTCATAAAGTAATATTCACGGAGTAATATTCACAAAGTACTATTCACAGGGTACTATTCACTCAGGTAATATTCACCCAGGGTACTATTCATGATAAAAATTAATTTCTTTTCTGTCTAAATCATTTTTGATACAATATTTATTCTTGAATTTTACTCCACAAAGCAGTATCATGTTGACAATTTGGACATTATTGAATTCTGGATAAATTAAATTATGAATCTTTAAAATTTATCCTTTCTCTCATTTAATTAAATTCTTATATCATTTTCATCATCCACATGCTTATATTATGATGAAAGTCAACTTTAGTCGTAGTGCATAGATGGGCTGTTGATTGGTATGATTATGACCAGGGATTATTCAGTATAATCATGACATGTAATGTTACAAATGATGTGGCAAAAGTCATCTTTAGCCCGTAGTGCATAGATGGACTGTTGATTGGTATGATTATGAAAAGAGATTATTCGGTATAATCATGACCATTGGTGAAAACACGAATATCCTTGGCCCGTAGTGCATGGATAATTCGTGGTTGCAATACTAATGAATATCCTTGGCCCATAGTGCATGGATAATTCAGTGATATGGATTATTTATTGAGCTGAGTCTCAGCGATAAAATTGATGATAAACTTTTAAATCATAGAAGATAGTGGATATCATGCTCTACTTGCCTCTTCTAATGGATTGCTTGTTCCGCTGCAGTTGTTGATCTAAAACTTGTTGTCTATTGTATTCTATCAGTTGCTATACTATGGAAGGCTAAGGATAATTTATTCTGCATTATCTTAGTCATAATATTTTTTACTAGGCTAGTTGAGCTCACCCTTTTCGTTCACTGCTCTCTTCAGAAAATGAGAATATAGCTGGGATTAATCGGGGAATGGAGTGACGGTCCGAGATGGTTGCCATAATAGTCCTCACTATTATATAAAATAGTGTGATGATATTTGTAATGAGGATTGAATTTGAGTTTGGATATTATCTAGGAGACAATATTTGTATTAAAACTCACAGCTTATGTTTTGTCGTATTCTGCACGATAATTGTATAATTAAGTTGTAGTTTTATTCTGTAGCATGTATTTGGCGACTCATAATGGGTGATGTATACCAATTTTGGGGGCGTCACAGTTGGTATCAAAGCTTAGGGATATGATCCTTGGCTGAGATGTGAGACTAGAACTATGAGGGGAGAGACGGGTAATTCCTTCACTAGTATTGGTCAGTCAGAATATAGGGATAATATGTGGCATGTCAATTAACCTTTATTTTGTGACAGTGTTTGAGAATGGCAAATGAAAATGTTGAGATAAGCAATGAAGCACATGAGACCGTTGAGTCACCGACGATCAATAACCAGGATAATGTGCATCAGGAAGGCAATAATCCTCATGTAAACAACAACACCGACAAAATGACGAACAATGGTATGTTTAGGAACTTTTTAGAATTTATGCAAAACCAAACAAGAGAGACTCTTGTTCAAAATGCAGGTGTAAACACTAGCAACTCACGGCTGGTCACCGCTAAGTAGTTCAAGGTGCTGGGACCGCCGGAGTTTTTGGGAAAGCCAGAACCACTTAAGGTGGAGATGTGGATAAAGTAGATCACCAAGATATTTGATTTCTTGGAATGCTCAGAGGAGCAAAAGGTTTCCTTCGCCACCTTTATGTTGCGTGAAGAGGCAGATTACTGGTGGGAATCTGTAAAATGTACCCAGCCTGCTGCACTCAGGATGTCTTGGGAGAAGTTCTAAGAATTGTTCAACAAAAAGTACTTTCCCAAAAGTATTCGTCACATGAAGGAGGTTGAATTCATCAAGCTGGAGCAAAACAATATGACTGTATCGCAATACGAGGCTAAATTTGTGGAGTTATCCCGGTTTGCATCCCATTTGGTAGATAATGAGGAGAGAATGATGTCAATTTTCTTGCGAGGTTTGAAACCTGAAATACATCAATACCTCATTTCTCACAAACTTTGCTTGTATTCAGATGTTGTGAATAGGGCTCAATTATTGGAACGCGATAATGAGTCAACCCAACCAAGAGAGCAGCCAATAAATCGATAATACCAGTGGTAGTAGTCATCGAAGCGGTGACAACAAACGTGGAGGGAATCAACATGCCAGAAATGGTAACCACTTCGGTGGTAATCATGGCCAAGACAATAGAAGTGAAAATTTTAAAAAGAGAAGGTTCAACAATGATGGAAAGACAACAGCACCATCACCCATTTTCAAGGAAGGAGAACAACCACCAATCGTATGCTTCAAAGAGGGAAACAGCAGTCCAAACTGCACGATGCAGTCCAAAGCGTGTTACAATTGCGAAAGAGAATGTCACCTAGCTCGATTTTATCGTGTAGTGAAGTCAAGTCCAGCTGGGATGGTGACGCCAAAGGATGTCCCAGAAAAGTTAAAATTTATAGTTTAAGAGAGAGCATTTTTCATGACGAGGAACCCGAACGAAGTTATCACGGGTAAGATAATCATAAACTCTTGCAAAGTCTATACCTTATTCGATACCGGTTCTACCCACTCTTTTATTTTCTCCTACTTGCGCTAAACATTTAAATTTAACTCCAGAAAAATTAGACTTTGACTTATCTGTTGAAACTCTGTTGGGTGAAACCTTCATTACATCTACTATTTATAAGTCTTATTTGATTCAAATCGGCACCCTCACGTTACCTGTCGATCTTATCTCTTTGAAAATACTTGCATTTGATGTGATTTTAGGAATCGACTAGTTAACTACTCATCATGAAAAAATTGATCGTTTTCGTAAGGTTGTTCGCTTTCATATTCCTAACCAATCTATAATGCAAATTCAAGCAACCAAACCACTAAAGTCAATCACTGTCATATCAAGCCATAAAGCCATTTGTTTATTGAAAAACGGATGTCAAGATTTCTTAGCTCATATCATAGATTTAAACAAAAATACGTCAGATTTGAATGATATTTCTATTGTTAATAAATTTCCTGATGTATTCCACGAAGAACTTCCTAGCATACCCCCAGAACGTGAAATCAAATTTTGTATCGACCTTGAACCCGGTACAAAACCCTCAAATATTTCTTCACCCAGAACGAATGTAACATGTGCCAAACATGTTGGCTCGAGTTGTTAAAAGATTACGATCATACCATTCAATACCATCCTAGAAAAGTGAACGTGGTAGCTGATACGTTGAGTGAAAGATCATATGCGTTTACGAGTGCGATATTGTTAACACAAAGACCCATTTCTTACGACTTACAAAAGATGGAGATAGAATTAAAGACTCTAAGAACCTGCGTAAAGATAGCAAATTTACGATTAGAATCGACTTTAATCAATAAAGTTAAAGCCGCTCAAGCTACACACTCAGAGCTGATGAATGTGAAGAAGAATGTGCAAGAAGGCATTGTTCTAGAAGCAAGAATTGACGAAGAAAGGAAATCTCAACCCTCGATTTTATTATTTTATTTGAAATCCTCGATCGAGTAGGAACTCTGGCCTATAGACTCGCCTTACCGCCAAGTATGTCTCGTATTCATAACATTTTTCACGTATCGATGTTACGTAAATATGTGGATGACCCAAACCATATTATTGAATTAGAACTAGACGAGATAGCAGAAGATTTAACGTATGAGGAGATACCTGTTAAAATTTTGGATAAGAAGGATCATATTCGACGCTCAAAGGTTATACCTCAAGAGTTAGAATCTAAAAAATGTATCCTCACCTCTTCAGCATACCAGGTGCGTACGTAAATTTTGATGGTGAAATTTTATAAGGAGGGGAGATTGTAAGACCGCGAATTTTATTAAATGAAAGTATTCAATTTTCTTATAATTATTATTCTATTTAGTAAATGGTTAAATTGATAAAAGGTTAAAGGTAAGGGGGATATGCGAAAATTTTGCAAAGTAAGCAAGTTGTCATAAAATATTCATTTGGTCGAGGAATATTCTTTTTATCGGGGAATATCTATACAACAACACAACCATTGGTGGACCCCACAATGGAATTACTGTTAGATTTAAAAAGCGACAGAAATAACTTTTTATAAAAATAAACGGCAAAAGTTTTACCGTTATACTGTTGAAATATCGGGTGGTAAAAGTACAGTAATATGCGTGGTTGCATAGTAGCACGCGATATTGTACAGTATCTTTGATTATTGATACTTATGTGAGAAGTCACTCATTTTTATTCAATTATTACCACTATAATTGCTGCATAATATCTCTCATATTATTGATTCAATTATTGTCATAGTATCATCTGCATAATATTTTATATTATTAAATTAATAATTGAGACGACAAAGTTATTTATATTATTATTTACATTATTGACGATGTCTAGAAAGTTCTGTCGAGAAAAGGTGTTTGGTCACCTAATTACGCGCCAATTGGGAGAAATCCCTGGAAATGATCTAGTTGTTAAATATTGTGAGTTATAATATTAGAGATGAATAAGTTCGTGTTGATTAAAGATGTTTGTTCATTTAGTTTTCTTTAATTCTTTCGTGACCCAATTACCCTCAAAGGAGGTATTTCTGTGATTGGCTAGTTTTATTGACCAAATGAGAAATTAATCCGATAAATAAGCAATTAATTGCTATTGGTTCACATGCAAATTACTGTTGGTTCACATGCATAAAATTATTGGTTCACATGCATGTACTATTAGGGGAGGTTGTGCAAGGTTGATAATACTTGAAGGAGTAAATTAAAAATGGAGGTAAAGATGAAGGTACTATACTGCAATAATTCAAGCCCCTAACGTGCAATTATCTAAACTATGTTTTTCTATAAATAGAAGCTTATTTCTTCTTTCATTCTCACCAATTCACTAAGACTCACAAGAACAACTATAGAGAGAGAAACTATATAGAGGAAGAAGAAGAGTATTCTGCTACTTCACTATTGCAGTATCCAGTCTTCTACTAAGGTAAGGGGTATTATTTATTTCATATTTGCTTACGATATTATTTTTCATATTCGTAAGGAATATTATCTTCGTTCAATATTCGTATGAAATAATATTTTCTTCCATACTCTGTAGTATGTAAGTAATAATATTTCATTTCGTATTCCTAATTCTACACTCATTTCATTAAAGTATTGCTTCTATACTCCGTGAAATTAGTAGAATATCCTTGAAATATTCACTTCATCTAGTATCGTTTCACAAGGATATTTTTTGAACATTCTTGTTAAATTTTAAGCTTTTCATGTCGCAAAACTATTCATGGGTACTATTCATTTATACGACACTATTCATAAATATGGTACTATTCACAAAGTACTATTCACGGGGTACTACTGACAAAGTACTATTCATGGGGTACTATTCATGAAGTACTATTCACAGAGTACTATTCATAAAGTACTATTCTTGAAGTACTATTCAAGAAATACTATTCACTCAGGTACTATTCACCCGGGGTACTATTCATGATAAAAATTGATTTCTTTTCTGTCCAAATCATTTTTGATATAATATTATTCTAGAATTTTTCTCCACAAAGCAACATTATGTTGACAATTTGAATATTATTGAATTCTGGATAAATTAAATTATGAATATTTAAAATTTATCCTTTCTCTCATTTAATTAAATTCTTATATCACGTTCATCACCCACATGCTTATATTACGATGAAAGTCATCTTTGGCCGTAGTGCATAGATGGACTGTTGATTGGTATGATTATGACCAGGGATTATTCGGTATAATCATGATTTGTAATGTTACGAATGATGTGGCAAAAGTCATCTTTGGCCCGTAGTGCATAGATGGACTGTTGATTGGTATGAATATGAAAAGGGATTATTCGGTATAATCATGATCATTGGTGAAAAACACGAATATCCTTGGCCCGTAATGCATGGATAATTCATGGTTGTGATACTAATGAATATCCTTGGCCTATAGTGCATGGATAATTTAGTGATATGGATTATTTATTGAGCTGAGTCTCAACGATAAAATTGATGATAAAATTTTAAATCATAGAAGATAGTAGATATCATGCTCTGCTTGACTCTTTTAATGGATTTCTTGTTTCGTTGCATTTGTTGATCTAAAACTTTTTGTCTATTGTATTCTATCAGTTGTTATACTGTTGAAGGCTAAGGATAATTTATTCTGCATTATCTTAGTCATAATATTTTTTACTGGGCTAGTTGAGCTCACTCTTTTTCTTTCACTGTTCTCTTCAGGAAATGAGAATATAGCTGGGACTAATCGAAAAATGGAGTGACAGTCTGAGATGGTTGTCATAGTAGTCCTCACTATTCTATAAAATAGTGTGATAATAATTGTAATGAGGATTGAATTTGAGTTTGGATATTGTCTAGGAGACAATATTTGTATTAAAACTCACAGCTTATGTTTTGTCGTATTCTGCACGACAATTGTATAATTAAGTTATAGTTGTATTCTGTACCATTTATTTGGCGACTCAAAATGGGTGATGTATACCTATTTTGGGGGCGTCACAAACATGTTATCACATTATGTAGCAATATAACCTTCTTGTATAAAAGAATTACGAAAGTTTATAAAACCTTAGATTCTTGGTTTCATATAGTTATCATGTACTATGACTCTTTTAACATCATGTAATAATACTGAAAGCAATATAACATGCAAGTTGAAATTTACAGTTTACAAATAAGCCACTATACCAGATCATAGAAGGGTTCAACATATACTGTTAGGCTTAGGGACTACAGTACAATACTGTCCCCCGCCGCACTGTGAGTTGAGCTTTGCACTACCTGGTTCTGTCCCATTCTTTAGCATACTAAGACATTAACACTTATCATACACATATGCTAGAAGACTTTACATACATGTACGACCATTTTAACTTCACCTTTACACATCACGGTCTTAGTTTGGGATTCCTAAGGAAGTAGGGCCAAATAGGGTCGTGAAATCACAAGGCCTACCATGTCAACCTTATATCTACATAAAGAGATCACATAATCTGTAATACGCATGCTTACACATGTTCACATCATTTACGCATGGCTAGCATTTTTTATCACTATAAAACATGTTTAAACCCACGCTTAGTTAACTTTCATTATGTCTAACACATATGAATCATGTTTAGAGACACGATGAACATAAACATGCCATCTTAAATCTTCAAAACTTAACTACTCATACAAATGCAACTTAGTTTAAAAAATATCTGAGTTTGCTTTTGAAATCATTTTAAAATAAGTCAAGGCAATTTAGTGCATACGAAGCATCTTATAATCATATTTCATGTATAGTTAGACCGTATACTCATGCTCACAAAATTAGGAATGAGACATTATTAGTTTCATCAAGGTTTATTTCTAAAGTTCAAATCTTCTCTAGCAATTACATACTAAAGCAAGTTAAGGTAATCATGTTATACAAAAGAACTTAAAGTCATAAGTCAGGCCTATTTTCATGTATATCTAAGTTGTTTTAGCATGATATAACTACCACTTAACATCAGAAGTCCAAAGCTCAGAATTGGTGCATGGCGCAGCTGCGTCGTGTTGAACTACAGGGAGCGCGTAGCTGCGCCCTACTCTGGTAAGTTCAGACCAGTCTCTTCTTCGGCATAGATCAATTCAATTACAGTTTTCCTATATCCTGACATGCTTAAACTCGTTCTCTGAGGTTCCTTACATACATAAAAACTTCATAAACACTTGATAGCACATTTCTAAACCAAATTCACAAGAATTGATGAGAATTTCTATCATTTGCTAAGTTTGGAATTAAGAATTTAAAACAAGAATTTTACCTTCTATGAAGATTAGTAAGCTTAGTTCCTTCCCTCTGCACTATCTAGACTCCTTATTAAATACAAGCAACTCACACTTGGAATTCAACAGACAATTTACAGCAACAGGAAAAAGAAAATGGAGCTGCCACTTATAAAAGAACACAGGACCAGTTAATTGCTTTACACCAAGGTTTGAATCCACGGGGTAGAAGAAGAAGACAATGGTTGTAGAAGAGTTGCTCAACCACTCTCCCTCAGCTATTTTTGTAGCCATCATCACCTAGCTTGTAGCTACTGTTCAAAGCTCGGCAGTTCACGTAAAGGGAAATGGAACACTATTTGGGCAACTGAATTTGGGACAAGTCTCTTAATCCTCAGCATTTGGTTCCAAATGTACTTAATTTAATTCCCTTTTTGGTTCCCCCATGTGATTTTAATGTACTAATGTTATTACAAAATGAAAAGTTATATGCACACATATCATATAATTCATGTACATTGGGTTTACATTGTAATGATCAATAATTTTATAATTAATTTTAAATATTTATTGAATTAAATAAATATTTTAATTAATTTATCAATTGAGATAAATAAATAATTTATGAAATTGTGGTATAATAATTTAGTTAAGTGTGTATGTTAATTAAATTAAAATAATGGTAATTTTATTATTTGAGGATTTAATTTAATGAAATAATTAAATTAAATGAATAAATCAATATTTAAGGAAATAATTAAAATAAATAAAATGATGTTCTAGTCTAATTTAATAATTAAATTAGATATGTAATGATTTATTAAGTATAAAGTATAATTATAATAAAAACTATAATTATTATAATTATTAATGTAAGTTATTTAAATTAACTAAATTAAAGTGTGACACATGGAATCATATAATATAAATAATATTAAAATAAATTAGAAAACTAAATTGAGTATAGCCAAACAAGACCTTGTGGCTTTCGACTTATTTTAACTGACACAACATGTTGGGTTTGTTACCTGACGTACGTGGGGGAGAAGGAGCCAGTTATATTACGCGTATTATACCCTAAGCTAAGAGAGAAAACAAAGCGTGAGAGAAACACAGTGGTTTTGAGAGAGAGTTTTCTGAGATTGTCAAGAAGAAGGAGAGTGTCATCTTCTTTTGCTAACATACAATCAAGGATTTAAGGTATACTTTACCCTTAATTTCCATGTTTTGGGTTTTCAGTGATTATTCTTTGTGAATTGGAAGTTACGTTGGATTGTTGTATACATGTGCATATGGTTTGTAGAATCTGTTAATTATCACATATAAGTAATATTTGGTTATCAAATTTGTGAAAATTGGGTTTGTAGGAAGAAAATTGAATAACAGTGTTATGTTTATGTAAAATGGCTTGTTTAAGTCCAAAATTTCAGGTCTAATACTTGATAGAATATGCAAATTGTTTGTATATTATGTTAATATGTCAAGAAACGAAAACAATGTAGTTGGAATGGTGTCAATTGGTTAATAAACGAAGATTTGGAAATCGAATTCGCTAAAAGTGTTAAAATATGAAGAAATTGGAAAAAAAATGTTATTTTGATCCTTAAAAGTTAATTATAAATAATGTTATGTTGTTAGAATTATGAATTTCATGCTTATTGATGTTATTACAAAGTTTTAGTTGTTAGGTATGGTGAATTTCTGTGGAAATTGGGAATTTTTGGAGTGTGTTGTGTAATGAGGGCATAGAATTGCAATTTTTGTATGTGTCTGTAGCAATTGCGTCTTGCATACCCAGTGTAAATTAGCAGAGTCGCTACCGGATGGCCTTCTCGAGATTCTCAGACATCAAATAGCATGCTACTGCAAGGTTAATGCTTGGACGTAAGGCGCCACGCCATGCCCCTGTTTAGCCGAGGCAAGATGAGTTCGATTATTTGTGAAGCTATAATACAAGGACATAATCTAGTATGGTATGCATGATAAAGATGTTAAATCATAATATAAGATACAATAACAGATGGTTAAGTGTGCTGATACCAAAAAGAGAAGATTTTAAATTATCATTTGAACAAGTTATGTAATGAATAAAAATTGATGTTTACAAGAGTTAGAAGTGAATGATAAAGCTTATAGTAGGCGATAGTGAGATTTCAGATTCGTGTGAATGGTTAACCAACATGGTTAGACATTAAGTTAAAGGTTATGACTTAAATGGTAGATTAAACCTATAAAGCTAATGTTGATACAACTAATTGGTATTGCAATTTCAATGGTATGTATAGGGTAATTGACGAACGTTATTATACTTGTGTAGCTTACACACGAGGCAAGTTCCCTAACTTCATTCTCTTTATAATGAATGTAAGTTTCATAACTACGTTATCTTTTGATGTCAAACAAGCTTTCTATTCCTAATTTATCATTGTGCAAGTTCTTAGATTTTTTAATAAAGTTGAGCAAGCTTATTAATTCTATCTTGTGTATGATTGTACAAGCTCTTGTAATCTAATTCGTTACATCGAACAAGTTTCACTCTCCTAATTCTTGTTATTGTTAGTCAAAGCATTAACTATATTGTTTCTAATGAGGATTCCTAACTCTTTTTAAATATAGTACCTTGTATATATACATTATGTCTATTCAATTGTACATTATTATTATCTAATATAATTAATTAAAAAAATTAAAAAGATACTGTTTTGAGCACTGCCCGAAATAATCGGGAAAAGATCCACTTGACTACTTTTACATACTTACTATCCATAAGTCTTAGTACCATAATATGTTCCTACCATCATCATCTTCTATTTCTATATAATTTTGTAGCGTGTGTTAATATATAAGATTTGTAAGAATGAAAGGAGGGTTCTATTTATTATATATTTTTAAATAAATTATTACTAATATTTATCCAACAATCAAATAGTCAACATAAAACATTCGTAATATATCATTATCCATTTTTCTATTAGGTTACTATTGTATTACCATTCATATTTTTACTATCAATAATATTTGGTGTATATTTATTTTATTTTCAGCATAATATACAGGTATAACTATTTGAATTTAAGCAAAATTTTATTATTACATAAATAGATGAATTATTAAGTTAAAAGATAAATATTCTATTATTCTAACTAGATGAATAGATGAATTATTACCGTAAAATTTTCAATTTTATTAAAAATCAATAACATAAAGTTTTATTATTAGTTAAATAATATGTTGTAAAAGGAATCATTTTTCTTATGAAAATCATCTTATAGTGTACTTCCTATGTTTTAAATTATTTGATCATTGTTGACTTTTGAAAGTTAATTTAAAAAAAAAATTAAATTTAAAAGTAAGATGACTCATTAAAATTACTATAAAACAATAAAACTTACAATGAGTAATACTTTTTAGATAGTTTATTATTGTATTGAATAAAATTGAAAGAAACTATGCAAATTATGAGTTTAAAAATTTCTCAAATTGACTTTAAAAAAGTCACCAATGATCAAATAATATGAAATAGGAGTATTAAGTTTTTAATATTATTATATTAGTATATTATAGCACAATCATGAACCATATGATTTAATTATAAATTTCAAAATAAATTTAATCACATTATCTAATAAATATCTTTACAAAAGAATATAACAATTCTATAACAAAACTCGTACTTCGCACGGGATTACAAGCTGTTTATATATAATGAGAGAGGTGGTTAAACACTTAAAACTTTTAAATGTATATTATTTGTCAATATTATTTAAAGAGTTTTGTTATATATATCTTGTGACAAAATATTACGACTATTATTGTGAACTGATACAATGGCTCATTATGTAAACTAGTATAGATACATAGATAAGGCTGTAAAATGAGCAAACAGTTCGGGTCTAGATTCGTACTCGTTTGACCAAAAGTTCGATTCGAACTTGACTCAAAATATAAATGAGTCAAATATGAATAAATTTTAAAGTTCAATAAATTACTCGAACCTACTCAGATTATAATTTTCTATTGATACTCGGATCATATTCGTTCGAAAAGTTCAAACTGCTCGGACTCGATTCGGAATCGTGTTCGACTCGATACCTAAATGATTCTCAATCAAACCTTATATTATACTCGATAAATTTTATAAACCAAATCTAAGCACTCAATACTCGAATCGACTCAGTTCGTTTACACCTTTATACATGGACAATATACATATGCATCTACTTGCAACAAAAGTCGCTAGATTATGTCATTCTCAATATACAAATAGAGGTGGAATGTTAAATGGAAAATTGACTTTCTCTGTCAAAAAACTTTGGTTCTGTATATTACATTCCATAGCAGTTACATTTCTATATATTTTGGCTTATGCAACATGGGGACCAAGCCCCATAAACATCAACATTGAGTTACAAACCAGCCATTTCTATAAAATTTTAGCTATGCAACACAAACAAACCAACTAACAATTGGCTTACAAGACCAATGGTGATTATATTACATTGATCTATACATTATTGAACTATATGAAAGATATCACATTTCATGTGGTACGCTCTAATTCTGCAGAACCATTAACGAACTTGGTAGAGACTTCAGTTGTGGCCAAGAGTTGGGGCTTCCTTAACCGGTACTGCTGAAACCTCTGCCTCGCATACTCCATGTAATCAAAGTCGATATTATTCACATAATCCTGGCGAATAGAAAAAAGGATTAGCCCATGTAAATTTTTATTCTTTTTTTAAATGCGTCGTGGACATCAAGAACAATAACCGAATGTGGAAATGCATACCGAGATAATCCCCCATAAGCCCCAAAACAGATGGTTTGCTAGAGTGTACTTCTCTACATCATTGACAAGCCTCTCTACTTCACTGTCACCCGGTTGATGGCCTACATACATAAATGTAGATACCAAGATATTATAATTTAAATACGATCATACTAGACCCATAATTAAGATTTCTTTTTCGATTATTATATAGGTTTTTCCATGTCAATCCATGAAAATAAAAATAAAAATGTTCTTGCTATCTGATAAAGACATGTCAGCTAACAAAGATAACTTATCAGTGCTTCGTTGTTATACTTATTGTTGTTGGCACATGAATGTGTCAACAAATCAAAAACCAAACCAAGTTAGAAGAAGAGAATAAAACATGAAAAATTGACCTTTCAATTGCTTTAAAGGTCATTATGAAAGGACAATAGTCAAGCTTTAGTATCTTCACTTGGTTGCTCTTATCCCAACAAAACAAGGATGCAGGGCACCACAGAGTAAGAAGTAAGTAAATGATCGTTACTGTGTTAGTGAACACAAGTATAAAAGCCTAACTTATCAGAAATTTGTTGCTTCTTGTCAAATTATAACATAGTTCAAGTATAGTAGGAAATTCATCGACTTTTCTCTCAACATGCATGAAACGTTCTCAGATTGTGCCTGGTCAATCATGCTAGTGTTAGCCCATTAGGTATTTGAAAGTAAATAGTTTAATTTAAAAAAAAAGTAACAACAAATAGTGCCCTTCCTCCCCCCCCCCCCCAACCACACACAAAAAAGAAAAAAGAAAAAAAAAGAGATACGTAGGAATAATGCCATCAACTGTTATACGAGGTTTTGAAATTAAGCAAATCCAAGTAAGCACTGAATAAAATGGACTAACCATTAGAACTGAGATATATGTGTACAAATCTTTTACGCTCCTCTGAACCTGCCAAAATTATAAACAATTGGAAAAAGTAGATAACCTCAAGTATGCATGTTTTGATATTAGTATCAAAGAAGAATAAGGGGTTGAAATTCAGACAATTAACTGCCTAAACCCTAGCATATCAACAGATGCTTACCTGGATAGATACTATAGTCTAAAATATGAGGCGTTTCTGAGTGATAATTTGCGGCCATTTCGCAGAAATGATTTGCAAGGTCATAGGCAACAGGATTGTAACTGGCATACTCGTAATCCTGTTAAGAGAATAAATAAATTTAGTATAGATGGTGCTAAATAGCTTTCTGCAGGGATTTTTCATACTCCTCGTGGAATAGAATTAGTAAAGCTCTCAATTATGCTAAGTACAGAGGACTCCACAACTTTGCAAATATAATTGAATTACCATAAAACAAGTTTTAAAATCTCGAAACTCTGGGCCTGCATTCCGTATTAAACTGGATGAGCAGTTTCCCAAATGTTATGCTGCAGGCAGGAGCATAAATTCATTGAAACAGCAAGCAACCGAAAGAAGACCTTAATAGCATAATATTAAAAATCACTGTGCTTCCTTCAATTATTTCCAATCAAAACTAATACCAACAAACTCCAACCTTTCTCAACGCTGTTCCGTCGAAAGGAGAACTTATGCTTCAAGTCAATGAAATATCAAGAAAAGCAACAATGGAATCATCTGCTAGTTATAGAAAAAGGTAAACTTTAAATCGAAGAAAATGGAATGCATTCGTGTCTATTGATGACACTTGATCTACTCCATTCACAAATTACTTTTAAATAATGCAAAATTTAGTATAGTCTTACGTTCATACACACGGAAGCAAGCTTTACCATCAATTTGTTTTAAGTTAGAGGAGACGTTTTCCAAGTGACCTGTCACTTTTCTCTCAGTAACTCTCTTTTCCTCTCTGCTTTTCTTTCTCTATAACTAAGATTTATGTACATGTAAGATGAATAAGCAAATCATTGCATTGCCATATGGATCAAGAAAAAAACTCACAATTATAGTAATCGATCTCGTCTTATCATCAATCATAATGTTGCCATACTGCAAGTCATTGTGACAAAATGCAACATCCTGGTAGTCTTGTGACAAGGCCTTCTCCAATGTGTGAATTTCGTCTTCTAAATTATCTAAGCAAAATTCCTTTGCTTGTTCATCGGCGCACAAAGTTCTGGCCTTAGTAAGCCAGTTTCTGGAAAAGAATATAAGTTGAGTTACTAAAACTGTCTTCAACTTGAAAGGCAAGAAAATTTTAGCTGTTGCTAGCATATCAATACCTCAATCTGTCCCAAAGAATCACATTCTTTGAACCAGGCATATTGAGATTATGAAATTCCCTTAATTTAGCTGCAATCAGAGCAGAAGTTTCAGGATCACGAAGATCACTAGCTGATAGTGTCTGAAAGTTGAAAAGGCAGGATGGTGAGTAAACTTTTATTAACAAATGTTATTAACTTTGTTAGATAATTATATCAGGCCTAAGTAATAAGCCGAAAGACCATGGATTCTTTTTCTTACAAGTATATTTCTGGTTATAATGAAATCATAATCATAAAAAAATAAGTGATTTCTCTCCTTTTCTAAACTAAATAAGGAGCATCCCTCCAATAAATTATTGATGCATCTTTATGTTATTTGATGAAATGACCGAGCCTTGAATTTGTTACACACCACTTTGATCTTCTTTCAAAAAAGCTTTAAAATCTTTAGTAAAGAAAAGTATTAAATTAAATCAACTTTCAACTTTACACTAATAGTGATGGAGAAATAAAGTACATGGAACATTCTATATGAATTATTCGCATCTAAAGTAGCTACTCTAATCCTTAAACTTGACCAATTAAAGGGTGGTATGTTATTATAAGATCGACAAAAACACAAATTAGACCTTTATAAGAAAAATTGCATTATCAGTACTATTTACCAAACTATCACTTACACTAGCATAATTATCACATAAGCATGATTGGCTTTCTTAAGCAGAATCAAATTGCACATACCCTGGCATGAATGAACTCCTCTACTCGTCCTTCCGGAAACTGCCCAAGAAGGCGAGGACCTTGTCCGTTCATCGACAAGCACTCAAACGTCTGAATTTCTTCATCCCGGTTGAAGAAAACCCCAACACCTTTACCATACATCCGAACCAAAACAGTTCTTAAGACACCTTGTGTCTTTGTAGGCCAACTTATCCGATAAACCTCATTAGTCATGGCACCGCTTAACTGGATCACTTTCAGCAAACTAAAATCAATCGAATCTCCCCATTTTGAAGCCAATGATACCAATAACTTCAGCAATTCCTCTGGTAGATCACCTTCTATGAACCCATTTGTCTTCACTGCCATCGAATACCAAAAAGATGCTTCACCTAAATTAAGATAAAGATGACAAAAATTTAGCTCAATACACAACTGACAGGGATAAATACCTTCAAGAATTGACAAATTAAGTTTCTACTTTCTACGCAAAACACAAAACACAAAAAAAAAAAAAATAGCTCAATACATAACTGACAGGGATAAATACCTTCAAGAATTGACAAATAAAGTTTCTACTTTCTACACAAATCACACCGCTACAGTCATATACGAGATCAAAACCCCATTTGAAGTGAAATTCAATAATAAAAACTCCCAGATGAACAAAAAGAAAATTATTGAACTAATACAAAAACCAGAAGGATAGGTAACAGAATTGCAGAGCTGTTATGGGACTTGTGTCCCACATCAATAGTATGGGACTTGTGTTAAGGTGTGGCTCTCCCATAGTTTGTAACAATTAGTCAATTAGTATCAAAGCCGTCCACTACCTTTCAAGAACCAGAAGAATGACTCAAAGAATTGCAAAACACACAATTACACACAAAAACTATCTATTATAAAAACCCAATTGAATTCAAACGTGAATGACTCAAAGAATTGCAAAGCGGCTGCAAAACACACAAACACACACAATTACACACAAAAACTATATATTATAAAAACCCAATTGAATTCAAACTTCAAACGTGAACAACCCAAATAACCAAAAATTGAAAAATTAAAAGAACTTATAGAGATGATATTACACAAACAAACTTATACATACATGTTCATAATCAAAAACCCAAGTGATAATCCAACTTTAAACGAGAATTTCAACAAATTCTAAAAATACCCAGAAATTGAAGAACTTACCCAAAAAAAACAGCAGGATTTTCCGAGAAACTGCAGATTTATTAAACGCAGAAATGAAATCAACTGACCCTCTGAGGTTACCTCAGAGGAATAGAGAAAATGGTATATGTAGATGATTATAGTATATTTTATGAACAAAAGAACATATAGGCCAAGAATCTGCTTTTTCCCTTAAATTGAAACGTACATAAAGAATGAAAGGGCTAGAGAATCTGACTATATTTAGAAACTGGCGCAAGCATTGAAGCGCGTGTAAAATGGCATCCAATGAGTATAAGACATGTGGAAAAAATAAACGGTGCTTCAAAACTACCTGAAAAAACGGAAGACTGACGGAGAAAAGTAAACGGATGAAACTAATAACGGTACCGAACTAGATGGTGTTAACTTTCGGCTACGCTATTTATATTTTCATAAATTACTCCTTCTGTCTCACAAAAATATTTTAATTTAATTTATTTTCCTAATTAACTTTAAATTCTAAATTATAAAAAAAATCAAAACAATAAAATTTATTTTTAATATACCTCAGTCACATAAAATATATCTTGTTGAGAAATCAAGCATACAAAACATTAAGATAAACACACTTTATGTATGAGATAAAATAATGACATACAAATTTTACATGAAAACTCGGGAAAAAAATCACGTGGAGAAATCACATAAATCCACTATAAAAATATTTAAGAATACAAGTCTTACTAACTGAGAAAATAAACTTACTATTTAATTTCTCCCTCTATCTTATTAATGCTCAAACTTGAGCTCTCTCTCTTTACCTCTCTTGATCTCTAATGTTGGTGTGTAGAAATGAGAAGCCAAAACTTCCTTTCATAGGAGAAAAATGACACTAACAACCAATGGTCATTATGAATGTTATTCCCCCAACTACTACTAACCAAAATTAATTAAAGATAAGTCAAATACTTTCAACAATATCTACCTTGACTTGTATTATCCAAATATTGTGAACTTCATCGTGATTGTGAATGTATCTCTCTCTGAATACTCTATCACAAACTCAACATTGGACGAAATGAATTAAGTCCAAGTAATGCTTGAACTTTTCTTTTGAAATTGTCTTTGTGAGCATATCTGCGACATTCTCCTTTGTGTGAACTCTGTGAACTGCAATGTTACCACTATTCAACCATTCACGAATCTTGTAATATCGAACATCTATATGTTTGGTCCTGGCGTGAAACACCTGGTTCTTCGCTAAATAAATAGCACTTTGACTATCACACTGTATTTGGATATTGACATGCTTGAAACCTAGTTCACCAACTAGTCCTTTTAGCCGCAAAGCCTCTTTGTCTTCCTTTTTCAACGCCATATACTCAGCCTCTATTGTTAATAATGCTACTGTAGACCACAACACTGACCTCCAACAGATATATCCTCAACAAGAGATGTATACAAACCTTGTCATAGATCTCTTTGAATCTAGGTCTCCAACATAATCCGAATTAACAAACTCTGTAACCTCACTTCTTACGGTATAACGATCAAACATAAAATCATAATTGATTGTTCCTGCTAGATAGCGAAAAATCCATTTGACAACATTCCAATGCCTTTTCCCCGAATTTGTCATATACTTGCTAACCATAATGACTACATGTGAGATATATGGCCTTGTGCATACCATGACGTACATGAGACAACTCATTGCATTTACATACGGTACTTTGGACATATACTCCACCTCATCATCTATCTGTGGGCTTAACTATGAAGATAACCTGAAATGTGTTGCCAACAGAGTGCTAACTGGTTTAGCATTGTGCATATTAAACATCTCTACGACCTTTTACACTGTGACACCCCCAAATTTAGTCCGCTCACGTCTCGAATTCGGTTCGCCACGTGCTACAAATATAATGACTAAATAATATCTCATGCAACGAAAATAACATAATAGATTACATTTATTTAATATAATCATTTATGTCCCAAGGTTTCGTAACTTAAAACATCTCTTACATACCTTAAACATAGTTTAGAGATAACTAATACATAATACAGTTTATGTCTTTACATATTCACAATATTTCTAGATAAATATGAAGCTATTCCGTAGCTTTGCCCTTACCCTTATCAGTGACCGAGGGTCCACCTTGCTCTGCCTTAACTGAAATATTTTTAGGGAAAGAAAAAATGTGCAACAAGTTTGCTCAGCAAATAATATAGTAATAATGGTGTTCAATATAGTTTTGAATTCTCAAAGGTACAACAATAAACGATAGTTCAACGATAACAAGAAGTATCGATGATTCTCAACAATAGTCACTAAGGACAGAAAGCTATCAATAAGATTCAATGCTTAGTCAATTCAAGATTTCAAAATAATGAATACCGAGCAGTCACTAAGGACTATGAACTTCTACTAGAATTAACAGTAATAAACTGATAATCCAACAAAACGAGTACAACAGGTGATCAGCCTAAAGTACCCTACGTTATTCATAACATTTAATCATACTCATGTGCGCACGTCAGTCTCCCAAAAAATATATAATTCCCCTTCCAAGAGGGTTGTTCATCTCAATTATTTATAAGAGTCCGCACCAAGTTAATTTAGTTTGGAAAGCTTCTATCACACAATAATGGTCTAGCCGAATCAATGGCTCAGACAACTTTTATAATGCATTCAAGAACTATAAGTCAACAATCATCAAAATATATCAATGATTTCCAAATAGTAATAGATATTTGTTTGAAATAAATATAGTTGATATGACAACAATTCAGATTACAATATATACAGTGTGAAGAATTTAAGAAACTTGCATTCAATATGAGAATCAAATGAGTTAGAGAACTTACACAAAATCCAAAGTTGTGTAAGTTAAAAAACTTGCTTAATCATAGATTCCTTGCATAAAGTAATGCATAGGTTAGGATACTTGTCTTACGTGTCGATTACCAACTTATAGCTTAATACCACTCCAATGAACTATATTATCCTATTTATGTATAAACACATTAGTTATACAAGTTTAATATATAAACCTACTATCTTATACTGCCATGGTACACAAGTGTATTTCATAGATACTAACATATATATTTTTAGTCTTATCTTAGTCGTATAATCCACACATACGTTATTACATGCCTTACATATACATGACACAAAATCAGTTTGTAAGAAACTATGAAATCAAATAACGTAGTTCGTAAACATCTTTTGGACTTAACGTTGGAAAATTTATAATCACTTATTAAATATATGATTCTATCTTTTAGTATGCTTCTTGACACATTGGATAATGTACTGGTCATGTATTACCAGTTAAGATAACAATATAAGAATGTATCAAATCTCAAATTACAAACAAAAAAAATCGATCAAGACTTTGCGTGGTATGGCAGAATATTGGCTTTGATTTGAACTAGGAAGTATGCGGCATACGCTTCTCTAGTTCAAACCAGAGCTAAGAAAGGCCAAACTTGCACACCCACATACATAAATGATGACACTAGCAGAACATTCTTTTCAAAATGTTTATAACTAGGTTCAACCCTATATCTTGTATTTTACATGGTTCATTATCAACTCCCACCAAATCAAAGCTTTAAGTGTTCATTTACAAAGTTTCTCATGTTTACTTATTATACTCAAACAACGAGATCAATAAGTCTCAATTATACATGCTCACGTTGTTTTACTCATTTATTTCAAGTCGTATAGTCCTACTACATTTAGACTTGTTCTAAACCATGCTCAACTATTTTACAATGCATATGACTAGTTAGGCACACATGTCAATCATGTCTACATGCATATTCATATCCAAATGTGATAACCAAAAACTCAGAATACATGTAAGGTTGTTATCAACCAAACTAGTTTCCTAATTCTTAAGGTTTCCTTTCGAAAATCTCATGTTAACCAATCAAATATGCAAAACTACTTCACTTACTATACATCATGCTTTCACATCTACATAACTAGACCACATAAGCATGCTTATATGTATTTAGTTCATTTAACCATAGCTAGTATAGTCCTCTACTTGAAAACTCATTTTACATTATGTTTGAATAGTCTATATTACCTCCAACAATATAAACTAACATATCAGTCATATGCTAAGGCATAAACATATACTAAAGAGATCAGAATTTAAAATACTCCAAGTTCCTTATGATTTGTGTTTCAAAACCTTATGATTTGTTTTCAAAATCCCTATAACCAAGCTAGAAGGACTTACTATAATCAAAATATTATCAATCTATAGGTTAAGGTTATTTACATGCAGAATCAAACTAAAATAACATGCTAATGACAACACAAGGTAACCAAACTCACTTTCCAAGATAGGTAACCCGTAGTGCAATTAGCAAGGTAAGATTATAAAGTGGTATGCTACCGCCACTTCTTGAAAGAAAAGAATAAAAAAAATGGCTCTACTTCTGAAGAGCCTTAACACAAGTAACATAAGCATTACTAATTCCTGCAACCCAGACCAACTACAAAGCTCCTAGAGATGCATATAAACTCTTCTAACACAATGACACGCCATTTCATACCAATTAACAGAGAATTTCAATCAATTATAAGAATTCAACAAAACTCAAAATTAAGAACATAATGTAATGTTATACCTCTTGTAGCTTGAAATGAACTCCCTCAATTCTCTGATTATACTCCCTCAATTCTCAGCAACACTCACTCTCTAATTATACTTATCAGGCAATTTCCAGCAACTGAGAAATGAGGGGATATGGATGCTATTTATAGAGAAATGGCTGCCCAGTTTATAGCTTTGCACTATGGTTTGATGTAACGACCCCAAAATTTATACAATTTAATTCTCGACTTCGGTCCTTAACAATACATTCAACCTCTAATTTTATATCATTAAACGATAATACAACCATTGAAATTTGCGGAATAATTAAAATTTTCTATTACAATTAAAATTTTCTATTACAAACTATTCTCGTTCCCAGAACTTTCAACCTTAACATCTAGATATCTCAGAATCATTGTAATACTACAAGAGTTTACATCACAAAACGATATTACAATTCAACATTAATACATTATTCGAAACCTTAAACATGGTTCAAATAATAATAACTCAGCCAAAGTATATAAATCTTCAAGTATCACATCTGATTCATATCTTTCAAGTAACACATAACATTACCTTAAATTTTTAACCTGCAAAAGTGGTTATTTGCAAGGTTAAGCTCGACAGTCCAACAAAATCTAACAGTTTTCATGCATCACATAACACATAATAACATGCTCACCATATATCTCATAAACATTGGACTAACATAACATAAATGTTTCATTTCATATAATAAGTATAAAGATTGAGTTTCTTACTCAATCAACATTCATTATTCAATCAACGTAGTCATAAATTGACTTTAACGTTTCATACTTTCAATATATATAGAACACAACATGCTCTTTGCAATAAATATTTAAAAACATTCATCATCAAGTTCACATAACAAATAGGAACTGAAAGACTTGCCTTGATCGTTGTTTACCAATAACAGTTTAACAACTTACAGTTATCTGCACTTCACGTTCTCTTTAATTAGCTAGATGATTAGAGAAGCTTGATTAATTGTCTTCTTCTTCTTTGATTCTCAGAATTTTCTTCCCAAATTACAGAGAATTCTCTCCTTTCTATTTCTCTCTTCGTGTTCTTAACCTTAGAAAAATAAGTTACGATATTTACTTAGCCCTCGGTTACACAATCCAATAGTCTCGTGATTATAGAATACAAAGGGTCTCTAGGCCATGTTTGGCTTAGAACCCAAAATCCCTTTTTTTTAATTTATTTTAATACTCCTCTATTATATGGTACATTTGTCACACATAACCAAACCAATCTTATAATTTCATATTAAGTTACATTGTGTGTATTAATAACTTAATTTATCAAATCACTCCTTATCAACATAATAAATTTATTTAATAAATCATTCATCCTCTAATTTAATTATTTAATTAAATTAGAGCATTATCATTCCATTAGCGTAATAAAATACGCATCGATTATAAAATTGTTTATCATTAATTTACTTAATATCATCATACATGAGTAAATTATTCCATACTAATTTCCATAAAATATTTACTTTATTTAATAAATATCTCAACTAAAATATTTATTTTACTTGATAATTATCTTAACTATTTATAAAATTCACAATTAAATTACATTAACATATTACATTTATATTTAACACATTACCCTCTCATTTTATTAAAACAAATATATTTACATTAATTCACTATTTTAAGTAAGTGAATTACTCTCAATATTTATGAAATTTAATTCATAACAATTCCATTGCCAATAAGGCATAATAATCAAATTATATTATTTCATACTCAAACTCAAAACATCTCATAATAAGAATTTTAATTATTAAATTCCTATTTTAATAACTTATAAAAATTTGGGTTGTCACATCTTTCCCCCCCCTTATAAGGATTCCGTTCTCGGAATCAACGAAACCTTCCTTACTCGATTTTCACCAAATCTCTTTTCAAAATTTATCGTTGAATATCTTCAACACATTACCTTAATATAGGTTTATTTATTACCACTACCACCATTCTTCATAATAAATTCTTGTGATTTTTATTTCATAAACTTTACTTATACTCAATTATATTTGAGTATTACATATTCTTTGATCCATTCATTATCCTTCTCTAAGGATCATTACTATATACTAGATTCTCAAATTCTAGGGACATTACATTTGAACCAATGGAAGATGGAAGGAAACTTTGGTCATGAAGAAGTTATCCAACCACCCTTTCCCCACCATCTTCATAGCCATCATCACCTCAAATTATAGCAGTTGGAGTTCACGCAAATGGAAAATAGGCTACTGTTTGAGCACTGTTGAGTAACTGATTTTGGGACACGGGTTTTAAACTCAGCAACTTGGTTATATAATGCTTAGTGAAATTCCAATAATAATCTAAAAGGGGGGTTGAATAGATTATTACATGTTAAAAAATTATATTACGCCTTTTTGAATTTTTAATAATCAATTTGCAGTTTTAGAAATTAGCATGCAAGATAATAAAAATTCAATCACACAATGCAGAAAGATTTATCTGGTTCACAATATACACCCCTTGGTATGTTGCTATGTCCAATCTCAAGTCCCTACTTGGAACTTGAGATCCTATTACTATCAGTAATAAAAACTCTTTCAATAGGCGGAGAAGCCTTTACAAAGTTTTATAGATAAAACTCCAACTTTTCAACTATTCTATCTTGGACAGCAAGCTCCCCGCTCCCTCCTCAAGTTTAGTTGTACTTTTTTTAGAGTTCAGTTCTATTCTATGATCTGGTCTTGATATAATAGTCTCTTCCTCACCTCACAAGTACACTAGAGACCAAACTCCAAGCCGACTTCTCTAAGACTCTGGTCGTGGTCGAAGAATTACTCATCTTTCTCACAGGTACATAAAATAAACTAACTCTGACCTTTTCTCCTTTTACAAATGATTTTACAACAATATGCTTCTTAAATAAGCATATAAGAATTTAGTACAGATTGATGCTTCTCAAATAAGTAGATATCAATTAAAGAACAAATTTATAAAAGTTTAAGGACTTTTATACTTGAGAAAATATGCTTCTTAGTAAGCAGATAGAGATGTATGTTTTGATCAAATGATGCTTCTGATTAAGCAAATATGTAAAATATGCACAGTTATAAAAGTTCAAATAACCTTTATGTTTTTGAGAGATGTTTCTTGAATAAGCAGATAGATCGAATTTAACTGTAGCTCAAAATGCTTCGATTTAAGCAGATATATAATTTTAATGTAATTTATAAAGAATTATTAACTTTTTAAAATAAAGAGTGTTTTTCTATAGATTAAACAAAATTGTTTCTCAGATAATCTTTAACAAGTATTATATGAATGATTTTTATGTATCAATACTTGTATAAAAAGAATAAATAAATCTAAACAATATTTATTGTGACACCCCTAAATCCGGTTACTCCATTTTCACAGGATTTGGTGCTCACTATCAAAAATAATTATATCTAACTACCCATAATAAAGGATAAAGACATAATTTAAATAACTTAAACAATAATCTTCCCCATTAAAGGGTTACATCATCATAAAAATAATCCAAGGTAATCTAACCTTAAATTATTACATAAGTCTGCGGAATACATCACAAAATAAATTAAGTCTTATAACATAACTCACTTAAATAAATTCTCATAAATCTTCAACACTTGGACATTTTGCCCTTTCCTTTGCTAGTAGATGGCTCATCGACTTTCTCAACTTTAGCTGCAGTGTTAAATGCAAGAGTGAGCAATAACAACATGAGTTTGAACAACGAATGCAGAATAATGGTGAACTTGTTTTACGAATCAAAAATAGAAAACAAGTTCGAATGTTATATCTGAGGGTCTTAAGAACACGAACTATGTCCCCGGTACTTAGGTATTATTACCCAACCTTAACAGTCATTTAGACTGTACATACCCTTCTTAACGTATTTAGGGGAATCAGCCCTTTGTACCATATATTGTGCACAAAAATCTAAACGTTACACGTACATTATCCCCTATGTTAGGGTTGTTCGTCTCAGTTTGAATTTAGAATTTCCGCACTAAATAGAATTTAGTTTGGAACTAGCTTATCCGTGGTTCTAGAATTTTAGAACACTATTCATTTATAGATCAGTTCAGTCCACACGAGTTTGCTTGCTATTTGAAGGTTCGGTACGATAATATAGAATTAAACAAGGTTATTTAAGTCAAAGATGGAATAACAACAATGTACAATTGAATAGACATAGTATATATGCAAAGTACTACATTCAAAAGAGTTAGAACAATCTCATTTGAATCATTGAATTTAAACAATATATGCTTTAAATAGCAATATCAAGAATTAGGAAAGTGAAACTCGCTTGATATAACGAACTAGATTACAAGAGCTTGTACAATCATACACAAGATAGATTAGACTTGTTCAACTTTAACATGGAATTTAGGAACTTGTATAATGATAATTTAGGAATAGAAAGCTTGCTTGACATAAAAGATAACATAGCTATGAAACTTGCATTCATAAATAAAAGAATAAAGTTAGGAAACTTGCTCAATAAAAGTTTAGGATAAGGAACTTGCCTTGTATGTAAGCTACACAAGTATAATAATGTTCGCCAATTAACCTACACATATCATTGAAATCGCAACAACAATTAGTTGTATTAATATTAGCTTTAATTTATGGGTTTAACCCACCATTTAAGCCATTACCTTAACTTGACATCTAACCATGTTGGTTAACATCCTTAACGAATCTAAAATCTCACCACGGTCTAACATAAACTTTATCATTCATCTCTAACTTTCGTAAACATCAATTTTTGTTCATCTCTATCTATTATGTGATTTTATAAATAAAGTCACTTAGTACTATAAGGAATCGTACGGTTCGATTCCCTCACTTAAGAGGAATTTCTCTGTAGCCTTGCAGCGTCTAAGTACGAAAAAATTTATAATTTCACAATTGATATTTATATAAATATTTTCAATAGATCACTACGGATCTCAAATCCAGTTCGGAAGATTCCTCTTTTTGGAGGAATATCTCAGTGTTGTTTTGAGCTATCAAGTGTCGTATCTATTTTACGATATTTATATAAATAATATCGATAAGAGGTTACTGAAGACTATAATGAATCGCATGGTTCGAATTCTTCTCCGTAGAGGTGTATCTCCGTAGCCTTGCGGCGCCCAAGTATCATTTTATTTGATAAATAGATGAAATATAGATATATAAAATTGTGTATAACAATGTATATTTGTATATCTATAGATATAAAATAAGTAAGAATTAACTCAATAAAAGTTAAACTCATATAACTTATCTCAATACTTGGACCAATTTCCTCTTCTAAAATAATCAGAACTTTTGTAAGAAGAGATATAAAGCTTTTAGAGAGAATTTAGACAAGGAGAATATGCTTTGCTTTTCACTGAATTGGTAAAAACCAAATGAATGAAATACTCCTTATTTATAGATTTTTGAAGTTGGGGGCAAAAAGGTAATTTGTGAAAAATTGATTTTGAATGCATGGTTCGGATGATGTATTTTTGAATTCAACGGTCCAGATGAAAATAATTTTTACGCGGAAGAACTTAATTTGTCGCCCGGGCCAAATTCTACCAACTTAGTATTTAATGAAAAATTTGACCACATGCAAGAAAGTTATACACTGTTTTAAACTTATGCCAGCACACACACACGATTTTCATAAGTCCCAAAAAGAATAACACAAAATTTGCCAGCACATTTACTTTATACACACATATGCATGATACTTAGTATTTATATATATATATATATATATATATATATATGTATGCATTTAGTTATATATATAATACTCATCACATGCATGCAAACTATTATATAATATATGTGTATAACACTTCATGAGATATATATATATATATATATATATATATATATATATATATATATATATATATATAACCAATCAGGTGAGGGCTCCCTTACTTTGTTAAAATGCGGAATTTTTTTTTTTGCTTTTTTTTAAAACATCTAAAAAAAAGTTTAATATTTTATGGAACTGGAATTTTTCCATAATACAATGTTTTAGGCGTGATTTGAATACCTATACCAAAAAATGTATGTACAGTCTGCACAGGCTGTACATACCTGTTTTGTTATACGTATCCAAATCACATCCAAAACACTGTATAATGAAAAAATTTCAGTTCCATAAATATTAAACTTTTTTTTAGTTGTTTTAAAAAAAAACCAAAAAAAAAAGTCCGTGATTTTAATAAAAGTAAGGGCTCACATGAACCTAACCTATATATATATATATATATATATATATATTATATGCTTATTATATTATATATACACATGTTTATAATGTATGCATGTATGCCATAAAACATCTTTGCCCGACTTTGGTTTTGAAAAAGAAATAGGATCTCCTTGCCTTAAATATTTATATGAATTAATTTATTTAACTCTTGACATTTAAATTATCAAGGTCAATAAAAATTAATTCAAATAAAGTCAGAAAATAGTTTAGGTAAAAAATAATTAAATAATTACATATTTATTTAATTACTACATAATTGTTATCATCAAAATATATAAAATAAAATGAGACCTATCAATCTCCCCCTTTTTGATGATGACAATTATAAAAATATTTTTATCCCTTAAGAAGCTCCCCTTCAAATTATGAATACTTTAATTCCAATCTCATAGTAGTTTATAACAGTTTAAGGCAGTTATAACAGTTTATATAACAGTTTAAGGCAGTTATAGCAGTTATAATAGTTTATCCAATCTCACAGCAAATATAACATTTTATCGCAACAGTCATAACAGTTATAACATTTTATCTCAACACTTATAGCAGTTTAATATTTTTCTTCTCCCCTTTGTCATCATAAAAAATGATGGGGAAAAGACTTAATCTTGCAGAAAATTTAGGTAAGTAGTCCTGCACAGAGAGTTAGTAACCAAAATATATATAGAACTAGAGAAGATATTAGCAACAACAATAGTAGTAGTAGTAGTAGTAGTAGTAGTAGTAGAGGGGTTAGGAGAGTTAAGTTACAGTCATCCCAAATAGTTAGTAATATTACAGTTAGTTTAAATAGTTAGAGATCCTCTAGATTTAGAGGAGAAAATGTTGAGAGATTTCAGGAATGCTAACATCTGGATCTTCTGTAAATGGTTGTAGTAGAAGATCAGCCTGGTCATCATTGGCATTGGCATAAAACTGATAGGGACCCATAAGTAGTCTATTGTTCTCTATCAGAAAGTATACTATGGACTTAACAACATGTAAGGATAACTGCACATCTTCTAACTTTTCTAACAAAAGAGTTTGGTTGTGTAGAAGAAGCTGATTCATGCTTTTAAGTGAATCGATTTTAGTGGCCATGTTAATGTTGGACTCAATAACCTCATGATCAACAGGTTTAAACACAATTAAGGATTGAGGTGGAAGGTTTAAATGAGAGACAATATTACTTGTGGGAATAAGTTGGGACTGATGTTGAGACACATTGATATCCAGATAATTGAAAATATGAGTAAGCAACAAACCAAAGCCCAGACAGTGATTATGGAAGCAGAATTTAAAGGATTATAATAAAAAATAGGCCAAGTTATAAGGAATGCACTCATTCAAGATGCTCTTAATGATTTCCAAATCAAAGGGCAGTAGTTTCCTATCATCTCTTACATGCATGAAGTTATTTCTTAGAATTTTACCCAGAAATTGACACTCAACAGTAAGGAACTCTAATCCAACTTTGCAAGGAAAATCAAATAACAAGGCAAGCACCATTTGATCAGTCACAATAGACAAGTTGCGCTTAAATAACATGCATTCTTCCACAGAAATTCCAAATGGATGAAGATAAGAGTTGATCCTAGGTAATTCTAAAGTAGAGGGATGCAGTTGAAGTGCATGTACAAGAAACAATTCATCAATAATTTATGTTTGACCTTGAATGCAAGTAGTGATGCTTAGAGAATTCCATATGAGAGTAAAATTCAGCTATAAGACCATGATTGATAGATTTATCATAGAAAGTTACTAAATAATCCCACCCAATATTCTTAAACTTTTTCGAACAATTCTGGAAAACTATGAAAGGTAATTACATTCCCTGGACACATATTATGTCTTATAACCCTATATTTAGACTGTGCAGATGTAGTAGTGAGATGATGAACAACATTAGAAAACTGTAACTCAGAATGCAGAGGAAGTGTTTTACATTTAGATGAAAAAAGGTTAGTAGCAAATATGAGTATGAGGTTACAAGTAATATGACCATACGAAGAACTGTGTTAACATCAGAAAACATTTAAGTGAAACAGTAATATTGATAAAAGAAATTTTTAAAACTTTTATTTAAGATGGTAGAGAAAATAGTAACACAGAAGTGAGCCATATGTCATATATAGAAAATAATTAAGTTCAGTCAATTTTTAAAATGATTACAAGAGTATGTAGCATTTAAAACATTCTTTGGTAAACACGACAAAGAACTGTTTCACAAAGAGAGATAGACCCGAATTGTATCAGAAGAAAAAGACTGACATTGCAAAATAAATTCATAGAGGCAAGTAGTATGTAAAATTTTGCATTTATAGCAAATCTTATAAAGATTGAGCAAGTATCAATTAGTGCAAATAAAACCAGTGGATATCAGTATCCACACAATATATATGCCAAACAAAATAAAGTCAATGGACATCAGTATCCACATAGTATATATAGTAGACAATAATTAAACAAATGGAGGGTTATACCTGAGTGAGCGAAAGAAGCAGCATTATACTAGTAAAGTGAAAACCTCCGAAGAAAAGTGATCAAGTTGCATGCACAGCCTTGTGCTGTTTCTCAACATATAGAAACATATTTGTGAAAACATAAATATATATAGACACAGACACATAGATAGAAACCTTGAATATATATATATATATATATATATATTTGTTTGTAAATTAGGGTTTTATTTAAGAAATAAACACTGGTTAAAAAAATTAAGATTTCAGAGTTTTAAAAATTGGGGGTTTTAATAGAAGTAAAGAATGAAACCCTAAACAAACATTTCACATATGAGAGTTTGTTAGAAAATTTTTAAAGAAAGAAGAAATGATGAACATATGGAAGTTTAAATAGATCTTTGTGATTTTGAAGAGAAAGAGATCGTCTTTTTGCAAAAATAAAATAAAATGAAACCATGAGTTTTACAGATCTGAACATAAAATGATTTAAATTTAAACCAATCATTTGAACATGTTATCCAACCTTTTTTTTAAAAAAAATAAAAAAATTAGCAGATAAAATGAGTAATTTAAAATTGAAAAAGAATAAAAAAAATTGAGAGAAGAATCAGAAACGATTTCAGTCGAAACCCTAAAAGTTTAAAAAAATACAACTCGTAGATCTGACAATCTTTTGATTTGGACAAGAGTGAGATGAAAAGACCTTAGCAGATGAAATCAACCAAAACCCTTCTTTTTACATTTTATTTGATCAATCAGATCGACAGAACAAATCAATACTGAATCTAAGATATGGAGAGTGTGAGAAAGGATTTTTATCATTCTTCGATCGAAACCCTAACAAGTTTTAAGAGTTTTGAGTTTACACGATAATCAGATCGATTAACCATATCAAAAACAAAGTTTGTAAAACGTATCAAGATGTTGAGAATCATGATTTGATAGAGTGGAGAAGAGATAGAATCAGAGAAAACTAGAAGATAGACATAATCAGAGATGAGAGAGTTAGTTTCGGGGAGAGAGAATAGAGAGAGACAAAGGCGTGAACTGAGAAGAGAGAGAGAGAGAGAGAAAGATGATGAAAATGAATTAAAAAAATAATTTTTATATAAATAGTTTGACTTACTATATGAAATGGACGGTAGATGTTAGATCTAGGCTGAGATGAACGGTTGGGATGCCATCTGAGATTGTGTTTCTTTGCTGACTTTGATCCAATGGCTGAGATGGAGTCTCAATTTTGATCAAACAGTTCAAGTTCACGATCCGTGTGCCCCTTGATGACTGATTCTTATTGGCTCAATAGTTAGGGCGATAATTGGTCATTTTTGACCATTAGATTTGTAATTGTTTTAATGGTACGATTTACCCCTATATATATATATATATATATATATATATATATATATATGTATATAAACTTAAAAAAAGATAAATGTTAAATATTATTTACTAAAAAAAATAGTAATAAAATAAATATTGTTAGATAAATATACAAATGTTTTGGTTTTATAATAATTACTATATAAATATATAGAAATAATATATAATATAATTAAGAATTAATAAATATGAGTTAAAAAATTAAGAGGAAATATCTAGCATGCCTAATTCAATTCGTAATTTGCAAAATCTTTCCGAGCTTAGTGGTTTAGTGAATATATCAGCTAAATTTAACTCAGTGTCAATGCGTTCTAGCTTAATAATTCCGTTATTAACATGATCACGTAAAAAATGATGCCTAATGTGTATATGCGTTGACCTAGCATGCAAAACTATATTTTTGCTGAGATTGATAGTACTTGTATTATCACATAGAATTGACACAGTCAAATTTCAAGTTATAATCAGCAAGGGTCTGTTTCATCCACAATACTTGTGCACAACAACATGCAACAACAATATATTCAGCTTTGGTGGTTGAAATAGATACCGAGTTCTGTTTCATAGAAAACCAAGAAACTAAACATCCTCCCAGAAACTGACAGGTACCACTGGTACTTTTTCGATCGACATGATGACCTGCATAGTCAGAATATGAAAAACACACGAGATTAAATGGTTGATCCTTAGGATACCATAGACCTAATTCAGCTATTCCTTTAAGATACCAAAAAATCCTTTTTACTACGGTCAGGTGAGATTCTTTAGGATTAGCTTAAAATCGGACACATTTACAAACACTAAACATAATGTCAGGTCTACTAGTAGTTATATATAATAGACTTCCGATCATCCCTCTATATTTCTTTGAGTCAACAGATTTTTTATTTTCATGAACAATTAATTTATCAGTAGTTGAAATAGGAGTGTTAAGAGGTTTTGCAGATTCTAAGCCAAATTTCTTGATCATTTCTTTACAATATTTAGATTGAGATATATGAATACCTTTTTCTCCTTGTTTGATCTGCAATCCGAGGAAGAAGTTTAATTCTCCCATCATACTCATTTCAAATTCTTTACTCATACTTTCAGAGAAATCATTACACATAATAATGTCAGTGGAACCAAAAATAATATCATAAACATATATTTGAATCACCAGAATATCATCATTCTTATTTTTAGTAAATAAAGTAGTATCAACAGTTCCACATTTAAAACCATTATTTAGCAAAAATTTACTCAGTCTTTCATACCAAGCTCTAGGGGCATGTTTTAAACCATATAAAGCTTTATGTAATTTATAAACATATTTAGGATGACTAAAATCTTCAAAGCCAGGAGGTTGTTTAACATAAACTTCCTCTTCTATAACACCATTTAAGAATACAGATTTGACGAAATAATTTAAAACTTTTATGACATGCAAATGCTAATAACATATGAATAGATTCAATTCTAGCAACAGGAGTATATGTTTCATTATAGTCAATACCTTCCATTTGATTATACCCTTGTGTAACTAATCTTGCCTTATTATGTACACCATTTCCACTTTCATCAAGCTTATTACGAAATACCCATCGAGTTCCAATAATTGAAACATCCTCGGGTTATGGAACTAACTCCCATACTTTGTTTCTAGTGATTTTTTCAAGTTCGTCTTGCATAGCCATTATCTAGTCTTCATCAAGTAAAGCATCTTTTATATTTTTAGGTTCAATTTGAGACAAGAAAGATAAGTGACCAGCTAAATTATGAGCTTGTGATCTAGTGATAACTCCTTTATTAATATTACCAATTACATTTTCTATAGGATGATTTTTAATAATGTGAGACTCTTTGGGTAAATCATTCAACTGAGGATTTGGGTTTTCAAGGGGATTCCCATCAATAGGTGGAGATGTATTATCTAGTTTTGGTTCTTCCATATTTCTGAGAATATTTTCTATGACAACATCACTGTCAACAATCTCTTTATATTTTGGAGGAGGATGAGTCTCATCAAAAATCACATTCATTGATTCTTCCACAACTAGACTTCTTTTGTTGAAGGCTCTGTATGCTTTAATATTAAGAGAGCATCCAAGAAATATTCCTTCATCAGATTTGGGATCAAATTTTAATAAATGTCCTTTGGTATTTAGAATAAAATATTTGCTCCCAAAAATATGAAAATAGTTTATTTTTGGAATTCTTTTATAATAAAGCTCATAGGGAGTTTTGAGCAAAATAGGTCTTAATAAAACTCTATTTAAAATGTAACATGATGTTGCCACAGCTTTAACCCAGAAATACTTTGGAAGACGATATTCATTCAACATGGTATTAGCCATTTCTTACAAAGAATGATTTTTCCTTTCAACTACACCATTTGACTGAGGTGTATAAGGACCAAAGAAGTTATGACTTATACCGTTCTCATCACAGAATATAATGAAATCAAAATTGTCAAATTCTTTTCCATGATTAGATAGAATATAAACAATAGAGCTCCCCTATTGATTTTGAATCTTTTTACACAAGGTATAAAAAGAGTTAATAGCCTCATTTTTAAATTTTAGAAAATCAACCCATGTAAATCGTGAATAATCATCAACCAAAACTAGAATGTATACAACACCACTCATGTTAAGTTTAGGGATAGGTCCAACAAGGTCCATATGTAACAATTTTAAGGGTCGAGAAGTTGACACAGTAAATTTAGGTTTATGTGATGCATGAATTTGTTTTCCCAGTTCACAAGCTTCACAGATGTGATCTTTTAAGAATTTCAATTTTGGAAGACCACGAACATGTTCTTCAGAAGAGATGTTGTTTATAAGTTTCATGTTGATGTGTCCTAGTCTACGATGCCATAGCCAAGGATCTTCATTTGCATATACAAGATATATGTTATCTAAATGAGAATATTCATCTAAGTCACAAGTATACACATTTTGATATCTAGGGCAGACTAAAACTAATTTACCAGTTTGATCAAAGATAGAGCAATTATGTATACTGAAGGATATTTTAAAACCACTATCACAGAGTCTAGTGGAAGACCGACTTGTTAATAGATAGAAGATTAATTGTAAGGAAAAGTCTAGTGAAAGACCGACTTGTAAGGCACAAATGATTACATGACCTTTTTATGTTTTAATGACATATAATTTGTAAGTTAAACTTGTGGTAATGGATTCAAGTATGGTCATGTGTTATATGTGAGAACCTCTAGCATATATGTATAAGTTATTGAATTAATGGTTAAGGGACAACAAGAATTGTGAGCCATCCTAAGCTTCAGACTAATCGCATAATTGCTTCCATCCTGTAGTTCTGAGTAGATTCTGTTTTTGATTCTAAAATTTAAGGCATGCTTATATGGTTACTTTACCTTTTAATATATGACCAATATGCTTTGTAATGTGTTGGGAAGCATGCTATGTGATGACTTGATTCTTATAAGTGTAGACTCATATTAGTTTACACATACTAATTGAAAGACTGACTTGTTAATAGATAAAAGATTATACCTGAGTCTAGTGACTAACTGAATGTTAGAGATGGTTATGTGGTTATTACCAACACACCCAACTCTAATTATTTTACCTTTATTGTTATCTCCAAAAGTTACCTCACCAAAGTCTGTAGCTTGCAGATTTTTCAATTTTGACTTGTCGGCAGTCATGTGTCTTGAGCAGCCACTATCAAGATAACATTTGCTTTTATTTAGATCAGATGCAAGACATACCTACAATGTATGTACTAATTTTAGAAGTTGGTACCCTTTAATAGGAAGGGTCCTTAGGGTGAGTTTTTCATTTTGTATAAGGAGCATTTGAAGTTTCTTTTACAAAACTTGGCATAGGATAATCAGTTTAAGTAGAAAAAAGCATTTTATGAGTAACTGGATTATGAGAAGTATGATAATACTGTTTATGAAATTCTCTTCTTGTGATAGTTGGTGCAGTATATGTTCCTTTGGAAATCCAAATCATTTTTCCTTTATAGTTTCCATTTCTAGCATTACACATATAAAGGGAATGACCATTTCTGCTACAATAGGAACATTTAGTGAAGGAAGATATATGACTTTCTTTTTCTTTAATTTTAACATGATATAGTCCTTTATCTTTTGATTTACTTATTTCTCCAGTATATCCTAAGCTTTCTTTATTAAAGCTAATTTTTTGTTGATTTAACATGACATCAAGATTTTCTTTTCTTTTTGTAAATTTATAAATTATAGTATTTAAATCTTCACGTTCTTTAGTTAAATTTTCAATTATGGAGTTATGTTTTTCTTTTTCTAATTTAAAAAGTGAATTCTCATTTCTGATTTCTTAAATTACTGCTTGATCTTGTACTTGATTATCTTCATTGATTACATCAAGTGTTCAATTGTCAATTTCAAGATTTTTAAGTGAGATAATAAGTGAAGAATTTTCTATTTCAAGAGTTTTATTTATTTTCTTAAATTGTTCTAATTCTTCTTCATTTTTAAGTTTATTTCATTTAAACTTTCATTGGTGATAATTAAGTTAACATTTTCAATTTTAAGACTCTTATTTATTTTTCTTAATCTTTTTAACTCTTCTTTTAATAATTCATTATTCTCATATAATTGACTGTAATCCTCTTGTAATTCATAGTGTTCTTCATTTATATTTTCCAATGTGTATGCAGAAAATGAGGTGTTTGGCAATTGGTGTTCAGAATTTACCTCAGATCTTGGTGATGAGTGATTGTCTGCCATTAAACAGAGATTTGCAATTTCTTCAGTTTGTTCAACAGTTTCTTCCTCGTCACTTAGATCCCATCCCTCCTCATATAATATATAAGAATATTTTATCTATTATGTGATTTTATAAATAGAGTCACTTAGTACTATAAGGAATCGTATGGTTTGATTCCCTTACTTAAGAGGAATATCTCCGTAGCCTTGCGGCGTCTAAGTACGACAAAAATTATAATTTCACAATTGATATTTATATAAATATTTTTAATAGATCACTACGATTCTCAAATCCAGTTCGGATGATTCCTCTTTTTGGAGGAATATCTCAGTGTTGTTTTGAGCTATCAAGTGTGTTAGTTCCCAGTAGGAACATAATTGATCTAGAAGGGTGGGGGGGGGGGTTAAATAGATCCTTTTATTTTCAAATACTTTTCCTGTTTATTTTGTATTGATAATGAATTAGAAAATGACAAACATAAGAATCTTTTCAAGCACAATGGAATAAGTAAAATATCCCCTTCATTGATATATTCATAATCATAGATATATTGTTCTTAGAGCTAGTAAAGTGGTAAACAGTTAATACATACATAGCAGTTATAGCAATTAACTATATAATGTAGATAATAGAAAGAAAATGACAGAATGTAAAAGACACAAGGGATTTTAAGTGGTTCAGCGACTCAAGCTCCTAATCCACACTTTTGCTTTAACTAGCATGAATTCCACTAAGGAAGGGCAGCACCCTAAATCACTAAGATTCCTTCAAAGCCAGTAGCCTTGAAATTTCAGTTCACTAAGAACTCTTCAAGCCCAGCAGGCTTGGAACTCCTCTAGTTCCCTTGGAACTCTTCAAGCCCAGCAGGCTTGGAACTTCATTTAGTCCCTCCGGACAAGGACCCCTCAGGCTCTGGCTACTTGTTGGTGCTTTGCTGCTAAGATGTCTTTAAGCTTGAACATCTTTTGTACTTAGAAGCTTGACGTGGTCCTCTTTATATTTTGCTTCGAGCCTGGACCACATCTTCTCTGGTGCAGCTGATCTTCATTCTGTTCTGTTCATCTTCATCTGATGTCAGCTGTGCACCACCACCATTTGGGTTTGCTAAGTGTTTAACCTTTTGGAAGACTTCGTCTGGCACTTAGCATTCCCTGAACCCTTCTTGAGTGGTTTGTAGACATGGTTCTGCATCTGTTCTGATTCAGCTTTTGGTTCTTGGTGATTCTTAGAGTGGCTCTCTTGATCTTGTTTGTACTCTACCACTTTTCTGATTAATGCTATCTTCTTGGCCTTCTCGACTCTCAGCTTAGCTGCCATCTTCAGTGACATTCTCATCTTTGTTGAGTGAAGCTTTTAGTTTATTCGATTCCTTTTTCAAACAGCTGCTTCACTTACACCTTTGTAGTCTTACTGTTACTGAGACTTGTTCTATTTAGCTCTGGTTGAACTCGTAGAGTCAACAATATAACATTCCAACAACTCAACGATTCTACAACATCAGCAACACTTGATCTTTAAAGCTCTTGTTGATTTATACTCCTTCACAACCTTTCCATTGGAATGTAGTCGTTGAGAGCTATTTGAATTGCTTTACAGATCTTGAGTTATTTGATGTAGACTGCAGATGTGACATGATAACTCCTTTATGACTTTCTAACACTACAGTCTACTGTTTCACCTATCCCATCAAAGATGCCACATTGATGTCTCGGATAGGTAGTCATCTTTATTTATTCTTTCTGACTTCTCGATTAGAACATCAGGATCTGTCCTTTTGCATCGATGCTCTCAATAAGCTATATTCGAATATCACTCTTCAGATTAAACTGTTGCCAATGCTTTAATCTTCAGATGATTGAACTCTACGATTCTGATGCATATTCTTGGACCTGATCGTAGTGTCTTGTTGAATGTTGCTCATTGACTAGTTGAGACAACAATACGATCCCGAGGAGTGTTCATTGGATCTTCAATGTAGAACACTTCTTCCTTCTATTGTGCAGTGCTTCAATACTACTATTTGCCTCGACTGATCTTAGGAACTGATAGGTTGACTCCTTATTTTGGCCTCTTCTGAATAGCAAGACACTTCAGCTTTGTGGCATGCCCAGCTCGCTTTCTCCTTGTGATCTCCTATTCACTTATCATCAATGGACTGACCCAATACTTAATCACTTTATCCTTGTTCTTCGTGTCGACCCGAGATCTCTGTACACTTCATCGCCTTTTTTTTTGTAAACACTACGATCTTGGTTAATCCCAAGATCATTGTCTTCTGTTCTTTTCACAGCTACAGCACTTACTGACTTTCCTTAGTCAAATACTTTTATTGAGGTCTTCTTCTGATCAACTTGTGGAAGACTTTAACTCGAATGACTTCTCAACTCAATCTGGATGTTGATTGGGTTGATGCTTAGATCTTCTATTAGCTTGCATGCCATTCATTGAATGCTCTCCAGTTTTCTTTAGGTAGAGTGTAACTTTGCAGCTTAGACCAGAGGCTTCATATTTTGGATATTCTGTGAGTGCTCATTTATTGAGAATCGTGTTTACTCTACAATTTTATCTTGGCATTGTGAGCATCTCTGTTGAAGTCTTAGTTCTGTATTCTACGATTTAGCTTTGGTTGTGCAGGAACTACGACTCCGAGATTAGATCTTGACACCCTACAATTTTTTTCCTTTAAGCTTGCTGTCTTCACCTGATCTGGCTTGACTACAATCTCTGCCTCTTATTTGATCAGTAGACTCTATAACTCCGAGTGGTCTACGATTCTTGACTTAGCTTTGGTAGATGCTCGGTTGGCTCTTAGACTGGCTGTATCTATGATTCTGAACATGACTTCCTCAACTGACTATGGCTTCGAGGAAGTTCTTCTCAACACACTACGATCCTTCTTCGTTTCTCCCGGTAGTCTACGAACTCTAAGATCTACTATCTTGCAGACTACGATTCTGTCTTGATAGCTCTCGAGTTTTTCTTGACTCTCCTAGCAGACTACGATTTCTGGTGCAGTGCTCGATGATCAGACAAGCATATCTATTACATTAAAAGATCAACCTAACAAGCTTGGTCTTTCTATATTTATAGTCCTGGTACATTTTTTCTTTTTAAGGACTTTACAAAGCTGTTTTGCTTATGTAGGATCAACCTAACACATTTGATTAATTCATTCTAAGTCCTTGTACATATGTTCCTATTATCTATCAAAGGACTTTACATCTTTTCTTAATGCAAGTTTACTTGTATATTCATTCATTTATATCATAATTAAATCAAATATAAATAGGAATATCATTCACATGAATATTCTTGACAATCTCCCCCTATTTAATTATGTCAAAAATAATTAGTGCATATGCATGATATGAATGAATCTTATATACAGTGAGCAGCTGTATTTCTAGAACAAATAATTATGAATGTCATTGATAATAATATGGAATTACATAAACTATGACACTTTACATCCTGATCCAGAACATACCTAACTAGATAGAGATGTACCTTTTTGGCTCCATGTGTGTCTTTCAGGATGTCTGTTGATCAGCTATTTATCTGTTTTATCTTTTTGTTCCTGCTCCCCCTGAGATAGGGACTCCATTTCTTTTCTCTGCTCCTTCTCAGTTCATGCTCTTCTTCTTTTTCTGGCTCCCCCTCAAACTTTGCATTCATGAGATCATCATCCTTTGACTCCCCCCTTAGATGATGATTCTGCTACCGCTGCTGCTATCTTCTTCTTTTCCTTCCTCTTGGCTTTCTTATCTTCTTTTCTTCTCATCTCCTTGCTCTTCCTTGAGTTCCTTTTTCTATGCCTCTTTTTCTCCCCCTTTTTGTCATTAATCACTTGTGAGAGCTCCTCCATTTTGGACATAAGTTTTTCCATCAAGTAAGATGAGTTACCAACCTCCATCTTAAGTTCTTATTGGCTCAGCTCAAGCTGTAGGGAAAGAGACTGATTCAAATTGTCAATCATGTCAGAGAGGGATATGATTTATTCTTCAGTAGCCTTCTGTGCTCGTAGAGCTTCTTCCTTTTGATCAATCATGGCCTTCAGGTAGATTTGATCTCTCTCTTTGATTTTGAGAGATATATCAGTCATGGTGGCTTGAAGTCTATCTTGAACTGCATTGCTTCTATCAGTCAACATCTTTGCCTCTTTAGTGATGATGGACATCTGATTGACCAACTCATCAGAATTCCTCAATAACTCCTGCTCCGTAGGAGTTTGGTCATGTAATCAAGGTGCTTTCTATGAACACCGTGATCGACTCCATAATTTTCATTTTTAGATAGATTTTTGAAAGCATTGAGAATCTGATAAATCGTTGAGTGCCAATCACTGTTGGAGGATGAAGGAATATCAGATAACTGTGTTTCGTCAGAGGGAAGCTTCTCAAATTGAACTTGAACATCTTCAATAGTAGAGTGAAGGGACTCTACGATCATCCATTTGGGCATAATCCTTCTGCCATCAGAACCCACTCTACAATCATAGGGAATGTAGTGATTTCCAACATGTCGATAGACTTTCTAGTGAGGTTGTTCTTTGATCATCTTGATTGCAAACTTCTTTATCCTTGGAAAGTTTTGTGACACCAACTCTAGGTTGGGAAGATGAGAGAAAACCCATGTGAGATAGCTGTTATCTCCAATGAGAGATGCCTTTACCCATGGCATATGAGGGTGAAACCATCTTATTGCATGTTTCTTAACTTCAGGCTCATATATTACAGTTGAAGTGTCTAGTTTCATAGCCTTACAATTATTGAGTGCATTTTTTGCAGTCATTATTACCACATTTAGTCTTTCATTCCCATGATTGATCCATCTGCCAGGAAGCACATCCAGTGATTCGTCAATTTCTACTACAATTTTTCTTTTCCAATTTACAGGGTTAGGAATGTGAAATTTTTTTGGCTCTTCTGTTTTAGAACTAGAGTCTTTTCCATCTTCATTTTGTCTGGGTCTAGAGTTAAACCTGTGTAGACTTCATTCATCAGACTCATCAGTGTGTTCCTCTAATTCCTGGTTTGTAGAATCTTTTTCCATCTCATCAGCTTCTTCTTCAGCATCTTCTTCTACGGATTCAAACTCATCATCACTTAAGTCAATGATAGCATTGAAGTGTTCTCCCATCCTTTTTGAGATAGATTTAGCAAGTAGTCTGTTGCTTTTTCTTCTTATTGGCTGGTCAGCTATGGGGGTTTCAGACTTTTCTTCTTCTTCAGAATCTGAAGCCTCTGTATCCCCATATAATCTTTCTTGATGATCAGCGATAGTGGGAGCATGTTCTTCTTCCTCAGACCCAACATCTTTTAAACCCTCAAATGAGCTTGTTGGACCATTAGTAGTGGGAGATTTGTTTCATCTTTCTTACTTTCTTCAGCAGCAGAGTGACAACTCTGAGTGTTAGCCACAAGACTTTCACATTCTTCTTCACCATCAGATTTGGCTATTTCTTTCATAGACTCAGCTTCTTCTTAATTGCTGGACTTGCTCTTTGTGAGTTCAATCTTGAAGCTCTCAGTTCCCTTCTCATTTTCAGACTCTACGTCTTCTCTTTCTTCTTGAGTAGATAGGCTACTTTGAGGAACTGGAACTAACTTCTTCATCACCTTTGTTTTCTTCTTCGGTGGCCCTTGGAGTAATCTATTACTCCTTCTTCTCTTTGGGGCTTCTGTAGTTGAAACTTTTTCTTCTCCTATTTCATGCCTCTTCTTGTTAGTGGAGAGATGGATAGATGGAGTCTTTGTATTCTTCCCACTCTTAGACTTCTTCGCTGGTGTGGATGCTACCGATCCAGAGTCATCAGATTGAGAGCTTTCCACCTCATGTGCCTTCCTCTTATTGACAGAGACCTTGCTGCTGCTCCCAGTTGTTATTAACCTCTTATTTTCCTTGGGATTTTTCTTCCAATTTTCGAACAACCGTGGGGACATTACTTTATGAACATTAAGAATTTCACCCTCATCATCCTTAATTTTATTCTTCAACTTTTTCTTCAAGATGATACTTAAAAACCTTCCATGGAAAACCTTTGTGAGGGGTTTTTCAGTTAACCTTTTCTTCTCTTCCTTATCCAGCCATTTGGACATTTGATCAAGCAGGATAGCTCCAAAGTTGATGTGTTCCTTCAGGACTATTGCAGACATGATCTTTAACTGTTGATCAATCATAGTGTCATGTGCAGTGTCTTTACATATGATACATTTGCTCACTATTTTAGCAAGGAGCTCGAATTCTTCAGGAAACTCCTTTTTCTTCATGTCCTTCATACTAGGGTTTCTTTTGTACTACATAATTTTCTTAGCTTTTTTAGTGTCGATCTCATCCAGGCTTTTCAGATCTTGGTCAGGAAGGTCTAAGCATTGATTGATGTCAGAAGAATTTACCTTTAGAATTTGACCCTTAACCTTGGTGGAGAGGATTCCAGAATTTATGGTTGTGTTTGAGTGAAACTCTTTGACTAGGTCACCATATATTCGTTTGTTTGCCTCGAGACATTCAGAGAATCCGGCCTTCTTTACGAGTTCAAGAACATCTCTGAACTTCTTCTCAGATTTCTCAAAAGTCATTGTTCTGAGCTGAGTGCCAGTGATTACTCGCCAATCAGCCATTTGTAGAGTTAGAAGTATATGGGTATTTAATTTTAGGTGACTAATAAGAGGTAGCTGAGCATAATTAGGGGGAAGATTGAGGTTTGATAGATTTAGGGTTTTAAGAGAGTTTTAGGGTTTGAACAAGCGAGGGAGAGGCCCCCAAATTTGGGTATCTTACAACCCGACATATGGTGCTCCACTGTACTAACATCCATACAATAATTCCATTGAAATACAACAAAATGAATGTAACTACTATCTTCTTATTGCAATCAAAGTAAAAATCCTTCCCAACTTCATAAACCAGTTACATCGTTCATTGTTCATAATGTATAATACATACAAACTTACTAAACTATTACACAATGCCTAAGCATCCATCTTAGCTTTGCCCTTATCCCTCTTGGCATTCACAGTACGTTCATCCTTAACTGCAGTTATATAATTCACGCAAGAAGTGAGCATGACAGCTCAGCAAGTTTTAACAAAGGATAATAGTAATACCACATTCGTGAATTATATAACAATTCCGACATAACTGAACAATAGTTATGAAGTATTATGAATCAATAATACTTTAACAGCTCATAACATCAATTCCCAAAGTATAGAATAGATTAGGAATTACAACCAGGTTGATAGACCATGAACAAAGAACTTTCGGTTTTCATACTTGAAAAGGAGTCCACAACACTAAGGTCGTTCATCCGATAACTTACGAAAGCATTTCTAGGTGATCAACCTATAGTACTTTCTATGTTGATCAACACTCATTTATTAAACGTATTTATGCTTAATATTTTTTGGCAAACTCGCAAGTGCCCATCGAATAATCGATGAAAAATACTTTTGTTTGTTCATAGACAAACCTTACCTTCACATCCGTACCAATCACTTGGCATAGGATAGCGTTAACATATCTATATATAAAGATATGAATCATAATCAATCTATATATTACAAATAGTCTAGCCAAATTAAAATCTGGCATCGACCCTTTCTTTAAAATAAGTCTTGCAATTCAGTTCAACGAATCACATAAAACTTGGCTAACATGGAAGTTAGACAAGCGTTAAGAAAACTTGCCTTTCAGTGTCTTCAAATAATTTAATCGACTGACCACAGCCTTTACAGAATATATATGATATATTCACATATCACACTGTAATTAGCTATCAAACAAATGTTCACATTGCTTCTACAAGCTTCTTTCTCTTCTAAGTCTTAGTTAACTTAATAACTTTATTAAAGTCAACATGACTTACTACCTTTCGTCCTGGTTTGTTAATTAATTAACGTTATTAACCGGACTCGGACATAGTTGATAAAGTATCAACTTTGTTCATCGTTCATAACTTATTAACATGCATTCAGCTCCTAAGTTCAATACCATATACCTGAGTATAGGTAGTATAGGAATAGCTTTAATACACTTATGAAGTGTACAAACATTACCCCTTTAGGTTCCTGAACAAATGAAGTTAAAAACCTAAGTCACTAACAACATTCTTGAACTCACATGTTGCGGCGCCTTTACGCAAAGATTGCATCACTAGCGTTATACGCCAGCTTAAAAGTGTTCGGATTCCTCATTGCACGCATGCGCCAAACAAAGGTGCTACTGCCCATTTAGTAGTACTTAACTTTATCAGGTTTCGGCAAGTACACTGACATTTAACACTATGTCTAGTGTCACACACTGCACTCAAGATGCGCATTCCAACAAATTTTAAAAACTTTGTGAAATTCCTGTATTATAACTTCTTCGTTATAAGCCCAATTTGGTCCGTTCAAAATCCTACAGGTCATAAATAACATAATCTACGCGTTCATATAAGAATTTGACACTTTCGAATCCGATAACTCAAAATTTACTATTGAGTTCATTTTTAGACGTTCGTAAACGTTAAAGAGCGTTCAATGCTCGTTTTCTTCGTTTTAAGTCGGAATCCGACGATTCTTGAACCCACAACTCTTAATCACCCTATCTCACGTGTTGACATTGAAAACCAACGTTTTCAAGTCTCACGGTAACTTTTAACCTCTAATCCGAAATTCAACGTTTTCAACGCTTTAACGCTCACTTCACGTAAAATTCTCCATAATTTCACATTAGGTTCTCTAAGCCAAATCACATGGAATACTCCATGGATTTCATATCTACATCCTAACCAGACAAGATGCATATATTAACGTATTGATGGAGTTCAATCGTTTATAAACGATCGATCTCAACAAACAATATTTTCATGGTTCGAAACTATATTAAACCTTATGATTCTTATAATCTCATGACTTGTAGAGATTGAATCTATGACAAGTCATCTTTAATCTCTCATACAAGATATATACCACCCATTCTATGATTCTCTAAGATAAAAGAAAATCTAAAAGAGATGGAGATGAAAGGTAAGGATTATTACCTCAATAACTCTTATGATCTTCCTTGGAAAACTATAAGATCAAGCTCCCAAAGTGTAGGATTTATAAGTATAGCTCTCTTTCTCTCTCAAATAATCTAGGTTGGAATTTGTAAAACTCTCAATTGAAACAATCTAGCCTCATATTTATAGGAAACTAGAATGGAGGGTAATTTAGACTTAACACACTCAACCTCCTTACTATTCATGTGTGGTCACCAAGTAAAATACTTGGTGACCAAGCCTTATGCTTGGCTTCCACTCCAAGGTGGGCGCCCCACCACTTGCCATGGGTCATCCCATGGGTTGCCCCATGGGTTTTACCCATTCGGTGACCCACCGGTTCGATCCACTTCGTTCGGCTTTAAATGAATTGGGCTTAACTAAATAAACATTGGGCCTCGACTTGGGCTCAACTCACTAATCTCCTTGGGCTTGGTCATTTAATAATTGGACTAATAGAAATCCAACTCAAATGACTTATTCATTAAGACTTAATCTTAATCCTATAATAAGAATCGCATTCTACACGCATAATTCACGTATTCTTTCCCAGATACTACACGTCTAATAATCGTATTGTATTGTATTTACTCAACGATATATACATAGATACTAAATAGTATCATACTTGTATAACACTCGCATTAACCTTCACACAATTCCTTCTACGCATATTATTTCCTTCTCGGAAATCAATATACTCAACCCTTAAGGTTTAAGTCTGCAGGCGAAAACTACGTTTGCCATAAATGAAATATTATCAGATATTCCAGCTAATCTCAATATTATAACATTACGCGTTTCTCAGGATTTCAAAATAATTCCCCGAACAGAAACGGATGAATAGTGTTTTTACGAAAAATTTCTCAGAAAATAATTATTTTCGTCTTGGAAATTCCAAACAAATAATTCTAGCACGTAGCCAGATTACTAACCACGTTAGCACATTCTAGGTCATAGGACGACCTTCACATAGCTTACTCCCATAATAAATCAATTAAATTCATTTAATTCACATAATCAAGTAAAAATTTAATTGTCATAAAAATACGATATTCTCGGGCGTTACAAGTTCTGCTAAACCTATTCGAAAAATTGAAAACAATGTTCATAGTATGTCACCTTAACCCTATTTATAGTCAGTACGTAGTTTCAGAAATTTGATAGAGAGTTGTTATGTTATTATTATCGGTTCAGATTTACTTCACAGCTATTGATTTATTGTAGAAGGGTAGTACAAAAAACACATTTAATCCTTTCAGCTAATATTTATAATTATTATTACTTGTTGGGCACTCAAATGCTCATTCTTGCTTAATTTAAATGTTTTCAGCTAAGTGTGAACAATCAAAGGGCTCGACCAAGAACAAAGGAAAAGGGAAAGTTGCTGAATGAGTGTTATGCTATATATTATGTAATAGTTTGGTTAAGATGAGAATGATATATATATTATCTATCATGTATTGTAATGAATGGTTAAAGGTTGCGTACTTGGGAATAGACTCTGATATGTAAATTAAGTTTAATATTTATATTATTGTTATTATTATTAGTATTATTCCGCTCGTAGAAATGGTATCGTGAAGCATCGAGTTCGGGTTTCAAGTACCCAAATTTGGGGGTTTTACAGGTTGGTATCAGGGTTTAGGGTTAGAAACCTTAGGTGGGATAGACCTTAGGCTATAACCTTAGAACAAAGGGAAACGTTGAAAATACAAATAACTCATATAGAGTTTAAAAAGAGATTAACTGAATAAATTCATCGTCAAACAAAATAAAAGATAACTGATATAAAGCTATTATTTGTTGTGTGTATATACTATATACTAATCAGGATAATTTATATGTATAAATGTCTGGTGGAAAAGGCTTGTTATATGCTTATAGCATGAAGAAGGATCAAATCCATATACCCGAGCTAATATCGAAGCCAATAGCTGAAATAGAGGCTCACAATGATAACAACTCAGATGAGGTGGTTATTTTGGAAAACGTAGTACCAGATCCAGAGATGGTGGAGCTGACAGATAGTGATTCAGACACTAAAGTTGAAGCTGATCAAGCATCAACGGAGGTGCAGAATCTGAGGAACAAGGTTTCTTCTCTGGAAAGGTTGTGGAAGATAGAAAAGCTGCTAAATAGTCAATTGCGTCAGGCGTTAATAGAAACAATGGAAGAACAAGATAAGCTTAAAATCCAAATTGATCAAATGGGAACCAGAAGCAACATATCGTGTGTAGCTCCGAGCAATAAGGGAAAATGAAAGATAGAAGACCGTGACTTAGGCCAGTTAAACTTGATGTTTGTTATATTTTATCAGTTTAACACTGTTGAAGGCTAACAATAATTTATTCTGCATTATCTTAGTTATAATATTTTTTACTGGGCTAGTTGAGCTCACCCTTTTACTTTCATTATTCTCTTCAGGAAATGAGAACGTAATAGGGACTAGTCGGGAAACGGAGTGACGGTCAAGATGATAGCATTAGTAGTCCTCACTATTCTATGAATTAATGTGTTAATAAATGTATTGAGGACTTATTTTGAGTTTGAATATTGTCTAGGAGACAATATTTGTATTAAAACTCACAGCTCATGTTGTATATTTAAGGTTGTATTTGTATTCTGTACCATATATTTGGCGACTCAGAATAGGTGATGTATACCTATTTTGGAGGCGTCACAGTTGGTATCAAAGCTTAGGGATATGATCCCTGGCTGAGATGTGAGATAAGAACTAGGAGGGGAGAGATGGGGAATTCTTTCGCTAGTATGACCTACTAAAGTTTATTTGATATTTAATTGGTCGGTCAGAGTATGGGGATAATATGTGATATGTTAATTAACCCTTGTTTTGTGGCAGTTTTTGAAAATGACATCCGAGAATGTTGAGAATATCAATGGAGCACAGGAGACCGTTGAGTCTCCACAGATCAATAATCAGGATAATGTGCATCAGGAAGGCGACAATCCGCATGCAAACAACAACACCGATCAAATGATGAACGATGAGATGTTCAGAGGCTTTATGCAATTCATGCAACATCAGGTTAGAGAGACTCCTGTTCAAAATATAGGTGGAAATAATGGCAACCCACGGTCGGTCACCGCTAAGCAGTTCAAGGAGCTGGGACCATCGGAGTTTTTGGGAAAGCCAGAACCACTTAAGGCAGAAATGTGGTTAAAGTAGATCACCAAGATATTTGATGTCTTGGGATGCTCCAAGGAGCAAAAGGTTCCCTTTTCCACCTTTATGTTGCGTGAAGAGGCAGATTACTGGTGGGAATCTATAAAATGTACCCAGCCTGACGCACTCAAGATGTCTTGGGAAAAGTTCCAAGAGCTGTTCAACAACAAGTACTTTCCCGAAAGTATTCGTCACATGAAGGAGGTGGAGTTTATTAAGTTGGAGCAAAAAAATATGATCGTGTCGCAATACGAGGCTAAATTTGCGATGTTATCCTGGTTTGCATCCCATTTGGTCGATAATGAGGAGCGAATGACGCGAATGTTTCTTCGAGATTTGAAACCCGATATACGTCAATACCTCATTTCTCACAAACTTTGTTTATATTCAGATGTTGTGAATAGGGCTCAGTTATTGGAGCGCGATAATAAGTCAGCACAACCAAAAGGTAATGAGCAACAACACGATAATAATAGTACCGGTGGCAACGGCCATCGAAACAATGATAACCATCGTGGGGTAAATTATCATGCCAAGAATGGTAACCACTTCGGTGGTAATCATGGCCAAGATAATAGGAGTGGAAATTTTAAAAAGAGGAGGTTCAATAATGATGGAAAGACAGCAACACCAGCACCCGTTTCAAAGGAAAAAGAAAGACCACCGGTCGTATGTTTCAAATGCGGACAGGAGGGACACATCCGTCCAAACTGTACGCTGCAATCCAAAGCGTGTTTTAATTACGGAAGAGAAGGTCACCTAGCTCGATTTTGTCGTATGGTGAAGTCAAGTCCAGCTGGGATGGTGACACCAAAGGATGTCTCAGACAAGTCAAAGCTAGTAGTTTAAGTGAGAGCGTTTGTCGAGGAACTCGAACGAAGTTGTCATGGGTTAGTTAATTATAAATTCTTGCGAAGTCTATACCTTATTAGATATCGGTTCTAACCATTCTTTTATCTCTCTTGCTTGCGCTCAATGTTTAAATTTGACCCTAGAGAAGTTAGACTTTGACTTATTGGTTGAAACTTCGTTAGTAGAAACCTTCGTTACCTCCACTGTTTATAAATCTTGTTGATTCAGATCAACACTTTCACGTTACCTGTCGATCTTATCTCTTTGAAAATACTTGCCTTTGATGTGATTTTATGAATTGATTGGTTAACTACTCATCATGCTTTTTGTAAGGTTGTTAGCTTTCATATTCCTAACCAACCTGTTAAGCGAATTCAACCAACCAAACCACTGAAGTCAATCATTGTCATATCAAGCTATAAGTAAAGAGCCCCAATCCTTTCATTGTTAACTTCCTTGTGTGGAATGCACCGATGCCAGACTTTCTGTAGGTGACATCGTGAATGACGATGGCATGTTGATAGGTATCAATGTGACATGTTATCCAAGTCTTAGATGTGAGTCACAGTTTTGAATGATATTTCTATTATTAATAAATTTCCTGACGTATTCTTGAAGACTTCCTAGCCTACATAGAGCGTGAAATCGAATTTTGTATTGACCCCAATACAAAACCCATTTCTTTAATCCTTAAATATTTCTTCAACCAAAACGAACGTATATTGCGCCAAAGACGTTAGCTCGAGCTGTTGAAGATTACGAACATACCATTCAATTTCATTGTGAAAGAGAAAACGTGGTAGCTGACGCGTTGAGTAGAAGATCGTATGCGTTTACAAGTGCGATGTTGTTAACACAAAAATCCATTTCGTATAACTTACAAATGATGAAGATAGATTTAAAGATTATAGGGACCCACGTGAAGATAACGAATATACGATTAGAATTGACTTTAATTGATAAAGTTAAAGCCGCTAAAGCTACATACTCAGAGTTGATGAATGTGAAGAAGAAGGTTCAAGAGGGCGTTATTCTAGAAGCAAGAATCAATGAAGAGATGAAATCTCAACCCTTGATTTAATTGGCCCATTTGAAATCCTTTATCGAGTAGGAACTGTGGCCTATAGACTCGTTTTACCGCCAAGTATATCGCGTGTTCATAACGTTTTTCATGTATCGATCTTACGTAAATATGTGGATGACTCGAACCACGTTATTAAATTAGAACTAACGAGATAGCAGAAGATTTAGCGTATGAGGAGATACGTGTTAAAATCTTGGATAAGAAGGATCGTATTCAACACTCAAAGGTTATACCTCAAGAGTTAGAATCTGACGAAGTGTCCTCATTTGTTCGGCATACCAAGTACATACGTAAATTTCAAGGGCAAAATTTCATAAGGAGGGGAGATTGTAAAATCCCAAATTTTACGAATAAAGATTTAATTTTCTTGAAATATTTTTTTTCAAAATTATGGTGTGAATTTGAGATAATGTTATAGTTGTGGGTAATATTTATAAATTTTGAAAAGTATGCAAGTTGTTGTACAATATTCGATTGGTCGGGGAATATTCTTTTTGTCGAGAATATTTGTATGACAGTACAATCATTGGTGGACCCCACAACGGAATTATTATCGGATTGAGAAAATGACAAAAATATTTTTATGAAAATAACGAAGAAAGTTTTACTGTTAAAACTGTTGAACTACTCGGTAGTAAAAGTACAGTAATACGCGTGGTTGCATAGTAGCACACGGTATTGATTATTGATGCTTACGCGAGAAGTCACTCGGCTTTTTGTTCAATTATTGCTATGATAATTGCTGCATAGTATCTCACGTTATTTGATTCAATTATTGTCGATATTTTATATATTATTAAATCAATAATTGAGATAACAAAGTTATTAATATTATTATTTGCAATATTAAAGATGTCTAGAAGTTCTACCAAGGAGAGGTCTGGACACCTAATTGCGCGCCAATAGGGAGAAATCCTTATTGGAAATCCCCCTCTTTCCTGGGAACAACCTGGTCGATTAATATTGTGAATTATAATAAAGGTGATAAGTTTTGTTTTATTATTATTATAAATGTAATAAAACAGAAAACTTCTTATATAAAATAGAATACTTTTATAAAGTTATTTGTTTTATTAGACTATAAATAGAATATACAATATTCTATTATACATAGTGTTTGCATAGTGCTCGTGATAGTGTTTTTTGATAGTAAAATCTTTTTATATAAAAATGTAATACTTTTATAAAGTTATTCGTTTTATTAGACTATAAATAGAATATATAATATTTTATTATGCATAGTGTTTTCATAGTACTGCATAGTGTTTGTATAGTAAAATCTTTTTATATAAAAATGTAATACTTTTATAAAGTTATTCGCTTTTATTAGACTATAAATAAAATATATAATATTCTATTATGCATAGTATTTGCATAAGACTGCAGAGTGTTTGCATAGTAAAATCTTTTTATATAAAAATGTAATACTTTTATAAAGTTATTCGTTTTATTAGATTATAAATAGAATATATTATATTTTATTTAAAAGATTTTGTTTTATTAGAATATTTTATTAATACTGCATAGTAAATTAATATGGACCGTCCGTTTAAAAGTAAATTAATCTGGACCGTTCATGAATTAGTTACTATTCAGTCCATTCTCCTATAAATAGAAGCTCATTCCTTCATTATTTCTTACGAATTCACTAAAACTCTAGAGAGAGAAACTATAGAGAGAAAGAAGAAAAGTATCATGCTACTTCATGAAAAGAACTTCTGTTGTTCCATTCTTTATTATTCTGTTGGAATAACCTGTATACGCGGACTACCCTATACTTGGTGAAATTCTTCTGTTATTTTATTCTTTATTATTATGTTGGAATAACCTGTCTATGTAAATTATCGCATACATAGTGAAATTCTTCTGTTATTTCATTCTTTATTATTCTGTTGGAACATCCTGTGTATGCGTTTACGCATGACCTGGTTCCATTATTTATTATTCTCGCTTGAATATCTTGTGCATGCGTTTCTTACGCATGACTGAGTCTCGTTATTTATTATTCTCATTGGAATAACTTTTGTATGTGCGGCTCTATCGCATGCCTGGTGATTTCTTTTGTTATTCCATTCTTTATTATACTCAGTTGGTTAAAGTTTTGGCTTTTATACTCTATGAAATTAGTGGAATATCTTTGATATTTGCGCTTCATCCAGTATCTTTTCATGGAAATATTCTTCTGAGCATTCTTGAATTTTACTCCACAAAGAAGTATCATGTTGACAATTTGGACGTTATTAGTTCCTGCATAAATTAGTTCTTGAACTTGTTTTATTAAATTCTTATATCATTGTCATCATCCGCATGTTTATATTATGTTGAAAGTCATCTGTGGCCTGTAGTGCATAGATGGATTTGGTATGATTATGACCAGGGATTATTCGGTATAATCATGACCGTAATGTTACAAATGATGTGGTAAAAGTCCTCATTGGCCCGTAGTGCATTGATGGAAAGTTGTTGGCATGATCATGACCATTGATGAATACACGAATATCATTGGCTCGTGAGTGCATGGATAATTTGTGGTTGTGATACTAATGAATATCCTTGGTAGTAGTGCGTGGATGATATGGTTTATTTATTGTGAGTCTCAAAGAATAAAAGTGATGAAAACCTTTTAAGTCATAGAAGATAGTAGATTTTATTCTCTACTGACTCTTTTAATGGATTGCTTATTCATTGCAGCTTAAACTTGATGTTTGTTATATTGTATCGCTTTTTAACACTCGTTGAAGGCTAACGATAATTTATTATGCATTATCTTAGTTATAATATTTCTTCTTGGGGCTAGTTGAGCTCACCTTTTTGCTTTCATTGTTCTCTTCAGGAAATGAGAACGTAGCAAAGACTAGTCGGGGAGTGGAGTGACGGTCCAGATGATAGCATTAGTAGTACTCACTATTCTATGAAATAGTGTGTTAATAAATGTATTGAGGACTTATTTTGAGTTTGAATACTGTCTAGAAGACAATATTTGTATTAAAACTCACAGCTCATGTTGTATATTTAAGGTTGTATTTGTATTCTGTACCATGTATTTGGCGACTCAAAATAGGTAATGTATACCTATTTTGGGGGCGTCACATGGGTGGTTTTGATTTCGTGGCTATAAATAATGGGAGCCTGCAGGATACTACATTGCTCCAGATGGATGGAGAATTCCTTAACTTTCGTAGGGGATTTGGATAGTTTTGACGAGAAGTAGTCTGGCTAAGGGACTATAAACCAAGCGCTGGATGGGAGGCAACCCATCCATTCCAATCTTTTCTCCCTTTATGTTAATTCTCATTTATAGTTTTATTAGTAGTAGATTTTTGATTTAGTTATGTTAATAGGATGTTTATGATAATTCCCGGGTAAAAATTCAATTGGCCAACGCATTGCATAATAGAAAAGTGAAAAAAGCTAAGCAGGCTTGGGCTCAGGGCGGCACAGCTGCATCCATACCTAAGCCAAATCCAGCGCAGCTGCGCTTCATGCTAGTACAGAAATTGAAGACTAGGGCACAACGCAGTTGTGCCCTTCCCCAAGTCAAACTCGGCGCAGCTGCGCCCTAGCCTAAAGTTAGTTTTTTAAAAATAAATAAAGAGTTGAACCATACCTAACTTTCATTACATTTAAACTATCGACTCTTTCTCTCTCTCAAAACCGAACCCAACAGATACTCCAAACTGCTACTACTCCTCTTCAATATCAAATTCAATCACTTCAAAACTACAAACCCTCTATCTCTCTCCAATATAAACCCTAATTGCATTTTTCCCTAAGTACAAATCCCGAATTCTGAGCATAGTTAAGGGAGTTTTTCAGATTTGCACACAACTTGTTCAACCAAAGTTTAAAGAGAAGTTTTGGGTTTTGTTTGTCAGTTACATTCATTAGACCAAGTTTCTCAAATCATGGCACTTAAGAGAATTCGCACCCCATCTCCTTCATCTAGTAGTGATCCTGATGGTGAAGGCAGCAGCAGAGACGTATTGGACACCTCCAAATTCGTAAACCTCTCAGCCCAACACCATTATTTAGATGTTCTGATAGGAAAATCATTCGTGTAAGAGAGGGGTTTCAAACCTGGAAAGGAGGATGGGAAGCTCAAGGACCAGATTATTGCACATGGTTGGACACTAGTGGTAGCCAAGCTAGTGACAACCCCCATGTCAATTATTAGGAAGTTTTATGCTAATGCTCGAGAAACACAGAATGACATATCTTATATAAGAGGAAAGCAAGTAATCTACACCAATCAAGCGATCAATAAATTATTTAACGTCGATAATTTCCCATGTAGTACCACAAATTGGACGGAATCCTAGCGTTTTGAAACTGACTTAGACAAGCTTATAAAGGAACTATGCAAACTGGGTAAAAAGTGAACAACCAAAGCAGGAACAGACAAAAAAGTTCACTTCCTACAGACTACCCTAAGTCATTATGCAAAAACGTGGTATAGTTTTATATGTTCTAGTGTGCTCCCCACCAGTCATCATATGTAACTACTGATAGAGCCATACTATTATATGGCATAATTAAAGGGAAATCAATTAAAATCGGACATATCATCAATCAATCAATGTTGTGATATATGAGGGTAAGTACGTCTGGGGGAATCCCGCATGCATCAATCATCACTCGACTATGTTTAGCTGTAGGAGTAGTATGGGATAATGAAGCTCTACAGTTGCTGATGCGTGACATTGATCACATAACCATACAGAAGTACAACATTTGGAATGGTGTAGAGTCTCATCCCTGGGGCTTGGGTTTCATTTTACCAAAAGATGAGTCTGAAAATGATAATAAAGAGGAAAAAAAAGGTGAAGAGGAGGGCAACACTGCTTCACAAACAATAAGGGCACCTCCAGATTACTATGACAAGTAGGAGCATGAGATGAGTCACCTACAGAAAAGGATGGATGCGATGCACACTAATTTCCAGGCCTTTACTGGTAAATTTTCTAGGGTGTTATCCGATGCATTTGGCCAGCTGGGAGCAAAAGTCCAGTTTCCTATATATGGGCCTGCCACTTCATATCCACCGCCAGACACACCACCTATGCAAGAGGAGGATGGCGATGATGAGTCCAACTAGGGAAGTTTATTTAGCCTTTACCTTCCAATGTGGACATTGTTATTTTTAAGTTTAGGGGTATTGGCTGCGTTGCATTGTTAGTATAGAGTTGCATGTGTAGTATAAATTTTAGTTTAGTTTCATTCATATAGCTGCGTTTTAGTATGTTTGCATTCTAGTTTAGTTTTAGGTTTCATTTAGTTTAACTTATTAGTTTATTTTGTGAATTTTAAATTTTTTTTGCTTTATTTGCTGCATTTAGTGTAGATAGGTCATATTGCATGAATCCAAGTTTTCAGTTAGTTTGATTTTCATTTGGTCTATGATGAGATTAGAATTGCATGATCTTTAAATAGTTTTGATGACTAAGGCATAGTTGTAATGTTATAGCATGATGTAAATCTCTATTTGTTTGAATCTGATGTAACCGATTAACACTCTAAAGTAACCATTACGACTTGCTTAGAGTAAATGGTCACATAATTGTCTTTTAGTGGGAAATTTGTGTTTTAATAAAAGAAGTTTAATAAATAGTTAGTAATGAATAGGTTTTCACAAAAGCTTAAGTTTGGGGGAAAACAGGGGTATGCAATTGAGATTAAAGCTTAAAAAAAATAGAAAATCCAGAAAAAGAAAAAAAATTATATGAATAAACACTTTGGCTAGTTTAGTTATGTGGCCTTTGATACTTGACTAAGTACGCCCTAGGGGATGTATTTACACCTAGCGCCCTAAAGCCATCTGGTTTGGGAGTCGTTGGTTGAAAGCTCATTAATGGGTATCACTGAAAAGCCTAAGAGGACTAGACATTTCACAGTCAGGTGTAAAAGCGGGAAAGTGCGAACATCACCCTCATGAGTAAATAAAAGCATAATAAACCCATTGTTGGCTCTTAGCTTAGTTGATACATAGTCCTGGTTGGAGCTTAATGTGTTTGCTTCCTTCCTTGAGTTAAAGCTGTATTTTTCCCTCTAAGAAGCATATTATGTGAAGTATTTGTTCTGTAGCAAGTTTAATGGTTGCTAAGCACACACACTACATTAGTGATGATAGGTTTTGATTTACAGAGTGACATACTTTATTTCCTTGCTCTAGGTTGGATATTTTGTTTGAATTTTTTGAGGTTTCTCTGAGGCAACTCTCTTGAATTTCTATCTGACTTATATTTAGATTTGTTAGCATTTAAGCTTAGATTGCATTATGTTTAAGTAGTGTATTCCATTTTTTTTGTTTGAGGATAAGCAACGATTTAAGTTTGAGGGTATTTGATAAGTAGTTTTATATCTACCTATCTTAATATCAATTAACTTCAATTGTTGTTTAAACTCATACATTTTAATAGCTTTTCATTCATTTTTTATTTCTTTTGCATATTACATGTTTGGGAACTTTCTTAGTGACATTTGAAGCTTAAAGGAATGTGTGGATGCTGAAAGGAACAAGTGATGAAGTGATGGCAGGAGGAGTGTTGCTTCAGTAACAAAAAGCAAAAAGCACAATTTGTTGTACGGCACAGCTGCGCAGGTCTTTGTATTTTAGTAGTTGACTTTTCATTAAATTTGACCAATCGAATTTGTACTTGGGCAAAGATACACTCGTGAATTAGGATATATATGGGTATATTTACAGTTTGTAAAGGAGAGACTAGTACTAAGACTCCATAAATCCCTCTCGGGATAAATTTCTTTTATTATTCATCTTTAATTTCTTTCTTAGATTAAGAACCCTAGAAAAAACTAGAACTGATGATTGAAGCTCTTGAATATCATTGGGGAATCAAATTGAAAGTGAGAGAATTCAGATATGCTTATCTCAACCCTAAATTCTCTTCTTATCTATTTGAATCTTTTAATGCTTAATCAATTGTGGATCATGGGTGTAACGCCCCCAAAATAGGTATACATCATCTATTCTGAGTCGCCAAATACATGGTACAGAATACAAATACAATCTTAAATATATAACATGAGCTGTGAGTTTTAATACAAATATTGTCTTCTAGACAGTATTCAAACTCAAAATAAGTCCTCAATACATTTATTAACAGCTCTTGTCCATCAATGCACTACGGGCCAATGAGGACTTTTACCACATCATTTGTAACATTACGGTCATGATTATACCGAATGATCCCTGGTCATAATCATACCAAGTCCATCTATGCACTACAGGCCACAGATGACTTTTAACAGAATATAAACATGAGGATGATGACAATGATATAGGAATTCAATAAAACAAGTTCAAGAATAAGTTTTTTAAGATTTATAATCTAATTTATCCAGAAATCAATAATGTCCAAATTGTCAACATGATACTTCTTTGTAGAGTAAAATTCAAGAATGCTCGGAAGAACATTTCCATGAAAAGATACTGGATGAAGCTCAAATATCAAGGATATTCCACTAATTTCATGGAGTATAAAAGCCAAAACTTTAACCAACTGAGTATAATAGAATATATGAAACTGCAAATGGATTTTTGCCCACCATGCGGTAATCTACGTAGATGGATTATTTCTACAATTTAATAAGAAATGAATACGAAGGATCATTCACCATGCATGTGATAATCCACATAGATAGGTTATTCCAACAGAATAATAAAGAATGGAACCAGGTCATGCGTAATCCACACGCATGTGATATTCCAATGTAATAATAAAGAATGGAATAATGTAAGAATTCACCATGCATGCGATAGATCGCAGACAGAGAGGTTATTCTAATGTAATAATAAATAATGGAATCGTGTAATGCTTAATACATACGTATGTAATATTCCAAATGTAATAATAAAGAATGGAATAATAGAAGAATTCACCATGCATGCGATAGATCACTTACAAACAAAGTTATTCCAATGTAATAATAAATAATGGAACCAATTAAATACGCATGAATACGATGGACATGATATTCCAACAGAATAATAAAGAATGGAATAACGTAAGAATTTCACCACGTATGCAGATTAGATTGACAAAAGTTATTCCAACATAATAATAAAGAATGGAATAATGTAAGAATTTCACCATGTATACGGTGATTGGCGATGTACAGGTTATTCCAACATAATAATAAGGAATGGAATAACAATAGCTCTCTTTATGCATACGAAAGAAATAATACTCCTTACGAGTATTGAAAGAAAATAATTCTCTTCATAATAAAGAAATAATACCCCTTACGAAAGACAACAAATAATATCCCTTACCTTAGAAGAAATCGGATATAGGAGTAGTGAAGTAGAAAAATTCTTTTCTTCTTTCTCTATAGTTTCTCTCTCTGTAGTTTTAGTGAATTAAGTAAGAAATAATGAAGGAATGAGCTTCTATTTATAGGAGAATGGACCGAATAAGAACTAATTCATGAACGGTCCAGATTGATTTACTTTTTAAATGACGGTCCATATTAATTTATTATGCAATTATTAATAAAATATTCTAATAAAACAAAATCTTTTAAATAAAATATAATATATTCTATTTATAATCTAATAAAATGAATAACTTTATAAAAGTATTCTGTTTTATATAAAAAGATTTTACTATGCAAACACTATACAGGCACTATGCAAACACTATGCATAATAGAATATTATATATTCTATTTATAGTCTAATAAAATGAATAACTTTATAAATGTAATCTGCCTGGAACTTGAACAGCTCTTAGAACTTCTCCCAAGACATTTTGAGTGCGTCAGGCTGGGTACGTTTTACAGATTACCACCAGTAATCTACCTCTTCACGTAACATAAAAGTGGAAAAGGGAACCTTTTGCTCCTCGGAGCATCCCAAGACATCAAATATCTTGGTGATCTATTTTAACCACGTCTCTGCCTTAAGTGGTTCTGACTTTCCCAAATAATCCGGTGGTCCCAGCTCCTTGAACTGCTTAGCGGTGACCGACTGTGGGTTGCCACTATTTCCACCTATATTTTGAATAGGAGTCTCTCTTACCTGATGTTGCATGAATTGCATAAAGCCTCTGAACATCCCATCGTTCATCATTTGATCGGTGTTGTTGTTTGCGTGAGGATTGTCACCTTCCTGATGCACATTATCCTGATTATTGATCTGTGGAGACTCAACGGTCTCCTGTGCTCCATTGATATTCTCAACATTCTCGGATGTCATTTTTAAATACTGCCACAAAACAGGGGTTAATTAACATATCACATATTATCCCCATACTCCCCGACCGACCACCAATTAAATAAATAAACTTGGGTAGGTCATACTAGCGAAAGAATTCCCCGTCTCTCCCCTCCTAGTTCTTGTCTCACATCTCAGCCAGGGATCATATCCCTAAGCTTTGATACCAACTGTGACGCCCCCAAAATAGGTATACATCACCTATTCTGAGTCGCTAAATACATGGTATAGAATACAAATACAATGTTAAATATACAACATGAGCTGTGAGTTTTAATACAAATATTTTCTTCTAGACAGTATTCAAACTCAAAATAAGTCCTCAATACATTTATTAACACACTATTTCATAGAATAGTGAGGACTACTAATGCTATCATCTGGACCGTCACTCCGTTCTTACGACTAGTCCTGGCTACGTTCTCATTTCCTGAAGAGAACAATGAAAGCAAAAGGTGAGCTCAACTAGCCAAGTAAGAAATATTATGACTAAGATAATGCAGAATAAATTATCGTTAGCCTTCAATAGTGTTAAACTGATACAATATAACAAACATCAAGTTTAACTGCAGCGGAATAAGCAATCCATTAGAAGAGTCAAGTAGAGAATAAAATCTACTATCTTCTATGATTTAAAAAGTTTTCATCACTTTTATCAGCTGAGACTCGACAATAAATAATCAACATCATCGAATCACCCCGCACTCTGACGAGGATATTCTTTAGTATCACAACCACAAATTATCCATGCACTACGGGCCAAGGATATTTGTGTATTCATTAATGGTCATGATCATGCCAACAACTGTCCATCAATGCACTACGGGCCAATGAGGACTTTTACCACATCATTTGTAACATTACAGTCATGATTATACCTAATGATCCCTGGTCATAATCATACCAAGTCCATCTACGCACTACAGGCCACAGATGACTTTCAACAGAATATAAACATGAGGATGATGACAATGATATAGGAATTCAATAAAACAAGTTCAAGAATAAATTTTTAAATATTTATAATCTAATTTATTCAGAAATAAATAATGTCCAAATTGTCAACATGATACTTCTTTGTAGAGTAAAATTCAAGAATGCTTAGAAGAATATTTCCATGAAAAGATACTGGATGAAGCACAAATATCAAGGATATTCCACTAATTTCATGGAGTATAAAAGCCAAAACTTTACCAACTGAGTATAATAGAATATATGAAATTGCAAATGGATTTTCACCCGCCATGCGGTAATCCACGTAGACAGATCATTTCCATAATTTAATAAGGAAAGAATACGAAGGATCATTCACCATGCATGTGATAATCCACATAGATAGGTTATCCCAACAGAATAATAAAGATTGGAATCAGGTCATGCGTAATCCACACAGACAGGATATTCCAACAGAATAATAAAGAATGGAATAACAAAAGAATTCACCATGCATGCGATAGACCACACAGACAGGTTATTCTAACACAATAATAAATAATGGAACTAGGTCATGCGTAATACACACAGACTGTTAGGTTTGTATTATTCATCAACGCAATCAAATTGCAAAATTAATGCGGAAGCGTGTAAAATCAGAGTTTAAAAATTTACAAACCATAAACCCGGATCACCCTTTATGCATAATTATTAATTAAATGAAAAGATAAAGAATAAATCATACCCTTGAAGATCGAGCTTCCTCAGGTACAAGTTCACCTCCAAATCCTTTCGCGTTCAATCTTGAATCCACCGGGTTTGGTTCCTTCCTTTGATCAACGTTAGCCACCCAAATGTTTGGCCTCTAGAGGTGATCCACCAAGGAAGAAGAAAATTCAAGAAGAATGGGTATTGGCTCAAACCCTAGTTTTTCCTATCTCTATAGAAAAAGGGCGTACTCTCCAACAAATTGGAATTATGTCGTATGTTGAAAAAGTCAACAACAACCCTATCACCCATAATAAGACTCCTCTTATTTATAGATGTGGGCAACCCACCTTAACAATTAAGGAATTGGGATTTATTTAATTAATTAAATTATTTTAATTAATTAAGCTCCCTAATCTAATTAGGGATAATTAATTAAACTCCTTTAACTAATTTTCCTTCCTAATCCAATTAGGAATAAATGAGAGTACTTGTATTAAATTAATTCCTAAACTCTTTTAGAAATTAAAATAATAATAATTGTAATAATATTAATAAGACTCCTCTTATTAATTTATATTTAATATTTCTAAAATATTAAATAATAAATATTAAGCTATTTAATTTATTCTATCACCATAGATTAAATTAAATATACTTAACATATTATTATGATTATGCCATTAACTTCTTAAATAATTATTCTTCCTTTTATGGTGTGACCCTTTAGGTTCTCCATATTAAACCTATTTGTGAATAAATCAATTAGAACAATTCTAATCTTATTTAAATAAATAAATTAAACAATTAATTTATTTAAATAAATAATATTTATTCTACAATAGGGATAAGCCTCCCCTAGCGATCAACGACTTTCCGGATAATATAGATTTCAACATTAATCATAAAAGAACCTTTGAGTAAATAGTTACCGCATGCATTCAATCCTTCCACCATACAATGTCCCAATTAAATATAAGACGTGGAATTACCATCAAGTCTTATTTTATTTAATTATATGTATTTCGATCCTTAAATGCACAACTCAAATAATGCAAATTAGAAACTCCTTTCTAATTTCATTACCGCCAACCAAGGACTACTTGGGTTGTCATTTTTCAATCACATAGGACATTTCTCTTCTTTTATTAGAAGTGGTAGATTCTTTATCGATCATACATTATCTCCATGTATAACTTATTATACCCAAGCATACCCTTTGATATACCCTAAGGGTCTTAAGGAATAAGTCAAAGTATAACTCATCATACACAAGATACTATGATGATCTCAAGTCCAAGGATTACTTGTACTACTATCACTACAGAGAATTCCTATTGACAGCAAATAAAACTCCATTAGGTATTCCTTAGCGAGCCACGTTCAAAGAACTTATTCTCTAATAAGCACCTACATACTTGCTTTAGTGTCTCCACACAAATGATCATGAGATCAATCATCCTCATCCAATGAGCAAGCAACGTATGTACCAATCTATCCGGATTCACTAATCCCCAATTTAGTAATCCAATGATTGGGAACTATTTTAGTTTTAAGCTTTCTAAGAATTTAGATCTCATTAGAATGATCATCATCATTATTCTAAAAGCAATGCTTAAAACTATGGGTTTATCACATATTATAAAACAAAGATCATGTAGATAATTAAAAGCCTTTAATAAATTAATATTTTTTATTAATAAATGAATAAGATTGTTACAAAGTACATGCTTTATCATCAAACATGATTGGCTTGTGTGCATACTACTTTCAATCTCCCACTTGCACTAAAGCCAATAGTCATGGTATCTTATACTCTTCTTCTCTAAGTGACGATTATCCTGCTGTTGGATAAGCTTTAGTTAATGGATATGTAATGTTGTTCTTGAGAGTCCACCATCTCTATAGTGATTTCCCTTCTTTCAATGATTCTTATAATCAAATGAAAGTGCCACAACACATGTTTAGATCCAAGATGAGACTTAGGAACTATTCCTAGTTCTGTAATGAACTTTTAATCCAAACAATCAACTTGCAGCTTCATTTATAGCTATATACTTTGTCTTTATTATTAAACCAGCAACTCTTTGCTATTTGGAACCTTTCCAATTCACTGCACCACTGTTCAAGATAACGCTTTACCTTAAAGTGGATTTTTCTCATCATCTTGAGTGCATGCCTAAAAAACTTGAGTCTGTTAAGCCCTCTAGTTTTGATTTAGACCCACCATGAATATGATCACATCCTTAGTGCGGTTAAGCACTTTAAGATGTTTTTCATCGACTCATAGTGAACTTCTCCATAATATGACCGATCAACATCGTGTCTCGTACATTTCATTGCATACATGATTGTCACTCATGCGACCTCTCTCTTTTTCGAGTCTGTGGGGACTATTAAGAGAGATACACTCCATAGCTCATCGACATGAGACATCTCTTGAGTTTGCCATGCTAAACGACTTTAGCATCAAATGAATATACGTTCCTTGGGTTAAGTCGAGCATCCTGTTGTATCTATCTATATAGATTTTATCCCCAATTAAGATACTCTTCCCAAACCATTCATGGAGGAATGTTTAGACAACTTTATCATTACTGATTGTAGCATTAGTATGTCATTCCTTATCCGTAGTATATCATCATATAATATTAGGAATGTCACGGCACTCCCACTGTCCCTTTTGTACACACTAGAACTCTTACCTCATCGTATGTAACTGGATCATCATCTTCTATGATGTGTACCTCATCATCATCATCTATGATGAATCCATACCTCCTAGGTATCTTCTTGCTTATTCCGATTTACGATTCGGTTGTGGTACAATAGGTCTATCTATAGGTTCCTCTAATTTTACTTATAGTGTTTTGTGGTTCTTGAACTTTTCAATATCTATTATCCTCCCACTAGCCCCTTTTAATGATAAACACCTTTATCTTAGAAGGCAGCGTGTTTCGTAACAAACACCTTTTGCTAAGTAGAATTATAGAACATATACCCTAAACTTACTTTAGGATGTCCCACAAATCAGACATGTCAAATCTTGTCCCAAGCTTATCCTTCAAACCTTTTTCACATAAGTTGGACAACCCTTATCTTAACATACTTAAGATTAGGAATCCTCCCATCCATAACTTTTATGGAGTCTTGAAATGGATTTTGAGGTTACCTTTTCATAGATATGCCTACCATTTCTGGACATGATCCTGAAGGATCTTTGGAATGTCGGTAAAATCATTATGGACCGCACCATGTCCAACAAGGTATGATTTTTCATTCAGATACATCAATCAATTATTATGTATCGAGAGGCATCCATTATGAGAAAAACCATTTGAGATGATCTAGAAACTTATTGCATAAGTATTCCTTCCTTGATCCGATCAAAAAATCCTAATACTTTGCCAATTTGTTTCACTTTTGAATTCTTTGAACCTTTCAAATAATTCACACTTGTATTTCAACAAATACATATATTCAACTCTTTGAATGATCATCTCCTTTTCTTATACCAATTTGTTCAATATGCAAAATTATTTTCATGTAAGTCAAGTATACAAAATTTATTAAGTAATATTCCAGTTCTATACAAAACATTATTATTATAAATAGAACAACAATTGTTCTTAATTATAATACCAAAAAATTTTATTTTTAACAAGAACTGGAATACAATAACAACTTATTGACTTAATAGATTTGCCCGTAGGCATTGCTAAACTATAAGTTTCTATGGCTAATGTGGCAACCTTTGCTACATTTCCCGCACATAGGATTACTTATATTTGTTTAGCTTTCTACTTCTGCTTGGTCCCTTCATAAATCTATATTTATGATAACCAAAGTCGATATCCAATATCCAAGTAGAACCTTGACTTAAAGAAAAATTTATTTCAATCATGAACAAAAACTGTATTGTAACCGAAACTTCACTAAGCTTCTTTGGTTAGCCTCTGCAAGATGCTTCTTGCAGTTTCTTTTCCAGTGTCCAGGCTTATTGCAGTGGAAGCAAACACCTTTGCTATCCGTATCAGTTTTGTTCTTATTATCCTTTGTTTATGCCTTTCTATTTACCTTCTTTGAATTGTTCTTCTTTTGGAAGATCCTTTGGCCCCTACCAAAGAAGACTTGATCTTTCTTGGTTGAAAGTGACTCTCAACATTTTTCAACATGTTAAGCAAATCAAAAAGGCGATATCTAGCTTGTTCATATGAAAAATTCACAACAATTGTGAAAGGAGTCCGGGGTGAGTGCAAGATCAAATCTTGGCTCAACTCTCCATCCATGACAAAACCAGTTGTCCTAATTGATCAATCAAATTGATTATGTTAAGAACTTTTTTCTGCATACTATAGTGCCATTGGCCATTCTAGATCGGAAGAGCTCCTTAGATATCCTCGATATCTATCGGTCCTACTTTCCTCACCATCAACTACTTGACGTGCGGTGAGTATAGTAGAAGTATCCATACTTTCAGTGACGCAAGCTTGTTACTCATGGATACGAGCATGATGTATCGAGCCAATCAGACATCATCTTGCCACTTTCTAAAAGTAGCAATCTCTTCCTCGGAGGCATTGTCTACAACCATTGCGAGGATAGGCGTATTAAGGACATAAGATAGCTTTTCAAATTATGAGAACTATTCTCAAATTCCTTAACCAATCCGCTTAATTGATGCCGATTAATTTAGCATCTAATATGCTTCGCAATGATAGTAATTTTAGACATTGTAAAATTACAGAAATGAATTTGTAATTAACAACATTTTAACATACATTCTTTTATTAATTACCAAAATAATTTAGGTCTTGTTTTAAATTGGTATCTCCCACTATTTTCTTCAAACTATATTACCCTCACTTATATAGTTCGCAAAAATCTAATTAAAGATTGCTAGTGAGAATAAGGATCCCATTTCAAATGTATATAGCCTTGTGGTGACACAACAAACTATATATAAATAAATAGGTAGACAACTTTTGTCAATTACATCAACTATGCAACTCCTTGTATTTTGCCTCTTAGATTATTTTGATCAAGTGGTGGCACATCCGAATCAAAATTATCCAAGTTAAGTCCGACCTAGCACTCCATATATTCAAAAAGAAAAATATCATCCTTGTGGTGACACAACAAAACAATATTGTTCAATTTTCTTTATAAGCATCAAATGTGATAAATTAACATCTTAAATACTTAATCGTGCCTTGTGGTGACACAACAAACTCATATTAAATATTTAATACTCTATTAATTTTATCATGCTAGAAAGCGACGTTCGATATTCCAAATATCTTTGAACGCTTAGGACTTAATATAAAAATTTGAGGGTTTGTTATTAAAATGTCTCATCTTGTTTAGCGGCATGCACATATATATATATAAAATACGCGTCGTATTAATGAACATGCGAAGCATGTTTGCATAATATATAATATATATAGTATAAGCATGCACATATAGAATACTATATTCTACCCGATTGATTATGGACTTTTATTCTAGTTTGGTTCACTAGAGCCACCAAGTGAACCAAAAGGTCAAACCCTAGGGGGTGCAAGAAATAATATTTAAATATAACTATTACATTTAAACCCTAGGCTCCATTACAAACGGTCTTCAAGCGCTCCTTGCTCCTTGATCTCCAATTTTTCAAAATTAATTCTAACTATTCCTATTACAAAACTATTTAAAATAAATAGAAACCTTGATCGTGATCGAGGAAAGTACATAGGAGGAGATAGAATTTACATTAAGAAAAATTAGAGAAGACGAGGTACGCAGACCCCATTTAATAAAACCCATACATTCATGCATCCAACTAAAATAAAATCCAATCATATCGGTCATAGTCCATAATCAATCCCATTTATTATCATACACATCATCATATGCATCAATAAATAACATTCATCTTATGAATAATAAACATTTAATATATATATTGATATCATTTAATGGGCAAATTTAGTTAGTATAAAATCTATTTTTGAATCAAAATAAACTCCTTTATTTTAATCCAAATTTAAATCAAAATAAAACTATTTTATTTTAATTTATCCTATTTTGAATAAAATAAACTATTTTATTTTAATCAAAATCTTTAATCAAAATAAACTCCTTTATTTTAATTAATTATGGAATCCAATTCCATGTAAAAAAAAATTTAATTAAAATAAAGTCTTTTATTTTAATTAATTATGGAATCCAATTCCATGTAAAAAAAGTTTTATTAAAGGAAACACGGATATTCTTTCCTATTCACAAATAAACTCCTTTATTTTGAATAATATGAAATCTTATTCCATATTTAAATAAACTCCTTTATTTAAGGAAATTATGATTCTCTTTCCTATTCACAAATAAACTCCTTTATTTTGAATAATATGAAATCTTATTTCATATCTAAACAAACTCTTTTATTTAAGGAAAGATGGATTTACTTCCCTATTCACAAATAAACTCCTTTATTTTAGGAAAAATAAAATTCAATTTCAACTCCAATTAGTTAGCATGGAATCCAATTCCAATTCTAATTAGTTAGCATGAAATTCTAATTTTAAAATTAAAATAAACTTTATATTTTAATATTAAAATAAACCTTTTATTTTAAAATTAAAATAAACTTTTATTTTAATTATATAATAATTATATATATATATATATATATATATATATATATATATATATATATATATATATATATATATATATATATATAAAACCAAGCCATGAATCTCGGCTTCACGTGCTTATCTTGACTTCCATTTTTTTTTTTATATATGTTATCCGTGCCGTGTTTTGAAAAGAAAAACAATCGATTCCAACACATCAATATAATAGGATCGATAGATCACATATCACATATTTATATATATATATATATATATATATATATATATATATATATTATATAAAAGTTATTATATATTATATATATATATAACTTCATGTTTTAACGTTTTTTTTTTTATGATAATAAATTTTATACAATAAAATTATGCCCAATTAAATTGTTCTAAACACATATCAATATACATATTAAATTAAAACAATTAATAATTTGCATAAAGATTTGGCTCTGATGCCACTGTTAGGTTTGTATTATTCATCAACGCAATCAAATTGCAAAATTAATGCGGAAGCGTGTAAAATCAGAGTTTAAAAATTTACAAACCATAAACCCGGATCACCCTTTATGCATAATTATTAATTAAACGAAAAGATAAAGAATAAATCATACCCTTGAAGATCGAGCTTCCTCAGGTACAAGTTCACCTCCAAATCCTTTCACGTTCAATCTTGAATCCACCGGGTTTGGTTCCTTCCTTTGATCAACGTTAGCCACCCAAATGTTTGGCCTCTGAGGTGATCCACCAAGGAAGAAGAAAATTCAAGAAGAAGGGTATTGCTCAAACCCTAGTTTTCCTATCTCTATAGAAAAGGGCGTACTCTCCAACAAATTGGAATTATGTCAGATGTTGAAAAAGTCAACAACAACCCTATCACCCATAATAAGACTCCTCTTATTTATAGATGTGGGCAACCCACCTTAACAATTAAGGAATTGGGATTTATTTAATTAATTAAATTATTTTAATTAATTAAGCTCCCTAATCTAATTAGGGATAATTAATTAAACTCCTTTAACTAATTTTCCTTCCTAATCCAATTAGGAATAAATGAGAGTACTTGTATTAAATTAATTCCTAAACTCTTTTAGAAATTAAAATAATAATAATTGTAATAATATTAATAAGACTCCTCTTATTAATTTATATTTAATATTTCTAAAATATTAAATAATAAATATTAAGCTATTTAATTTATTCTATCACCATAGATTAAATTAAATATACTTAACATATTATTACGATTATGCCATTAACTTCTTAAATAATTATTCTTCCTTTTATGGTGTGACCCTTTAGGTTCTCCATATTAAACCAGGTTGTGAATAAATCAATTAGAACAATTCTAATCTTATTTAAATAAATAAATTAAACAATTAATTTATTTAAATAAATAATATTTATTCTACAATGAGGGATAAGCCTCCTAGCGATCAACGACTTTCCGATAATATAGATTTCAACATTAATCATAAAAGAACCTTTGAGTAAATAGTTACTGCATACAATTCAATCCTTCCACCATACAATGTCCCAATTAAATATAAGACATGGAATTCTTTCACAAGTCTTATTTTATTTAATTATATGTATTTCGATCCTTAAATGCGTAACTCCAAATAATGCAAATTAGAAACTCCTTTCTAATTTCATTACGCCTTAACCAAGGACTCTTTGGGTTGTCATTTTTTAATCACATAGGACATTTCTCTTCTTTTTATTAGAAGTGGTAGATTCTTTATTGATCATACATTATCTCCATATACAACTTATTATACCCAAGCATACCCTTTGATATACCCTAAGGGTCTTAAGGAATAAGTCAAAGTATAACTCATCATACACAAGATACTATGATGATCTCAAGTCCAAGGATTACTTGTACTACTATCACTACAGAATTCCTATTGACAGCAAATAAAACTCCATTAGGTATTCCTTAGCGAGCCAATGTTCAAAGGAACTTATTCTCTAATAAGCACCTACATACTTGCTTTAGTGTCTCCACACAAATGATCATGAGATCAATCATCCTCATCCAATGAAAGCAAGCAACGTATGTACCAATCTATCCGGATTCACTAATCCCCAATTTAGTAATCCAATGATTGGGAACTATTTTAGTTTTAAGCTTTCTAAGAATTTAGATCTCATTAGAATGATCATCATCATTATTCTAAAAGCATTGCTTAAAACTATGGGTTTATCACATATTATAAAATAGCATCATGTAGATAATTAAAAGCCTTTAATAAATTAATACTTTTTATTAATAAATGAATAAGATTGTTACAAAGTATATGCTTTATCATCAAACATGATTGGCTTGTGTGCATACTACTTTCACAGACAGGATATTCCAACAGAATAATAAATAATGGAATAACAGAAGAATTCACCATGCATGCGATAGACCGCACAGACAGGTTATTCCAACAGAGTAATAAATAATGGAACTAGGTCATGCGTAATACGCACAGATAGGATATTCCAACAGAATAATAAAGAATGGAATAACAGAAGAATTTCACCATGTATGCGGTACTTCTCATAGACAGGTTATTCCAACATAATAATAAAGAATGGAATAATAGAAGAATTTTACCATGTATGCGGTACTTCGCATAGACAGGTTATTCCAACATAATAATAAGGAATGGAATAACAATAGCTCTCTTCATGAATACGAAAGAAATAATACCCCTTACGAGTATTGAAAGAAAATAATTCTCTTCATGAATACAAAAGAAATAATACCCCTGGCGAGTGCAACAAATAATATCCCTTACCTTAGAAGAAACTGAATATAGGAGTAGTGAAGTAGCAGAATACTTTTCTTTTTTCTCTCTATAGTTTCTCTCTCTAGAGTTTCAGTGAATTCGTAAGAAATAATGAAGGAATGAGCTTCTATTTGTAGGAGAATGGACTGAATAGTAACTAATTCATGAACGGTCCAGATTGATTTACTTTTAAACAAACGGTCCATATTAATTTACTATACAGTATTAATAAAATATTCTAATAAAACAAAATCTTTTAAATAAAATATAATATATTCTATTTATAATCTAATAAAACGAATAACTTTATAAAAGTATTCTGTTTTATATAAAAAGATTTTACTATGCAAACACTATGCATAATAGAATATTATATATTCTATTTATATTCTAATAAAACGAATAACTTTATATGTGAGACCCCATTTTATGAATAAATATTTAATTTTCTCAAAATATTTTTTATATTATGGTGTGGATTTGATATAATGTTATAGTTTTCGGTAATATTATAAATTTTACAAAGTACGCAAGTTGCTATATATAATATTTGTTGGTAGGGAATATTCTTTTTTATCGGAGAATATTAAATATTGCGACAGCATAATCATTCTTTGGACCCCACAACTAAGTACTTTCGTTGTTAAAAACGATAAAAATATTTTATGAAAATAACTTGGAGGAGGTTTTACAGTTATCTTGTTGAACTACCCAGTAGTAAAAGTATGCGATAATACGTGTGGTTGCGTAGTAGCACACGGTATTGATTATTGATGCTTACGTGATAAGTCATTCAGTTATACTCCATTATTGCTACAGTAATTGCTGCATTATATCTCTCATATTATTGATTCTATTATTGTAATAGTGTCATCTGTATAATATGTTATATTATTAAATCAATAATTGAGACGACAAAGTTATTCATATTATTAAATTGAAATATTTACAATGTCTAGAAGTTCTGTCATGGAGAGGTTTGGTCATCTAATTGCGCGCCAATAAGGAAAAATCCTTATCGAAAAGCCCTCTCTGTCCTAGAAACGACCTGGTTGTTAAATATTATGAGTTATGATATTAATGATGAATAAGTTCGTGTTGATTTAGGATGAAATTGATAGTTCCATTGTGTTGGAATTATTAGTGTTAGTGAAACTTGACATTTATTTCGGTATTAATTGATGTCTGAAAGTTATACTGACCAGTCGGGTAATTAATCGGATAAATGAGCAATTAATTGCTATTAATTTATATGATTATAACTATTTGTTCACATGTGTGTACTACTGATTCACATTCTTGTTACTATTAGGGGAGTTGGTGCAAGATTGATAATACTTGCATGACTAAGTTAAAATGGAGGTATAGATGGAGGTACTATACTGTAATTCGTATATTCACATATTTAGAACTATTTGTTCATATGATTTACTATTGAATCACATTATTTACTATTAGGGGAGGTGGTGCAAGTTTGATAATACTTGCAGGACTAAATTAAAAAGGAAGAAAAAAAAGGAAGGTATTATACTGTAATATTTCGAGTCCCAAAATGTGCAATTATTGAAACTATATTTTCCTATAAATAGAAGCTCATTCTTCCTTCATTTCTCACCAATTCACTAAAGCTATAGAGCAATTATTATAGAAAGAAATTATAGAGAGAAAGAAGAAGAGAAGTCTGCTACCTCTCTACTCCAGTATCTAGTTTCTTCTAAGGTAAGGGGTATTATTTCTTTTGTATTCATGAAGAGAGCTATTGTTATTCCATTCCTTATTATTTTGTTGGAATAACCTGTATATGCAAAGTACCGCATACATGGTGAAATTCTTTTGTTCTTCCATTCTTTATTATTATGTTGGAATAACCTGTTTATGCGAAGTACCGCATACATGGTGAAATTCTTCTATTATTCCGCTTTTTATTATTCTGTCGAAATATCCTGTCTGTGCGTTTACGTCGGACCTGATTCCATCATTTATTATTCTATCGAAATATCCTGTCTGTGCGTTTACGCCGGACCTTGTTCCATTATTTATTATTCTGTCAGAATATCCTGTAAGCGCGTTTACGCATGACCTGGTTCCATTATTTATTATTCTGTTGGGAATAACATGTCTGTGCAGTCTATCGCACGCATGGTGAATCCTTCTGTTATTCCATTCTTTATTATTCTATTGGAATAACCTTTCTATGTGGATTACCACATGCATGGTGAATGATCCTTTGTATTCATTCCTTATTAAATTGTGGAAATGATCTATATATGTGGATTATCGCATGGCGGGTGAAAATCCATTTGCAGTTTCGTATATTTTATTATACTCAGTTGGTTAAAGTTTTAACTTATATACTCCATGAAATTAGTAGAATATCCTGGATATTTGCGCTTCATCCAGTATCTTTTCATGGAAATATTCTTCTGAGCATTCTTGAATTTTACTCTACAAAGCAGTATCATATTGACAATTTGGACGTTATTGAGTTCAGGATAAATTAACTTATAAATCTTTAAAATTTATTCTTGAACTTATTTTATTGAATTATTATGTCATTGTCATGATGAGTTATGTTGGTTATTATGTGAAAACATGAAAGTTTCTTAGAAATCACAAAGGGTTGAAAATCAGATTTTGGTGAAAATGGAACATGAAATTCAATTGACCATATCTCATGTTATATTTTGAATTATTGAGTGTGGTCAAGTTCTAGAGTTAGATCTATGAGTTTTCTAACTTATCCAAGTGGAATCACTAGAAAAGGTATTGTAAATTTTCGTGTGGACTGATTTTAGCGAAGGAGTTAAAAACTGCCAATTTCGAAAAAGCTATTGCCCAGATTTTTAAAAGGGCATTTTCGGCCACTTAATTTGTGAGAAAACTTCCGGCATTTTGGGACATATAAATATATGGTATAAACTACCTCCTGTCCAAAAATAAGCTCATTCCGACTTAAAATGAGCAAGTTATGACCATTTCAATATTTAAGTTTTTCCGACAAAAAACGCTATAACCGGAGTTCTATAACTCCGATGACCATGAAATTTAAACTGGAAGCTCACGTTAACATGTGTAAGATCCTGCCAAGATTTGGGAATTTTTGGAGTTAACCTTGAGGTAGCTAATTTCTTAAGGAATTAATTAGAAATTGATTTTTGAAAAATAATAAATGAATTTTAAAAATTCCGAGAAAAATATATGTTCAATATTGGACTATATTCTACTAAATCCCAGAAAAGAAATATTTTTGGGACTTATTTGGTATTTTTCATGAAAATAATCTAGTTATGAGTAAATGAGTTAAATATGTTATGTGAAGTAACAAAATTGAAAAATAGGATTTTATGGCTTGGGAATCCTATATAGGGTATATGCAGATTTTTGATAAAAGATTTGATCACTAGTGATGAGATATTATGAGTATGGCATTTTGAATGATTAAATGAATTATGTGGTAAAGTGTAAACAATTGAAATAAATTGTTTATAAGTTTGAGAAGTGATTAAAATATTGTTATAATATTTATGAGTTTATTAAGTGGTTGATAATATTTGGATAAATTTAAAGTCTTTAATATTTATCCTTGTTTTCGTTTGATTAATGCTTATATCATTGTCATCATTCTCATGCTTATATTGTGATAAAAGTCATCTTTAGCTTACGTGCATAGATGGACTTGGTGTGATTATGACAATGGATTATTCGGTGTAATCAGGACAGTAATGTGATGAATGATGTGGTAAAAATCCTCAGTGGCCTGTAGTGCATGATGGACAGTTTTTGGTATGATTATGATCAGGGATTATTCGGTATAGTCATGACCATTGATGATTTAATGAATATCCTTGGTCCGTAGTACAGGGATGATTCGATGATGTGGTTTATTTATTAAGCTAAGTCTCAGCAATAAAAATTGATGAAAACATTTTAAATCATAGAAGTTAGTAGATATCATGCTCTACTTGACTCTTCTAATGGATTGCTTATTCCATTGCGCAGTTAAACTTGATGTCTATTGTATTTTATCGGTTTAACATTGTTGAAGACTAATGATAATTTATTACGTATTATCTTAGTCATAATATTTCTTCTTGGGCTAGTTGAGCTCACCCTTTCTTTCAACGTTCTCTTGAGAAATGAGAATATAGGCGGGGGCCAGTCGGAAACCGGAGTGACAAATCCGGATGATAAGCATTAGTAGTCCTCACTATTACTGTTAAATAGTGTGATAATAAATGTAATGAGGACTTTGAATTTGTGTTTGTATCATCATCTATGAGGACTCCATTGAGAGTGGATATTGTCTAGAAGGTAATATTCTTGATTAAACTCTCAGTTTATGTTTTGTCGTATTTTACACAATAGTTGTGTAATTAAGTTGTATTTGATTTATGTACAATGTAAGTGGCGACCCAAGATGGGTGATGTATACCTGTTTTGGGGGCGTCACATTAGAAAAGTCTTCTATTTTATATAAAAAGTTTTCTGTTTTATTACATTTATAATAATAATAAAACAAAACTTATCACCTTTATTATAATTCACAATATTAATCGACTAGGTTGTTCCCAGAAAAGAGGGGGCTTTCCAGTAAGGATTTCTCCCTATTGGCGCGTAATTAGGTTACCAAACCTCTCCTTGGCAGAACTTCTAGACATCGTTATTATTGTAAATAATAATATTAATAACTTTGTTATCTCAATTATTGATTTAATAATATATAAAATATCAACAATAATTGAATCAAATAACGTGAGATACTATGCAAAGAATTAATTCTTTGTAGCAATAATTGAACAAAACCGGTGACTTCTCACGTAAGCATCAATAATCAATACTGAGTGATACTATGGAACCACGCCAGATTCTTCAGCTTTTTAACAAGATTGTTTCAACGAGTTAACTGTAATACTTCATAGTTATTTTCATAAAATATTTTTGTCTTTTTCTCAATCCGACAATAATTCCGCTGTGGGGTCCACAAATGATTGTACCATCGTACGGATATTCCCCGATAAAAAGAATATTCCCCGACCAATCGAATATTATACAACAACTTGCGTAATTTTCAAAATTTATAAATATTACCCACAACTATAACATTATCTCAAATCCACACCATAATTTAAAAAAAAAAAATCGAGAAAATTAAATCTTTATTCATAAAATTTGGGATTTTACAATGGGTTCTAGTTCAATTATGAATTAAACTCTATTTTGATATTACTATGGATCTTATTGTATAGTTTACTTTAATATACTTCCTTGTTAGTCTTATTAACTGTTCTTCGATTGTCTGTTATGGTTTACCCTTAATTTCTTAATTGTGTAGCTAACAATTACTGTGATAATCCATATGAAATTGAGAAACAGATTATGGGTTTAGATCTGATCGTAATAACATGTTTTTCTGTGTTCTACATGGTATTGGAATTCATGATTTTTGCCTAGGATAGAGATATACCTATGCATCGCATGTAGTTTAATAAGAACTTGTACTTAAACCTTATTTAATTGTAATTCACATAGAGATTAAGTGGGTTAGTTAATTAAGGTGTTCAACTTGATTCTATCATCTGTGGATTTGATTTGATATGGGTATGGTACATCGAGGGATGGCCATACATTACTTTCGTGTTCTTGATTAACAATCTATTATAATTAATTTGATGTAACAGGAAGTGTATTGATTTAAATGAAACAATAAGTGAAATTGTAATATTAAGTCTTCATTATCTAGTTTCATTCTAGGGATAGTTAGTAATAGTTTAATTAATTATTTTAATTCAAAATACTGAATCATTCATTTAATTAAGATTAAATTGGTTATAAGTTAGTGCTTGGTAATTCTCGTTAAACAATTCTCTGTGGGAACGATACTCAATATATCATTATATTACTTGTTGATCACGTATACTTGTGTGTTGTGCGTAACTAGATTTTACCCAACAGTTGCCAACACAAACAATACAATTATACTACACTCCTAGTCTTGTTAGGAAAAGGGATAGATCGTCTGCAGATTGGCAAGTTGTAATTCATACTCCCGAGCACAATTGTTACATAGAGGTAATATTCTAATTTAATTTAATAATTAAATTAGAGAGTTGATAATAATTAAATTAATTGTTATAATGTTGTTTAGTAATTAAAAGTGTGTACTAGTTTATTAAATAAAATTATAATGAAAATTATAATTTTGTGACAATTTGATTATGTGGCATTTTGATTTAATAAGTTGTTATTAGCTTTAATTTAATTAAATTTGAATATAGAATTAAAATAAATAAAGTGTAACAATAAACTATATAGTAAGTGAGTTATTAAAATAAGCTAAAAGGAGTTTTAATTTAGTTTTACCAAACAATTAAGACTTTTAAGTCTTTATTTTAAATTAGTTTTGCCAAACAAGCCTTAGTGGCTTTTGAATTTTTAAAAAATATTAACTGATATGCATTAAGTATAGTTATTATTATATGTCAGTTTTTTTATTTTACGTCTATTTTTTTTTACGTTAAGTTATATCAGTCTAAGCCTAATACTAAAGAAAGAACGGAGAAGAGAAAGAAGAGAAAACACATAGAGAAAAGAGAGAAAATAGAGAAGAGAGAAGAAAGGATAAAAGTTATGTGATTTTGAGAGCCAAGAAAGAAGGAGAGGTTAATTTTATCTCCTAGCTAACCTAAGCAAGCAATCAAAGGTATAATCCTACCTTCTAAACTTTTAGTTTTCTTTTTGTATCAGAAGTTCATTGTATAATTTATATTGATGATTAATTATTGATTATGTGGTTTGTGTAAGTTAGTTTATATATATAAACTACTTTATATGATTTAGAATACTTTAATCCATGAAGTATGTTTTAATATGAAGAAAATCATATTATAGTAAATTTATAGTGATATATGTATGATATGGCTTATTTTAGAATCAAATTGAAGCTCAATTCATGTTTTAATGTGTGAATTGATTTTTGATTGTGTAAATACATGAAGAAACAAAAACAAAGTGAATTAAATGGATTGTTTTGGTTAAAAAACAAATTTACAATATTTTTTTTCGCTAAGATTGTCAAAGAGTGGAGAAATAGCAAGAACAATGAATTTTAAAGGTTTTAATTTGTTGTTTATGTGGTTAGAAACATGTTAGGAACATTAATTGTTGTTTCTGCATATACAACTTGGGTAAGTTGGAATGGTTGTTAGAAAGGAGCTTTTAGGCCTATTTGGTTTTGTTTTGTGTTCTTTGTGCAACTCAGTCTACGTTCAACTGTGCTGCAGATAAGTAGGTTTTATACCTATTTATCTGGTATCTGTTACTTGAATTAGTTTCTTATACTCATGTTTCTTAGTTATTTTTCATGCATTTTGTGTTCATTTTATAGATCTTAAGCTTGGGAACGATGTGAGCGATTACTGGTATGAAAACGCAAGGAAAAGCAATCTGGGGATCGTTTGGGCTTTCATGTTCATTTCATGTTCTTGGCTTGGAACTTGGATTATGTTGTAGAGCTTCTTCTTAGCTTTCCAGAATATCTTGAATAATTCCAATCGGAGTTCGAATGCAAGAGTTATGACCTTTGTACCAATGAACGTTGAACATAACTGTTTTGGGTGGCCATTTGCATAGCTGTCACTTCCAACCCAATTTCAGCCTTCATCCGTCCATTATTTGTCAATTATCAAAGAATAAAAGTTGTAGAGCTCGTCGAGAGCTTCGATTTGATAGGTGTCAAGCCCCGTAAATCTTCCCGGATCAAATGTTATGGCCATTTTACCAGAGGACACTGCATCAGAAAATCAATAGCACGGGCGCGCGGATTTCTAGGCCAATTCCTGCACGGCTGCGCCATTCCCTGGACCAAAATAACGGGATCTGCTACATGAGCGGGGGCGAGCCTAACTCCAGGCCATTCCCAGCGCGGCCGCGCCACTTCGGATGTTGACTAGAGATGACTTTTTCACTAGATAGTGCGATTGAAGCGTAACTTAGAGGGGGGGTTTAATTAGGGTTTATATATTAGATGTATTATCAGTATGTAGAGGGGATTCCACCCTTGTGGGGCTCATTTTACATTACATATGCTCTTTTCTTTTCTTTAATTTCCTTATTAGATTAGAGTAGATTAGAACCCTAGAATAGCTAAGATTTGAGGATTAAAGCAATTGAAGATCCTTGAAAGTTCAGAAGTGAAACAAGAGAAGAAACTCAGATTTACAATTCTTAATCCCTAACTCTCTTTACTTCTATTTGTATCTTTCAATGTATATTCAATTGTGGATCGTGGATTCTAATTCAACTATGAGTTAAACTCTACTTTGGGATTGCAATAGAATCTATTGCCTAATTTATTTTGATATACTTCATTGTTAGTCTTATTGATTGTTATGAGATTGTTTATTAAGATTCATGCTTATTTTCTTAGTTTATTGGCCATCGATTTTTATGATGACCCATATGAACTTGAAAGACGATGTATGGGTTTAGATCTGATCTTAATAGCGTGTGTTTGTATGTTTTTCATGGTGATGGAATGTATGATTCGTGCTTAGGATAGACATATACCGAAGAACCACTCATAGTTAATTGAGAACTTGGTCTTAAACCCTATTTATTTGTAAATCACATAGACATATAGTGATTTAGGTAATGTGGGTATTCATGTGTATTCTATCAATTATGAATTATATGTGATATGGGTATGGTACACCGAGAGATGGCTATATTTCACTTTCGTGTTCTCGACTAACAATCCGGTATAATTAATTTAGCTTAACATAAAGTGTATCGATTTATATGATTCCATAGGTGAAATTATAATCTCAAGTCTTCATTATCTAGTCTCATTCTAGGGATAATTAGATTTATTAACTTTCATAGTTAAATTTATAAATATTAAATCATTCATTTAAATAAGACTGAAATGGTTATGGGCTAGTGCTTGGTGAACTTTATTAGTTAATTCTCCGTGGGAACGATACTTTACTTACACTTTATTACTTGTTGACCGTGTATACTTGCACGCATATATTGATTGGTAAAACGATCAATAAGTTTTTGGCGCCGTTGCCGGGGAATTATTTTAATAATTTTTGCCAACATTAATTTCAATCAAATTAGTCTTAATTTAAACATTTTGTTTTATTTTAATTATCTTCCTATATTTTTCTCTTTTTAGGTACAATGGATGACTTTGTTTATCAATGGCCTTATACGAACATGACTCAACCAAGGGACACAAGAACTGAAGGACTCAATGTATTTTCTACATTGTCAGCACAAATTACAACACGTTCGTAGAGGTTGGATGTTCTTGCAGCCCAACATACTCGAGAGATAGTAGTTACATGTGAATATTGTGCAGGCGAGCATCCAAGATATCATTGAAACATTAGTTTTGGACAAGTACAGTATGGGGGTGATTAGTCCAACAACTATGCTCATCCCAATTATCATCAAGGTTGGGGTATCACCCGATTTATGAATGGAATTGTAACTATCAAGACCAATACTGTGTTCCAAGTCCAACATATCCATCAAATTTCTCAAATCCACCTCCAATGCAACAAGAAGACAATTCAGAGGTGAAGGAATTCATGTTAAGGATTATAGCAGAAAAAGAAGAGATGATAATGAGTCAGGAGTTATCAACCCAAAATCTTAATAGACAGATGGAACAACTCATTAACTCCTCAATGAATGGTCCTTAATACATGGATTTCGAAACTAAACAAGATAATTCAAGATTGGAGGATTTGTGGTTTAAGTTTGTAGCATCAACTGAGGAGAAGATGATTGAGCAAGAGAGGTCAATTCAAAATCTGCAGAATCAGATGAATCAAATGTTCGAATCCTTGAACAATCGCCCTCAAAACAATTGGTACTATGACATGGATGATGAAACTGATGGAGAGCCAGACGTGTACATGACACTGGATGAACAGAAAGGAGTGGACATTTAGGAGACAACTGGGGGTTTGGAAAATGAAGAATATCAGATCACCTGTATTATACCCCAAGTACCTTCTCAACCAGAGTTGAAAAATCTAGTGAGGTTTGCACACCCATGTCCCATAGGTAGTCACATCCAAGGCAATGATCAATATGATAAAGAGGCCTCATATACACCATCGTGGGCTGAGGTAGAGAAAATAAAAGTGGAAAAGTTCGTTGTACTTTCCATGCCTCAATGCAACAATTTATTCCCAAATACAACGGACGAGACACATAGATATGCAATAGAACTAGGGACATCATGTGCAGGAAATATGCTAGGTGGCTTCAATCTAAAGACTATCATGATGGGGAACTTACCAACGCACATTGCAGTTCTAATGGATGGAGGGTTCCTAGCTTATCGTAGAGGAATTGGATAGCATTGACAAAAAGAAGTCTGGCTGAATGACTATAAACTGAGCACTCGATGGGAGGCACCCCATCCAATCTTTCTTCCTCCTTGTTTAATTCTTATTTACATTTCCATTTACTTCTTCTACTATGTTTAATTCTTCATGCTTTCCATATTTAGTAGATGTTTGATAGTTGTAAGTCTTAATAATAGTTTGATTTTTTCTCCTCTCAGGTTCAATCCAATTGCTATAAGCATTCAGGATCAAACATAAGTCAAAAATCTTTGAATCGCCAAGAATTACAAGGTAGCGATGGCCGCGCTCTAACTACAAGCCAAACACACGGTAGCGCCGCCATCTTAGATCGTAGAAAAAAAAAATGCTATATTTTTAGAATTTCTGACTCAAGCATTTGGATAGTTAGAAGCCCACACTCAGTTTCCAACTATAGAATATCTCAAACTTAGCCATCGCCAGATATACCATCGGATCTTGAGGAGGCGAACAAAGATGACATTACCACTTCCGGGAATATTCATTCACTTTTAATTACAATGAGGGCATTGCTCATTTGAAGTTTGAGGGTATTGGGTTTATTTAGTAGTTTAAAGCATGTAGTGTAATTGTATGATATAGAGTAATTTCATGTTACATATAGTTAATTGCATGTTTGTAGTTATTAGTTTAATTTTGACATAAATTATTTCTTTTTGTTTGCTTAATATCTGTTTAGTTGCATAACATTGCATAATCCCAGGTTTTTAGTCAGTTGAATTCTAATTTAGCCAATGATGATATAGAAATTTGATAGATTTTTGAATTTAGTGGATAACATGAGCTTAGTTATAATGTTGTACATAATTTAATTCATTTTTGTTGTTTAGATGCTATCGGTTAGCACATAGGTGTTCATATCTGCTTGTTGGTTTAAAAATAATTTGTTTGTTTGCTTAGTAGAAAATGTTGTTTTTAAAGATGGAATTGTGTATAAAGTAGACATAGACTATGAAAATATAGATACTCAAACTTTGAGAACACAAGGGTATGCTTGCTATTGGGACGAGATGGAGCGTAAAACGCACTCGTTTAAATGGGAATAGAAATTGAGATGGGGCGTAAAACGCACTCGCTTTATATATAAATAAAAAATATTAAAAAATTAATAAATAATAATAATCAATACACACCGCGGGAAAGTGCAAAAATCACCCTCGTGAGTAAAAATAAAGCAGAATAAACCCATTGTTGAACCTTAGTTTGTATTGATGTGTTGGAGTAGTTGATGTCTCATTAGTATATACAGTTCTTGATTTAAACTTCAATTTTCTGTCTTAAGAAATATAGCATGTGGTATCTTCACATTTGTCAAGCTTATCTGTGAACACATCACACACACACACACAACATCTTTATAGCAAGTTAGGATTATCTGATTGTATGTCATTATGCCTTTAGCTTAGTTTGATGCTTTGTTCTTAGATCTCGATATTTCAATGAGGCATATCTTATTGGAATTCTCAACATGGCTGGAAATCTAGGGGTTCATTGTCATAGTAGCGTAGCTTGCATAGCATGTAGATTGCATTATATTGTGTTGCTTGGGGACAAGCAACGGTTTAAGTTTGAGGGTATTTGATAAGTAGGTTTTATACCTATTTATCCAGTATTTATTACTTGAATTAGTTGCTTAAACTCATGTTTCTTAGTTACTTTTCATGCATTTTGTGTTCATTTTGTAGATCATAAGCTTGGGGACGATGTGAGCAATTATTGGTATGAAAACGCAAGGAAAAGCAATCTGGGGATCGTTTGGGCTTTCATGTTCATTTCATGTTCTTGACTTAGAACTTAGATTATGTTGTAGAGCTTCTTCTTAGCATTTCAGAACATCTTGAATCATTCCAATCGGAGTTCGGATGCAAGAGTTATGACCTTTGTACCAACGAACGTTGAACGTCACTGTTTTGGGTGGCCATTTGCATAGCTGTCACTTCCAACCCAATTTCATCTTTCATCCGTCCATTATTTGTCAATTATCTAAGAATAAAAGTTGTAGAGCTCGTCGAGAGCTTCGATTTGATAGGTGGCAGGCCCCATAACTCTTCCGGGATCAAACGTCATGGTCATTTTACCAGAGGACACTGCAGTAGAAAATCAACAGCGCGGGCGCGCGGATTTCTAGGCCATTTCTTGCGCGGCCGCGCCATTCCCTGGACCAAAATAACGCGATCACATACTTGAGCGTGGTATAGCTAACTCGAGCCATTCCCAAGCGGCCGCCACTTTGAAGTTGACTAGAGATGACTTTTTCACTAGATAGTGCGATTGAGCGTAACTTAGAGGGGGGGTTCAATTAGGGCTTATAATTAGAGCGTATTTTCATGATGTAAAGGGATTCCACCCTTGTGGGGATCAATTTACATTACATATGCCCTTTTCTTTTCTTTAATTTCCTTATTAGATTAGAGTAGATTAAAACCCTAGAATAACTAAGATTTGGGGATTGAAGAAATTGAAGATCCTTGAAAGTTCAGAAGTGAAACAAGAGAAGAAACACAGATTTGTTATTGTTATCCCTAACTCTCTTTGCTAATATTTGTATCTTTCAATGTATATTCAATTGTGGATCATGGATTCTAATTCAACTTTGAGTTAAACTCTACTTTGGAATTACAATGAAATTTATTGCCTAATTTATTTTGATATACTTCATTGTTAGTCTTATTGATTGTTATGAGATTGTCTATTAAGATTCATACGTATTTTCTTAGTTGATTGCCATCGATTATTGTGATAACCCATATGAACTTGAAAGACGACGTATGGGTTTAGATCTGATGTTTGTATGTTTTACATGGTGATGGAATGTATGATTCGTGCTTAGGATAGACATATACCGAAGCACCACTCATAGTTAATTAAGAACTTGGGATTAAACCCTATTTATTTGTAAATCACATAGACATATAGTGGTTTAGGTAATGTGGGTATTCATGTGTATACTATCAATTGTGAATTATATGTGATATGGGTATGGTACATTGAGAGATGGCTATATTTCACTTTCGTGTTCTCGACTAACAATCCGGTATAATTAATTTAGCTTAACATGAAGTGTGTCGATTTAAATGATTCAATAGGTGAAATTGTAATCTCAAGTCTTCATTATCTAGTCTCATTCTAGGGATAATTAGATTTATTTACTTTCATAGTTTAAATTTATAAATATTAAATCATTCGTTTAAATAAGATTTGAAATGGTTATGGGCTTAGTGCTTGGTGAACTTTATTAGTTAATTCTCCGTAGGAACGATACTTTACTTATTCTTTTTATTACTTGTTGACGTGTATACTTGCATAGCGTATATTGATCGGTAAAAACGATCAACAAGTTTTTTTGGCGTTGTTGTGGAGAATTATTTTAATAATTTTTGCCAACATTAATTTCAATCAAATTAGTCTTAATTTAAACATTTTGTTTTTATATTTTAATTATCTTCTATATTTTTCTTTTTTTAGGTACCATGGATGACTTTGCTTATCAATGGCCTTATGCGAACATGACTCAACCAAGGGACACAAGAACTGAAGGACTCAATGTATTTTCTACATTGCCAGCACAAATTACAACACTTTCGTAGAGGTTGGATGTTCTTGCAGCCCAACATACTCGAGAGATAGTAGTTACACGTGAATATTGTGCAGGCGAGCATCTAAGTTATCATTGCAACATTAGTTTTGGACAAGTACAGTATGGGGGTGATTACTCCAACAACTATGCTCATCCAAATTATCATCAAGGTTGGGGTATCACTCAGATTATGAATGGAATTGTAACTATCAAGACCAATACTATGTTCCAAGTCCAACATATCCATTAAATTTCTCAAATCCACCTCCAATGCAACAAGAAGACAATTCAGAGTTGAAGGAATTCATGTTAAGGATTATAGCAGAAAAAGAAGAGATGATAATGAGTCAGGAGTTATCAACCCAAAATCTTAATAGACAGATAGAACAAATCATTAACTCCTCAATGAATGGTCCTCAATACATTGATTTCAAAACTAAACAAGATAATTCAAGATTGGATGATTTGTGGTTCAAGTTTGTTGCATCAACTGAGGAGAAGATGATTGAGCAAGAGAGGTCAATTCAAAATCTGCAGAATCAGATGAATCAAATGTTCGAAGCCTTGAATAATCGCCCTCAAAACAATTGGTACTATGACATGGATGATGAAACTGATGGAGAGCCAGAAGTGTACATGCCACTGGATGAACTGAAAGGAGTGGACATTGAGGAGACAACTGGGGGTTTGGAAAATGAAGAATATCAGATCACCTGTATTATACCCCAAGTACCTTCTCAACCAGAGTCAAAAAATCTAGTGAGTTTTGCACACCCATGTCCCCTAGGTAGTCACATCCAAGGCAATGACAAGTATGATAAAGAGGCCTCATATACACCATCGTGGGCTGTCGAAGAGAAAATAAAAGAGGAAAAGTCTGTTGTACTTTCCATGCCTCAATGCAACAATTTGTTCCCAAATACAACGGACGAGACACATAGATATGCAATGGAACTAGGGACATCATGTGCAGGAAATATGCTAGGTGGCTTCAATCTAAAGACTATCATGATGGGGAACTTACCAACGCACATTGCAGTTCTAATGGATGGAGGGTTCCTAGCTTATCGTAGAGGAATTGGATAGCATTGACAAAAAAGAAGTCCAAATGAATGACTATAAATCGAAAGCTCGATGGGAGGGAGGCACCCATCCAATCTTTCTCCTCCTTTGTTTAATTCTTATTTACATTTCCATTTACTTCTTCTACTATGTTTAATTCTTCATGCTTTCCATATTTAGTAGATGTTTGATAGTTGTAAGTCTTAATAATAGTTTGATTTTTTCTCCTCTCAGGTTTAATCCAATTGCTATAAGCATTCAGGATCAAACATAAGTCAAAAATACTGAATCTGCCATGGTAAAAGGTAGGGCGGTCGTGCCCAACTACAAGCCAAACACAGCGCGGCCGCGCCATATCTCAGTCATAAAAAAAATGCTATATTTTTAGAATTTCTGACTCAAGCATTTGGATAGTTAGAAGCCTATACTCAGTTTTCAACTATAGAATATCTCAAACTTAGCCATCGCCTGATATACCATCGGATCTTGAGGAAGCGAATAGAGATGACATCGCCACTTCGGGGAGTATTCTTTCACTTTTAATTACAATGAGGGCATTGTTCGTTTTATGTTTGGGGGTATTGGGTTTAGTTAGTACTTTAAAGCATGCAGTGTAATTGCATGATATAAAGTAATTTCATGTTACATATAGTTAATTGCATGTTGGTAGTTATTAGTTTAATTTTGACATAAATTATTTCTTTTTGTTTGCTTAATATTTATTTAGTCGCATAACATTGCATAATCCCAGGTTTTTAGTCGGTTGAATTCTAATTTGGCCAATGATGATATGGAAATTTGATAGATTTTTGAATTTAGTGGATAACATGAGCTTAGTTATAATGTTATACATGATTTAATTCATGCTTGTTGTTTAGATGATATCGGTTAGCACATAGGTGTTCATATCTGCTTGTTGGTTTAAGAATAATTTATTTGTTTGCTGAGTAGAACATGTTATTTTTTAAGATGGAATTATGTATAAAGTAGATATAGACTATGAAAACACAGATACTCAAAATTTAAGAACACGTGGGTATGCTTGCTATTGGGACGAGATGGAGCGTAAAACGCACTCGTTTAAATGAGGATGGAAAGTAAGATGGAGCGTAAAATGCACTCGCTATATATATAATTAAAAAAAATTAAAAAAATAAATAAATAATCAATAAACACCGCGGGAAAGTGCAAAAATTGCCCTCGTGAGTAAAAATAAAGCAGAATAAACCCATTGTTGAACCTTAGTTTGTATTGATGTGTTGGAGTAGTTGATGTCTCATTAGTATATGCAGTTCTTGATTTAAACTTCAATTTTCTGTCTTAAGCAATATAGCATGTGGTATCTTCACATTTTTCAAGCTTATTTGTGAACGCATCACACACACAACATCTTTATAGCAGGTTAGGATGATCTGATTGTATGGCATTATGCCTTTAGCTTAGTTTGATGCTTTGTTCTTGGATCATGATATTTCTCTGATACATATCTTATTGGAATTCTTAACATGGCTAGAAATTTGGGGATTCATTGTCATAGTAGCGTAGCTTGCATAGCATGTAGATTGCATTATATTGTGTTGCTTGGGGACAAGCAACGGTTTAAGTTTGGGGGTATTTGACAAGTAGGTTTTATACCTATTTATCCGGTTTTTGTTACTTGAATTAGTTGTATATACTCATGTTTCTTAGTTACTTTTCATGCATTTTTTGTTTATTTTGTAGATCTTAAGCTTGGGAACGATGTGAGCAATTATTGGTATGAAAACGCAAGGAAAAGCAATTTGGGGATCGTTTGGGCTTTCATGTTCATTTCATGTTCTTGACTTAGAACTTAGATTATGTTGTAGAGCTTCTTTTAAGCTTTCCGAAACATCTTGAATCATTGCAATCGGAGTTCGGATGCAAGAGTTATGACCTTTGTACCAATGAACGTTGAACGTCATTGTTTTGGGTGGCCATTTGCATAGCTGTCACTTCCAACCTAATTTCAGCCTTCATCCATCCATTATTTCTCAATTATCAAAGAATGAAAGTTGTAGAGCTCGTCGAGAGCTTCGATTGGATAGGTGGCAGGCCCCGTAACTCTTTCAGGATCAAAAGTTATGACCATTTTACCAGAGGACACTGTAGCTGAAAATCAACAGCACGGGCGCGCGGATTTCTAGGCCATTTCCTGCGCGGTCGCGCCATTCCCTGGACCAAAATAACGCGATCTGCTACTTGAGCGCGAGCGCGCCTAACTCCAGGCCATTCCTAACGCGGACGCGTCACTTCGGATGTTGACTAGAGATGACTTTTTCACTAGATAGTGCGATTGAAGCGTAACGTAGAGGGGGGTTCAATTAGGGCTTATATATTAGACGTATTATCAGTATGTAGAGGGGATTCCACCCTTGTGGGGATCATTTTACATTACATATGCTCTTTTCTTTTCTTTAATTTCCTTATTAGATTAGAGTAGATTAGAACCCTAGAATAGCTAAGATTTGGGGATTGAAGCAATTGAAGATCCTTGAAAGTTCAGAAGTGAAACAAGAGAAGAAACTCAGATTTGCAATTCTTAATCCCTAACTCTCTTTACTTCTATTTGTATCTTTCAATGTATATTCAATTGTGGATCATGGATTCTAATTCAACTATGAGTTAAACTCTACTTTGGGATTGCAATAGAATCTATTGCCTAATTTATTTTGATATACTTCATTGTTAGTCTTATTGATTGTTATGAGATTGTCTATTAAGATTCATGCTTATTTTCTTAGTTGATTGGCCATCGATTATTGTGATGACCCATATTTACTTGAAAGACGATGTATGGGTTTAGATCTGATCTTAATAGCGTGTGTTTGTATGTTTTACATGGTGATGGAATGTATGATTCGTGCTTAGGATAGACATATAACGAAGCACCACTCGTAGTTAATTGAGAACTTGGGATTAAACTCTATTTATTTGTAAATCACATAGACATATAGTGGTTTAGGTAATGTGGGTAGTCATGTTATTCGATCAATTGTGAATTATATGTGATATGGGTATGGTACATCGAGAGATGGCTATATTTCACTTTCGTGTTCTCGACTAACAATTTGGTATAATTAATTTAGCTTAACATGAAGTGTGTAGATTAAATGATTCAATAGGTGAAATTATAATCTCAAGTCTTCATTATCTAGTCTCATTCTAGGGATAATTAGATTTATTTACTTTCGTAGTTAAATTTATAAATATTAAATCATTCGTTTAAATAAGACTAAAATGGTTATGGGCTAGTGCTTGGTGAACTTTATTAGTTAATTCTCCGTGGGAACGATATTTTACTTACTCTTTATTACTTGTTGACCGTGTATACTTGCACGCATATATTGATCGGTAAAACAATCAATAGGCTGCGGCATAAGCACTATGCCAGATTCTATAAAGTTACTGAACACTAGCGCCCACTTAGTGCTTGTTGGCGTGTGTACAAAAGCTTTGCGACCTGCAGTTACGTAAAATGAGCATTGAGCATTGCAGTGTCGAGACCATTGTAGTGCCGATTTCAAGTCTTAATATCGCTTCACACGCTATCCTCGATTAAAATCGAAGCGCCATGGCCGCCATTTGTAGTTTGGACCAGAAATTTGATTTTTAATATAAAATTCTATAATTGTTAATATAGTGTAAACTTATAACTATAAAATGTGATTAATCATATTGTGGTGTTGTTATAATACCAAATATGAAAATTATTATTAGTTATGTGATAATTGAAAATTGGTGTTAATAAATGAGAAGTGTGGATTAACCATGTGGTTAAACCTAAGACTAAGAGTCATAAATGAATTAGATATTCAATTATGTACCGTGATCACGTGGTAACTAATTATGTCATGATGACATATGTATAGGATATTTGGAAACGTGAATTATAATTGTTTAGCTTACATGCAAGGCAAGTTTCCGAACCTTACTTTTATTTTAAGCAAGTTCTCTAACCCTAAATTTATTTGAGCAAGTTCTTGAGTTCTATTGATCAAAGTTTTTAACCTTGATACCTTGTTTGAAATTGTGACATTAGCTTACCATTTGTTCAAGCAAGGTTTATTATATCTTTTCAATGCTTTGAACTTTAATCTTAAAGCATGAATTTGTTGCTTTACAATATTCATTTATAGTTCATAACTACCCTGTAATACTTTGTGGTTGAATCTTTGCATTGTTATTAAACTTTTGATTCAACTAATCCTTAGTTGATGTACGTTGAACTCTAAATTACCCTTTAAACTTATCCAAACCAAACTTCCTTTGGTGCGGATTCATATGTTAAAACTGAGATGAACAACCCTATTATAGGGGATTATTTATGCGAAAGCGTTAAGATATTTATGCACAATACATGGTACGAAGGGCTGATCCTCCTAAGTACGAGAAAGAATGTCCATATAGTCTAACGACTGTTAAAGGTTCATGTAGAAATACTTATAACCTGGAACATAGTTCATGGTCTTATGACCCTCAGATGATTTTTAGTATCAGTTCTTGATTATCGATATTAGAAAATCTTATTCAATTCAATTGAGTTTATTTATTGCCAGTTATTATGTCCTTTCAAGTGAGCATTTGTTTTGCTCACTCTTGCATATATATAACTATTACAGCTAAAGTTGAGAAGGTTGATGAGCTAACCACTAGCAAAGGAAAAGGCAAGATGAACAAGTGTTGAAGACTTGTTAATTCATTGAGATTTATGTTTTTAGACTTGGTTTAATTATGTGATGTAATTAATTAATTTTCCGCATTTGATGAATGTTTTAAGGTTAGACAACCTAGAATTTATTGGATTTAATTATGTAACTCTTTAATGGGAATATTTATTACTTAAGTTTTATTAAATTTGGGTAGTTAGAAATGAATGTTTGGACATTGAACACCAAATCATGTGGGGATGAAGTACCCAGATTTGGGGTTGTCACAATAATAAATGTGGAGGACGCCAATGAAGTAATTCAGTTAGAGGGTGGAGATTAACCTAATGAATTAGTTCCTAAGTCAACACTTGTTTCAGATGACATTGATACTGAGGAGGAAGAGTTATTGACTGACACTGACACTGAATCTGAAGAAGATGGTGGTTATGAATCTGCAATACATATACAAATTGATTCTGATTCAAACATCCATTAAAAAACTAAAATATATGTTTAGTATTACATGTTCTTTATATCATTTTCATGTATATGTACTTAACGATTTCATGCAATTTCCTATCATTATTGTCATTTTATATTCATATATGCATGTAATCACGTATAACTCATAATAACATCATGATTTTTTATCTATATATGGCTTCTGAACCAGCGCAAAAAAAAGTGTGGCTTGGGTAGGGGTCCTAATCATGTGCCAAAGGCCCTTGCAAATTGTTACCTCTTTTATAGTTCTTATAAAAGAGCTCTAACTCATGCAAGCATACACGGGTCAACAAGTAATACAGAGTAAGTAGAGTATCGATCCCACAGAGAAAGTTGTTAATTTTAAACTATTATGCATTAATTAAATCACTATACTTGTATGCTTAGACTAATGACTAAATTGTTGAATTAAACTAAGTATGATTACCAACTGAAAATGAAAATATAAATGAACTAGAGCTTAAAATCCACCAGGTCAAGTGACTAAGTATGATCACTATACTTGTATGCTTAGACCTGGTGCATTTAGTGTACAACCAAACTACATATTAAAATCCGTTAGAATCCCATAATGGAGTTTAGTTCATGACTGAACCAAAAGCCATTATGGGATCAATGCTAAACATGATCAATAAACAAAAAATTGAAGTAAGAAAGATAGAACAATCAAACCCAATCGCTGAATAAAAACCAATGATCAACTATTAAATCCTCATAAAAATCCAATAGATAATAATCAAAATCCACGATGACAGAGAATTCCAATAAGAAGTAGAAAAGTAAACGTTATGGCTTCCGTTCTACGTTGGAATCTCTCCCAAGGTGTAAACCCTAGTTTCTATGATGAAAAATACGTAAATTTATCAAGTCTACGTCTGACACCAGTCAGAATCGTTTTTAAGAACCATTACACATCATTTACTTACGAATTAAAAATAAAATAAAATTACGACATCGATTTACAAAGCTGACCACGCAGCCTATATAACTTCTCTATCTCACGGTACCAGACTTACAGTATGTATATCTATTCCAGCTGACCTCTCACTCGGGTGCGCGCTCATCCCTCGCGGGTGGGCATCACTTCCCTCGCGGTCGTGCGACTTGCAGAAGGTTCTCATTGTTTAGCCTTGTGCTTTTTTGGCTGCGCGTAGAAATTCTAAGCTGTCATGCATGCATGCGGCACATGTAACTCCTCAGATTTTGGTTCTAGTTACATCCTGCTTCGCCTGCTGCTCTTTCATGCTTGATCCTCTTGCTTGCTTGGTCTCCATGCGTCATTGTCCATCCATGCCATGCACATCCTCGCCTTGTGACTAGCCTTCATACATCCATTAGCCTCGTGCCTCTAATACCACCAAAATTAAGCCAATTCCTGCACTTATTCACCTAAAGGAGTTTTAAGTAAATGCAATGCAAAATAACGTGAATTGCAACTAAAACACAATGAAATGTACTTGAGATGGGCACAATTCGCATAAATTGGTATGCAATAAGTAGGTAAAAATACCACTATCACTAATCTGGATGACCGTATCCTCATATAGATCCATCCTCTTTCGAACAACACTTACGTTAAACATCATTTATATATAACATTTTATATTTCCATTGTTATAGATATATACTAACATAAATTTCTTTAAATATTGTAATAAATCTACTTATCTTTAATGTAAATTGTTGTATATTGTAGTGATTTTTCAGATAACAAGATAGACAAGTGCATTTCACAGCTATGCTTACAGAACTGGCTTACGCCAGTGATTACCTGGGCGAGCGCACCTATCGCCCACAAGGATGCAGTTTGGGCTGAATTTCATGTATATTTTTTACATTCTGACATATAATATACTGTTTCAACTAATATTGTTTAGTAGTGTTGGATTATATGTTAATAGCACCGTTTTAATATTATTACTATTTTTTTATTTGTAAAAAAGGTATAGATGAGACGACACACAGGCTCAAGTCATACAAACACTGTTCTGGAAAAAGTATGATGTCCGAACCAAAGATAACTTAAATAAAGAACGACAAAAAGCCCTACATAATGTATCGACCGACCATCCAGGGCCGGGAAATGAGTACATACACGAGCATAGTCCTTGGTGTTGCGCACAACCTATATGGGTTGAGATGTGTGCTCAGTGGAGAGCTGAGAGCTGGGTCAAAAGACGCATGACTGCCGTCACTAACAGAACATCGGGTGTACCTGATTGCGAAAAGGTGAAAGGCACCCACAGAGGCGGGAGTATATCAAAGTTGTAGCATATCACTGTCAGGGTACGTATTAATAGTAAACTTGTGAATTGGATATATTATTTTATATGTTTAAAATCATGGTTTGTAGAATATCATATGTTTGCATAATAATATGAGAGTATATTTTGTATAGGAATCTCAGTCTCAAGGTCAGCCTATCCATTGGCTGGATGTGTACGTCGCCACCCGTGATTATCTGCCTGAGGCTATCCAGATAACGGTAATAAGTTTTGGCAACTTTGATATTGTTTATAAATTTTTACGTCATTATTTAGAATTTAATATTTATTTTTAACTATTTAATTGTTAACCTACTGACAAGATACTTATAAGAGCATAATAAACGAGCGTTATCCTGAAGGCAACCCACGTCCGTCGATTGATCAAGAATTGTGAGAGAGGGCATCAGTTGTGAAGAAGAACTACGTCAAAGGCCAAGGACAACGACGACGTCCAACCATCAGTGGCACATAAAGCTCTGCTACCTAGTCTTCATAATCATCGAGTCATTTAGTCTAACATACTCCTACTGACTGTGTGAGAGATATATGTTAAGATCATGATCTTCTAGGTATATTGAGCAGGCATCTGCCAGCTCTGAATCAAAATGAGTTAGCTAATGCAATAGCGGCAACAGCTGTAAGACCCCAACTTTTATGAATAAAGATTAATTTTTCTCGAAATATATTTTTGAATATTATGGTGTGGATTTGATATAATGTTATACTTGTGGGTAATATTTACAAATTTTGCAAAGTAAGCAAGTTGTTATAAAATATTCGATTGGTCGGGGAATATTCATTTTAAAAGGGAATATTCGTACGATGACACAATCATTGGTAGACCCCACAACGGAAGTATTGTCGTAGTTAGAAAATGACAGAAATATTTTTTATAAAAATAACGGCGAAAGCTTTACCGTTAAACTGTTGAACTACTTGGTGGTAAAAGTACGAATGTCTGGCTACAGTTGCATAGTAGCACCAGTATTGATTATTGATGCTTACGTGAGAAGTCACTCGATTATACTCAATTATTGCTCACAGAATTCTTTGCATAATATCTCTCATATTATTGATTCAATTATTGTCACAGTATCTGAAAGTAATAGGCACACAAGCCAATCATGTTTGATGATAAAGCATATACTTTGTAACAATCTTATTCATTTATTAATAAAAGTATTAATTTATTAAAGGCTTTTAATTATCTACATGATGTCGCTTTTAATAATATGTGATAAACCCATAGTTTTAAGCAATGCTTTTAGAATAATGATGATGATCATTCTAATGAGATCTAAATTCTTAGAAAGCTTAAAACTAAAATAGTTCCCAATCATTGGATTACTAAATTGGGGATTAGTGAATCCGGATAGATTGGTACATACGTTGCTTGCTCATTGGATGAGGATGATTGATCTCACGATCATTTGTGTGGAGACACTAAAGCAAGTATGTAGGTGCTTATTAGAGAATAAGTTCACTTTGAACGTTGGCTCGCTAAGGAATACCTAATGGAGTTTTATTTGCACATCAATAGGAATTCTCAGTAGTGATAGTAGTCAAGTAATCCTTGGACTTGAGATCATCATAGTATCTTGTGTATGATGAGTTATACTTTGACTTATTCCTTAAGACCCTTAGGGTATATCAAAGGGTATGCTTGGGTATAATAAGTTGTATATGGAGATAATGTATGATCAATAAAGAATCTACCACTTCTAATAAAAGTTGAGAAATGTCCTATGTGATTCGATAAATGACAACCCAAGAGAGTCCTTGGCGGTAGAAATGAAATTAGAAAGGAGTTTCTAATTTGCATTATTTGAGTTGTGCATTTAAGGATCGAAATACATATAATTAAATAAAATAAGACTTGCGATAATTTCATGTCTTATATTTAATTGGAACATTGTATGGTGGAATGATTGAATTGTACGGTAACTATTTACTCAAAGGTTCTTTTATGATTAATGTTGAAATCTATATTATCTGGAAAGTCGTTGATCGCTAGGGAGGCTTATCCCTATTGTAGAATAAATATTATTTATTTAAATAAATTAATTGTTTAATTTATTTATTTAAATAAGATTAGAATTGTTCTAATTGATTTATTCACAAACCGGTTTAATATGGAGAACCTAAAGGGTTACACCATAAAAGGAAGAATGATTATTTAAGAAGTTAATGGCATAATCGTAATAATAATATATTATGTATATTTAATTTAATCTATGGTGATAGAATAAATTAAATAGCTTAATATTTATTATTTAATATTTTAGAAATATTAAATATAAATTAATAAGAGGAGTCTTATTAATATTATTACAATTATTATTATTTTAATTTCTAAAAGAGTTTAGGAATTAATTTAATATAAGTATTTCATTTATTCCTAATTGGATTAGGAATGAAAATTAGTTAAAGGAATTTAATTAATTATCCTAATAAGATTAGGGAGCTTAATTAATTAAAAGAATTTAATTAATTAAATAAATCCCAATTTCTTAATTGTTAAGGTGGGTTGCCCATCTATAAATAAGAGGAGTCTTATTATGGGTGGTGGGGTTGTTGACTTTTACAACATACGGAATAATTCCAATTTGTTGGAGAGTACGCCCTTTCTGTAGAGATAGAAAACTAGGGTTGAGCCAATATCCCTTCTTCTTGAATCATTATTATTCCTTGGTGGATCACCTATAGAGGCCAAACATATGGGTGGCTAACGTTGATCAAAGGAAGGAACAAAACCCCGGTGGATTCAAGTTGAACGCGAAAGGATTTGGAGGTGAACTTGTACTTGAGGAAGCTTGATCTTCAAGGGTATGATTTTATTCTTTATCTTTTCGTTTAATTAATAATTGTGCATAAAGGGTGATCCGGGTATATGGTTTGTAAATTTTTAAACTCTGATTTTACACGTTTCCGCATTTTTATGCAATTTGATTGCGTTCATGAATATTACAAACCTAACAGTGGTATCAGAGCCAAACCTTTATGCAAATTATTAATTGTTCAGATTTGATATGTGTTTAGAACAATTTAATTGGGCATAATTTAATTGTATAAAATTAAAAAAAAAAAATATCCGTCGCATTTTTTTTTGAAAACCGTTAACATTATTTTGGTTCAAGGGAGCTTACGGATACAAGGGTCTCCCACGTGATTCGCCAGCTAAGTAAAAACAAGCCACGCATAATTTTTTTTTAAAATTATGTGATTCACGTGGGATATCATGGTTGATTCTTAAAGTTAAAGGATGCAGGCTATGTTAGAAGCACGGATATTATATATATATATATATATATTATACGGTTAATATAATATATATATATATATATATATATATATAATCTGCGGTTTTATTATATATATAATAAAATAACGGTTTTTGTTTTATTATTATATATATATAATATTCTTAATAATTTTATTATTAAAATAAAATTTTATTTTAATATTAAAATAAAAAGTTTATTTTATATTAAAATATAAAATTTATTTTAATTTTAAAATTGGATTTCATGCTAACTAATTAGAGTTGGAATTGGATTCCATGATAACTAATTGTAGTTGAAATTGATCTTTTCTTAAAATAAAGGAGTTTATTTGTGAATAGGAAAGAGAATCCGTGTTTCCTTAAATAAAGGAGTTTATTTAAATATGGAATAAGATTTTATATTATTCAAAATAAAGGAGTTTATTTGTGAATAGGAAAGAATATCGGTGTTTCCTTTAATAAAAGATTTTTTTTACATGGAATTGGATTCCATAATTAATTAAAATAAAAGAGTTTATTTTAATTAAAGAATTTTTTTACTTGAATTGGATTCCATAATTAATTAAAATAAAGGAGTTTATTTTGATTAAAGATTTTGATTAAAATAAAATAGTTTATTTTATTCAAAATTGGATAAATTAAAATAAAATAGTTTTATTTTGATTTAAATTTGGATTAAAATAAAGGAGTTTATTTTGATTCAAAAATTGATTTTATACTAACTAAAGTTGCCCATTAAATGATATCAATATATATATTAAATGTTCATTATTCATAAGATGAATGTTATTTATTGATGCATATGATGATGTGTATGATAATAAATGGGATTGATTATGGACTATTGACGAATATGATTGGATTTTATTTTAGTTGGATGCATGAATGTATGGGTTTTATTAAATGGGGTCTCACAGATACCTGCGTCTTCTCTAATTTTTTACGAATGTAAATTCTATCTCCTCCTATGTACTTCCCTCGATTGGCGATCAAGGTTTCTATTTATTTTAAATAGTTTTGTAATAGGAATAGTTAGAATTAATTTTGAAAAATTAGAGATCAAGGAGCAAGGAGCGCTTGAAGACCCGCTTTGTAATGGAGCCCGGGTTTAAATATAATAGGTATATTTAAATATTATTCCTTGCACCCCTAGGGTTTGACCTTTTGGTTTACTTGGTGGCTCTAGTGAACCAAACTAGAATAAAAGTCCATAATCAATCCAGGTAGAATATAGTATTCTATATGTGCATGCTTATACTATATATATTATATATTATGCAAACATGCTTCGCATGTTCATTAATATAATACGCCGTATTTTATATATATATGTGTATGCGCGCTAAACAAGATGAGATAAATTAATAACAAACCCCTCAATTTTTATATTAAGTCTTAAGCGTTCAAAGATATTTGGAATATCGAACGTCGCCTTCTAGCATGATAAAATTAATAGAGTATTAAATATTTAATATGAGTTTGTTGTGTCACCACAAGGCAAGTATTAAGTATTTAAGATGTTAATTTATCACATTTGATGCTTATAAAGAAAATTGAACAATATTGTTTTGTTATGTCACCACAAGGATGATATTTTTCTTTTTGAATATATGGAGTGCTAGGTCGGACTTAACTTGGATAATTTTAATTCTGGATGTGCCACCACTTGATCAAAATAATCTAAGAGGCAAAAGAAAAGGAGTTGCATAGTTGATGTAATTGACAAAAGTTGTCTACCTATTTATTTATATATAGTTTGTTGTGTCACCACAAGGCTATATACATTTGAAATGGGATCCTTATTCTCACTAGCAAATCTTTAATTAGATTTTGCTTAAACTATATAAGTGAGGGTAATATAGTTTGAAGAAAATAGTGGAGATACCAATTTAAAACAAGACCTAATTTATTTTGGTAATTAATAAAAGAATGTATGTTAAAATGTTGTTAATTACAAATTCATTTACGTAATTTTACAATGTCTAAATTACTATCATCACAAGCATATTAGATGCTAAATTAACCGCAATCAAAATTAAACGGATTGGTTAAGGAATTTGAGAATAGTTCTCATAAATGAAAAGTTATCTTATGTCCTTAATATCTATCCTCGCAATGGTTGCGCATAATGCCTCTGAGGAAGAGATTGCTACTTTTAGAAAGTGGCAAGATGATGCATAGTTGGCTCAATGTATCATGCTCGCATCCATGAGTAACGAGCTTCAGCCACAAGATGAAACTATGGATGCTCCTACTATATTCCTGCACATCAAGTAGTTGATGGTGAGGAAAGTAGGACTGATAGATATCAGATATCTAAGGAGCTCTTCCGATCTAGAATGGCCAATGGCACTATAGTACAGATAAAAGTTCTTAACATAATCAATTTGATTGATCAATTAGGACAACTGGTTTTGTCATGGATGGAGAGTTGAGCCAAGATTTGATCTTGCACTCACTCTCGGACTCCTTTCACAATTGTTGTGAATTTTTCATATGAACAAGCTAGATATCAGCCTCGCTGATTTGCTTAACATGTTGAAAAATGTTGAGAGTCACTTTCCAACCAAGAAAGACCAAGTCTTACTGGTAGGGGCCAAAGGATCTTCTGAAAAGAAGAAATATTCAAAGAAGTTAAATAGAAAGGCAAAATAAAGGATAATAAGAACAAAACTGATTTGGATAGCAAAGGAGTTTGCTTCCACTGCAATAAGCCTGGACACTGGAAAGAAACTGCGAGAAGCATCTTGCAGAGGCTAACCAAAGAAGCTTAGTGAAGTTTCAGTTACAATACAAATTTGTTCATGATTTAAAATAAATTTTTCTTTAAGTCAAGGTTCTACTTGGGTATTGGATACCTATTTTGGTTATCATAAATATAGATTTATGAAGGGACCAAGCAGAAGTAGAAAGCTAAACAAAGATAAGTAATCCTATGTGTGAAAAATGAAACAAAGGTTGCTGCATTAACCATAAGAACTTATAGTTAACACTGCCTACGGGCAAATCTATTAAATCAATAAGTTGTTATTGCATTCCAATTCTCGTTGGAAACATTATTTCTATTTTATTGTTGGACAATAAAATCTTTGGTATTTTATTTAAGAACAATTGTTGTTCTATTTATAATAATAATGTTTTGTATAGAACTGGAATATTACTTAATAAATTTTGTATACTTGACTTACATGAAAATAATTTTGCATATTGAACAAACTAGTGTAAGCAAAGGAGATGATCATTCAAAGAGTTGAATGTGTGTATTTTCTAAAATACAAGTGTGAATTATTTGAAAGGTTCAAAGAATTCAGAAGTGAAACAAATTGGCAATGTATTAAGATTCTTTGATTAGATCAAGGAATAAATACTTGTGCAATAAGTTTCTAGATCATCTCAAATGGTTTTCTCATAATGGACACATCCTGATACGCAATAATTGATTGATGTATCTGAATGAAAAATTGTACCTTGTTGGACATGGTGCGGTCTATAATGATTTTACCGACATTCCAGTATCCTTCTGGGATAATGTCCTAGAAATGGCTGCATATCTACGAAAATGGTAACCTCAAAATCCTACCCCAAGACTCCATAAAAGTTATGGATGGGAGGATTCCTAATCTTAAGTATGTTAAGATAAGGGGTTGTCCAACTTATGTGAAAAGGTTTCAAAGGATAAGCTTGGGACAAGATTTGACAAGTACAATTTGTGGGACATCCTAAAGTAAGTTTAGGGTATATGTTCTATAATCCTACTTAGCGAAAGGTATTTGTTATAAAACACGTTGCCTTCTAAGATAAAGGTGTTTATCATTAAAGGGCTAGTGGGAGGATAATAGATCTTGAAAAGTTCAAGAACCACAAAACACTATAAGTCAAATAAGATGAACCTATAGATGACCTATTGTACCACAAATCGTCGTAAATGCGAATAGTACCAAGATACCGGAGGTATGGATTCATCATAAATGATGATGATGAGGTACACATCATAGAAGATGATGATCCAGCCACATACGATGAGGTAGGTGTTGTAGACACTCAGAGAAATGGATTGAAGCAAGTTTCTCAAATATGGAACATTCGTTTTGATAAGGCAATCAAAAGAGTTTGATTTTATCAAAAATAAGAATGAACATAGTGTGTACAAAAGGGTCAGTGGGAGCATCGTGAAATTTCTAGTATTATATGTTGATATACTACGGATGAGGAATAACATACCAATGCTACAATCAGTAAAGATAAAGTTGTCTAAACATTCCTCCACGAATGATTTGGGAAGAGTATCTAAATTGGGGATATAAATCTATATAGATAGATTTAAGAGGATGCTCGACTTAACCCAAGGAACGTATATTCATTTGATGCTAAAGTCGTTTAGCATGGCAAACTCCAAGAGATGTCTCATGTAGATGAGCTATGGAGTGTATCTCTCTTAATAGTCCCCACAGATTCCTGAAAAGAGAGGTCGCATGAGTGACTATCATGTATGCAATGAAATATACGAGACCTGATGTGGATCAGTCATATTCTGGAGAAGTTCACTATGAGTCAGTGAAAAACATCTTAAAGTGCTTAACCGGCACTAAGGATGTGATCATATTCATGGTGGGTCTAAATAAAACTAGAGGGCTTAACAGACTCAAGTTTTTCGAGACGCACTAAGATTTACGTAAAAATTCACTTTAAGGTAAAGTGTTACCATGATCGCAGGTGCGATGAATTGGAAAGGTTCCAAACAGCAAAGAGTTGCTGGTTTAGTGATAAAGACAAAGTATATAGCTATAAATGAAGCTGCAAATTGATTGTTTGGATTAAAAGTTTATTACAGAATTAGGAATAGTTCTTAAGTCTCATCTTGGATCTAAACATGTGTTGTGGAACTTTCATTTGATTATTAGAATCATTGAAAGATGGGAAATCACTATAGAGATAGTGGACTCTCATAAACAACATTACATATCCATTAACTAAAGCTTATCCAACAGCAGGATAATCGTCACTTAGAGAAGAAGAGTATAAGATACAATTGCGATTGGCTTTAGTGCAAGTGGGAGATTGAAAGTAATATGCACACAAGCCAATCATGTTTGATGATAAAGCATATACCTTGTAACAATCTTATTCATTTATTAATAAAAAGTATTAATTTATTAAAGGCTTTTAATTATCTACATGATCTTTGTTTTTATAATATGTGATAAACCCATAGTTTTAAGCAATGCTTTTAGAATAATGATGATGATCATTCTAATGAGATCTAAATTCTTAGAAAGCTTAAAACTAAAATAGTTCCCAATCATTGGATTACTAAATTGGGGATTAGTGAATCCGGATAGATTGGTACATACGCTTGCTTTGCTCATTGGATGAGGATGATTGATCTCACGATCATTTGTGTGGAGACACTAAAGCAAGTATGTAGGTGCTTATTAGAGAATAAGTTCAATTTGAACGTGGCTCGCTAAGGAATACCTAATGGAGTTTTATTTGCCCGTCAATAGGAATTCTCAGTAGTGATAGTAGTCTGAAGTAATCCTTGGACTTGAGATCATCATAGTATCTTGTGTATGATGAGTTATATTTTGACTTATTCTTTAAGATCCTTAGGGTATATCAAAGGGTATGCTTGGGTATAATAAGTTGTACATGGAGATAATGTATGATCAATAAAGAATCTACCACTTCTAATAAAAGTTGAGAAATGTCCTATGTGATTCGATAAATGACAACCCAAAGAGTCCTTGGCAAAGCGTAATGAAATTAGAAAGGAGTTTCTAATTTGCATTATTTGAGTTGTGCATTTAAGGATCGAAATACATATAATTAAATAAAATAAGACTTGACAAAGAATTCCATGTCTTATATTTAATTGGAACATTGTATGGTGGAAGGATTGAATTGTACGGTAACTATTTACTCAAAGGTTCTTTTATGATTAATGTTGAAATCTATATTATCCGGAAAGTCGTTGATCGCTAGGAGGCTTATCCCTATTGTAGAATAAATATTATTTATTTAAATAAATTAATTATTTAATTTATTTATTTAAATAAGATTAGAATTGTTCTAATTGATTTATTCACAACCTGTTTAATATGGAGAACCTAAAGGGGTTACACCATAAAAGGAAGAATGATTATTTAAGAAGTTAATGGCATAATTGTAATAATATGTTATGTATATTTAATTTAATCTATGGTGATAGAATAAATTAAATAGCTTAATATTTATTATTTAATATTTTAGAAATATTAAATATAAATTAATAAGAGGAGTCTTATTAATATTATTACAATTATTATTATTTTAATTTATAAAAGAGTTTTGGAATTAATTTAATATAAGTACTCTCATTTATTCCTAATTGGATTAGGAAGGAAAATTAGTTAAAGGAATTTAATTAATTATCCCTAATAAGATTAGGGAGCTTAATTAATTAAAAGAATTTAATTAATTAAATAAATCCCAATTCTTAATTGTTAAGGTGGGTTGCCCACATCTATAAATAAGAGGAGTCTTATTATGGGTGGTGGGGGTTGTTGACTTTTACAACATACGGAATAATTTCAATTTGTTGGAGAGTACGCCCTTTCTATAGAGATAGAAAACTAGGGTTGAGCCAATATCCCTTCTTCTTGAATCATTATTATTCCTTGGTGGATCACCTCTGAGGCCAAACATATGGGTGGCTAACGTTGATCAAAGGAAGGAACAAAACCCCGGTGGATTCAAGTTGAACGCGAAAGGATTTGGAGGTGAACTTGTACCTGAGGAAGCTCGATCTTCAAGGGTATGATTTTATTCTTTATCTTTTCGTTTAATTAATAATTGTGCATAAAGGGTGATCCGGGTATATGGTTTGTAAATTTTTAAACTCTGATTTTACACGTTTCCGCATTTTTATGCAATTTGATTGCGTTCATGAATATTACAAACCTAACAGTATCATCTGCATTATATTTTTTAAATCAATAATTGAGACTACAAAGTTATTCATATTATTATTTGCAATATTGACGATGTCTAGAAAGTTCTGTCGAGAAAAGGGGTTTGGTCACCTAATTGCGCGCCAATAGGAAGAAATCCTTATCGGAAAGCCCCCTCTTTCCTGAGAATGATCTGGTTGTTAAATATTGTGAGTTATAATATTAATGATGAATAAGTTCGTGTTGAGTAAAGATGAAATTCATATTTCCATTGTGTTGGAATTATTAGTGTTAGTACAAATCGACATTTATTTTGATAATAATTAATTTTTGGAGGTTAAATTAACCAATCGGGTAATTAATCGGATAAATGAGCAATTAATTGCTATTAGTTCATATGCATATAACTATTTATTTACATGAATGGAACTATTGATTCACATGCATGTACTATTGATTCATATGCATGTACTATTAAGGGAGGTCGTGCAAGTTTGATAATACTTGTAGGACTAAATTAAAAATGGAGGAAAAGATGAAGGTTCTATACTATAATAATTCGAGCCCCAAAAGGTGCAATTATCGAAACTATGTTTTTCTATAAATAGAAGTTCATTCTTCTTTCATTCTCACCAATTCACTAAGACTCACAAGAACAATTATAGAGAGAGAAGCTATAAAGAGAAAGACGAAGAGTATTCTGCTACTTTACTATTCCAGTATCCAGTCTTCTTCTAAGGTAAGGGATATTATTTTTGTTCAATATTCGTATGAAATAATATTTTCTTCCATACTCTGTAGTATGTAAGTAATATTATTTCGTTTCGTATTCCTAATTCTTCACTCATTCTGTTAAAGTATTGCTTATATACTTCGTGAAATTAGTAGAATATCCTTGAAATTTGCGCTTCATCTAGTATCGTTTCATAAGGACATTTACTAAACATTCTTGTTAAATTTTAAGATTTTCATGCCGGAGTACTATTCATGAAATACTATTCACAAAGTACAATTCACGGGGTACTATTCATAAAGTATTATTCATAAGGTTTTATTCACAGAGTACTACTCCCGAAGTACTATTCACGGGATACTATTCACCCGGGGTACTATTCATGACAAAAATTAATTTCTTTTATGTTCAAATCATTTTTAATACAATATTATTCTTGAATTTTACTCCACAAAGCAGTATCATGTTGACAATTTGGACATTATTGAATTCTGGATAAATGAAATTATAAATCTTTAAAAATTTATCCTTTGTTTTCTTTTAATTGAATTCTTATATCATTGTCATCATCATCATGCTTATATTGTGATGAAAGTCATCTTTGGCCGTAGTGCATATATGGATTATTGATTGGTATGATTATGATCAGAGATCATTCGGTATAATCATAACCCGTAATGTTACAAATGATGTGGTAAAAGTCCCCATTGGCCCGTAGTACATTGATGGACAGTTGTTGGTATGATTATGACCATTAATGACTACACGAATATCCTTGGCCCGTAGTGTATGGATAATTCGTGGACGTGATACTAATGAATATCCTTAGCCGTAGTGCAGGGATGATTCGATGATGTGGATTATTTATTAAGCTGAGTCTCATCGATAAAATTGATGATAAACTTTTTAAATCATAGAAGATAGTAGATATCATGATCTACTTGACTCTTCTAATGGATTTCTTATTTCGCTGCAGTTAAACTTGATGTTTATTGTATTTTATCAGTTTAACACTGTTGAAGGCTAACGATAATTTATTCTGCATTATCTTAGTCATAATATTTCTTACTGGGCTAGTTGAGCTCACCCTTTTGCTTTCATTGTTCTCTTTAGGAAATGAGAACATAGCCGGGACTAGTGGGGGAATGGAGTGACGGTCCGAGATGGCTGTTTTAGTAATCCTCACTACTTAGTGTGATAATAAATGTAATGAGGATTGAATTTGAGTTTGGATATTGTCTATGAGATAATATTCATGTAAAAACTCTCAACTCATGTTGTATAATTAAGTTTGTATTTGTATTCTGTACCATGTATTTGGCGACTCAAGATGGGTGATGTATACCTATTTTGGGGGCATCACATTTGGTATCAAAGCTTATGGATATGATCCTTGGCTGAGATGTGAGACTAGAACTAGGAAGGGAGAGACGGGTAATTCCTTCGCTAGTATGACCTACCTAAGTTTATTTGTTATTTAATTGGTCGGTCAGAGTATAGGGATAATATGTGGCATGTCAATTAACCCTTGTTTTGTGGCAGTGTTTGAAAATGGCATCTGATAATGTTGAGATAAGCAATGAATCACATGAAACTGTTGAGTCACCACCGATCAATACCCAGGATAATGTGCATCAGGAAGGCAATAATCCTCAGGTAAACAAAAACACCGACCAGATGATGAACGATGGGATGTTCAGAGGCTTTATATAATTCATGCAACATCATGCGAGAGAGACTCATGTTCAAAATGTAGGTGGAAACACTGGCAACTCTCGGATGGTCACTGCTAAGTAGTTCAAGGAGCTGGGACCACCGGAGTTTTTGGGAAAGCTAGAACCACTCAAGGCAGAGACGTGGATAAAGCAGATCACCAAGATATTTAATGTCTTGGGATGCTGCAAGGAGCAAAAGGTTCCCTTTTCCACCTTCATGTTGAGAGGAGAGGCAAATTACTGGTGGGAATCAGAAAAACCTACTCAGCCTGCCGCACTCAAAATGTCTTGGGAGAAGTTCCAAGAACTGTTCAATGACAAGTACTTTCCCGAAAGTATTCATCACATGAAGGAGGTGGAGTTCATCAAGCTAGAGCAAAACAATATGACCGTGTTGTAGTACAAAGCTAAGTTTACCGAGTTGTCCCGGTTTGTATCCCATTTGGTAGATAATGAGGAGCGTATGACGCGGATGTTTCTAAGAGGTTTAAAACCCGAGATACGTCAATACCTCATTTCTCACAAACTTTTTTTGTATTCAAATGTTGTGAATAGGGCTCAGTTATTGGAGCGCGATAATGATTCAACCCAACCAAGAGAGAGCAGCCGACAAAATGATAATACTAGTGGTAGCAATCATCGAAGCGGTGACAACAAATGTGGAGGGAATCAATATGCCAGAAATGGTAACCACTTCGGTGGTAATCATGGCCAAGATAATAGAAGTGGAAATTTCAAGAAGGGGAGATTCAATAATGATGGAAAGACGTCAGCAGCAACACCTGTTGTTAAGGAAGGAGAACGACCGCCAATCGTACGTTTCAAATGCGGACAGGAGGGACACGTCAGTCCAAACTGCACGATGCAGTTCAAAGCGTGTTACAATTGTGGAAGAAAAGGTTACCTAGCTCGATTTTATTGTGCAGCGAATGTGAGACCCCAAATTTTATGAATAAAGATTTAAATTTCTCAAAATATTTTTTTGAATACTATGGTGTGGATTTGATATAATGTTATAGTTGTGGGTAATATTTATAAATTTTATAAAGTACGCAAGTTGTTATATAATATTCGATTGGTCGAGGAATATTCATTATAACAGAGAATATTCGTATGGCAGCACAATCATTAGTGGACCCCATAACGAAATTATTGTCGGATTGAGAAAATGACAAAAATATTTTTATGAAAATAACGGCGGAAGTTTTACCGTTAACTATTGAAACGCCCGGTGTTAAAAGTACAAAATAATATCGCGGTTTAACGTAGTAGCACAGTATTGATTTTTGATGCTTACGTGAGAAGTCACCGGTTTTGTTCAATTATTACTACATGAATTGTAAGACCCCACTTTTATAAATAAAGATGAATTTTTCTATAAATATTATTTTTGAATATTATGGAATAAATTTGATATAATGTTATAGTTGTGGGTAATATTTATAAATTTTGCAAAGTATGCAAGTTGTTATAAAATATTCGTTTGGTCGGGGAATATTCTTTTGTTAGGGAATATTCGTACAATGGCTCAATCATTGGTGGACCCCAATAAATGTAATTATTATCGGATTGAGAAAACGACAAAAATATTTTATAAAAAATAACTACGGAGGTGTTACCGTTAAAACCGCTGAACTACCCGGTGGTAAAAGTAAAGAATACGATGTCTGGCGTTGTTGCGTAGTATACATGGTATTGATTATTGATGCTTACGTGAGAAGTCACTCAAATATGCTCAATTATTACTACAATAATTGGTTTGTATCATATCTCTTATATTATTGATTCAATTATTGTCACAAAGATCATCTCGATAATATGTTATAGTATTAAATCAATAATTGAGACGACAAGTTATAAATGATTAATAATTGTTGAAAGATTAAATATGTGTTGATGAAAAAAAATGATTTGTGGTAAGTTTGATTATTTTATGGGGGCTCATATGTCATCATCTAAGAGTCTCTTCATCAATAGTATTTACCTTCGTCAATAAGTAATTACCTTCGTCGATAGTAATTACCTTCGTCAATAGTAATTACCCTTGTGAATAGTATTTACCTTCGTTAATAGTAATTACCTTTACCGAGACGTTCGAACCACTTGTCGTTTCACATTACAAAGGCCGAACCACTTGTCGTTTCACATTACAAAAGGCCAAACCACTTTTCTTTTCACATCATTAGTCGCCAAGCCACTTGCCTTTTCACACTAAGCAAAAGCTAAGCTAGAAATCTTCTATAAATAGAGGCCTAGGGCTTCATTATTTTCACTTAATTCATTCAAGCTATAGAGAGAAAAGTATAGAGAGAATAAGAGAGAAAGAAGAAGAGTATTTTGTTACTACACCGCCGCAAGATTCAATCTCCTACCAAATGTAAGGGGTGTTATTCTTTCTTATTCATGAAGAGAACTGCTTGTTATTCCATCACTTATTATTCTCGCTGGAATAACCTCGTGATAATGGTTTTACCCTATACTTGGTGACATTCTTCTATTATTCATTGGAACATCCACATGCATGTGTTTTACACCGGACCGGGTTCCGCTTTTTTATTCTCATTGGAACATCCTCGTGCATGTGTTTTACACCCACTGGTTCCGCCTTTATCATTCTCCGCTGGAATATCTTATCTCGTGTGTTTTACACCGATCTCGTTCCATCTTTATTATTCTGTTGGAACATCCCAGCCGCGTGAATTTCACCCTCGACACGGTTCCGTTATTTATTATTCGCTGAATAACTCATGCATGCGGTCTCGCGCGTGCATGGTGATTTCTTTTGTTATTCCATTCTTTATTATACCCAAATGGTTAAACTTTGACTTCTATACTCCATGAAATTAGTGGAATATCCTTGATATTTGCGTTTCATTCATTATCTTTTCATGAAAATATTCTTCCGATCATTCTTGAATTTTACTCTACAAAAAAAAGATTATCGTGTTGATAATTTGGGCGTTAATAATTCCCCGGATAAAATAATTCTTGAACTTGTTTTATTGAATTCTTATATCATTGTCATCATCCTCATGTTTATATTATGTTGAAAGTCATCTATGGCTCAGTAAGTATGTAGATGGACTTGGTATGATTATGACCAGAGACTATTCTTGTAATCACACGACCGTAATGTTACAAATGATGTGATAAAATCCTCAAAGGGTCAGTAGTGCATTGATGGACGATTGTTGGCATGATCATGACCATTAATGAATACACAACTATTCTTGGCCCGTAGTGCATGAATAATTGTGGTCGTGATACTAAAGAATATCCTCGATCAGTAGTGCGTAAGTGATTCGATGATGTGAATATTTATTAAAGTCGAGTCTCATTATAACAAAGATGAAAACCTTTTAAAACCTAAAAGATAGTAGACTTTATTTTCTACTTGACTCTTTTAATGGATTACATATTCACTTGCAGCTTAAACCGGTTGTCATTGTATTTTATCGCTTTAACATTGTTGAAGACTATTGATAATTTATTCTCGCATTATCTTAGTCATAATATTTCTTCTTTTCGGCTAGTTGAGCTCACCCTTTCTTTCACCGTTTTCTTCGTGAAATGAGAATATAGCCGGGACGAGTCGGGAAACGAGTGATGGTCCTCAAGATAGCATTAGTAGTCCTCACTATTCGTGAAATAGTGTGATAATAATTGTAATGAGGACTCCTTTTTGAGTTTGTATAATATCTAGTAGATTTATTTGTATTTAAACTCACAGCTTTATGTCGTATTGTACACGACAATTATGTTAGTAAGTTGTATTTAAATTACGCACCATGTAAGTGGCACCCAAGATGGGTGATGTATACCTAATTTTGGGGCGCCACAGCTTGGTATCGAGCTTAGGGATATGATCCTGGCTAAGATGTGAGAATAGTACTAGAGGGGAGAGACGGAATACCTTCGCTAGTATGACCTACCTAAGTTTATGTGCTATATTTTATTGGTTGGTCGGAAGATAGGGATAATTTGTTACATGTCAATTAACCTTTTGTTTTGTGGCGATCTCAAAAAATGACATTTGAGAATGTTGATAATAGCAATGGAGCGCAGCGATCGCCGATTCACCACATATCAATAATCGTGGATAATGTGCATCGTGAAGGCGACAATCCTCATGCAAACAACAACATCGACCAAATGATGAATGATCAAAAATGTTCGTGAGGCTTTATGCAATTCATGCAACAAAGAAAGCGAGAGCGACTCTCATCCAAAAACGTAGGTGGAAACACGAAAAACTCTCGAGGCGGTCACCGCTAAACAATTCAAGGAGCTGGGACCACCGGAGTTTAAGGAGAGCCAAAACCACTTCAAGGAAGCATAGATAAAGCAGATTACCAAGATATTTGATGTCTTGGGATGCTCCGAGGAGCAAAAGGTTCCTTTCACGCTTTTATGTTATGCGCGGAGAAAGCGGATTACCGGTGGGAATCGGTAAAAACGACTCAACTTCGCCAGATCAAGATATCTTGGGAGTAGTTCCAGAGTCATTCAAAACGACAAATACTTTCCCGAAAGTATTCGCCACATGAAGGAGGTGGAATTTATCAAGTTGAACAAAACAATATGACCGTGTCGCAATACGAGGCAAAATTTGCGGAGTTATCACGGTTTAAGTCCCCACTTGGTGGATAATGAAGAGAGAATGGCGCGAATGTTTTTAAGAGGTTTGAAGTCGGAGATACGCCAACATCTTATTTCTCATAAAGCGTGTTTTGTATTCGGATGTTGTAAATAGGGCTCGATTAGTGGAACGCGATAATGAGTCAACACAACTAAAAGAGAGCAACCGCAAAATTATAATACCAAATGAGAGTAGTCATCGAAGCGGTGACAACAAGCGTGGAGGAATCAACAAAGCTAGATATGGTAACCACTTTGGGGTGATCGTACAAAACAATAAGAATGGACATTTCAAGAAACGGAGATTCAACAATGGTGGAAAGACGTCAAGACCAAAGACCCATTGTTAAGGAAGGAGAAAACCACCTATCATATGCTTTTAAATGCGGAGGAGAGGACACATCACCAAACTACGCCATGCCAGTCAAAGCATGTTATAATTGTGGAAGAGAAGGTCACTTAGCTCGATTTTGTCGCTTTCAAAGACAAATTCACTAGGATGGAGGCACCAAAGGCCATCCCGTAAAAATTCAAAACCCAGAAGTGCAAGGAGAGCGTTTGTTGTGACCTCCCAAAGAGCAAGGAATCCAAATGAGGTCATCACGGGTAAGCTTATCATAAACTCTAATGAAGTCTATACTTTATTTGATACCGGTTCTACCCATTCTTTTATTTCTCCTACTTGCGCTCATCGATTAAATTTGACTCGAGAAATTAGACTTTGACTTATCTCGTGGAAACTCCGTTGGAGAAACCTTCATTACATCCAATCGCTTATAAGTCTTGTTTGGTTCAAATCGGTACTTCACATTACCCGTCGATCTTATTTCATTAAAAATACTTGCATTTGACGTGATTCTAAGGATTGATTGGTTAACTACTTATCATGCAAAATTGATTGTTTTCGTAAGGTTGTTAGCTTTCATATTCCTAATCAACCTATTATGCTAATTCAAACGACCAAACCATTAAAATCAATCACGGTCATCTCAAGCCATAAAGCTATTCGCTTTATTGAAAAAGCGGATGTCAAGCTTTCTTAGCTCATGTCACGATTTAAATAAAATACGCCGCTTTTTAAACGATATTCCTATTGTTAATAAATTTCCGACGTATTCCCCTCAAGAACTTCTGGCCTACCCCGGGCGTGAAATTGAATTTTGTATCGACCTTGAACCCAAGACAAAACCTATTTCCAAAGCCCCATATCGAATGGCTCTATTGAACTTCGTGATTTAAAGACCCAACCGCAGGAATTGTTAGACATCGGCTTTATTCGCCCCCTAGTACTTCTCCTCGGGGTGCTCTCTGCTCTATTCGTGAAGAAGAAAGATGGGAGTATGCGACTTTGTATTGATTATCGAGTCAATCATGTCACCATCAAAAATAGGTATCCATTGCCACGTATTGATGACCTGTTTGACCATTACCAGCAAGGAGCCAAATTCTTTTCAAAGATTGATCTTCATTCCGATATCACCAATTGAAGATTAGAACCACGACATTCCAAAGACGGCTTTCGTAACTCCCAGACGGGCATTATGAATTCCTAGTCATGTCCTTTGGATTGACTAATGCTCCTCCGCCTTCATGGATATGATGAACCGAGTATTCAAGGAATATTTAGATCACTTTGTGGTCGCTCTTTATTGATGACATCCTTATTTATTCCAAAAGCCGTGAAGATCATGAGCAACACTTGAGGTCGACACTCCAAAAGCTTCGTGAATATAAGCTTTATGCCAAGTTGAAGAAATGCGAGTTCGGCTCAAAGAAGTAGCATTCCTTGGGCACGTGGTATCAAGTCATGGAATATCTGCTGACCCAAAGAAAGATTGAAGCTATTCAAAGTCGGGAACAACCTAAATCGATGGACCGGTACGTAGCTTTCTCGGTTTAGTTGGTTATTATCGGAGATTCGTGGAAGGATTTTCTCGAATCGCTACTCCATCGACTCAAATTTACTCGGAAAGATACAAAGTTCGGTTGGAGCGAAGAATGTGAGAAGAGTTTTCCGTAACTTAAGAGGAGACTTATTTCAAAGACTGCTCGACAATACCATCCGCTCGGAGGGATTTGTCATCTACAAAGGATGCTTCTAGGCAAAGGGTTGGGATGTGTTCTTATGCAACATGGAAAAGTTATAGCTTACGCCTCGCGACAACTCAAAGAATATGAGAGGAATTATCCTACTCATGATCTAGAGTTATAAGCAAATTGTCTTCTTGCACTTAAAATTTGGAGGCATTACTTGTATGGGAGAGAAAGTGGAGATCTTTACTGGATCATAAAAGCCTCAAATATTTCTTCACTCAAAAGGAACTCAACATGCGACAACGACGTTGGCTTGAACTGCTGAAAGATTATGATCATACCATCCAATACCATCCTCGAAAAGCGAACGCGTAAATGGACGCATTGAGTGAAAATCATATGCAAGTACGAGTGCGATATTGTCAACGCAAAGGCCCATTTTGTGTGACTTGCAAAGGATGGAGATAGAGTTAAAGACTCTGTGGGACGCATGTGATGATAACGAGTATACACGAGTAAACCGACTTTTAATCGATAAAGTTAAAGTCGCTCGAAGCTACTGCATCTAGAGTCGATGCGCGTATGAGGAAGAAAGTGCAAGAAGGTGCTATACCTTGAGCAAGAATCGATGAAGAAGGAATACTTGAGTCAACTCCGCACTTTGTGTTCCTAACGACCCCGATTTAAAAGTATAATATCATGATGGAGGCGCACAACACACCATTTGCAATCCATCTCGGGAGTACCAAAATGTATCATGATATTCGCCATACATTTTTTGTGGAGCAATATGAAGAGAGAGATAGCGCTGCTTATCTCAAGGTGTCTAACTTGTCAACGAGTTAAAGCGAGCATCATCAGTACCAAAAGGTCCATTGCAAACCACTTGAAATTCCGAGAATGGAAGTGGGAGCACATTACCATGGATTTCGTTACTGCGGTCTTCCTAAGGTTTCTCAAGGCATTGATGCGATTTGGGTCATTGTTGATAGATTGACCAAGTCTCGCTCATTTCTTACCGATACGAGAAACTTATACACTTTAACGCCTTGCTCAGTATGTACATAAACGAGATTGTAAGATCGCATGGTATGCCTAAGATCCATAGTTTATGATCGAGACCCAAGATTCACTTCACGATTTTGGGTTAGTTTGCAAAAAGCTATGGGCACAGACTTCACGATTTAGCTTCGGCATATCATCCTCGAGACGGACGGACAATTGGGAGAGGACTATTCAAACTCTTGAAGATCTATTAAGACTCGTGTCCTTGATTTCAAGGGAGTTGGGACAAGTTCTTACCATTGGTGGAGTTTTCCTACAACAACAGCTTATCAAGCAAGTATTGACATGGCTCCATTCAAGCGTTGTATGGAAGAAAGTGTCGTTCTCCAAGATGTTTGGGATGAGGTGGGTGAAGCAACGTTGTTGGGACCGGAGTTGGTACGTATGACTACGGAAAAATTCAAACGATCCGACAACGTATAAAAACCTCACAAAATCGACAAAGAGTTATCTTGATCTTCATCGAAAGGACGTGGAATTCGATATAGAGATCATGTGTTGTTAAGAGTTGCTCCATGGAAAGGAGTTACAAGATTTGGAAAGAGAGGAAAACTTAATCCTCGATTCATCTGGTCCATTTTTAATCCTCGATCGAGTAGGAACTGTGGCCTATAGACTCGCTTTACCGCCAAATATGTCTCGTGTTCATAACGTTTTTCACATATCTATGTTACGTAAATATGTGAAAGACCCAAACCATATTATTGAGTTAGAACCGCATTTAAATAGCGGAAGATTTGACGTATGAAGAGGTTCCTGTTCAAATTTTGGATAAGAAGGAACATATTCTACGCTCCAAGGTTATACCTCAAGTCAAAGTTTTATGGAGGAACCACGATGTTAAGGAAATGACTTGGGAGTTAGAATCTGAAATGAAATCAAGGTATCCTTACCTCTTCGACATACCAGGTACGTACCCTAATTTCAAGGGCGAAATTTCATAAGAAGGGGAGGTTGTAAGACCCCAACTTTTATAAATAAAGATGAATTTTTCTATAAATATTATTTTTGAATATTATGGAATAAATTTGATATAATGTTATAGTTGTGGGTAATATTTATAAATTTTGCAAAGTATGCAAGTTGTTATAAAATATTCGTTTGGTTCAGGAATATTCTTTTGTTAGGAAATATTCGTATAACGGCTCAATCATTGGTGGACCCTACAATGTAATTATTGTCGGATTGAGAAAATGACAAAAATATTTTATAAAAAATAACTACGGAGGTGTTACCGTTAAAACTGTTGAACTACCTACCCGGTGGTAAAGTAATAAAGAATACGCTGCGGTCGTTAAGAAGTAGCACACGGATTGATTATTGATGCTTACGTGAGAAGTCACTCAATTATGCTCAATTATTGCTACGATAATTGCTTTGTATCATATCTCTTATATTATTGATTCAATTATTGTCACAAAGATCATCCTCAGATAATATGTTATAGTATTAAATCAATAACCGAGACGACAAGTTATAAATGATTAATAATTGTTGAATGATTAAATATGTGTTGATGAAAAAAAATGATTTGTGGTAAGTTTGATTATTTTATGGGGGCTCATATGTCATCATCTAAGAGTCTCTTCATCAATAGTATTTACCTTCGTCAATAGTAATTACCTTCACAATAGTAATTACCTCTTGTGAATAGTATTTACCTTCAATCGATAGTAATTACCTTCGTCAATAGTAATTACCCTTGTGAATAGTATTTACCTTCGTTAATAGTAATTACCTTTACCAGACGTCGAACCACTTGTCGTTTCACATTACAGGCGTTGAACCACTTGTCGTTTCACATTACAAAGCGTCGAACCACTTGTCGTTTTCACATTACAAAGCGTCCGAACCACTTGTCGTTTTCACATTACAAAAGCGTCAAACCACTTTTCTTTTCACATCATTAGCCGTCAAGCCACTTGCCTTTTCACACGGCGGTCTGCTAAGCTAGAAATCTTCTATAAATAGAGGCCTAGGGCTTCATTATTTTTCACGAATTCATTCAAGCTATAGAGAGAAAAGTATAGAGAGAATAAGAGAAAGAAGAAGAGTATTTTGTTACTACACCGTCTTTGCGAGATTCAATCTCCTACCAAATGTAAGGGGTGTTATTCTTTCTTATTCATGAAGAGAACTGTTGTTATTCCATCGCTTATTATTCTGCTGGAATAACTTTTGTATACGTGGTTTACCCTATACTTGGTGACATTCTTCTATTATTCTCATTGGAACATCCATGCGTGTGTTTTACACGGACCGGTTCCGCCTTTATTATTCTCGTTGGAACATCCATGCATGTATTTTACACCGACTGGTTCCGCTTTTATCATTCTCATTGGAATATCCTATCTGTGTGTTTTACACCAGATCTGGTTCCATCTTTATTATTCTGTTGGAACATCCTATCGGTGTGAATTTCACCTGACCTGGTTCCGTTATTTATTATTCTGTTGGAATAACCTGTCTGTGCGGTCTATCGCATGCATGGTGATTTCTTTTGTTATTCCATTCTTTATTATACCCAAATTGGTTAAAACTTTGACTTCTATACTCCATGAAATTAGTGGAATATCCTTGATATTTGCGTTTCATCCAAAGATCTTTCATGAAAATATTCTTCCGATCATTCTTGAATTTTACTCTACAAAACAAAGATTATCGTTGATAATTTGGGCGTTAATAATTCCCCGGATAAAATAATTCTTGAACTTGTTTTATTGAATTCTTATATCATTGTCATCATCCTCATGTTTATATTATGTTGAAAGTCATCTCATGGCTCTCAGTAGTGCATAGATGGACTTGGTATGATTATGACCAGAGACTATTCTTGTAATCATGACCGTAATGTTACAAATGATGTGATAAAAATCCTCGATGGTCAGAGTAGTGCATTGATGGACGCTTGTTGGCATGATCATGACCATTAATGAATACACAACTATTCTTGGCCCATAGTGCATGAATAATTGTGGTCGTGATACTAAAGAATATCCTCGTCAGAAGTAGTGTGTGGGGTGATTCGATGATGTGGAATATTTATTAAAGTCGAGTCTCGGCTATAACGATGATGAAAACCTTTTAAAACCTAAAAGATAGTAGACTTTATTTTTTACTTGACTCTTTTAATGGATTACATATTCACCGCAGCTTAAACCGGTTTTCTATTGTATTTTATCGGTTTAACATTGTTGACTACTATTGATAATTTATTCTCGCATTATCTTAGTCATAATATTTCTTCTTGGGCTAGTTGAGCTCACCCTTTCTTTCACCGTTCTCTTCAGAAATGAGAATATAGCCGGACGAAGTCTGGGAAACGAGTGATGGTCCTGAAGATAGCATTAGTAGTCCTCACTATTCCGTGAAATAAAGTGATAATAATTGTAATGAGGACTCCTTTTTTGAGTTTGTATAATATCTAGTAGACGATATTTGTATTTAAACTCACGCTTATGTCGTATTGTACCTTACGCTTATGTTAGTAAGTTGTATTTAAATTACGTACCATGTAAGTGGCGACCCAAGATGGGTGATGTATACCTAATTTTGGGGGCATCACAGTAATTGTTGCATAGTATCTCACATTATTGAATTCAATTATTGTTGATATTTTATATATTATTAAATCAATAATTGAGATAACAAAGTTATTAATATTATTATTTGCAATATTAACGATGTTTAGAAGTTCTGTCAAGGAGAGGTTTGGTCACCTAATTGTGCACCAATAGGGAGAAATCCTTATTGGAAAGCCCCCTCTTTCCTGGGAACGACCTGGTCGATTAATAGTGTGAATTATAATAATGATGATGAATTTTGTTTTATTATTATTATAAATGTAATAAAACAGAAAACTTTTTATATAAAATAGAATACTTTTTATAAAGTTTTGTTTTATTTGATTATAAATAGAATATAATATATTTTATTTTTTCATAGTGTTTGCATAGTGCCTGTATAGTGTTTGCATAGTAAAATCTTTTTATATAAAACAGAATACTTTTATAAAGTTATCTATTTTATTAGATTATAAATAGAATATACTATATTTTATTATGCATAGTGTTTGCATAAGGCTGCATAGTGTTTGTATAGTAAAATATTTTTATATAAAACATAATACTTTTATAAAGTTATCTGCTTTATTAGATTATAAATAGAATATATTATATTTTATTATACATAGTGTTTGCATAAGCGCTTTGCATAGTGTTTACATAGTAAAAAATTTTTATATAAAAAACAGAATACTTTTATAAAGTTATTTGTTTTATTAGATTTAAAATAAAATATATAAATATATATATATATATATATATATATATATATATATATATTTGCATAGTATCCTTTACATTCTCCTATAAATAGGATGTTTAGTTAGAATTGAAAATCACACCGTAAGTTCAGAGAATTCTTCTTCTATAATCTTGAGCGTATTTATTTAGAGTTTAAGAAAGCTTTGAGTGTAGAAAATAGTGCAAGTTTTCTTCAAGTATATCCCCGCCCTACCCGTCAGAGTACTCTTCTTTTTAAGGTAAGGGGTATTATTTCTTTCGTATTCATGAAGAGAATTATTTTCTTTCAATACTCGTAAGGGGTATTATTTCTTTCGTATTCATGAAGAGAATTATTTTCTTTCAATACTTGTAAGGGGTATTATTTCCTTCGTATTCATGAAGAGAATTATTTTCTTTCAATACTCGTAAGGGGTATTATTCTTTCGTATTCATGAAGAGAGTTATTTTCTTCAATACTCTTAAGGGTTGTTATTCCATTCTTTATTAATATGTTGAATAACTTTTATGCAAGTCAAATCGCATACATGATGAAATTCTTCCATTATTCCATTCTTTATTATTATGTTGAATAACCTATCTATCTGAGTACCGCATACATGGTGAAATTCTTCTCATTATTCCATTTTTATTATTCTTGGAATAACTCAGATGTGCTGGTCTATCGCATGCACGTGAATTTTATTGTTATTCCATTCTTTATTATTCATTGAATAACTCATGCATGCATGATCTATCGCATGCCCAGTGAATTCTCACCATTATTCCATTCTTTATTATTCATTGCAATAACTCATGCATGCGGTTACATCGCATGCACGGTAAATTCTGTTGTTATTCCATTCTTTATTATTCATTGGAATATCTTATGCATGCGGATTACGCATGACCTAGTTCCATTCTTTATTATTCATTTGAATATATTACGTGCATGCGGTTTACGCATGACACGGTTCCATTATTTATTATTCTATTGGAATAACATGTCTGCGCGGATTATTCGCCTCGGTGAATTCTTCTATTATTCCATTCTTTATTATTACATTGGAATAACTTTAATCATGTGGATTATCGCATGCGTGGTGAATAATCCTTCGTATTCATTCCTTATTAATTTGTGGAAATGATCTGTCTACGTGGATTACCGCATGGAGGGCAAAAATCCATTTGCAGTTTCATATATTCTATTATACTCAGTTGGTTAAAGTTTTGGCTTCTATACTCCATGAAATTAGTAGAATATCCTAGATATTTGCGCTTCATCCAGTATCTTTTTATGGAAATATTCTTTTGAGCATTCTTGAATTTTACTCCACGAAGAAGTATCATGTTGACAATTTGGACGTTATTGATTTTTGGATAAACTAAAATTTTAAATCTTTAAAATTTATCCTTGAACTTGTTTTATTGAATTATTATGTCATTGTCATCATCCTCATGGTTATATTGTGATGAAAGTCATCTTTGGCTTACTTGCATAGATGGACTTGGTATGATTACTGTGACGCCCCCAAAATAGGTCCATTCCATCCAACCCATTTTGAGTCGCCAAATACATGGTGCAGAAATAACTACAACTTTATTAATATATTTGTCATGCAAAATACGACAACATATATACTGTGAGTTTAGATATAATTATCGTCTTCTAGACAATATACATACTCAAATAAATCCTCATCACAATTATTTATACATTATTTTACAAAAATGGTGAGGACTACTAAACAACTCTCTCTGTAACCTTCATTCCATACCCCTACGACTAGTACTGCGCTACATTCTCGCCTCCCGAGAAGAAAAATGGAACAACAAGGAAAAGGGTGAGCTCAACTAGCCCAAGAAAGAATATTATGACTAAGATAATATACAACAAATTATCGTTAGTCTTCAACAGGAAAAATCTAATAGAATACAATAGACAAATCGAATTTTAAATCAATATTCGCAATGCGAAAATAATAATTCATTAGAAGAGTTAAGTAGAGAATGCAAACTACTATCTTCTATGTATGAATTTAAAAGTTCATCGTCGATATTTTATCCCTCAGAACATCAATCAATATATATCTCGAATCAAATATTCATCTTTGCACTACTGTGCCAAAGATATTCATCATTAGTCATGTTCATCTAAACACTGCTTCATCTTTGCACTACGGGCCAAAGATATTAATCAGTCGGTCATGTTCATCTCAACACTTGTTCATCTTTGCACTACAGGCCAAAGATATTCATCAAGAAATCATTCATCTTTGCACTACAGGCCAAAGATATTCAGTAATATCATCATTTAGGACTGAGGATGATGAAAAATATTTTAAAGGAAACGAATCCAGTGAAACAAAAGAACAAATATTAAGGATTCGTATTTCAACTATTTCATGTCCAAAAATACCTCGTAAATAATCATAGTGGTGTAAAATTCAAGAATGATCAAAACATGGATACAATCAAAACTAGTATCCAGAATAGATATTTTGGACAAAAAGAAGAAATTTCATTTTTCGGTGAATAGTGCCGTATTCGTGAATAGTGCCGTATACGTGAATAGTAACTTCGACACCAAAAGATAGAAATTTCACAAAAAACATCTTCACGCTTCATGAATAGTACTCGTGAATAGTAACTCGTGAATAGTAACTCATGAATAGTAACTCGTGAATAGTAACTCGTGAATAGTAACCCCGACATGAAAAAGTTCCAAATTTGATAAAAATTTCCAACCAATATTTCGGCATAATGATATTGAAGAAATAATATCATTTTCGAATAAAATAACATCCCTTACCTCACAAAGACAGTACTTCTAGTTGAAACACCGGATATAGACTATGACTTGAACTTGCACCGTATAGCAACACTCAAAGTATACTCACAAGAATACGCTCAATATATCGAGAGAGAAAACTTCAGTTTCTGGTGTGATTTTCAATTCTAACATAAGCACCCTATTTATAGGAAAATGCTTAGAACACCAAAGTAGAAAATTTAATAAATTAATATTATAATTTTTCCACAACTTCATACACACACTAACAATCTGAATTCAGCCTCCTTATCACATGTTAAATGAGTTTCAAAAATGGAAAAAACGTTTTTGTAATTAAAAATATTTTAAACTTCCAAAAATCAATTATTTCGGAACTCCGAAACTTCAATAATTCATAATAAATAGCCCTTTTGTCAAAAAATTCGAATCTCGCGAGTTTTTATAGGAAATTCAATTCTCTACAACTTTACAGAAGAAAGAATTTCCAAATTCCAAACAGAAATTGACCGAAATACACAAACGGGCGATTTTACAGGCTATAATCAAATTTCGGTCAATAATTGTGTCCACCAACACACAAAATATGTGTTAAACATTTAATGCTACAAAAATACTCTTCCTCCTCATATACTCATATATCCCACATTCATTATAAAAATATCACCGTTAATATATTATTAAAATAATATAATTAAATGAATTATTTTATCAGAAAAAGATAAAATATTAATTTTCAACAATTGTCATTTTAAAAATTTTCTCCATCTATATCCACATAAAATCAATATTTTCCTCATCATATGAATCAATAATTAATTATTCACAAATAATATTACAAAATCACAATATTGACAACCAGTGCGCCTCAGGAAAGAGGGGCTTTCCAATAAGAATTTCTCCTTCTTGGTAGCCGCAATTAGGTGACCAAACCTCTCCTTAGACGAACTTTCTAGACATTGCCAATAATGTTATCTAATAATATTATTCAGATAATATGAATTATTGCTTCGATAATAAAAAATACTGTGTAATGACAATTATTGAAACAACAGCAATATAAAATATCAACGCAACAATTATTGAATCAATAAAATAAAATACTGAACAGTAATTACTGTAACAATTATTGAGTAGTGCCTTCTTACGTAAGAATCAATAATTGGTGCAATACCGTGTGCTACTATTCAACAACGCGTATTAGTGTGTTTTAACCACCGGGTATTCCAACAGTATTAACGGTAACAACTACGCCGTTATTTATAAACAACTTATATTTTTCATTTTCTTCATCCAATCGCTTTCACATGGGGCCCACAAAAGATCAAGCTATTGTATATTAATATTCCCCGACAAGATTTAATATTCCACGACCAAACGAATATTCCCAAACAATAATGAATATTTTATAACCACTTGCTTATTTTGAAATATTTATATTTTACCCATAACTATCCACATTAATCAAATCAACCCTTACTATTTCAAAATAATAAATAGAGGAAATTCCTTTTATTTAAAAAATTCGGTCTTACAATTATGATCGAGATTATTCGGTATAATCATGACTGTAATGTTATAAATGATGTGGTAAAAGTCATCGGTGACTGTAGTGCATTGATGGGCGCTTTTTAGGTATTATTATGACCGAGGATTATTCGGTATAGTCATGACCATTGATGATTTAATGAATATCCTTGGCCCGTAGTGCGAGGATGACTCGATGATGTGGTTTATTTATTAAGTCGAGTCTCAAAATGATAAAAATTGATGAAAACATTTTAAATCATAGAAGATAGTAGATATCATGCTCTCTACTTGACTCTTCTAATGGATTGCTTATTCACCGCAGCTTAAACTTGATGTCCATTGTATTTTATCGCTTTAACATTGTTGAAGACTAATGATAATTTATTTTGCATTATCTTAGTCATAATATTTCTTACTGGGCTAGTTGAGCTCACCCTTTTGCTTTCATTGTTCTCTTCAGGAAATGATAACGTAGCCGGGACTAGTCGGGAAACAGAGTGATGGTCCGAGATGGTGTATTAGTAGTCCTCACTATTCTATAAAATAGTGTGACAATAAATGTAATGAGGACTCTATTTGAGAGTGGATATTGTCTAGAAGGAAATATTCCTGTTTAAACTCTCAGCTATGTTTTATCGTATATTATACGACGTTTGTATAATTAAGTTTGTATTTGTATTCTGTACCATGTATTTGGCGACTCAGAATAGGTGATGTATACCTATTTTGGGGGTGTCACAGCGAAGACAAGTCCAATTGGGACAGAGGCACCAAAGGTCATCCCAGAGAAGTCAAAGCCGGTAGTTTAAGGGAGAGCGTTTGTCGTAACCTCCCAAAAATTAAGGAACCCAAACGATGTTATCATGGGTAAGCTAATCATAAACTCTTGCGAAATCTATACCTTATTTGATACTAGTTCTACCCATTCTTTTATTTCTCCTACTTGCGCTCAACGTTTAAATTTAACTCTGGAGATTTTAGACTTTGATTTATCTGTTGCAACTCCATTGGGAGAAACCTTCATTACATCCACTGTTTATAAGTCTTGTTTGATTCAAATCGATAACCGCATGTTACCTGTCGATCTTATCTCTTTGAAAATACTTGCATTTGATGTGATTTTAGGGATTGATTTGTTAACTACTCATCATGCTAAAATCGATTATTTTCATAAGGTTGTTAGCTTTCATATTCCTAACCATCCTATTATGAGAATTCAAGCAACCAAACCACTAAAAGTTAATCACTGTCATATTAAACCATAAAGCTATTCGTTTATTGAAAAATGGATGTCAAGCTTTTTAGCCCATGTAACAGATTTAAACAAAAATACGTTAGATTTGAATGATATCTCTATTGTTAATAAATTTCCTGACGTATTCCCTGAAGAACTTCCTGGCCTACCCCCAGAGCGTGAAATCGAATTTTGTATCGACCTTGAACCTGATATATAACCCATTTCTAAAGCCACATATCGAATGGCTCCTATTGAACTTCAGGAGTTAAAAACCCAACTGCAAGAATTGTTAGACATCGGTTTCATTCGTCCTAGTACGTTTCCTTGGGGTGCTCCTACTCTATTCGTAAAGAAGAAAGATGGAAGTATGCGAGTTTATATTGATTATCGGGAGTTGAATCATGTCACCATCAAAAGTAGGTACTCGTTGCCTCGCATTGATGACCTGTTAGACCAGTTGTAAGGCGCCAAATTCTTTTTAAAAATTGATCTTCGTTTCGGATATCATCAATAAAAGATTAAAACTGATGAAATTCCAAAGACTGCTTTCAGAATTCAGTACGGGCATTACGAATTCCTAGTCATGTGTTTTGGATTGACTAATGCTCCTGCTGCCTTCATGGATATGATGAACTGAGTATTCAAGGAATATTTGGATCATTTCATGGTTGTCTTTATTAATGACATCCTCATATATTCCAAAAGCCGTGAAGATCATGAGGAACACTTAAGGCTGATACTCCAAAACCTTCGTGAAAAAAAACTTTACGCCAGGTTGAAGAAATGCAAGTTCTGGCTTGAGGAAGTAGAATTCCTTGGGCACGTGATATCGAATCACAGAATATCTGTTAACCCAACAAAGATTAAAGCAATTTAAAGCTCGGAGCCACCTAAGTCAGTAATCGAAGTACGTAGCTTTCTAGGCTTAGATGGTTCTTATCGGAGATTCGTGGAAGGATTTTCTCGAATCTCTACTCCATTAACTAAGCTGACTGGAAAAGATATAAAATTTGGTTGGAGCGAGGAATGTGAGAAGAGTTTTCAAGAACTCAAGAGGAGACTCATTTCAGCACCTATTCTGACAATACCATCTGGTTCGTAGGGATTTGTCATATACAGTGATGCTTCAGGCAAAGGTTTAGGATGTGTTCTCATGCAACATAGGAAAGTCATAGCCTATGATTGACGACAACTCAAAGAATATGAGAGGAATTATCCTACTCATGATCTAGAGTTGGCAGCTGTCGTTTTCGCGCTTAAGATCTGGAGGCATTACTTGTATGGGGAGAAAGTGGAGATCTATATGGATCACAAAAGCCTCAAATATTTCTTCACCCAAAAGGAGCTCAACATGAGGCAACGACGTTGGCTCGAGCTATTGAAAGATTATGATCATACCATTCAATACCATCCTAGAAAAGAGAACGTAGTAGCTGACACATTGAGTAGAAGATCATATGCGGGTACGAGTGCGATATTGTCGACGCAAAGACCCATTTTGTATGACTTACAAAGGATGGATATAGAGTTAAAGACTCTAGTGACCCACGTGATGATGGCAAATATACGAGTAGAACCGACTTTAATCGATAAAGTTAAAGCTGCTCAAGCTACATACCTGGAGCTGATGCGTATGAGGAAGAAAGTACAAGAAGGTGTTATCTCGGAAGCAAGAATCGATGAAGAAGGAATACTTCGAGTTAACTCCAGACTTTGTGTTCCTAACGACTCTTACTTGAAGTATAAAATCATGATGGAGGCGCACAATACACCATTTGTAATCCATCTTAGGAGTACCAAAATGTATCATAATCTTCGACATACATTTTAGTGGACCAATATGAAGAGAGATAGCGGAGTTTATCTCAAGGTGTTTAACTTGTCAACATGTCAAGGCATAGCATCAAGTGCCAAAAGGACCATTGCAACAATTTTAAATTTCAGAATGGGAGTGGGAGCAAATTACCATGAATTTTGTTATTGGTCTTCCCAAGGTTTCTCAAGGCATAGATGCGATTTGGGTTATTATCGATAGATTGACCAAGTATGCTCATTTCTTATCTATACGAGAAACTTATTAACTTGAAAGTCTTGCTCGTATATACATAAATGATATTGTAAGACTGCATGGTATGCCAATATCCATAGTTTCTGATTGAGACCCAAGATTCACTTCATGATTTTGGGTTAGTTTGCAAAAAGCTATGGGCATGGATTTACGATTTAATTCAGCATATCATCCTCAAACGGATGGGTTGTCAGAGAGGACTATTCAAACTCTTGAAGATTTATTAAGACTCTGTGTCCTTGACTTCGAAGGAAGTTGGGACAAGTTCTTGCCATTGGTGGAATTCTCCTACAACAACAGTTATCAAGCAAGTATTGGCATGGCTGCATTCGAGGCGTTGTATGGATGCAAGTGTCGTTCTCCAGTATGCTGGGACGAGGTGGGTGAAGCAACGTTGTTGGGACCGGAGTTGGTACGTATGACAATGGAAAAGATTCATATGATCCGACAATGTATAAAAACATCACAAGATCGACAAAAGAGTTATGCTGATCTTCATCGAAAGGACGTAGAATTCAATGTTGGAGTGTAACGCCCCAGAAAATCGAAACCTTGTAAATACTTTTAATAATGAATAAAATAATATTATTTATTATTATTACGTATGGATAAGATGAATGTCGTTCTATAACCTAGAAACGTTGGAATGTCGTAGTATTTTAACTACGTGAATGAATTAAAGTGTTTGAATTTCTAAGACGAAAATAAAAGCTTTCCGAGAAATTTTCTGAAAAATACTATTCATCGATTTCTGCTCGGGAATTATTTTTGAACTTCCGAGAAAACGTAACGTTATAATATCAACGTGAGATGGATTATGTAATAATAATCTAAGTATGAAAGACGTAATATTTCGCATGCGGACTTAATTTGGGAACGTTAGGTTTATTAAGCATTAAGGAAAGAAAGTTATAATCATATGATGCGTATGCATTATACGAGGTAATGAACGTAAGTATAATACGACGTATTATACTATTAAGAATGGAGAATGAAATAATGTATATTACGAATTAATATATGAGCTAGCATATGAGAATTATACGTGGTTTATATATATTAAGATTCTTAATTAAAGGTAATGGACTTGTAGGATTATTAGCTTAATGGTAGAAGTCCAATAGAATGTGATACTCAAGCCCAAGTTTTTGATAAATCATAAGTCCAATCTATTTGTAGCATAAGCCCAACAAGAAATTAGTTTGATTAGTTAACAAGCCCAATGACTAAGTCATGATCCATGGGGCAAACCAAGAGAGAAATGGGTAGACTTCATGGGCAAAAAAATTGTGTGATGAGCAAGTGTTGTGCTAGACAAGAAAGGAATAGTAAGGAGGTGGAGGTTGAGGAGGTTAGTTGAGGAGGTGGATTAAAGGAAGTGGGATGGCTTTATGTCCATAATGCCCTAACTTAGGATTTCCTATAAATAGAGAAGCCTCACTTCATTTGTTGTTTGATAAAATTTCTCTCAACTCCTCTCAAGATAAGCAACTTAATTGTTAGAGAAAATAAGCCACATAAGCACTTATAAGTCATTTCAACCTTTGCTAGATTTTCCAAAATGAAGTGAAGTAATAGTCTTCAAGGGTAAGACTCATGTCTATTATCTTTATCTCTTCTATGATACGATTTATAGAGAAGTGGGATTGTTTGATAATAACATGTAATAAGTCATTGATGAATGAACTTAAGCCGAATAAGTTGAATAAGCAACTTGAACCTAAATAAGTTGATAAACTTGTGAAGAACTTGTCATATGTTTGTCATATGATGTTAGTATGTTCAATATAGTATGAGAACATTGATTGATGGACTTAAGTTCATAGTAAGCCATAAGCATGAGAATTTGTAGTTCATAAGTTAAATAAGTCATTGACTTATGAGAATAAGTCAAAACCTACTTTGTTAATAAGTTGGTGTAATAAGTAACTTAAAATGTTCATGTGTTGGTTAAAATCCATTTAGAATGATTAGTAATGAGGTATTGCCGGAATCCACACGATTAGACGTTAATCGTCCAATTCATGACATTCTCGGAATGGAAGTCGTATTTTGTGTTTGAAGTCGGAAACGTTGGTTTTTGATGGAGACAAGTCATATTTGGCATTATAGAGCTGCGGACTCAAAAATGACCGAATTCCAACTTAGAACGAAGAAACGAGCATTGAACGTTCACGAACGTTTATTATTTTCGTTAAAAATGAACTAATAGGTAAAATTTTAGCAAAAAAAGTCAAATATATAAAATTCTTGTATGAACGCATAGAGTATGTAATTTGTGAACTGTAGGCTTTTGAACGAGCCAATTCAGTATTATAACAAAGAAGTTATGCATCCGGGAAGTTCACAAAATTTAAAATCTGCAAAAATTATCTGAGGCACAGAGTCCGCACCGCAGCGCGACTCACAGCCTTAAAGCGTGCACCGCACCGTGAGGCTGGAACCGAGCATACTGCTAACTCGCGCCGCAGCACGAGATGAGGAGCTAAGTGTGGCACCACTGTAAGACCCCGAATTTTATGAAATAAAAGTATTCAATTTTTCTCTTCAGTAAATGGTTAAATTGATAAAAGTTAAAGTTAAGGGTGATATATGAAATTTTTTTCAAAATACGCAAGGGGGTATAAAGTATTCATTATTGTTAGGGAATATTCGTTTGGTCGTGGAATATTCTTTTCGCGCTTGGAATATTCGTATTTACGGCCACAGCCTATTTAGGGGCCCCATAACGTAATAACTGGCTTGGATGAAGAAAACGACAAAATTAAGTTTTTATAAATAACGACGTAATCGTTATCAATTAACACTGTTGGAATACCCGGTTGGTAAAGTCAAGTAATACGCGTTGTTGCACAGTAGCACACGGTATTGCACAGTATTTTTTTCAATTATTGATTCTTACGTGAGAATGCACTACTCAATAATTATTACGATAATTATTGCTCAAGATATTTTATTTTATTGATTCAATAATTGCTGCGTTGGTATTTTATATTATTCTTGTTTCAATAATTGTCACCGCACAAAGATATTTCCATTATCGATCAATAATTCATATTATTTGAATAATATTATTAGATAACATTATTGGCAATGTCTAGAAAGTTCTGCTCTAAGGAGAGGTTTGGTCACCTAATTGCGGCGCCAATGAAGGAGAGATCCTTATTGAAAGCCCCTCTTTCTGAGGCTGCGCACTGGTTTGTCATAATTGTGATTACGTAATATTATTTGGGAATAATTAATTATTGATTTATATGATAAGAAAATATTTATTTGATATGGATATAAATGATGGATTTATTTATTTATGTGGTTATAAATGAAGGAATTAATGTTGAGGTATTTTATCAAGATTTTTGTTTGGAATGAAGGTATTAAAAATTAAACCGGTGTTTTTTGAGATATATTATGTGAGTTATAATTTTAATCCGACCGCTGATCGTTGTAATTTTTGGATATGTTATACATATATAAGTTGAGTATATTTCCACAAATTTTGAACCGTTAAAAATGAACGTATGATTTGTTATGAATTTTAAGAGGTAACTGATTCGAAAATTAGGTTTTGGTAGAAAATTCTAGAATTGAGTGGGCCCCACTCTTGGTTGTTGGGGAAGATGGCTGATTTTTGGTGGGTGGAATTAGTAGCGGGTAAAGCCATCGGGTAGCAGGTCAAGTCTGCTTCGGCGGGCTAACATTTCCTATAAATAGAAGGCTAAGTTAGAATTGAAAATCACACCGTAAACAAAGTTTTCTCTTTCTCTCTCTAGATTATTGAGTGTAATTTGTGAGTATTTAGATACTTGGTGAGTTGATATTCATCGATGCAAGTTTCCTTCAATAATATATCCGATATCCCGTCGGAAGTCTTTGCTCTTTTGAGGTAAGGGATAGTAAGGGATATTATTTTTTTCGTAATGATATTATTTCTTCAATATGATTATCTTTGAAATGTTGATCCAAGTTTTATCAAATTTGGAACTTTTTCATGTCCTGGGTTACTATTCATGAGTTACTATTCACGAGTTACTATTCATGAGTTACTATTCACGAATTACTATTCACGAGTACTATTCATGAAGCGTGAAGATGTTTTTGTGGAATTTCTATCTTTTGGTGTCTGAGTTACTATTCACGATACTCGGACTATTCACGATATCTGACACTATTCACGAATCACGACACTATTCAATTCAAAAATGAAAATTTTTCTTTTCGTCTAAAATATCTATTCTGGATACTAGCTTTGATTGTATCCATGTTTTGATCATTCTTGAATTTTACACCACTATGATTATTTTGAGGTATTTTTGGATGTATAGATTGAGAGTTATGAATTTTATGAGAAAAGACTATTTTAAAAGTAACCGCTTATAACTCCTTGCATGTTAACTCCAAAATGGATGAAATTTTTATTGAGAGTACATCTATATAATATCGATTAGTACTCAGAAATTTCAAATTTTTGGATAAAAGTACAATTTATGATAAATGTTTAAATATTAAATGGTTTTAGCCATATGAAAAATAGTAAATGAATTTTTAAAATTTCGAGAAAAATATATATTCAATATGGAACTATTTTATACTAAATCCCGGAAAAGAAATATTTTTAGAACTGATTTGGTATTTTTCATGAAAATGTTCTAGTTTATGAGTAAATGAATTAAATATGTTATGTGACGTAAGAAAATTGGAAAATATGATTTATTGGCTTGAGAATCATATATGAGATATATCTGATTTTTATGAGGGTTTTGGTTAATGATGATGAAATCTTATGAGTTTGGCATTTTTAGATGATTAAATGCATTAATTATTAAAGTGTAAATAATTGGATTAAATTATTTATAAGTTTGAGAAATGATTAAAATATTATTATAATATTAATAATATTAGATTATGAGATTTCTAAGTGATTTATAACATTTGGATTAAGGTGTTATAAATATGGATATGAATTTTATTATGAAACTTTATCTTTTCGTGTCGAGAGTTACTATGCACGATATACGGGACTATGTATTTAATACGGGTACTATTCACAACAAATTGGTTTCTTCTCGACCAAATTATCGTTGATTTATGAATCTTACTCTTGAAATTAAAACCATATTTTGATTATATTATTTTTATATAACATTCTTATAACCCTAATGATGATATTTCTCTTTGACTTGAGTGTAAAGATGGGTAGATTATTGGTATGATCGTGACCATAGGTTCTCTTTGGCGATGAGTGCAAAAGTTGAATTGTTGACTGGTATGATCATGACCATTGAATTTACAATTGAATATTTTTAGCTTAAGTGCAAAGGTGAATTGATCAACATGGTTATAATTATTGTTATATAACTTCTGAAATGATTATGTATTTCGTTGATATATGAATATCTTTGGCTCGTTGTGCAAAGATGACCTGTTGTTGAATATCTTTAGCCTGTAGTGCAAAGATGAATTATTGATGAATATCTTTGGCTCGTAATGCAAAGATGACCTGTTGTTGAATATCTTTAGCCTGTAGTGCAAAGATGAATTATTGATGAATATCTTTGGCTCGTAATGCAAAGATGACCTGTTGTTGAATATCTTTAGCCTGTAGTGTAAAGATGAACTGTTGATGAATATCTTTGGTCGTGGTGCAAAGATGAATTTATTAGTATGATTATGAACAGGAACTGTGATTTGGTATAACCATGATATTTGATGTTTCAGGTAAAGACAGGTGATGAAAATTATCTTCGTCCTGGATGAGAAGAGGAATTTAGAATCACAATTATGATTATGAGTTATTCATATGATTGTGGAAAGGAACTGTTGATTGATGTTACAGGGATAAAATATTGTTGGTGGACTTTTAACGTGGAGAAGACAATAGACTTTATAGTCTATTTGACTCTTTAATGGATTGCTTGCGTTCACCGCAACTATGGTTGAAAAGTTTTATCATCTACCATATGTTCTAAATCTCTGATTCATTACTGATGAAGACTATTGATAATTTATTTATCTTTAGTCATAATATTCTTTACTGAGCTAGTTGTGCTCACCCTTTTGTTTCACAATTCCTTTCAGGTAATAAAAGTGTAGTTTGGGTTGAAGCCCGGGGGATAACAAGGAATAGAATCGGTGGTCTATAGTTGTTGAGGTTCTCCTAAAGAGTATGAAAATAATTTTATTGAGGGCTTTAGTGTGTTGTATTTTATACATCATTTAATAGTTATTTTTGGTGAATTAAATAGGGTGAGGCGAACCCAACTTTGGAAGGGTGTTTTGTCACTATCATACAAGATGTCTAATGACATACAAACTCGTGTTATCATAAGACATGGTTGTGCTCATCCACTTGCTGAGTATATTTACAAGCACTACCTATATAATCTTGGTGTTTGTTTGGAGTATAATACCAAATTAGAGATAGTGGAGATAATGATATGTCAAGAGAAGACTCGCCATTGGGAAGAATATGATAGTAATCTTCTCGTTTTTCTTTGGGGTCTATTGGGTCAACCAAGGATAATTCTGTGGCCATATGATATCTACCATAACCTAAAAGCATGGCCTCCCATGTACGAAGGTTTTCTTGAGCACTTCCCAAAGATTCTAATTTCTAAAACAGTTTTTGACTATACCTTTATGTAAGGTGTCATTGTGACGTGATACAGTTGGTATATATTTGCATCCAAACGCATAAAGATATGTGTTGTTGTATTTTGCACGACAATTGTTGTTGTAATAAAGTTGTAGTTATTTTCCGTACCATATATTAGGCGACTCAGAATGGGTTGGATGGAATGGACCTATTTTGGGGTTGTTACAACCACGGTGCCAGTCCCAGAGTTTTGACAGACAAGAATGTTTACAAGTATAGAATGAAAGATAACTCATTAGTAAAGAACTAAGGTGTTAATATAACATTGTTAAGGCATTGTTAGACACTTAATGTATGATGATTAAGAGTTATTAATCCATTGAAAGTAAGCGTAATATGAACGACGTAATGAAAAGCCGAAACCCATAATAACAAATCTAAGTCAGGATTTAGATTGAGATGAAGGGTAAGATATATTAGTATATATACTTGATTATATATGACCTAATGTGGTACGTTATATGATCATGTAATGTAGAAACTTAGAGACCTAAAGTGTACGTGTGATAATCAAGAAGCAGACGCTGAAGGCAAGTATTCTAACCCTTGTTCCAGTTCAGTCTAGACAAGCTTTGTAATTTATGTATTCTTTCGCATGAAGTCTTGAATGATGAAGTCTAAGCCAATTCTTTTGGCTAGACTTATATTATGATTTTGTCAAGCATGGTTAATGTTTACCGAGTTATATTGGTGTGGTTTTCAATCGAAGACCGAGTATGCAAAAAAAATGTTTTTGTCGTTTAACGACAGGCACGTGAGGTTGCCACAACTTAAACGTATACACATTTAATGAATGTAGTGTTGATCAACATAGAGTACTATGGGCTGCTCACCTAGAAGTGCTCGTAAGCTATGCCAGACTTACGGACTTAGTGTCGGGTTGTCCTTTTCAAAAGAAATTATGAACTGCTCATAGTCTTGAGCCTTAGTTGATATTCTATTGAATATTGTTGTTGGAAAACGTTTTGAATGAAAAGAAGTGCTATTTTGAATTTATCAATAGTACTTCGTAACTATTGTTCAGTTATTGAAGATATATTAGTTCTATGTTTCAAGCATGTTGTTTATTAGAATTGTAGTACTTACTGAGATTGTCATGCTCACTCTTGCTTGAACCATATAAACACAGCTAAGATCGAACTGACTGAAGGCTCCGGCAAGGATAAAGGCAAGGCAAAGACGAACCCTTAGAGTTCTGATGTAATAGTATAGGTGAACGATTGTAATATATTTGATAATGACAAGAACAAATGTATGGGTTATAAAGAACCTAGGGAAATGTTATATTATTTCTAATATATAGAAGACATATTCGTTCTTTTGAGAATTTTCAATTGAATGTATGTGTGAATGGTAGTATCGTGTAGCACCATCTGTCGGGTTGGAAGATACCCGGATTTGGGGGCGTCACATGGAGAGCATGTGTTGTTATGTGTTGCTCCATGGAAAGGAGTTACAAGATTTGGAAAGAGAGGAAAGCTCAATCCTCGATTCATTGGGCCATTTAAAATCCTCGTTCGAGTAGGAACTGTAGCCTATAGACTCGCCTTACTGCCAAGTATGTCTCGTGTTCATAACGTTTTTCACATATCTATGTTATGTAAATATGTGAAAGACCTGAACCACATTATTGAATTAGAACCAAATGAGATAACGGAAGATTTAACGTATGAGAGGTACCTGTTAAAATCTTGGATAAGAAGGATCATATTTTATGCTCCAAGGTTATACCTAAAGTCAAAATTTTGTGGAGAAACCACGATGTGGAGGAAATGACCTAGGACTTAGAATCTGAAATGAAATCAGGGTATCCTCACCTCTTCGATATACCAGGTACATACTCCAATTTGGAGGACGAAATTTCATAAGAAGGAGAAGTTGTAAGACCCCAACTTTTATGAATAAAGATTAATTTTTCTCGAAATATATTTTTGAATATTATGGTGTGGATTTGATATAATGTTATAGTTGTGGGTAATATTAACAAATTTTACAAAGTAAGCAAGTTGTTATAAAATATTCAATTGCTCAGGGAATATTCGTTTTAACAGGGAATATTCGTACGATGACACAATCATTGGTGGACCCCACAACGGAAGTATTGTCGTAGTTAAAAAATGAAAGAAAATTTTTTTATAAAAATAACGGCGAAAGTTTTACCGTTAAACTATTGAACTTCCCGGTGATAAAAGTACAGTAATACATAATACGTAGCACACGATATTGATTATTTATGCTTACGTGAGAAGTCACCCAGTTATACTCAATTATTGCTACAGTAATTGCTGCATAATATCTCTCATATTATTGATTCAATTATTATCACAGTATCATCTGCATTATATTTTTTAAATCAATAATTGAGACTACAAAGTTATTCATATTATTCTTTGTAATATTGACGATGTCTAGAAAGTTCTGTCGAGGAAAGGGGTTTGGTCACCTAATTGAGCACCAATAGGGAGAAATCCTTATCGGAAAGCCCCATCTTTCCTTAGAAAGATCTGGTTGTTGAATACTGTGAGTTATAATATTAATGATGAATAAGTTCATGTTGATTATAGATTAAATTGATATTTCCATTGTGTTGGGATTATTAGTGTCAGTAGAAATTGACATTTATTTCGATAATAATTAATTTTTGGAGGTTAAATTGACCAATTTGGTAATTAATCGGATAAATGAATAATTAATTGCTATTAGTTCACATGCATATAACTATTTATTCACATGAATGGAACTATTGATTCACATGCATGTACTATTAGGGGAGGTGGTGCAAGTTTGATAATACTTGTAGGACTAAATTAAAAATGGAGGAAAAGATGAGGGTACTATACTGTAATAATTTGAGCCCCAAAACGTGCAATTATCTAAACTATGTTTTCCTATAAATCGAAGATCATTCTTCTTTCATTCTCACCAATTCATTAAGACTCACAAGAGCAATTATAGAGAGAGAGGCTACAGAGAGAAAGAAGAAGAGTATTTTGCTACTTCATTATTCTAGTATCCAGTCTTCTTCTAAGGTAAGGGATATTATTTTTATTCAATATTAGTACGAAATAATATTTTCTTCCATACTCTGTAGTATGTAAGTTGTGACGCCCCCAAATTAGGTCCACACGACCCATTCTGAGTCGCCAGATATCACACTACATAAATCAAATACAAACTTCATTTATACAATCATTGAATCGTCAGATGCAGTAATACGATAACACATAAGCTGTGAATTTTAATACAAATATATGTAACTCTCATGGTGTCTCGACCACAACACCTTACAATGGTACTTTACATAAAAGTACAGTCAATAACTGTTTTAGAAATTAAAATCTTTGGAAAATGCTCAAGAAAACCTTCGTACATGGGAGGCCATGCATCTAAGTTATGATAGATATCACATGACTCGAGAATTATCCTTGGTTTACCCAATAGACCCCAAAGAAAAATGAGAAGATTACTATCATGTTCTTTCCAATGGTGAGTCTTCTATTGACATATAATTATCTCCATTGTCTCCAATTGAGAATTATATTTCAACCAAATTCCAAGATTATATAGGTAGTGCTCATAGATATAATCAGCAAGTGCATGTGCACAACCTTGTCTTATGATAACACGAAGTCGTATGTCATTAGCCATCTTGTATGATAATGGCAAAACACCCTTCCAAAGTTGGGTTCACCTCACCCTATTCAGTTTACCAAAATCAGGAGTTAAAATGACATATAAAATACGACACACTTATCTCAAATTCTCAATAAAAAAAAATTCCATACTATTTTAGGGGAAACCTCAACAACTATTGACCATCGTTTTATTCCCTTGTTACCCACGCTCGACCCAGCTACACTCTTATTACCTGAAAGGAATTGTAAAGCAAGAGGGTGAACACAACTAGCCCAGTAAAGAATATCATGACTAAAGATAATTAAATTATCAATAGCCTTCATCAGTAATTAAATCAGAGATTTAGAACATATGGTAGATGATAAAACTTTTCAACCATAGTTGCAGCGGAACGAACAATCTATTAGAAGAAACAAATAGACCATAAGGTCTATTATCTTCTCCATGTTAAAAGTCCACCAATAATGTTTTATCCCTATAACATCAATCAACAATTCATGTCCACAATCATGTGAATAACTCATAATCATAATTGTGGTTCTAAATTCCTCTTCACACCCAGGACGAAGATAATTTTCATCACTTTGTCTTTACCTGAAATATAAAAGATCATGGTTATACCAAATCACAGTTCCTGTTCATAATCATACTAATAAATTCATCTTTGCACTGCAGGCCAAAGATATTCATTAACAATTCATCTTTGCACTATAGGCCAAAGATATTCAACAAACAGGTCATCTTTGCACTACGGCCAAAGATATTCAACAACAATTAATCTTTGCACTACAGGCCAAAGATATTCAACAACATGTCATCTTTGCACTACGGGCCAAAGATATTAATATCTCAAAGAAATATATAATCATTTCAAAATTTATATAAACAATAATTATAACCATGTTGATCAATTCACCTTTACACTTAAGCTAAAGATATTCAATTATAAATTCAATGGTCATGATCATACCAGTCAACATTTCATCTTTGCACTACTGGCCAAAGAGAACCCAAAGTCACGATCATACCAATAATCTACCCATCTTTACACTTAAGTCAAAGAGAAATTTCATCACCAGGATTATAAAAATGTTATATATGATAATAAAAACAATATGATCAAAACATGGATTTAATTTCAAGAGTAAGATTCATAAATCAACGATAATTTGGTCAGAAAAAGAAACCAATTTTGTCGTGAATAGTACCCCGTGAATAGTAACTCGTGAATAGTACTTTGTGAATAATACCCGTGAATAGTAACTCGTGAATAGTAACTTGTATTCGTAAATAGTACCGTATACGTGAATAGTGCCATATACATGAATAGTACCCATGAATAGTATTGAAAGAAAATAACTCTCTTCATGAATACTAAAGAAATAATACCCCTTACCAAACAAAAATAACATCCCTTACCAAACGAAAATAACATACCTTATGATACGAAAATAACATCCCTTACCTCAGAAAAAGACTGGATACTGGAATAATGAAGTAGCAGACTACTCTTCTTCTTTCTCTCTATAGCTTCTCTCTCTATAATTGCTCTTGTGAGTCTTAGTGAATTGGTGAGAATGAAGGAAGAATGAGCTTCTATTTATAAGAAAATATAGTTTCGATAATTGCACATTTTGGGGCTCGAAATATTACAGTATAATACATTCATCTTTTCTTTTATTTTTAATTTAGTCCTGCAAATATTATCAAACTTGCACCACCTCCCCTAATAGTATATCATGTGAATCAATAGTACAATCATGTGACTCAATAGTTCTATACATGTGAAAGAAATAATTACAGTATAGTACATTCATCTATACCTCCATTTTTAATTTAGTCATGCAAGTATTATCAATCTTGCACCACCTCCCCTAATAGTACATGCATGTGAATTAATAGTACACACATGTGAACAAATAGTTATAAGCATGTGAATTAATAGTAATTAATTACTCATTTATCCGATTAATTACCCCGATTGGTCAGTATAACCTCCAGACATCAATTATTATCGGAAGAGATGTCAATTTCCACTAACACTAATAATCCCAACACAATGGAAATATCAATTTCATCTTTAATCAACACGAACTTATTCATCATTAATTTTATAACTCACAGTATTTAACAACCAGATCATTCCCAGGAAAGAGGGGGCTTTTCGATAAGGATTTCTCTCTATTGGCGCTCAATTAAATAACCTAACCCCTTTCATCGACAGAACTTTCTAGACATCGTCAATAATGCAAATAATAATATGAACAACTTGTCATCTCAATTATTAATTTAATAATATAAAATATTGTGACAATAATTGAATAAAACTGAGTGACTTCTCACGTAAGCATCAACAATCAAAGATACTGTACAATACAGTGTGTCACTGTGCAACCACATGTATTACTGTACTTTTATCAATTTAATCATTTACTAAATAGAATAATAATTATAAAAATTGAATTCTTTCATTTTGTAAAATTCGGGGTCTTACATAAGTAATATTATTTTGTTTCATATTCCTAATTCTACACTCATTCTGTTAAAGTATTGCTTATATACTCCGTGAAATTAGTAGAATATCCTTGAAATTTGCGCTTCATCTAGTATCGTTTCACAAGGATATTTACTGAACATTCTGGTTAAATTTTAAGCTTTTCATGCTGGAGTACTGTTCACGAAATACTATTCACAAAGTCGTATTCATAGGGTACTATTCATAGGGTACTATTCATGGGATACTATTCACAGAGTATTATTCCCGAAGTACTATTCACAAAGTACTATTCACAGGGTACTATTCACGCAAGTACAATTCACCCGGGGTACTATTCATGATAAAAATTAATTTTTTTTTATGTCCAAATCGTTTTTGATACAATATTATTCTTGAATTTTACTCCACAAAGCAGTATCATGTTGACAATTTGAACATTTATTGAATTCTGGATAAATTAAATTATAAATCTTTAAAAATTTATCCTTTGTTTTCTTTTAATTGAATTCTTATATCATTGTCATCATCCTCATGCTTACATTGTGATGAAAGTCATCTTTGGTCGTAGTGCATAGATGGACTATTAATTGGTATGATTATGACCAGGGATCATTCGGTATAATCATGACCCATAATGTTACAAATGATGTGGTAATAGTCCTCATTGGCCCGTAGTGCATTGATGGACAGTTGTTTGTATGATCATGACCATTGATGATTACACAAATATCCTTGGCACATAGTGCATGGATAATTCATGGACGTGATACTAATGAATATCCTTAGCCGTAGTGTAGGGATGATTCGATGATGTGGATTATTTATTAAGTTGAGTCTCAGCGATAAAATTGATGATAAGCATTTTAAATCATAAAAGATAGTAGATATCATGCTCTACTTGACTCTTCTGATGGATTGCTTGTTCCGCTGTAGTTAAACTTGATGTTTATTGTATTTTTTCAGTTTAACACTGTTGAAGGCTAACGATAATTTATTCTGCATTATCTTAGTCATAATATTTCTTACTGGGCTAGTTGAGCTCACCCTTTTTCTTTCTTTATTCTCTTCAGGAAATGAGAACGTAGCCGGGACTAGTCGGGGAATGGAGTGATGGTTCGAGATGGTTGTTTTAGTAATCCTCACTATTTAGTGTGATAATAAATGTAATGAGGATTAAATTTGAGTTTGGATATTGTTTATGAGACAATATTCGTGTAAAAACTCTTAGCTCATGTTGTATAATTAAGTTTGTATTTATATTGAGTACCATGTATTTGCCGACTCAAGATGGGTGATGTATACCTATTTTGGGGGCATCACAACAGCAGAACATGAGGATGGCGACGAGGTAATCTTTTTACTTATTAAAGTCAAATTAAAGACACAACAATATATATATATATATATATATATATATATATATATTGTCGTGTCTAATTACTTATGTTTAAATAATTCTTATTGTTTAGCTTTCCCTCACTTTGCTTTGCATAAGCAATACCAGTATCAACATATATACTATATTATATGTAACTTATTTTACTCTTTTGTTAAATACAGGGTCGTACTAATTTGGACAGTGATGCATAACGATGACCTAGGCTTGTTTTCAAGATGTTTAAGCCTTGTAGTCTTATATTCTTTCTTTGGACGACTGTATGATACATTTGCATATATTTCTTCAGTTCATATTGGTTTAATAATGTTTATATACTTTATATTGTGTATGGATGTTGGGTTTTGTGTATGGATGTTGGGTTTATGTTGTGTTGGTTTAGTTGTATGGAGTTCATATTGTGTTGGATAATGTTTTGAACGTTATTGTTATGTTTATATTGTGTTGGGTTTATATATTGTTGTCAGTTTAGATATAAAACAGGTACGATTTTTTGGGAATTGCATAAAACAGGGAAAATTTTTAAAATTAAACATCAGCGACCGTAAGCGGTCGCAGATACGAGTTAGCGACTGTTTATTGCATCAGGGTTTTAGCGAGCGACGTGGTCACTACTTGCGATCGCTGACACGTGGTCCACGTTAACCTTAGTCCCCGGCTCATGCTGACTCAGACTAGTGACTACCGCGATCGCAGACTACAGTAGCAGATGATGCGGTCGCTAATATCCATCGCACTAATATCTGTCGCGGATGTATATTCCAGCGACCAAATTATATGCGACGACTATCAGCGACCACAGACAATTGTTGCTGTCTATTAGCGATCGCCGACGGTCGTTGATAGGCAATCGCATATATGCTTTTTTCGTGTAGTAAATATTATAGTATTTCAAGGCATATGATAGTACAATAATGGAATCATTTTGAAACTATACAATAATGGATATTTTTCAAGAATGTCCCTAGCTTTGCACATCCTAAGCTCATGTGTTATTCTAAATCTAAAGTTATAATTCTCGTTTGGAGTCCACCTCGATTCCTTCATGATGTTTATCCAGTGCAAAAAGAAATCTACATACTTTACAACATAAATTCTACAATCGTCTGAATTCCATTGTGTTAGCCTATTCACACAGACTTCAACTTTCAGCTTCGATCTTGGCCACTTTGTTTTAGGATTTACCAGACGAAGCAACAAAGGAATTCACTCCACCTATAAACCACAAAACAATCATTTAATTCCCAATTTACAATATATGTCTGTGTGATGACATGAAAAACAAGAACTATATTAATGAACTCACCATAACCGCAAAGATGTTTTGATATAATTATGACAATGACATTAATGGTTTGTCATCATAAAGTGGGTCAAATAACATATCTTTACACTTGTTAACACTCCAAATAAATAGGCAGAAATGACTGTTGCTTTTGTTGATTAATGGAACGAATATGTAATGACACTCATGTACTAGGGCACCAACTAGAGAATTGATGTGATTTCTTAAAAATTGGAGTGTGGTTGCATTGCTTACTCTGGCACTCGGTAAGTTTTTGGTGCCCAACTCCTCAAAGTACGTTGGCATAAAATAAAATAGAGTCCATCATTGGATACCTTCACTCCTCATCTTACCTTCTCTGTCTCTCAACAACAATAAATATGCATCCAATACATGCGCCCATAACCAACCATTTAGTATCAGATAGTTCACATCCTTAAACTCTAACTTGTATAGACTGCCTGGATGGATATGAGAAAAGTATGATAGGTCGTGAGTTGGACTAAACCAATGGTGATTTAACCAAGTGATTTTCTCGATCTTTAAGTACTCAACAAAGTGAGTGTGCTTTGTTCCCTCTCTTCTTCTAACCGGAAATTTCCTATTATGTTGCGTATAAGGACCAACGCTATGCTGAGTTTCTTGAATCGTAAGCTGGGGTCTCGTCATGTCAATCTTCATTTGTCAAACTTGAGGTTGCATTGGATTTTATTTAGTTGGAACCCATCTGCAATCATTCATGAACGACTGGTATAATGTATTGAACCATGACTCAGACATGGTTTTAACTATGCTGGCAGTTCAATTGACAAAAAAAATCCAAATATAGCTTTTACAGTCTTAATCTAAAAATTAAAAAAAAATTATATTAATAAAATAAGGTCATTTATTTAAAACAAAAAAACATTAATAAGTATAATAAATTGAAAAACTTACAATGTTTACAGCCACATATTGGTCAATGAATGCACGTGGCTCATAATCTTCCCCTTAACTCCTAAAGGGCTGAGGATGGTGTATTCATCTTCAAGTAATTTCTCTATACCACATAATATAATCCTCGGTAGATATTTGCTGCAAAGCCTCCAACACTTTCCCTTTTAAACTCTCCATGTAGGCCTCTCACAATCTAATATAATTTTCCCTATGATTTTCATAATTTATTCTCTCAAATAATTTATGTTTCTTCCTCAATTCCACCATGTTTTCAGCATTAGATGGATACCACTGCAAATATCCAAATTGCCTCATAAATTTGTCAGGCATTTAAAACTCAATAATTTCATAACACCTAACCTTGCCTAAAAAAAGTTCCAAGCCAAACGTCTATTAAATAACTGATATGGATGCCACATTCAATCTGTTTCTAACAAATTATCAAACTCTTCCTCGATAAAACACAAGATGGTAATGTGGATTTTTGCGGCGTTGATAATGTTTTGAATTAGGATCAAAAGAAGAGTATGCCCAGGATAATGCCCTAGGTATCAACTTCTGGGACTTAGTCCTAGGTGTAGGATAACCAATGTTGAACCTTTAATGAGCCCACGTCATAAGCAAGGTTGCACATCCTGTGAATTTTTTTGCTGTTTTGCGAGTAGCATCATGCAAACCCAATACAAATGTACTAAAACTGCTTCCCCCAAGCATATGTAATTATGTCTCCCAATCTTTCCAATAACAACAAATATCTAGGATGCACAATAGTTTTACTTTTGGTTGGAAACAAAATAGCGCCACACAAGTACAACATATATGCCTTAATGTGTTTTACCACATCATCTGAAGTAGCATCTTTAGGTACTTATCCATATATATGTCTTAATCAAGACAAGCTTATGCCCCCCCCCTTTATAGCATTGTTCCCAGTCCTCTACTGTAGCTTGTTGCCCAAAAACCCTTATAAAATATCTTTAAGGATGTTCTAGTTCTCCGCAAGTCAAAGGTTTTCCTAATATGGGCAACTCGCATAAAAATCCCACATCATCTACAGTAATACCAACCTCTCCACAGTTTAAATGAAATGTATTTGTTTCACTTTTCCAACGCTCAACGAAAGCAGATACAAGAGATGCATCAATCTTTGACACTACAGCTTGATGACAAATATACCAAAACCTAATTGTTCCACTAGATATTCTTGTTGTTCAGTCAAGTTTCATTCTGTTAATTTTGCAAACATTTGACAAATTTCTAGCACAACCCTATCCTACAATTCCAACAACATTAAAACATAAATTGTTACAGCATGAATTTTTCTAACAAAAGTTTAAGAAAGTAAAAGTTTTTATACATTAATAAACTTAAAATATTTTGCCATAAGTTTGACGATACGTGATTTTCTTGGTCCCATAACACAATATGATTAAAAGGTTCAGGATTAATGTCCATAACTTACATTTTATTCTCTACTTGACTCTTTTAATGGATTGCTTGATCCGCTGCAGTTAAACTTGATGTCTATTGTATTTTATCAGTTTAACATTGTTGAAGGCTAATGATAATTTATTCTTCATTATCTTAGTCATAATATTTCTTGCTGGGCTAGTTGAGCTCATCCTTTCTTTCACTGTTCTCTTCAGGAAATGAGAACGTAGCTGGAACTAGTCGGGGGACGGAGTGATGGTCCGAGATAGTGTCATAGTAGTCCTCACTATTCTATAAAATAGTATGATAATAAATATAATGAGGACTTATTCTGAGAGTGGATATTGTCTAGAAGGCAATATTTGTATTAAAACTCACAGCATGTATTTTGTCGTACTTTACACGACTGTTGTATAAATAAGTTGTTTTTGAATTTTGTACCATGTATTTGACGACTCAAGATGGGTGATGTATACCTATTTTGGGGGCGTCACAACTGTGTTATGTGTTATACGACTTGTATTTTAGGTAAAGCCTTATTATTATGAAAAACCATAATTATAAATTAAAACCCTAATTTCTGAAATTAGAAACCCTAATGTGCAACTTATATCGGAATTTATGCTCTGTCAGAAATTGTGTTAATGTGATTAATATCATGTATTATATAGTTTATTGCTAATTATGGGAAAACCTAATTAGTAATCTAAAACCCTAATGACTAGAACCCTAATTTAGTAATTAGAAACCCTAATTGTGATTTGGTAACCCTAATTATCAAAATCATAAACCCTAATTGCAAAAATTAGCAAGGTTAATTATAATTAGGGAACTTTGAACCCTAATGTTCATGTATAATTTAATTAGAAACCAAATCTAATTAAAAAAACCCTAATTACAAATTTTAGAAACTAAAATTTTATTTTTGTACAAACCCTAATCAGAAATCCTATAAATTATATGCTAAACTATAGGGTTAAACCTAAGGGGTTTGCCAAGTTTACATTTTTGCCATTAAATTTTCAAGCCAAAAGACTAAATTGCCCTTTTGTGCATTATTGAAGCTAGCATGTAGGTTTTGACATTAGGTAAAGTTGTTCACCAAATCTAACTACTCCATGTGCCATAAATCAACACATATCAGCCTATTGTCAGCCATATACATTGCATACTAGTATTATATAAAGATTAAAGAGAGAGAGAAAGTCACATTTTTGCTCATTTTGCTCAAACACCCAACCAATCCTCTCTCTCACTAAAACCCACGAATATATAAGTTTTGCAATCACTAAATCAAGCCCCACAAACTTCATAACAGATCTAGAAGCCTAGAATCAAAAAATTTCAAAGTTAGGTATAAACCCTAACTAGAAATCTGATCTTTGATCTGTTGTTAGATGTTAGTTTTTAGTGTTAAAATATGTTGTTTATGATGTAAATAGATGATCTGGTTTGCTAGATGTTAGATCCATAATATCTAGAGGCTCGGATTTGAAGATTTACAAAATCTGGAAAAGTTTATTTTATGTTCTGACAACCGAATGTCAGGCCTTATATCTTTGTGATCTTTAATGATTTTTGTGTTATGAAAGTTTGTAGTTGTAGTATGCTAGGAGGACTTTGATCTGGTCTTGAAATCAGGCTTAGATCATATGTAGATTGCAAGTTATGGAAGGTCAAACGGCATTGACCGACCATGACTTGCAAAGTTTCTGGGTAACCCAGATTTTCCCAAATCGTGTCTGACAAGTTTTGATGGTTCCAGATCTGATTGTGTTTTGATTTTTTGTTATGATTATTGTATCTAAGTTGTAATATGGTATACGGACTCCATATTTATGCTTAAAATCTCTTAAAAATCAAATAGATTTAATGTAGTGGATGGTCAAAGTAGGCCATCCGGTCAAATTTTCTATTTCTGGGAATTTCCAGAAACTGGTTGAACCTTATTTCTGACATGGGTTGACTAGCTTGTATCTTCTTGTTGTATTGTTGTTTTGATGATTTTATGTAATGAATATGTAGTCGTACATGTTACCTACAACCTGAAATCAATAGATCACTAAAACATTATAGGAAAAGAAAGTTGTGGAAGCCCAAAGTAGGCATGTCGTACTGTTCTTCATTTCTGGGCAAACCCAGAAATGAAGAACAGCTCTGACAGCCACTTTGCATGATTATATCTACTTATTGTGATGTTGTTTGGTCATGTTTGTTGTTGGATATTGTAGTCTTACACTAGCACTACAAAATCTGACTAACAACATGCCCAGAAACTTTAAGATCTAGGATCTATGTTTGGTCAATCTAAGCCACTCGAAGCTGACATGAATGTTCTAGATTTTGATGAAGAACACCTATAGAGACGGTTCTGTCACTACAGGTAGTCTTTAGCGACAGTTTCTTTATAAAAATTATATTTTTATTATATAATTATAGAAAATCAGTTTTTAATTATTAAAAATACAAATTAAATTATTAAAAATAATTTTAAAGTCTGAAAGTTAGTTTATAATAATTTTTAATATACTTCATAAATAATTAATATTTTTGAAATATTAAAGGTATTTAATTTATTTAATAATTATATTAAATAAATTATTTAAAAATAATTTTAATACTTGAAAATCATTTAAAATTATATTATGGTATAAGAAAATATTTTAAGTTATTTTAATGAATTTTAATATTTTGTGATGAAATTCATTAATAAATTAATATTAATGATAATTTAGTTATTTAATAATTGAATTAAATAAATTAATTAAAAATGATTTTATTATATTAAATATCATTTTAAATAATAATAAGGTATTTAAAAATATTTTAAGTTATAAAAAATTACTTTCAATATTTAAAGGTAAATTTCATTAATTAATTCTTATTAAGGATATTAGAATTATTTAATAATTATATTAAATAAATTAGTTTAAAAATGATTTTGATATTATAAAAATTATTTTAAATGAAAATAAAGTGTTTAAAGATATTTTAAGTTATAAAATATAACTTTTAATATTTAAAGGATAATTTTATTAATAATTTAATATTAATGATATTAAATTTATTTAATAATTATATTAAATAAATAGTTTAAAAATAATTTTATTAATTTAAAAATAATTTAAAAGGATATAAATGAATTAAAAATATTTTAAGTTATACTTAATGACTTTTAATATTTTGAGGAATAGTACATTAATATTTTAATATTAATGGTAATTATTTAAAAATGATTTTAAATATTTTAAAAATCATTTAAGGTAATATTAATACTTTAAAACCATTTTGAGTTATTATAAATAACTTTAATATTTTGGCAATGGTTTCATTAATAGTTTAATATTAATTAAATGTTAATAATAATAGAATTGTTTAATATTTAAATCATTCAATAATGATTAGATGTTTGAAAATTTATGATAAATTATAATAAATGTTTAGAAATTATTATAAATCATTTAAAAATGATATGACAGATACTTTCAGATATTGAACTTTAGAATAGAGTTTTAGACTCGATAATTACCCGATAAAGCTGTTGGTACACCGAGATGTTTCAGAAATTGATCTGGACTTAGATATTTTGACTGTATTAATGTTTGTTTGTGATTCAATGACTGTTGAATATGTGTGACAATGTGATTAGGTTATGTGTTGACTGCAATAAGCAGTATTATGTGTTACGATATGATTCTAATCAGTAAAATGATCTTATTACTGATAGGTTGCTATATAAAAGATAAAACTAAGTTGTGAATTGGAAGTAGCATACCAAGCAAGTATCCTACCTTTGTATTTCCTTTATGCAATGGACAAAAGTAAGAGAGTTTTAGAATTAAATTATTATTGTACCAGATTATTAACCCTATTGTTATATATGTTATATCCGATCATTGATTATCAACATGGTATTATATTATTATTCAGATATTTATTTTGTTCGTTAATTTCTAAATATGGTTATTCAAGTGTCCCCACTTAGATAATCATTGTATTTAATCACATGTTGATATATATATATATATATATATATATATATATATATATATATATATATATATATATATATTGATCTCCAATATGTATATAATAAGTAGAAGCCGTCTAAGCTATTTGACCAGCTAGACACAGATTTAGAAATATCGTTGAATATCATAAAACCTTTTTGTATCCAATCAAATTGTTTTGGCTCGGATTCCTGACTAAGTATGAACATCCCGAACATGGGAAAACTTTTATGTGCCCAAGGCGGACAGAGTGAACGATACCATCGTTCTTGCATGTAGTATTGATCAATACAGGGCATAACGGGCTGATCACCCCCGTGCCCGTAAGTTATGACGGTTTGTGGATGAAGTTCTGTGATGCCCCCAAATTCGGGTATCTTCCAACCCGACATATGGTGCTCCACTGTACTAACATCCATACAATCATTCCATTGAAATACAACAAAATGAATGTAACTACTATCTTCTTATTACAATCAAAGTAAAATTCCTTCCCAACTTCATAAATCGGTTACATCGTTCATTGTTCATAATGTATAATACATACAAACTTACTAAACCAATACACAATGCCTAAGCATCCATTTTAGCTTTGCCCTTATCTCTCTTGGCATTCACAGTACGTTCATCCTTAACTGCAGTTATATAATTCACGCAAGAAGTGAGCATGATAGCTCAGCAAGTTTTAACAAAGGATAACAGTAATACCACATTCGTGAATTATATAACAATTCCGACATAACTGAATAATAGTTATGAAGTATTCTGAATCAATAATACTTTAACAGCTCATAACATCAATTCCCAAAGTATAGAATATATTAGGAATTATGAATCGGTCGATAGACCATGAACAGTAACTTTCAATTTTCATACTTGAAAAGGAGTCCACAGCACTAAGGCCGTTCATCTGATAACTTACGAGCACTTCTAGGTGATAAGCCTATAGTACTCTATGTTGATCAACACTCATTCATTAAACGTATTTACGTTTAATATTTTTGGCAAACTCGCGTGCCCATCGAATAATCGATGAAAAATATTTTTGTTTGTTCATAGACAAACCTTACCTTCACATCCGTACCAATCACTTGGTATAGGATAGCGTTAACATTTCTATATAGAAAGATATGAATCATAATCAATCTATATATTACGAATAGTCTAGCCGAATTAAAATCTGGCATCGACCCTTTCTTTAATACAAGTCTTGCAATTCAGTTCAACGAATCACATAAAACTTGGCCAACATGGAAGTTAGACAAGCATTAAGAAAACTTGCCTTTCAGCGTCTTCAAATAATTTAATCGACTGACCATAGCCTTTACAAAATCTACATGATATATTCACATAGCACACTGTAATTAGCTATCAAACAAATGTTCACATTGCTTCTACAAGCTTCTTTCTCTTCTAAGTCTTAGTTAACTTAATAACTTTATTAAAGTCAACATGACTTACTACCCTTCGCCCTGGTTCATTAATTAACTAACGTTATTAATCGGACTCGGACATAGTTGATAAAGTATCAACTTTGTTCATCGTTCATAACTTATTAACATGCATTCAGGTCCTAAGTTCAATACCCTATACATGAGTATAGGTAGTATAGGAATAGCTTTAATACACTTATGAAGTATACAGACATTACCCCTTTAGGTTCCTGAACAAATGAAGTTAAAAACCTAAGTCACTAACAACATTCTTGAACTCGCGATCATGGGCGCGCACCTATGTGAAGATTAGACTGGCTATATTTACAGCTTAGTAGTGTCCGGCCTCGATCGGTGTCACAACGCTGACGAAAACGATTGGCGGCTATGGCTATTTTAACAATACTCTAACTTTATCGGTGGTTGTACACACGGCATTTATGACTATTATATATGTCAGGCGCTACTACGCCGAACCTTAAGTACCAATTCCAACAAATTTTGAATAACTTTGTGAAATTCCCAAGGCCATAACTTCTTCGTTATAAGCCCAATTTGGTTCGTTCAAAAGCCTACACGTCATAAATAACATAATCTACGCGTTCATATAAGAATTCGACACTTTCGAATCCGATAACTCAAAATTTACTATTGAGTTCATTTTTAGACGTTCGTAAACGTTAAAGAGCGTTCAATGCTTGTTTTCTTCGTTTTAAGTCAGAATCCAACGATTCTCGAACCCACAACTCTTAATCACCCTATCTCACGTGTTGACATTGAAAACCAACATTTTCAAGTCTCATGGTAACTTTTAACCTCTAATCCGGAATTCAACGTTTTTAACGTTTAACGTCTAATTACGTAAAATTTGCCGTAACTTCGTTACTAGGGTTCTCTAAGCCAAATCACATGGAATACTCCATGGATTTCATATCTACATCCTAACCAAACAAGATGCATATATTAACGTATTGATGGAGTTCAATCATTTATAAACGATCGATCTCAACAAATAATATTTTCATGGTTCGAAACAATATTCTTATAATCTCATGACTTGTAGAGATTGAATCTATGACAAGTCATCTTTAATCTCTCATATAAGACATAGACCACCCATTCTATGATTCTCTATGATAAAAGAAAATCTAAAAGAGATGGAGTTGAAAGGTGAGGATTATTACCTCAATAACTCTTATGATCTTCCTTGGAAAACTATAAGATCAAGCTCCCAAAGTGTAGGATTTATAAGTATAGCTCTCTTTCTCTCTCAAATAATCTAGGTTGGAATTTGTAAAACTCTCAATTGAAACAATCTATCCTCATATTTATAGGAAACTAGAATGGAGGGTAATTTAGACTTAACACACTCAACCTCCTTACTATTCACGTGTGGTCACCAAGTAAAATACTTGGTGACCAAGCCTTATATCTTGGCTTCCACTCCAAGGTGGGCGGCCCACCACTTGCCACGGGTCATCCCATGGGTTGCCCATGGGTTTTACCCCATTCGGTGACCCACCTGGTTCGATCCACTAGGCCTAGTTTAAATGAATTGGGCTTAACTAAATAAACATTGGGCCTCGACTTGGGCTCAACTCACTAATCTCCTTGGGCTTGGTCATTTAATAATTGGACTAATAGAAATCCAACTCAAATGACTTATTCATTAAGACTTAATCTTAATCCTATAATACTTAATCGTATTCTACACGCATAATTCACGTATTCTTTCCAGATACTACACGTACAATAATCGTATTGTACTTTGTATTTACTTAATGTATTATACATAGATACTAAATAGTATCATACTTGTATAACACTCTGCATTAACCTTAACATAATTCCTTCTACGCATATTATTTCCTTCTCGGAAATCAATATACTCAACCCTTAGGGTTTAAGTCTGCAGTGAAAATTGCATTTGCCATAAATGAAATATTTTCAGATATTCCAGCTAATCTCAATATTATAACATTACGCATTTCTCGGAATTTCAAAATAATTCCCCTAACAAGAACGGATGAATAGTGTTTTTACGAAAAATTTCTCGAAATATAATTATTTTCGTCTTGGAAATTCCAAACAAATAATTCTAGCACGTAGCTAGATTACTAACCAAGTTAGCACATTCTAGGTCATAAAACGACCTTCACATAGCTTACTCCCATAATAAATCAATTAAATTCATTTAATTCACATAATCAAGTAAAAATTTAATTGTCATAAAAAAATACGATTTTTTCTAAGCGTTACATTCTCTCACTTTTTTATAAGGATTACATCCCCTTAATCTTAGCTTATAATTATATAAACAAATGAGGAAAATCTTCCTTTATTTTACTCTCGAGCTCCCACGTTGCTTCTTCAACATTGTGGTTTATCCATAACACTTTCACTGAAGGTATTACCTTATTTCTTAAAACTTGTTCTTTCCTATCAATAATTTGAACTGGAAGTTCCTCGTAGGACAAGTCTTTCTCTATCTGAATAGATTCATACTCTATTACGTGTTTATAGTCTGGTTTATAAGGACGCAACACTGACACATGAAACATATTATGAATGCGTTCCATCTCAGGAGGTAAAGCCACTTCATAAGCTACCTCTCCTACTCTTCTTAAAATCTCAAAAGGTCCTACAAACCTTGGACTTAACTTCCCTTTCTTCCCAAAACGTATCTTCCCCTTCCAAGGTGATACTTTTAGAAAAACAAAGGATCCTACACCGAATTCTCTATTTTCTCTGTGAGGATCCGCATACTTCTTCTACCTATCTTGAGCAGCAACTAATCGAGTACGTATTAATTTCACCATGCCCGCCGTCTGTTGTACCATCTCAAGTCCCAATATCCGACATTCACCCACCTCATCCCAACACAATGGAGTTCGGCACTTTCTTCCATACAATGCTTCATAAGGCAGCATGCCTATACTAGCGTGAAAACTATTGTTGTACGAAAATTCCACCAACGGTAGATATTCGTCTCAACTCCCTTTGAAATCCATAACGCAAGATCTTAACATATCTTCTAGCGTTTGAATTGTCCTCTCACTCTGACCATCCGTCTGAGGATGATACGCCGTACTCAATCTTAACTGCGTTCCCATTTGCTCTTGCAAACTCCTGCAAAAGTTCGATATGAATCGTGGATCACGATCTGACACAATCGAAACAGGTACTCCATGTTTGGAAATAATTTCCTTAACATACACCTTAACTAACTGATCCAAGTTATACTTGACTCCTACTGGTAGAAAGTGAACCGATTTCGTCAATCGATCCACTATCACCCAAATAGCATCGTATCCTTTTCTGGTTATCGAAAGTCCCACCACAAAGTCCATCGTGATGTGCTCCCACTCCCACTCTGGAATTTCTAACGGTTGCAACAACCTGCTAGCTCGTTGGTGTTTAGCCTTAACTTTTTGACAAGTTAAGTACCTGATAACGTATTCTACTATCTCCCTCTTCATGTCGGCCACCAAAAGTTCTGACGAAGGTCTTGATACATCTTCTTACTACCAGGATGTATCGAGTACCTCGAACTATGAGCCTCCATCACTATTTCTTCCTTTAATTCGGGATCATTTGGAACCAAAATTCTTCCTTCAAAATGAAGTAATCCCTCCTTATCGAGGTTATACTTAGTCTTCTCTTCATCTTCTATCCTCTTTTGTATCTGCTAGCATTCCTCATTACTCAATTGTACTCCCCTAACCCGTTTCGCTATGGTCGGTTGGATTTCCATGGAAAATAACATTTCCCCCGCTTCTTCTGGTAACCTAACTTCTAGCTCCATGCTTGCCATCGCTGTTATCAACTCATTCTAAGTTGTTAATATTGACAGTTTCTCTCTACCCTTCCTATTTAATGCATCGGCTACTACATTTGCTTTCCCCGGATGATATAAGATATCACAGTTATAATCCTTTATTAACTTTAACCACCTTCACTATCTCATGTTCAACTCCTTCTGTGTGAAGATATACTTCAGACTTTTGTGGTCTGTGTATATCTCACACTTCTCACCATAAAGATAATTCCTCCATATTTTTAAGGCAAAAATTACAGCTGCCAATTCCAAATCATGAGTAGGATAGACCTTTTCATAATCCTTCAATTGACGTGACGCATACACAATGACTTTGCTATGTTGCATGAGCACGCAACCCAGTCCCTTATGTGAAGCATCGCTATACACTACAAAGTTCTATGTATCATCTGGTAAGGACAATACAGGTGCTTCACTCAACATCCTCTTCAACACCTGAAAACTATTCTCACATTTTTCAGTCCACACATACTTCACCGACTTTCTTATCAGATTTGTCAATGGAGTAGCTATTTTAGAAAAGTCCGGAATGAACCTTCTATAGTATCCCACTAACCCTAGAAAACTCCAAACCTCAGTTGGCATTTTCGGTTGCTCCCATTCATTAACTACTTCTACTTTTGCCAGATATGCGGAAATGCCATCCTTATCGATAACATGCCATAGAAACTGCACTCGCTCAAGCCAAAATTCACACTTTGTGAATTTTGCATTCAACTTCTCCTTTCTTAGTGTTTCCAACACTATTATTAAATGTTCTGCATGATCTTCTGACGTCTTAGAATAGACTAGAATATCATCAATGAACACTACTACGAACTTGTCCAAATATTATTTAAACACTCTGTTCATCATATCCATAAATGCGGCTGGCACATTAGTCAACCCAAACGACATTACCGAAAACTCGTAATGACCATAACGAGTTCTGAATGTCGTCTTAGGTACATCCTCCTTCCTCACCTTTAACTGATGATACCCCGTGCGCAAATCTATCTTAGAAAAATACTTTGCCCCTATCAACTAATCAAATAGATCATCGATCCTGGGCAACGGGTATTTATTCTTAATCGTCAACTTGTTCAACTCTCGATAGTCAATACAAAGTCTTAACGACCCATCTTTATTCTTTACAAACAACACTGGTGCTCCCCAAGGAGACACGCTCGGTTGAATGTACTTCCTATCTAATAATTCTTGTAATTGAACCATTAACTCCTTCATCTCAACTGGCGCCATCCGATATGGTGCCCTTGAAACTGATGTCGTTCCCGGTAACAGATCAATTTCAAACTCTACCTCCCTATTCGGTGGAATACCCGGTAACTCCTCCGAAAATATATATGCGAACTCTTGCACTATAGGTATCTGGTCCAAGGATGTTCCCACTCTTTGGGTATCCATAACATGGCACAAATAACCTACACGCCCTTTTCTCAACATCTTACTAGCTTGTGTCATAGACAGACAACAAGAGCATCTCGGTGATTTACTACCGAAGAACACTACCTTGGTTTTCTTAGAAAGCCGAAGGTTTACACTTTTCTTATAGCAATCTATTATCGCCTTATGGTTAATCAACCAATCCATACCAAGAATTACATCAAATTCTTTTAACCTTATCGGTACCAAATCTACCGATAACTTATTCCCTCTAATTTCTACGCAACAATCGTTATGAATATATTCAATGGGGATTATCTCTTCGTTTTGCTACCTTAACATCTAAAGGTATAGGTAACGCCTCAGGGATTAAACCTAATCGCTTAGCAAATTCATATGCTATAAAAGAACAAGTAGCACCCAAGTCAAATAGCACATAAGCATTTATCTTATTGACCGGAATTATACCTGCTACCACATCCGTTGATGCAACTACATCTTGGACAGTTATATTAAACGTACGAGCTAGAGCTGAGGGTCTACCCACCGATGGTGTTGGTCCAGTAATGGCTAATTTACCACTACCAGAACTCTTATTCCCCTCTAAACCCTTCTTCGGGCAATTTCTTGCCATGTGATCCACTGACCCACAGACAAAACATCTCTGGTTCTTCTTAGGGTTAGGACAGTTGGGTGACAAATGCCCCTCCTGCCCACAATTGTAGCATACTGCTTTCCTCTTTAAACAAACTCCCATGTGAGGCTTTCCACATGTCTTACATGCTTCCGTCCTCCGTTTGGGATCTCCCTGCTTTACCCCAGTATTCCGAGGGTTAAAATTCTTTCTCTTTGGCAAGTTGCCACTTCCGCTGGCAACTTCGGCCTTACTACCCCCCTTTAACTTGCTCTTGATCTTTCGCTCTTTGTTGTACTGAGACAATGCCTCACAACCACCTTCAGCTATTATCGCCTTTTCCAGAATGGTCCCATAGGAAGCACTCTGGAAAATCGATATCCTACTGTAGAGCCAGGGTTTTAAGCCCTGCTCAAACCTCCACGCCTTTCTCTCCTTTGTATCCACCTGGTGTGGAGAAAATCTCGCCAATTCGTTAAACTTGGTGGCATACTGGTGAACCGTCATATCCCCCTGCTTAAGTTCTAGGAACATAATTTCCATCCTACCCTGCATGCTAGTAGGGAAATAGTTTTCGAAGAAGACCTTCTTAAACTATTCCCACGTAATAGCCTCTGTCCTAGCCCCACCCTGGTGAGCCTCCCACCAGTAGTTGGCTTCCCCCTTCATCATGTAAGTCATAAAAGAAGTCTTTTGCGCCTCACTTATGTTTGTTATCACAAACGCCTTCTCAATCTCTCTTACCCACGTCTGGCTTCTAATCGGTCCGCTATTCCTCGAACTCCTGGAGGACCCACACTTTTAAAGTCCTTAAAGGTAGTTGTTCTTGCTACCCCATGAGCTACAGGAATCCCACCCCGCACTTAGTTAAATGCGGCCATTAATAAATTAACGAACTCTTGCATAGGGTTATGAGGACCCCCCCTAATTCTCATTATTAGACTCGGCCTCTTGGTTACGTTGTCTCCTTCTCGACGGCAAAATTCTGATTAAATAAATAAAGCTTCGTTATTATCTATTTAACTACTCGGTTATCATTCTCAATCAATAACAACCATTCATACCACAACAAGCACATTTAATAAAAACTTCATTATATAAATATGCTTTCATAGTCAAAACTATTTACATCATGTTCCCTTAGCCAAAAGCTATTACATACTATCCCGCGATTGCCTTCTAAAAAAATTGGGATTTACAAAAAGACTACCCTTTAATTATACAAAAGAGGGCTTTACGTCACTACCACCATATACAAAAAGATCTAACGATCTACTAACATTGTCAAACGACATTCTCATATTTCTGATTTGCCAAAATTGACACTATATCTCGACTTATGGTATGTCGAGTCTGCCCTGACTCAATAGAATAACAAGTCATTTTCAGCTTGAAATCCTCATGAGCGCATTCGTGGATGTATAACATCCTAGCTATCTTCTGGACTTTCTCAACCAGTTTCTTCTGTAGCTCAAGGACTTCATCCTTATAGTCACGAGCCTTATCAGTCATAAGCACTTTCTCGTCGTGCTCTGACTCAAAGTCTGCCTCTGCAGATTCCTTCGCCTCATAAAGGGCGGTTATCTCCTCAATCTGAGTCTCTACTACTGTGCGCAGATGCACATTCCTATCCAACACAAACAGATACAATGCTCTCATTTCATCTAAAGGTGTCGGCTCCTGAGTAGGCACCACCATATTAACCGATGTCACCTCCATTTCCTCCTCCACGTCTAGCATCTCGTTAAGGTATGATGTTAAACCCATAGTCTCCTCAGAGTATTCCTCCTCAGAGATGTACTCTTCAATGTCTGAGTCATCTAGTACAAATATTGGTACCTACGCCACTGGCATTGGTACTATCTCAACTTGATGCACTGAATCCACACTTATCATTTCCACGTTTCTAAACATCAAGCTATCGGTTGACATCTACAAACACATAATACGTTGATTAGTACATAATACACAATAGTATAAGCACAAATCACATTTAATATCTTTAAGATTAATTTCCATCTTTTAATCCTTTCGATACTGAGTTATCTTAATACCTTATTAATTCAATGGACTTGAATTTCATTCCTGGGACTTTACCTTCCTTACGAGATTATTAGCCTAAGGTTTTCCCCCCCTTAAGTTTTCTAACCTATGGCTTTGATACCAACCTGTGACAGGTTCGATAGCTTTTGATAACTTGTTCAAGAGTTTTGGCTGTTTAGAGGTAGCTAGGTTTTGCATTAGGTATAGATTTGACAAGTTTGTAGATTTTTGAAGAGCCCGCTAAGATGAAACTGCTAATGATTTGAATTTCCCTCTTGTAATTGTTCCTTCCACGTTTCTTAGTGGGAAAGTTGTAAGTTATTGATAAGTCATCATCTATAAGTCCTCCATCGCGTCCTTTCTTTAGATATGACTTTTCTTCTGTTGATTATTTCAGTACGTAGAGTAGCTTATTGAGGCAGCTATTGACTCTACAATTTTTTTTGTTGACTCAATGATCGTCTTCTGAGAGATGCTTCAGTGGATGATTTGACATTAATCCTCATCTAGAAGTTGCATGACTTGACCACTGATGTATTCCGAGGCAATTCGGGCACTGAAATTTTGAAGTGAATTTTTAGTGTGTCTTTCCAAGCTGAATTTGAACTTATCTCCACACTATCTGAATAGTTGAGCATGTGCCCATTTATGTGGAGCTCTCTATGAGCTAGTGTGTCCTTTGGGAAGACTTCGATCATCGAGGCTACTCTACGATCTTTGAGTTTGCACTATGATCGTTGAATTTACTTCAGAATCTATTCTACGATCGTTGTCTGTCCTGGTCCTTGAGATGAACTAGACTAAGCATTCCTTCTGGGTTAAGATAGCTTAGGAAGGGCCAACTTCTTAGAGTGAACTGAGGGTCAGGTTTGTCCCTGAGGTGCTTTCCAAATGAAAAACTTTAGAAGTGATTAGTACTGATATCTCATTTGATCTTTTCTGCTGGGAAGTTCATCTACCAACTTTAGACATTTGCATTGGCAGTAATCGTGGTGTCCTCCTGCTCTTATACTGCGATTAGATGGTTGATCGTAGGCACTCCATGATTGTGAGTTGGGTGGTTGACAAGGTTATTAGTAGTACATTTTGAGACATTCCTACTAACTATGGATCTTTATTTGGTTCATTAGTCACAAAGTTTTGTGACTTTATAACTGGTACATTACTTCATAGTGAACTTCTGATATTTTTAGTGCTGCTGTTCTTTAGCAGATCACTGCTCCCCCATAGTTGATACTATCTTTTTAGAGAGGTGTGGGTTCTTCTTCTTCATGTGCATCAGAAGGCAACCTTGCATATCTCCAGGACTGATCACTCTACGATGGTTTCACAGAACTACAAACTTAGTCTTCTTTGACGATTTGTACTTGTGGTTTTCTGCTTTTGTAATGAATTCCTCATGATTGATGCTCGATGATCCTCTGATGTGAACTTCCTTGAGGATTCTTCTCATATAATATGCTATGCATGATTGAACATATAAGGTCCTTTTTATCTTAGGGTGAATAGTCTGCTTCCATATATAGATCAACAACCATGTGAGCTTCATTCATGTTAGCTTAGCAAGTCTTCAAGGACAGGCTTTAACAAATAAAGATTTAGTCAGATATTCTTCTAAAATGTCTTAAGCCTTCTGCTGGTTAAATCTTCTTAGCTGAAGTCTTCTGCTTCAACATTCCTTAGTGTGGTCAGATAGACCATGCACCTGCAGGTTAGATAAATTTCTATTTTTGGTACCCTTGGTTAAATGTGTCCTGCCAGGTTAGATTTCAAAATCCTCATTCCTCATGTTTTTGAATTTTCATCATATTAATCACCAAAAATCATATTCATGCATGTATCTTATTTAGATATGACATTTTAAAATACATGATGATGAGTGTGTGTAACATTAACCGTTTTAATACAACACTCTTTTTCTTTGATGATTTCATCATTTGCTTGGTCATGTTCATGGATTTTAAATTTTCACAGAATGAGCATCACCTCCATCACTTATTTGTATCTGGTTGACTCATGGAGGTGATTAGTTTCTACAAATCTTCAAGATACTCTTGTAGAATTGATCATACTCTATGTGTTATCAAAAACGTAGAACATAGGTTTGTACATACATACTAACCCATCAGCAAAGATTACTCCACTTAAAGTTAGTTAAATCTTGATATGCTTTTGACCTATTTCAGACTTCTTTTAGGATGTTATCTTCAATCCTAAAACTTGGATGGAGAGAAAGTTTATTAACATTTGAGTTTCCAACTTTAGTGTACTTTCTCTCTTCTCCTTTTTAGGTAGAGTATGGTCTCTTGATAGAATACTGTTATAGTGCATAAGGTGGTGCATCATGATGTACACATTTATACTGATGAGGAACTGTACCTTTACATTGTTAGTTTCTTGATAGTCATTTATCTTGATATACTGAGGTTAGGCTGTTATAGTTTATACCCTAGAGGCCAATTATTTGATATAATTGCTTAACATTTTGATATTATATTTGATTAAATAAATGAATGATTTTATTATGTGACTTGAACATGAGATTATATAATTACAATTAGTATCATTGTTCTTAAATGTCCCTAGTCGAGTATCATTGTTGATGGGACAACAATGATGCATTGATACCAGTATGTGGATTGACTGATGACCAAATCTCATTGGTCATAAATATATGAGATATTAAGTCAATGCATAGATACATGTTAGAGAACGATGTACTGGACAAACCCACCATGAGAATTCTATGTGGAACATTATGCAAAGTTTCATTAGCGATTCTCATAGTGACAATGATGTAATGGTCCTCCGACCTGAAATCACTATATTACTACACGGGAATTTATGTACTTTGATATCATCAAATGTCACCTTTAATAGGGTGGACTATAAAGGTGATTATTGGGTACATCATAAATCGTGTGAGGAATATGAGTGATCTAGATGGAATTTAACCCTCCTATATATTAGGGGTGATATCCATAGGCCTCTTGATTGAGTAGGACTATGAAATGCATGGCCATGCTCAAATAGTGATTTGTTTCATATAGTCTACTCATTGATCAAGAAAAACTCAGATTAAATTATGAAGAATATGACATATTTCATGACTCGAGTTTAATCTAGAATATTAAGGTTAAAAGGATTAAATTACATTGAAACATTGGTCACTAAAAGGTTGCATCGAATCATCGATCTTATTATTACTTGGGTAGCAATGATGCATTACTAGATGTCATTTCACCGCTTATAATTTTATAATATGATTTTAAAATTATTGCCAACGTAATAATAACCTATAGGTCACACACATAGAACGTAATTAAAAGGGAATTAATTTAAATTATAAAGATTTAAATATGTCAATATGATTGATGGTATTTTAAATCACAAATTTAAATTAACAAGGATGATATATATATATATATATATATATCAGCATTTTAGGGAGTTAATCAAAACCTAAGAAAACCCTAGCCGCTCTTAGAGAGAGACTAGAGAGAAAACAGAAAATCCATTCCTTTGGTGGCTAGTATCGCAGCTCCCTTTATTACAGAATCGTGCAACGATTCGCGGGCGTTCGTGTGGATACCTTAGAGTCATAGTTCTTTCGGATTGCGTTAGAGATTTGAAGCGGTTTCAGAGTTTTCTATTATCGGTATAAATTCTAAATCACTGAATTAAATTTGTTTCGCATGGATCCTGTGTTGGGTTTCGAAAATTGCTTTATAAATTTTTTTATATCCCGCTGTGCGTTTCTGTGTCGAAACCCTACATAGGCATTGATGTGCATACTTTTTCCTTTACTTCTGACAGCTTGTTACTTCAGTTGTCCTTTGATCAATCAGTCATAGTCTTGAAGATGTAGGCCTAGAGAATCTTGACATCTTTAGTTCTTTGACACCCTTGAGTCCTCAAGATTCGCATCCAGCTGTTGGTTGACCAAATATAGATTTGAGAGATTCTTCTTTCTTCTCTGAATGAATACTTCTTAGCACATATGGCCTTTTCATCTTTTAGTCTAGTGGATGCTTGACTCTTTGCTGTTGATGCCTCTTGAGCTCGCATATCTGCTCTTCAGACTACAAGATTGACTATAGGCAAGGATTGGTCTTGCTGTTATGACTTTTAAGAACATGGACTAATTTGAGTAGCTTCAGGTGTATGTACACATTTACCCATACATAATATTTCCAACGTGTGAGCTCATCTGTATTTACAAGTGACTTACTACTAAAATAAGTTTAGAACAATGTTTGTGCTTAGGATCAGACTCAAAGCGATTAGCTTTTGAATAGCATGACAACCTTCTCTAATACCAATTGTTAGTTCCCAGTAGGTACACAATAGATCTAGAAGGGGGAGGGGGGGTTGAATAGATCCTTTTATTTTCAAATACTTTTCTTGTTTATTTTGTATTGCTAATGAATTAGCAAATGAAAAACACACAAATCTTTTCAAGCACAACGGAATAAGTAAAATATCCCCTTCATTGATATATTCATAATCATACATACATTGTTCTTAGAGCTAGTTAAGTGGCAAACAGTTAATACATACATAGCAGTTATAGCAGTTAAGTACGTAATGTAGATGACAGAAAGTAAATGAAAGAATGTAAAAGACACAAGGGATTTTAAGTGGTTCAGAGACTTAAGCTCCTAATCCACTCTTTTGCTTTAACTAGCAGGAATTCCACTAAGGAAGGGCAGCACCCTGAATCACTAAGATTCCTTCAAAGCCAGTAGCCTTGGAACTTCAGTTCACTAAGAACTATTCAAGCCCAACAGGCTTGGAACTCTTCAAGCCCAATAGGCTTAGAACTTCATTTAGTCCCTCCGGACAAAGACCCCTCAGGCCCTGGCTACTTGTTAGTGTAGTTGTTGTTGTTGGTTCGTTGCTGTTAAGATGTCTTTAAGCTTGAACATCTTTTATACTTAGCAGCTTGGCATGGTCCTCTTTGTATTTTGCTTCGAGTCTGGACCACATCTTCTCTGGTTCAGCAAATCTTCATTTTGTTATGTTCATCTTCATCCGATGTCAGTTGTGCACCATCACCATTTGGGTTTGCTAAGTGTTTGAGCTTTTGGAAGACTTCGTCTGGCACTTAGCATTCCCTGAACCCTTCTTGAGTGGTTTGCAGACATGGTTTTGCATATGTTCTGATTCAACTTTTGGTTCTTGGTGATTCGTAGAGTGGCTCTCTTGATCTTCTTTGTACTCTGCCACTTTTCTGAATGCTATCTTCTTGGCCTTCTCGGCTATCAGCTTAGCTGCCATCTTCAGTGGCATTCTCATCTTTGTTGAGTGAAGCTTTTAGTCTATTCGATTCCTTCATTAAATAGTTGTTTCACTTCCACCGTTGTAGTCTCACTGTCACTGAGACTTGTTCTATTTAGCTCTGGTGGAACTCGTAGAGTCAACAATATAGCATTCCAACAACTCAACGATTCTGTAACATCAGCAACACTTAATCTTTGAAGATCTTGTTGATTTATACTCCTTCACTACCTTTCTGTTGGAATGTAGCTGTTGGGTAAAATCTAATTATGCACAACACGCAAGTATACGTGGTCAACAAGTAATAAAGTGATAAGTTGAGTATCGTTCCCCGGAGAATTATTTAATAAATCACCAAGTACTAACCCGTAACCAACTCAATCTTATTTAAACGAATGAATTTCAAATTATATGAATTAAACTGCTATTAAATTCCACTAATTAAATTAAGACTATGGAGATTTAAGATCACAACTTCACTTATTGCTTCATTTAAGTTAACACACTTCTAATCAATTATTCTTTATCCCGAATTGTTAATCAAGAACACTAAAGTAGTATTAACCACCTCTCGATGCACTAAAACCGTATTAACGTCAATCCACAATTAAGATAGAAATCCATTAAACACCTTAATCAACTAACCCACTATATCTCTATATGAATTACAATTAAAGAAGGTTGAAGAATAAGTTCTCTATCCGATTAAATGGGGTGTCAAGCATATCTCTACCTTAACACTCATCAAGTTTAAGCTACTAACAAAATCCTGAACACATGCTATCATGATCTGATCTAAATCTATACTTCATCTCTCGAGTTCATATAGATTATCACTGTAATTGATGGCCAATCAATTAAACAATTAACTACAAATCACAATAGACAATCCTCACAATAGAACATAATAATTGATAGCGAAGCATATTAAAATAAACTACACAATAAGATCCATTGTAATCTCAAACAAAGAATTAGTTCATTGAATTAAAACTAAGAATCCACACTTGAATAAACATTAAAAGACAAAGATAGAAGAAGATAAGAAGATAGAATCTATTGTCTGTAGATTTGACGCTCCATCCTTGCTCCTACTTTGAATCTTCAATGGTATCCAAGTTGCTTCAATCTCCAAAACTCATTAGAACTAGGGTTTTGATCTAATTTACTCTAATCTAATCTAATAGAATTATTCCAAAAACTCCTTCTAATCCTTGTAAATCTCCTCCTTTTATAAGCCTCTTTATATGTCTTTAAGTCCTCCTGGAAGTCCTTGAGTCAAACAGCTCGAAACAATCCTTATCAGACTCAAATTCGGACAAAATCTCCTCTTTCCGTGCATACCCAAGCCCCGGCTGGCTATTTGCCTTGTAAATAGTAAGCCCCGGCTTGCTAGTGGCCTGCTATTGATTCTTGACCCCAAGCCCTGGCTTGCTATTGTTAATCGATTTCGCAATCAATGAATACGTGCAAGTATACACGGTCAACAAGTTATAAAGTGAAAGTAGAGTATCGTTCCCACGAGGAATTATTTAATAAAAATTACCAAATACTAACTCTTAACCAAATCAATTTTATTTAAACAACCAATAATTGTGATTTCCAGATTTAAGAAAACTAAATTAAACAAAACAAAAAGATTATTCTAAAAAAAAGCAAATAAACGACTAAGAATTGATGGAATTCAGATAAATAAGAATTAAGACTCCAATATCCCCAATTATGAATTATAAATTAATTATTCAACTATTCCAATTATTATATCTACTGAATTGTTAACAGGAATTCTCAAATGCCAAAAGCCCTTTCTCAAGTGATCCTTTGCCTTCTATTTAATCCAAGTTAATTTTTCTATATCCCTCTGCAAAATAATTGAATTAAACTCACTACAATCCCAATTCCTTATGTGTTACATGCGGCAAATAGATATTCTCATTCTATTCACAAACCAAATTATTCACTGTGCAAATAACTAAGTCACATGATATCATGCCCAGTTCTAACCCTAGAATTCCTTTCCCAATTCCTTCTAGAGTAACAAGGTAATTACTGATCAGATATTAATCAATAAGCATAAGGCAAGATAAACAACTCACTTTGACACAAATAATTGGAATAAATTAAATAACTAATTTATAGTCATAAAAGGTTCAATTGAAATCTTAATAAAAGAGTTAGTTCATAATTAATGAATTAAAACCAAGAATCCACAACTGAATAGACATTAAAAGATAAAAGTATGATAAGAGAAGAGAATAGAATCTCATTGTCAAATAAAATTTGATGCTCCCCTCTTGCTCTTGCTCTTGATCTTCAGTGTTCTTCAATTTGCCTCAATCTCTAATGGCTAATTAATAACTAGGGTTTAGATTCTAATTTAATGGAGTGTTTAATCTAGTCTAATCTATGTATTCTCTCTTTATTTTATGCCTTACATCATGTATTTATAGGTTACAAGTCCAATTTTTAGCTTAGGAACAAACCCAATCCAATTTGGAGTCAAAAATGTGTCAAAATTCGCCCAAAAACGCGTCTAGGCGATCACCAAGCCCTTTCCCAGTGCCCCAGCGCTGGGCTTGACGCTCAAACCCTGCCCCCCAGTACCCCGGCGCTGGGCATAGGCCAAAAATGGGCGCCCCGGCGCTGCCACATGTTTTGACATTTTCTGCTACGACGTCCTTTGGGAAAATGGCCATAACTTCTTCGTCCGAACTCTGATTTCGATGATTTAAGATGATTCGGAAAGAGGAGAAGTAGATCTACAACTTTAATTCTTTGAGGTTTTCAAAATAAGGTACAAAGAAATACTCAAATTGGCTCTTAAGTGACTACTGTGTAAATGGTAAGCCAAAAACGCGAATCTAGCCACCCCGAACGTCGATCCAAGTAACTTTTGTCCCAATTCCTACAAAACAACATAAAACCTGCATGAATAGATATAAAAACTTAAAATCAACAAAAAGATTAAGCTCAAACGCATTCAATTATGAGTATAAAACTCACTCATCAAATACCCCCAAACTTAAACCTTTGCTTGTCCTCAAGCAAAAACACGAAAGAACTAAAAATAAACAAAATAACTCAACTACATGAATGCATATGCATGATCTACTTTATAATATACCCACGAACCCAAGAATAAATCGAATGATGATATGTAACAACAGCCTCAAAGATACCAATAATACTTAAACAATATATCCGATCAAGTTAAAATCCATAACTCTAACCAATTAGTCAATCCAAACCTATCATCACCCATGTTGTGCGTGTGTGCTTGTTAACCATTCTAACCATCCACAATTCAAGATAATCACATAACAAACTTCTTAGAAGGAAAATTTCAGTTCCAATTCAATTACTTTTGTGAACATGACAACTCAGGTTAAAATTAAGCAATTACCAAGTCTTAAGGTAAATACAGGATTTATTTATACTTTTATTCAACCACGAGGGCATTTTTGCTCTTTCTCGTGTTTTATTCATTTTTTTTTCTCATGGCTGTGCAATGTCTTATTCCCAATGCTACCTTAACGAGCTTTCGACCAACGACTCCCAAGCCATTAAGACCTTAGGGCGCTAGGTGTAAAGACAATCCTCTCGGGCTGACTTACTCAAGTAACAAAGGCCACAAAACAAGACAAGCATGCCACAATGTTTATTCTTTTTTTTTCTTTTTTTCTGGTTTTCTTTTCATTTTTTTTTCTTTTTTTTTTTTTTTGTAATATATATATCCCATAGATTCCCCAAACTCAAGCTTTTACATCATTCCAACCTTTACCGCCAGCTTCACTAATTTCCTTAAATTTTAACAAAGATTTTCCCTCGAAAACAAATTATGAAACCCTTGAACCAAGTGGATTAAAACAGTTAAACTTTAAGTGCTAACCTGGTTACATAAGTTTTGAGACAAAGCTCAGATTATCATCATGATTAAAATTAGAACTCATCATCAATTATCAACACTGCTCAAGTTAACATGCAAAACCAATCTTATCATAGTCGAGCTAAATTCAAACCAATCTATCATTTAGATTTATGCAACAAAAATAAAAATAAAATGTAATTATACTACATGAACACATACTAATGCAACACATATATGAATATGCAAATAACTACCATGTATTAAATGCAACCTAAAAAAAAACACAATGCTAACACATAAAAAAAATGAACTACTATGCAAATAACTAACTACATGCAATACGACACTAAAATGCCCCCAAACTTAAACTAGAAATTGTCCTCAATGACTAAAATAGAAAAATTAAAGTAGAGGACTTCCCTGAAAATATAGCAATCTTCCTCCTTGTCCGCTAAGTTTGGAGAATAAGCTAGGCACATGGAATAAATTGGGCACCACACTTGAATTTAACTTGAATAACCTGTAAACCATGATAGAAGCAATTTTATTAAATCCTAAATAAATGCAAATTCAAAACTACTAATATAAAACTTAATAAAAACTAAAAATAAAAATTAAACTTGGGTTGCCTCCCAATAAGCGCTTGTTTTATAGTCTCAAATTGACTTCTTCAATTCTCTATCCAATTCCCTATGAAAATTGAGGAACCCTCCATCCATCGAAGCAATGTCTCTTTTGGGAGGTTCCCATTCAAAAAACCCTTGAATTGAAGTCACCTAGCATGCTCTTTGTAGATAGGTTCCCTATTAAGAACATCCAACAACTAGGTGTTTTCTCCATTATGTCGATGATCAGATTGGGGTATTGAAGCTTAATAAACATAATGGAATCTTCCTCTATCTTCTCCTTTTCATCCCACCATGACTCCATAACTGTACTAGCTCTTACGTCACCAAGAGCTTTGCCGACGACATGACTTCCAATTGGGCATGGTTTTGCAAAACTACCCGGATTATTGAACTTTGGTGGAGAAGGTACATGGGACACTTTCAAAATTGGCTCATCTTCGTTGGTACTCAAAGTTAGATCTTCGTCGATCTCCTTTTCTTGGTCTCCAAATCTTTCCTCTCTTTCAACATCTATATCATTTGGCACATCCGGTTGCAGATTTGGTTCGGGCTCATCATCAGTCTCGGAATTCATGTCATAGGGCCAAGTGTATTGAGGACGGTTGTTCAACGCATGTACTATCTGCCCCAATTGATTTTCCAGATTCTTTATCGACACACCTTGGCTTTGCATATTCAGCTCTATTTGATTAAATTTTTTCTCATTTTCCTCGTTCTTTTTTTCAGAAGCTCTAATAAGTTTTTCCAAGGCTTCTTCAAAACTTGATTTCTGATCTGGTTGTTGTTTCTGATTTTGAAATTCGGATGTATTTTGTTGTCTCGACGCTTGAGCTTGATTGTTACTCCATGAAAAATCAGTGATAATACCCCCAACTCGATGATAGTTGTTGGGATAGACATAATTGTTGGGTAATCACCACTATATCGTCTGAAGTTCGAAATCGATGGCGATTAATGACTCATATGATTTTCAAAGACAATAATCACAAGTAACCACCACACTTTGCGACGCTTGAGCTTCAAAAGCTTCTAAACTCCTCGAAAGTGTCTCAATCAGTGTTGACAATGCGTAAAATGTATTAAGTCCATCAATCCTCGCTTCCCTTGGTTTGAGTCATGTTCGTATGGCCATTGATATGCAAAAGTCATCCATGGTACCGAAAAGAGAAAAATATAGGAAGAGAATTAAAAATAAAAATAAAAATGTTTAAATTAAGACTAATTTGATTGAAATTAATACTGGTAAATAATTACTAAATTAATTCCCCAGCAACAGGGCCAAAAACTTGTTGATCGATTTCATAATCAATGAATACGTGCAAGTATACACGGTCAACAAGTTATAAAGTGAAAGTAGAGTATCGTTCCCACGAGAAATTATTTAATAAAAATTACCAAATACTAACTCTTAACCAAATCAATTTTATTTAAACAACCAATAGTTGTGATTTCCAGATTTAAGAAAACTAAATTAAACAAAACAAAAAGATTATTCTAAAAAAAAAGCAAATAAACAACTAAGAATTGATGGAATTCAGATAAATAAGAATTAAGACTCCAATATCCCCAATTATAAATTAAAAATCAATTATTCAACTATTCCAATTATTATGTCTACTGAATTGTTAACAGAAATTCTCAAATGCCAAAAGCCCTTTCTCAAGTGATCCTTTGCCTTCTATTTAATCCAAGTTAATTTTCCTATATCCCTATGCAAAACAATTGAATTAAACTCACTACAATCTCAATTCCTTATGTGTTACATGCGGCAAATAGATATTCTCATTCTATTCACAAACCTAATTATTCACTGTGCAAATAACTAAGTCACATGATATCATGCCCATTTCTAACCCTAGAATTTCTTTCCCAATTCCTTCTAGAGTAACAAGGTAATTACCGATCAGATAATTAATCAATAAGCATAAGGCAAGATAAACAACTCACTTTGACACAAATAATTGGAATAAATTAAATAACTAATTTATAGCCATAAAAAGTTCAATTGAAATCTTAATAAAAGAGTTAGTTCATAATTAATGAATTAAAACCAAGAATCCACAACTGAATAGACATTAAAAGATAAAAGTATGATAAGAGATGAGAATAGAATCTTTTGTTAGCAAATCTGATTCTCCCCTCTTGCTCTTGCTCTTGATCTTCAGTGTTCTCCAATTTGCTTCAATCTCTAATGGCTAATTAATAACTAGGGTTTAGATTCTAATTTAATGGAGTGTTTAATCTATTCTTATCTATGTATTCTCTCTTTATTTTATGCTTTACATCATGTATTTATAGGTTACAAGTCCAATTTTTAGCTTAGGAACAAACCCTATCCAATTTAGAGTCAAAAAGGTGTCAAAATTCGTCCAAAAATGCGTCCAGGCCATCACTAAGCCCTTCCCTCACCTTCAGTACTTCAAATACTGGGCTTGACGCTCAAACCACGCTTCCCACTTCAAATGACAAGTATAGGCTAAAAATGGGCGCCCTCTACACGCCACATGTTCTAAAATTTTCTGCTCCGACGTCCTTTGGGAAATGGCCATAACTTCTTCGTCCGAACTCCGATTTCGATGATTCAAGATGATCCGGAAAGAGGAGAAGTAGATATACAACTTTCATTCTTTGAGGTTTTTGAAATAAGGTACGAAAAAAATACTCAAATTGGCTCTGAAGTGACTGTTGTATAAATGGCAAGCCGAAAATGCGAATCTATCCATCCCGAACGTCGATGCAAGTAACTTTTGTCCCAATTCCTACAAAATAACATAAAACATGCATGAATAGATACAAACACTTAAAATCAACCAAAAGATTAAGCTCAAACGCATTCAATTATGAGTATAAAACTCACTCATCAGCTATCAAAGCACAAAAGGGCAAGCCTCGGCTTGCTAGTAAGCTGCCAATTATTTTTTTGTTGCAGCGTCCTCTGGTAAAATGGTCATAACATTTGATCTGGCAAGAGTTATGGGGCCTTCTACCTATCAAATCGAAGATATCGACGATCTCTACAACTTTTATTCTTTGCGTTTTGAGAAATAACGAACAGATGAAGGTCGAAATTGGACTGGAAGTGTCTGCTATGCAAATGGCCACCCAAAACAATGAAGTTCAACGACGTCCGTTGGTAGAAATGTCATAACTCTTTCATCCGAACTCCGATTAAAATGATTCAAGATGTTCCGGAATGCTAAGAAAAAGCTCTACAATATAGTCCAAGTTCTAAGCCAAGAACATGAAATGAACATGAAAACCCAAATGATGTCCGGATTGCTTTTCTTTGCATTTTCCTTGCTTTTATTTACCAATAGTCGCTCACACCGCTTCTAAAGATATAACCTACAAAATGAACAAACAATGCATGAAAAGTAACTAAGACACATGAATATAAGCAACTAATTCAAGTAAAAGATACCGGATAAGTGGATATAAAATCCACTTATCAAATACCCCCAAACTTAAACCGTTGCTTGTCCCTAAATAACACAACATAATGCAATGCAATGCAATGAAATGTAACTAATTTATATGCCTACGAATCCAGCAGTATTAATAGAATCAAATCTATTCACTCGGCCTTACAGCAATCAAGCAAACACGATAATACTTCATATTAAAACCAATCAATAATTTCCTAGTCAATCATTAAGTCTTAAACTGTTATTACTGGTATAGTGTGTGTGTGATCCACAACAATGTTAACTGATATAAAATCAAATTTAACACATAACAAGTCTCTTTGAAGGCATCATACAGTGTAAACTCAAGAAATCCAAAAACAAGCTAGATCCAACTAAAATCAAATAATTACCAATATCGAGGGTCAACATGGGATACTTATGCTTTATTTTCATCTACGGGGGCTTTTTGCTCTTATTTCCCGTTTTATTAATTTTTTTATATACACATAGCTATGCAATGTCTTATTCCCTTAGGTTGTTCAATGCTACCTTAACGAGCTTTCGACCAATGACTCCCAGACCATTAAGACCTTAGGGCGCTAGGTGTAAAGACAATCCCCTCGGGCTTACTTACTCAAGTAACAAAGGCTACAAAACTAGACAAGCACGTCACGGTGTTTATTCATACTTTTTTTTTCTCTTTTTTTTTCTTTTTTTTATATAACTTATATACCCCAAATATTCCCCCAAACTTAGGTTCTTGTCTAACTTTAGCCATCACTACTTATTCTTGTCATTCTTTCATTCAAACTAGCATTATCCTTTAGAGTCCCATTATGTATCAATTTAAATTTAATCAATCAACAAGGTATTTTTACTATGTCAACCTTGTTTATACCAGTTTTGAATAGGAAAAGATTCAATTCCTAACAAGAAATCACATCAAAGCTCTAATAGTCAGTACTATACTTGTCTACCCAATTCCAATCTCATCATTGGCCAAAACAAACTGAACTATCTAACAGCTGGAATCATGCAAGATGAACATAGTGATTAACTATTATTTTTGAATTTTTGATTTTTGATTTTTTTTTTTAAATAATGAACCTAAACTAAATTAACAACATATGCAAAATAACATAACATAAACATGAAACTAAACATGCAATAATGAACTAAACTAAACTCCCCCAAACTTAGCAATTACAATGTCCTCATTGTAAGAATATAACGATAAGTAGAAGAGAACTTCCCTGTAATCAGCTAAGCGTGAAGTGATGGTGGCGATGGCAGCGACAATCATTTTCCTATCCATTGAACCTCCAATACCTGCAATTGAAGAGACAACGTGGATTATATTATAAGAGAGCATAATACGCAAATTAATTCCTATCTACTAAATAAACTAGTAAAGCATATAAATATAAAAATTCATGGGTTGCCTCCCAGTCAGCGCTTGATTTATAGTCTTTCAGCCTGACTTTGTCTGGTCAATGCTATCCAATTCCTCTTCAAAATTTGAGGAACCCTCCATCCATCGAAAATAATGTAGCTTTTGGTAGGTTCCCATTTGTGATAGCCATTGCATTAAAGTCACCTAGCATGCTTTAATTTGGTATGATTTCATTCAAGAACGTCAAACATCTATGTATTTTCTCCATTGTGCATGTGATCACTTTGGGGCATGGAAGCTTGTCACACACAATGGGCTCTTCATCTATCTTCTCTTTCTTGTCCCGCCATGGATTCAAAATTGTATTCGCTCTTATGTCATAAAGAGCTTCGTCGATGACATGACTACCTAGCGGACAAGGTTTTGCAAATCTAACCAGATTCTTGAACTTTGGCGGAGAAGGCACTTGAGGCATTAATAACATCGGCTCATCCTCATTAGTATTCATAGTTAGCTCTTCACCGACCTTGTTGTCATTATCCCCACTTATCTCCTTTTTTTCAACATCTCGAGGCTCATCTAGTTGTAGATTTGGTTCGGGTTCTCCGTCAATTTCGTCATCCATGTCATAAAGCCAAGTGTTTGGAGGAAGGTTGCTTACGGCTTTGGTCATTTGATCTATCTTATTCTGCAGATTTTGAATTGATATCTCTTGATTCTGAATTGACCGCTTTAGATTCTTCATTCTCTCTTCAGTTGATGCTACGAACTTGGAAAATAATTCCTCCAACCTTGAATCTTCTGTTTCAGTCTCGGAAGCCATGTACTGATAACCATTGGTTGAGGTTGTGACACGTTGTTCCATCCAATTATTAAATTTTTGGGTTAACAGCTCTTGGCTAATCCTCATCTCCTCTAGGTTTGTTATGCCCTTCAATATTATATCCCTCAGATTTGGCTTTTCTTCTTGTGGCAATGGAGGTGGACATGAAAATTCCGGTGTGTATTATGGATTTGGAGTGTAATATTGGTCATCAGAAATGTAGCTCCATGACGAATCCGGGTGATACCCCCAAACTTGGTGATAGTTAGGATCAAAGTAGTTGTTGAGGTAATCAGCACTATATTGTACTGGTTCAAAACTGACAATGCATTGATGACTTTGATGGTTGCCAGCACAATAGTCACACGTAACTGCCATCGTTTGACGACGTTGTGCTGTAAAAGCGTCCAACCTCCTCGAAAGTGTCTCAATCTGTACTGACAATGCAGAAAGTGTCGCGAGTCCATCAATCTCTGCTCCCCTTGGTTGAGTCATGTTCGTGTATGGCCCTTGATACGCATAGTCATCCATGGTAACTGCAAAGAGAGAAAAATAGGAAGAGAATTAAAAATAAAAATAAAAATGTTTAAATTAAGACTAATTTGATTGAAATTAATATTGGTAAAAAAATATTAAACTAATTCCCCAAATTCGAATCGCCAAAAACTTGTTGGGTAAAATCTAAGTACGCACAACACGCAAGTATACGTGGTCAACAAGTAATAAAGTGATAAGTTGAGTATCGTTCCCACAAAGAATTATTTAATAAAAATCACCAAGTACTAACCCGTAACCAACTCAATCTTATTTAAACGAATGAATTTCAAATTATATGAATTAAACTGCTATTAAATTCCACTAATTAAATTAAGACTATGGAGATTTAAGATCACAACTGTGACGCCCCCAAAATAGGTATACATCACCCATTCTGAGTTGTCAATACATGGTACAGAAACAACTACAACTTTATTATTACAACAGTAAAAGCTGTGAGTTTGAATACAAATATTATCTTCTAGACAATATCTATACTCAAATAAATCCTCATCACATTTATTGATACATTATTTTACAAAAATGGTGAGGACTACTAAAAAATCCTTTCTAAAACCTTCTTCATTCCATACCCCGACTGCACTCGCTATATTCTCGCCTCCGAGAGAAAAATGGAACAAAAGGAAAAGGGTGAGCTCAACTAGCTCAAGAAAAGAATATTATGACTAAGATAATATACAACAAATTATCGTTAGTCTTCAACAGGAAAAATATAATAGAATACAATAGACAACAAATTTTAAATCAATATTCGCAATGAAATAATAATTCATTAGAAGAGTTAAGTAGAGAATGCAAACTACTATCTTCTATGTATGAATTTAAAAGTTCATCGCTCATCTTTTATCCCCGTAACATCAATCAATATACATCTGAATCAAATATTCATCTTTGCACTGAGGCCAAAGATATTCATCACCGTCATGTTCATTTAAACACTGCTCATCTTTGCACTACTGAGCCAAAGATATTCTTCAAATCATTCATCTTTTGCACACTCTGTGCCAAAGATATTCTTAAGAAATCATTCATCTTTGCACTGACAATAAAGATATTCAATAATATCATCATTTAAGACCGAGGATGATGAAAATATTTTTTTTTTTAAAGAAACGAATCCAAAGAAACAAAATGACAAGGATTAAGGATTAAGGATTCGTACTTGGTTTTATCCACGCCCAAAAATACCTCAAGAATAATCATAGTGGTGTAAAATTCAAGAATGATCAAAACATGGATACAATCGAGTTAGTATCCGAATAGATGTTTTGGACGAAAAGAAGAAATTTTATTTTTCGAATGAATAAGATCCAAAAATACCTCAAGAATAATCAGTATAATCGTGAATAGTCAGATACGTGAATAAATGAATAAGACCGTATCGTGAATAGTCATATCGTGAATAAGAACTCTCGTGACACCAAAAAGATAGAAATTCCACAAAAACATCTTCACTCTTCATAATAGTACTCGTGAATAAGAACTCGTGAATAGTAACTCATGAATAGTAACTCGTGAATAAGAACTCATGAATAGTAACTCGTGAATAGTAACTCATGAATAGTAACCCATGAATAGTAACCCCAGACATGAAAAAAGTTCCAAATTTGATAAAACTTTAGATCAACATTTCAAAGATAATGATATATTGAAGAAATAATATCATTACGAAAAAAAAAATAATATCCCTTACCTCGAAAGATTAGTACTTCTATGGAATACACGGGTATAGTCTTTGAAGGAACTTACCGCTTTTAACAATACTCAAAGTATACTCAAAATACTCACAAGAATACGCCGATAATATAGAGAGAAAATTTGAGCTTTAAAGTGATTTTCAATTCTAACCTAAGCACCCTATTTATAGGAAAATGCTTAGAACACCAAAGTAGAAAATTTATTAAAATATTAATATATATATAAAATCTTCACGCATACCTTTGAATCTGAATTTCAGCAATTGAACACATGCCTCACACATGCAAAAAACGTTTTTTGTAAAAAAAATATTTAAAACTTCAAAAATTAATTATTTTGGAGCTTCAGAACTTCAATAATTCATAATAAATAGCTCTTTTATCAGAAAATTCGAATCTCGCGAGTTTTTATAGGAAATTCAATTCTCTACAACTTTGCAGAAGAAAGTTTTTCCAAATTCCAAATGGAAATTGACCGAAATCCACAAACGGTTGATTTTACAGGCTATAATCAAATTTCAGTCAATAAATGGGGTCCACCGACATGTTTAACATGTTTTAAACATTTATTGCAACAAAAATACTCTTCCTCCTCGTATACTCATATATCCCACATTCGTTGTAAAAATATCACCATTATTAAAATATAATAATATATTTAAATGAATTATTTTATCAGAAAAAGATAAAATTTCAATTTTCAACAATTGTCACATTAAACTTTTCTCCATCTATATCCACATAAAATCAATATTTTTCTCATCATATAAATCAATAATTAATTATTCACAAATAATATTACGTAATCACAATATCGACAACCGGCGGTTCAGAAAGAGGGGGCTTTCCAATAAGAATTTCTTCTTCTTGGCGCCGCAATTAGGTGACCAAACCTCTCTTGTATGTAACTTTCTAGACATTGCCAATAATGTTATCTAATAATATTATTCGGATAATATGAATTATTGCTTCGATAATGAAAATACTTGTGTAATGACAATTATTGAAACAACAAAGAATATAAAATATCAACGCAAAGAATTATTAACTCAATAAAATATCGAATAAGAATTATCGTAACCATTATTGAGTAGTGCCTTCTTACGTAAGAATCAATAATTGGTGCAATACTGTGTAAATCGCTTTCAACAACGCGTATTAGTGTGTTTTAACCACCGGTATTCCAACAAGATAATACTGTGTAATAACTACGCCAATTATTTAAAAACAACTTATATTTGTCGCTTTCTTCATCCAATCGCTTTTTCAGTTATGGGGCCCACACACGGTCGCTGCCGTCGCATTTAATATTCCCAGACGCATTTAATATTCCACGACCAAACGAATATTCCCCAAAATAATGAATATTTTATAACCACTTGCTTATTTTGAAATATTTATGTATTTAACCCTTAACTATCCACATTAATCAAATCAACCCTTACTATTTCAAAATAATAAATAAAGGAAATTCCTTTTTATTTAAAAAAATTTTGGGGTCTTACAACAACTTCACTTATTGCTTCATTTAAGTTAACACACTTCTCATCAATTATTCTCTATCCCGAATTGTTAATCAAGAACACTAAAGTAGTATTAACCACCTCTCGATGCACTAATACCATATTAACGTTAATCCACAATTAAGATAGAAATCCGTTAAACACCTTAATCAACTAACCCACTATATCTCTATGTGAATTACAATTGAAGAAGGTTGAAGAATAAGTTCTCTATCCGATTACATGCGGTGTCAAGCATATCTCTACCTTAACACTCATCAAGTTTAAGCTACTAACAAAATCCTGAACACATGCTATCATGATCAGATCTAAATCTATACTTCATCTCTCGAGTTTATATAGATTATCACGGTAATTGATGGCCAATCAATTAAACAATTAAGTCCAAATCACAATAGACAATCCTCACAATATAACACAATAATTGATAGCGAAGCATATTAAAATAAACTACACAATAAGATCCATTGTAATCTCAAACAAAGAATTAGTTCATTGAATTAAAACTAAGAATCCACACTTGAATAAACATTAAAAGAGAAAGATAAAAGAAGATAAGAAGATAAAATCTATTGTCTGTAGATTTGACACTCCCTCCTTGCTCCTACTTTGAATCTTCAATGGTCTCCAAGTTGCTTCAATCTCCAAAACTCATTAGAACTAGGGTTTTGATCTAATTTACTCTAATCTAATCTAATAGAATTCTTCCAAAAACTCCTTCTAATCATTGTAAATCTCCTCCTTTTATAAGCCTCTTTATATGTCTTTAAGTCCTCTTGGAAGTCCTTGAATCAAACAGCTCGAAACAATCCTCATCGGACTCAAATTCGGACAAAATCTCTTCTTTCCGTGCATACCCAAGCCCCGACTTGCTATTTGCCTTGTAAATAGCAAGCCCCGGCTTGCTAGTGGCCTACTATTGATTCTTGACCCCAAGCCCCGGCTTGCTATCATAGCACAAAAGGGCAAGCCCCGGCTTGCTAGTAAGCTGCCAATTATTTTTTTACTGCAGCATCCTCTGGTAAAACGGTCATAACCTTTGATCTGGGAAGAGTTACGGGGCCTTCCACCTATCAAATCGAAGATATCGACGAGCTCTACAACTTTCATTTTTTGCGTTTTGAGAAATAACGAACGGATGAAGGTCGAAATTGGACTGGAATTGACTACTATGCAAATGGCCACCCAAAACAATGAAGTTCAACAACGTCCGTTGGTAGAAATGTCATAACTCTTTCATCTGAACTCCGATTGGAATGATTCAAGATGTTCTGGAAAGCTAAGAAGAAGCTCTACAATATAGTCCAAGTTCCAAGCCAAGAACATGAAATGAACATGAAAGCCCAAATGATGTCCAAATTGTTTTTCTTTGTATTTTCCTTGCTTTTCCTTACCAATAGTCGCTCACACCGCTTCCAAACATATAACCTACAAAATGAACACACAATGCATGAAAAGTAACTAAGACACATGAATATAAGCAACTAATTCAAGTAAAAGATACCGGATAAGTGGATATAAAATCAACTTATCAGTAGCCGTTGGGAGCTATTTGAATTATTTTACAGATCTCGAGTTATTTGATGTAGACTACAGATGTGACATTATAACTCCTTTATGACTTTTTGACACTACAGTCTACTATTTCACCTACCCCGTCAGAGATGTCACTTTGATGTCTCCGAGAGGTAGTCATCTTTACTTCTCTATTAGAACGTCAAGATCTGTCCTTTTGCATCGATGCTCTCAATAAGCTATATTCGAATTTCACTCTTCAAATTAAACCGTTGCCAATGCTTTAATCTTCAGATGATCGAACTCTACGATTCTGATGCATATTCTTACATATTTTTGGACCTGATCGTAGTGTCTTGTTGAATGTTGCTTATTGACTGGTTGAGACAAAACTACGATCCTGAGGAGTGTTCGTTGAATCTTCAATGTAGAACACTTCTTCCTTCTATTGTGCAGTGCTTCAATACATCTGTTTTCCTTGACTGATCTTAGGAACTGATAGCTTGATTCCTTATTTTGGCCACTTCTGAATAGCAAGACACTTCAGATTTGTGGCATGCCCAGCTCGCTTTCTCCTTGTGATCTCCCGTTCATTTATCATCAATGGAATGACCCAATGCTTAATCACTTTAGCCTTGTTCTTCAGAAGTTGACCAGTATCTCTGTGTACACTTCATCAGTTCCTGCATTGTTTGGCAAACACTACGATCTTGGTTAATCCCATGATCATTGTCTTCTGTTCTTTTGACAGCTGCTGCACTTACTGACTTTCCTTAGTCAGATACTTTTATTGAGGCTTCTTCTGATCAACTTGTGGAAGACTTTAACTCGAATGGGTTTTCAACTCAATCTGGAAGTTGATTGGGTTGATGCTTAGATCTTCTGTTAGCTTGCATGCCATTCATTGAGTGTTCTTCAATTTTCTTTAGGTAGAGTGTAACTTTGCAGCTTAGACCAGAGGCTTCATATTTTGGATATTCTGGGAGTGCTCATTTGTTGAGAATCGTGTTTCCTCTACGATTCTGTCTTGGCATTATGAGCATCTCTGTTGAAGTCTTAGTTCTGCATTCTACGATTTAGCCTTGGTTGTGCAGACACTATGACTCTGAGATCAGATCTTGACACTCTACGATTTCTTCCTTTAAGCTTGCTGTCTTCATCTGATCTGGCTCGACTATGATTTCTGCCTCTTATTTGATCAGTAGATTCTACGACTCCGAGTGGTCTACGATTCTTGACTTGGCTTTGGCAGATGCTCGATCAGCTCTTAGACTGTCTGTCTCTACGATTCTGAACATGACTTCCTCAACAGATTATGACTTCGAGGAAGTTCTTCTCAACACACTATGATCCTTCCTCGTTTCTCCTGGAAGTCTACGAACTCCGAGATCTACTATCTTGCAGACTACGATTTGGTCTTGATAGCTCTCGAGTTTTCCTTGACTCTCCTGGAAGACTACAATTTCTGGTGCAGTGCTCGACGATCAGACAAGCCTATCTATTACATTAAAAGATCAACCTAACAAGCTTGGTCATTCTATATTTATAATCCTTGTACATCATTTCTTTTAAAGGACTTTACAAAGCTATTATGCTTATGTAGGATCAACCTGACACATTAGATCAATTCATTCTAAGTCCTTGTACATATGTTCCAATTCTCTATCAAAGGACTTTACAACTTTTCTTAATGCAATCATACTTGCATATTCATTCATTTATATCATAATCAAATCATATATAAATAGGAATATCATTCACATGAATATTCCTGACAAAGTGTCGTATCTATTTTACGATATTTATATAAATAATATCGATAAAAGGTTACTGAAGACTATAAGGAATCGTACGGTTAGAATTCCTCTTCATAGAGGTGTATTTTCGTAGCCTTGTGGCGCCCAAGTATCCTTTTATTTGATAAATAGATGAAATATAGATATATAAAATTGTGTATAACAATGTATAATCGTATATCTATAGATATAAAACAAGTAAGAAATAACTCAATAAAAGTTAAACTCAAATGACTTATGTGACGCCCGCAAAATAGGTATACATCACCCATTCTGAGTTGCCAAATACATGGTACAAAATACAAATACAAACTTAATTATACAACATGAGCTGAGAGTTTTACACGAATATTATCTTCTAGACAATATCCAAACTCAAATGGAGTCCTCATTATAATTATTATCACATTATTTCATAGAATAGTGAGGACTACTATAACACCATCTCGGACCATCACTCCGTTCCCCGACTAGCCTCGGTTACGTTCTCATTTCCTGAAGAGAACAATGAAAGCAAAAGGGTGAGCTCAACTAGCCCAGTAAGAAATATTATGACTAAGATATTGTAGAATAAATTATCGTTAGCCTTCAATAGTGTTAAACTGATAATAAACATCAAGTTTAACTGCAGCGGATCAAGTAATCCATTAGAAGAGTCAAGTAGAGCATGATATCTACTATCTTCTATGATTTAAAATTTTGTCATCAATTTTATCGTTGAGATTCAGCTTAATAAAAATCCACATCACTGAATTATCCATGCACTATAGGCCAAGGATATTCATTAGTATCAAAACTTTGAATTATCAATGCACTACGGGCTAAGGATATTCGTGTTTTCACCAATGGTCATGATCATGCCAACAACTGTCCATCAATGCACTACGATCCAATGAGGACTTTTACCACATCATTTGTAACATTACGGTCATGATTATACCAAATAATCCCTGGTCATAATCATACCAATCAATAGTCCATCTATGCACTACGGGCCAAAGATGTCTTTCATCACAATATAAGCATGAGGATGATGACAATGATATAAGAATTTAATTAAATGAGAGCAATGATAAATTTTAAAGATTTATAATATAATTTATCTAGAATTAAATAATGTCCCAATTGTCAACATGATACTGCTTTGTGGAGTAAAATTCAAGAATAATATTGTAACAAAAATAATTTAAACAAAAAAGAAATCAATTTTTGTTATAAATAGTACCCCGGGTGAATAGTACTTGAGTGAATAGTACCCTGTGAATAATACTTTATGAATAGTACCTGTGAATAGTACCCATGAATAGTACCTGTGAATAGTACTTTGTGGATAGTACCCCGTGAATAGTATTCCGACACGAAAATCTTAAAATTTAACAAGAATGTTTAGAAAAATATTCTTGTGAAACGATACTAGATGAAGTACAAATTTCACTGATATTCTACTAATTTCACGGAGTATAGAAGCAATACTTTAGCAAATTGAGTGTAGAAGTAGGAATACGAAATGAAATAATATTACTTACATACTACAAAGTATGGAAGAAAATATTATTTCATACAGATACTGAACAAAATAATATCCCTTACCTTAGAAGAAGACTGGATACTGGAATAGTGAAGTAGCTGAATACTCTTCTTCTTTCTCTCCATAGCTTCTCTCTCGATAATTGCTCTTGTGAGTCTTAGTGAATTTGTGAGAATGAAAGAAGAATGAGCTTCTATTTATAGGAAAATATAGTTTCGATAATTACGCGTTTTGGGGCTCGAATTATTATAGTATAGTACCTTCATCTTTTCCTCTATTTTTAATTTAGTCTTACAAGTATTATCAAACTTGCACCACCTCCCCTAATAGTACATGCATGTGAATCACTAGTTCCATTCATGTGAACAAATAGTTATATGCATGTGAACTAATAGCAATTAATTACTCATTTATCCGATTAATTACCCGTTTGGTCAATTTAACATCAAGAAATCAATTATTATTGAAATAAATGTCAATTTCCACTAACACTAATAATCCCAACACAATGAAAATATTTTTATCAATAATTTCATCTTTAATCAGCACGAACTTATTCATCCTTAATATTATAACTCACAATATTTAACAACAAGATCATTCACACAAAAGAAGGGGTTTCCGATAAGGATTTCTCCTTATTGGCGCGCAATTAGGTGACCAAACCCCTTTCCTCAACAGAACTTTCTAGACATCATCAATAATGCAAATAATAATATGAATAACTTTGTCGTCTCAATTATTGATTTAATAATATAAAATATTATGCAGATGATATTGTAACAATAATTGAATCTATAATATGAGAGATATTATGCAACAATTACTGTAGCAATAATTGAGTATAACTGAGTGACTTCTCACGTAAGCATCAATAATCAATATCGTATGTTACTATACAACCACGTGTATTACTGTACTTTTACCACTGAGTATTTCAACAGTTTAATGGTAAAACTTTCACTGTTATTTTATAAAAAGATATTTCTGTCATTTTTTAACTCCGACAATATTTCTGTTGTGGGGTCCACCAATGATTATGCCATCGTACGAATATTCCCTGTTAAAAAAAATATTCCCCGACCAATCAAATATTTTATAACAACTTGCTTACTTTGCAAAATTTATAAATATTACCCACAACTATAACATTATATCAAATCCTTACCATAATATTCAAAAATATATTTTGAGAAAAAAAATTAATCTTTATTCATAAAAGTTGGGGTCTTACCTTCTTATGAAATTTTATCCTCTAAATTAGGGTTCGTACCTGATATGTCGAAGAAGTGAGGATACCTTGACTTCATTTTAGATTCTAACTCTCAGGTCATTTCCTCAACATCGTGGTTTCTCCACAAAATTTTAACTTGAGGTATAACCTTGGAGCGTAGAATACGATCCTTCTTATCCAAGATTTTAACAGGTACCTCTTCATACGTTAAATCTTCCGCTATCTCGTCTGGTTCTAATTCAATAAAGTGGTTCGGGTCTTCCACATATTTATATAACATAGATATGTGAAAAATGTTATGAACACGAGACATACTTGACGGTAAGGGGAGTCTATAGGCCACAGTTCCTACTCTATCGAGGATTTCGAATGGCCCAATGAATCGAGGATTGTGCTTTCCTCTCTTTCCAAATCTTGTAACTCCTTTACATGGAGAAACACGTAACAACACATGATCTCCAACATTGAATTCCACGTCCTTTCGATAAAGATCAGCATAACTCTTTTGTCGATCTTGTGAGGTTTTTATACATTACCGAATTATTTGAATCTTTTCCATTGTCATGCGTACCAATTATAGACCCAACAATGTTACTTCACCCACCTCATCCCAGCATACTGGAGAACGACACTTGCGTCCATACAACGCCTTGAATGGAGCCATGCCAATACTTGTTTGATAACTGTTATAGTAGGAGAATTCTACCAATGGCAAGAACTTGTCCCAACTTCCTTTGAAGTCAAGAACATAGATTCTTAATAGATCTTCAAGAGTTTGAATAGTCCTCTCTGACTGCCCTTCTGTTTGAGGATGATATGCCAAACTAAATCGTAAATCTATGCCCATAGCTTTTTATAAACTAACCCAAAATTATGAAGTAAATCTTGGGTCTCAATCAGAAACTATGGATACTAGCATACCATGCAGTCTTACAATCTCATTTATGTATATACGAGCAAGACGTTCAAGTGAATAAGTTTCTCGTATAGGTAAGAAATGAGCAGATTTGGTCAATCTATTGACAATGACCCAAATTGCATCTATGCCTTGAGAAACCTTGGGAAGACCAGTAACAAAATCCATGGTAATTTGCTCCCACTTCCATTCTGGAATTTTAAGTGGTTGCAATGGACCTTTTGGCACTTGATGCTCCACCTTGACTCGTTGACTAGTTATGCACCTTGAGATAAACTCTGCTATCTCTCTCTTCATATTTCTCCACCAAAATGTATGTCGAAGATCACAATACATTTTGGTACTCCCAAGATGGATTGCAAACGGTGTGTTGTGCGCCTCTATCATGATTTTATACTTCAAGTCAGAGTCGTTAGGAACACAAAGTCCGGGGTTGACTTGAAGTATTCCTTCTTCATCGATTCTTTCTTCCGGGATAGAACCTTCTTGTACTTTCTTCCTCATACGCATCAGCTCCAAGTTTGTAGCTTGAGCATCTTTAACTTTATCGATTAAAGTCGGTTCTACTCGTATATTTGCCATCATCACATGGGTCCCTGGAGTCTTTAACTCTATCTCCATCCTTTGTAAGTCATACAAAATGGGCCTTTGCGTTGACAATATCGCACTCGTACCCGCATATGATATTCTACTCAATGCATCAACTACTATGTTCGCTTTTCTAGGATGGTATTGAATGGTATGATCGTAATCTTTCAACACTTCAAGCCAACGTCGTTGCCGCATGTTGAGCTCCTTTTGGGTGAAGAAATATTTGAGGCTTTTATGATTCGTATAGATCTCCACTTTCTCCCCATACAGGTAATGCCTCTAGATTTTAAGCGCAAAAATGACTGCTTCCAACTCTAGATAATAAGTAGGATAATTCCTCTCATATTCTTTGAGTTGTCGTGAGGCATAGGTTATGACTTTCCCATGTTACATGAGAACACATCCTAACCCTCTGCCTGAAGCATCGCTGTAAATGACAAATCCCTCCGAACCAGATGGTATTGTCAGAACAGGTGCTGAAATGAGTATCCTCTTGAGTTCTTGAAAACTCTTCTCACATTCCTAGCTCCAACTGAATTTTGTATCTTTTCAAGTCAACTGAGTTAATGGAGTAGCGATTCGAGAAAACTCTTCTACGAATCTCCGATAATAACCAGCTAAGCTGAGAAAGCTACGTACTTCATGTTAGGTTTGAAATATTCAAGAATGCAATCAAATTGCAAAAAGTGCGGAAACGTGTAAAAATCAGAGTTTAAAAATTTACAAACCATATACCCGGATCACCCTTTATGCATAATTATTAATTAAACGAAAAGATAAAGAATAAAATCATACCCTTGAAGATCGAGCTTCCTCAGGTACAAGTTCACCTCCAAATCCTTTCGCGTTCAACTTGAATCCACCGGGTTTGGTTCCTTCCTTTGATCAACGTTAGCCACCCAAGTGTTTGGCCTCTAGAGGTGATCCACCAAGGAAGAATAAAAATTCAAGAAGATGGGTGGTTGGCTAAACCCTAGTTTTCTATCTCTATAGAAAAGAACGTACTCTCCCAACTATTGGAATTACGTATGTTGTAAAAGTCAACAACTCACAACACCCATAATAAGACTCCTCTTATTTATAGATGTGGGACACCCACCTTAACAATTAAGGAATTGAGTTTTATTTAATTAATTAAATTCTTTTAATTAATTAAGCTCCCTAATCTTATTAGGGATAATTAATTAAACTCCTTTAACTAATTTTCCCTCTTAATCCTATTAGGAATAAATGAGAGTACTTATATTAAATTAATTCCTAAACTCTTTTAGAAATTAAAATAATAATTGTAATAATATTAATAAGACTCCTCTTATTAATTTATATTTAATATTTCTAAAATATTAAATAATAAATATTAAGCTATTTAATTTATTCTATATAGATTAAATTAAATATACTTAACATATTATTACGATTATGCCATTAACTTCTTAAATAATTATTCTTCCTTTTATGGTGTGACCCTTTAGGTTCTCCATATTAAACCTAGGTTGTGAATAAATCAATTAGAACAATTCTAATCTTATTTAAATAAATAAATTAAATAATTAATTTATTTAAATAAATAATATTTATTCTACAATAGGGATAAGCCTCCTAGCGATCAACGACTTTCCGGATAATATAGATTTCAACATTAATCATAAAAGAACCTTTGAGTAAATAGTTCTTAAATGCAAATTCAATCCTTCCACCATACAATGTTCCAATTAAATATAAGACATGGAATTCTTCACAAGTCTTATTTTATTTAATTATATGTATTTCAACTCTTAAATGCACAACTCAAATAATGCAAATTAGAAACTCCTTTCTAATTTCATTACCTTAACCAAGGACTCTTTGGGTTGTCATTTATCGAATCACATAGGACATTTCTCTTCTTTTATTAGAAGTGGTAGATTCTTTATTGATCATACATTATCTCCATGTACAATTTATTATACCCAAGCATACCCTTTGATATACCCTAAGGGTCTTAAGGAATAAGTCAAAGTATAACTCATCATACACAAGATACTATGATGATCTCAAGTACAAGGATTACTTGTACTACTATCACTACAGAATTCCTATTGACAGTGAAATAAAACTCCATTAGGTATTCCTTAGCGAGCCACGTTCAAATGAACTTATTCTCTAATAAGCACCTACATACTTGCTTTAGTGTCTCCACACAAATGATCATGAGATCAATCATCCTCATCCAATGAGCAAGCAACGTATGTACCAATCTATCCGGATTCACTAATCCCCAATTTAGTAATCCAATGATTGGGAACTATTTTTTTTTTTTAAGCTTTCTAAAATTTAGATCTCATTACAATGATCATCATCATTATTCTAAAAGCATTGCTTAAAACTATGGGTTTATCACATATTATAAAACAGCATCATATAGATAATTAAAAGCCTTTAATAAATTAATACTTTTTATTAATAAATGAATAAGATTGTTACAAAGTATATGCTTTATCATCAAACATGATTGGCTTGTGTGCATATTACTTTCAATCTCCCACTTGCACTAAAGCCAATCGCCATTGTATATTATACTCTTCTTCTCTAAGTGATGATTATCCTGCTGTTGGATAAGCTTTAGTTAATGGATATGTAATGTTGTTCATGAGAGTCCACTATCACTATAGTGATTTCCCATCTTTCAATGATTCTAATAATCAAATGAAAGTGCCACAACACATGTTTAGATCCAAGATGAGACTTAGGAACTATTCCTAGTTACGTAATGAACTTTTAATCCAAACAATCAACTTGCGACTTCATTTATAGCTATATACTTTGTCTTTATCACTAAACCAAAGAACTCTTTCTTTGTTTGGAACCTTTCAATTCAATTTGCACCATTGTTCAAGATAACGCTTTACCTTAAAGTGGATTTTTCGTCATCTTGGTGCATCCAGAAAAACTTGAGTCTGTTAAGCCCTCTAGTTTTAATTTAGACCCACCATGAATATGATCACATCCTTAGTGCGGGTTAAGCACTTTAAGATGTTTTCAGCGACTCATAGTGAACTTCTCCATAATATGGTGATCAACATCGGGGCTTGTACATTTCATTGCATACATGATTGTCACTCATGCGACCTCTCTTTTCGAGAGTCTGTGGGGACTATTAAGAGAGATACACTCCATAGCTCATCGACATGAGACATCTCTTGGGTTTGCCATGCTAAACGACTTTAGCATCAAATGAATATCGTTCCTTGGGTTAAGTCGAGCATCCTCTTAAATCTATCTATATAGATTTATATCCCCAATTAAGATACTCTTCCAAATCATTCATGGAGGAATGTTTAGACAACTTTATCTTTACTTGATTGTAGCATTAGTATGTCATTCCTTATCCGTAGTAGTATATCAACATATAATACTAGAAATGGCACGATGCTCCCACTGACCCTTTTGTACACACTAGGTTCATTCTTATTTTTGATAAAATCAAACTCTTTTGATTGCCTCATCAAAATGAATGTTCCATATTTGAGAAACATGCTTCAATCCATTTCTCTGAAAGTGTTACAACACTTACCTCATCAGTATGTAATCGGATCATCATCTTCATGATGTGTACCTCATCATCATCATCTATGATGAATCCATACCTCCTAGGTATCTTCATCTTATTCGATTCTGATTTATTTGGTATAGACATAGGTCATCTACAAGTTCCTCTTATTTGACTTATAGTGATTTGTGGTTCTTGAACTCTTCAAGATCTATTATCCTCCCACTAGCCCCTTCAATGATAAACACCTTTATCTTAGAAGGCAGCGTGTTTTACAACAAACACCTTTTGCTAAGTAGGATTATAGAACATATACCCTAAACTTACTTTAGGATGTCCCACAAATTGTACTTGTCAAATCTTGTTCCAAGCTTATCCTTTGAAACCTTTTCACATAAGTTGGACAACCCCTTATCTTAACATACTTAAGATTAGGAATCCTCCCTGTCCATAACTTTTATGGAGTCTTGGGGCTCGATTTTGAGGTTACCTTTTCGTAGATATGCAGCCATTTCTAGGACATGATCCTAGAAGGATACTGGAATGTCGGTAAAATCATTATGGATCGCACCATGTTCAACAAGGTACGATTTTTCCATTCAAATACATCAATCAATTATTGCGTATCAGGAGGCGTCCATTATGATAAAACCATTTAAGATGATCTAGAAACTTATTGCACAAGTATTTATTCCTTAATCTAATCAAAGAGTCTTAATACTTTGCAAATTTATTTCACTTCTGAATTCTTTGAACCTTTCAAATAATTCACACTTGTATTTCAATAAATACATACATTCAACTCTTTGAATGATCATCTCCTTTTCTTATACTAGTTTGTTCAATTTATAAAATAATTTTTCACGTAAGTCAAGTATACAAAATTTATTAAGTAATATTCGATTCTATATACAAAACATTATTATTATAAATAGAACAACAATTGTTCTTAATTATAATACCAAAATTTTATTGTCCAACAATAAAATGGAAATAATGTTTCAACAAGAATTGGAATACAATAACAACTTATTGACTTAATAGATTTTTCCGTAGGCATTGCTAAACTATAAGTTTCTATGGCTAATGCAGCAACCTTTGCTTCATTTTCCACACATAGGATTACTTATATTTGTTTAGCTTTCTACTTCTGCTTGGTCCCTTCATAAATCTATATTTATGATAACCAAAGTCGGTATCCAATACCCAAGTAGAACCTTGACTTAAAGAAAATTTTATTTTAAATCATGAATAAAATTGTATTGTAATCGAAACTTCACTAAGCTTCTTTGGTTAGCCTCTGCAAGATGCTTCTCGCAGTTTCTTTCCAGTGTCCAGGCTTATTGCAGTGGAAGCAAACTCCTTTGCTATACGTATCAGTTTTGTTCTTATTATCCTTTGTTTTTGCCTTTCTATGTACCTTCTTTGAATCGTTCTTCTTTTCAGAAGATCCTTTGGCCCCTACCAGTAAGACTTGGTCTTTCTTGGTTGGAAAGTGACTCTCAACATTTTTCAATATATTAAGCAAATCAGTGAGGCTGATATCTAGCTTGTTCATATGAAAAATTCACAACAATTGTGAAAGGAGTCCGAGAGTGAGTGCAAGATCAAATCTTGGTTCAACTCTCCATCCATGATAAAACTCGTTGTCCTAATTGATCAATCAAATTGATAATTTTAAGAACTTTTTGTTTGTACTATAGTGCCATTGGCCATTCTAGATCGGAAGAGCTCCTTAGATATCTGATATCTATCAGTCCTACTTTCCTCACCATCAACTACTTGATGTGCAGGAATATAGTAGGAGCATCCATAGTTTCATCTTGTGGCTGAAGCTCGTTACTCGTGGATCTGAGCATGATGCATTGAGCCAATCAGTGCATCATTTGCCACTTTCTAAAAGTAGCAATCTCTTCCTCGGAGGCATTATGCGCAACCATTGCGAGGATAGGCGTATTAAGGACATAGGATAGCTTTTTCAACTATGAGAACTATTCTCAAATTCCTTAACCAATCCGTTTAATTGATGCGGTTAATTTAGTATCTAATATGCTTCGCGATGATAGTAATTTTAAACATTGTAAAATTCTGTAAATGAATTTGTAATTAACAACATTTTAACATACATTCTTTTATTAATTACCAAAATAATTTAGGTCTTGTTTTAAATTGGTATTTTCCACTATTTTCTTCAAACTATATTACCCTCACTTATATAGTTCGGTAAAATCTAATTAAAGATTTGCTAGTGAGAATAAGGATCCCATTTCAAATGTATATAGCCTTGTGGTGACACAACAAACTATATATAAATAAATAGGTAGACAACTTTTGTCAATTACATCAACTATCTGACTCCTTTTCTTTTGCCTCTTAGATTATTTTGATCAGTGGTGGCACATCCGAATCAAAATTATCCAAGTTAAGTCCGACCCTAGCACTCCATATATTCAAAAATAAAAATATCATCCTTGTGGTGACCTGACAAAACAATATTGTTCAATTTTCTTTATAAGCATCAAATGTGATAAATTAACATCTTAAATACTTAATACTTGCCTTGTGGTGACACAACAAACTCATATTAAATATTTAATACTCTATTAATTTTATCATGCTAGAAAGCGGACGTTCGATATTCCAAATATCTTTGAGCGCTTAGGACTTAATATAAAAATTGAGGGGATTGTTATTAATTTATCTCATCTTGTTTAGCGCAGCATTTACATATATATATAAAATACGCGTCGTATTAATAAACATGCGAAGCATGTTTATAATATATAATATATATAGTATAAGCATGCACATATAGAATACTATATTCTACGGGATTGATTATGGACTTTTATTCTAGTTTGGTTCACTAGAGCCACTAAGTGAACCAAAAGGTCAAACCCCAAGGGGTGCAAGAAATAATATTTAAATATAACTATTACATTTAAACCCTTGGGCTCCATTACAAAGCGGGTCTTCAAGCGCTCCTTGTCTCTTGATCTCTAATTCTTCAAAATTAATTCTAAATATTCCTATTACAAAACTATTTAAAATAAATAGAAACCTTGATCGTGATCGAGGGAAGTACATAGGAGGAGATAGAATTTACATTAAGAAAAATTAGAAAGGCGAATCTGTGAGACCCCATTTAATAAAACCCATACATTCATGCATCCAACTAAAATAAAATCCAATCATATTGGTCGATAGTCCATAATCAATCCCATTTATTATCACACACATCACCATATGCATCAATAAATAACATTCATCTCATTAATAATAAACATTTAATATATATATTGATATCATTTAATGGGCAAATTTAGTTAGTATAAAATCTATTTTTGAATAAAAATAAACTCCTTTATTTAAATCCAAATTTAAATCAAAATAAAACTATTTTATTTTAATTTATCCAATTTTGAATAAAATAAACTATTTTATTTTAATCAAAATCTTTAATCAAAATAAACTCCTTTATTTTAATTAATTATGGAATCCAATTCCATGTAAAAAAAAAACTCTCCTTTATTTAAGGAAACACTTGATTTTCTTTCCTATTCACAAATAAACTCCTTTATTTTGAATAATATGAAATCTTATTTCATATTTAAATAAACTCCTTTATTTAAGGAAACACGGATTTTCTTTTCTATTCACAAATAAACTCCTTTATTTTGAATAATATGAAATCTTATTTCATATTTAAATAAACTCCTTTATTTAAGGAAACACGGATTCTTTTTTCTTATTCACAAATAAACTCCTTTATTTTGAATAATATGAAATCTTATTTCATATTTAAATAAACTCCTTTATTTAAGAAAATTAGGCAATCCAATTTCAACTCCAATTAGTTATCATGGAATCAAATTCCAACTCTAATTAGTTAGCATGAAATTTAATTTTAAAATTAAAATAAATCTTTTTATTTTAAGATTAAAATAAACATTTTATTTTAAAATCAAAATAATTATTTATTTTAATAATAAAATAATTAAGATTAATATATATATATATAACTATTATATATATATATATATATATATATATATAAATAATTAGCCATGAAAAACCGAACATCCAGGACCACGAATCAGCTTTCAAAAAAAAAATTGATTTTTTTGATTTCCGTGCAAGCTATAGAATCATGCTGCAGGATGAGTTATATATATATATATATATATATATATATATATATATATATATATATAATCATTATATAATCATTAGCCATCATTAGCCAATCTTCCCTTGATTTCCGTGCGCTGGAACTTCTTTTTTTTTTTGTTGTTTTCCGTGCAGCAAGCATATCATAATCCGTTCCTTCGTTGATTGAAATAGCCAAAAAAAATAGGCAGCTCGCGAATGACAGCTTCCAAAAAAAAAATCGGCCTTTTTTTTATTATTTTATTATTATTATAAATTTTATACCATAAAATTATGCCCAAATAAATTGTTCTAAACACATATCAATATACATATCAAATTAAAATAATTAATAATTCGCATAAAGGTTTGGCTCTGATGCCACTGTTAGGTTTGAAATATTCAAGAATGCAATCAAATTGCAAAAAGTGCGGAAACGTGTAAAAATCAGAGTTTAAAAAATTTACAAACCATATACCCGGATCACCCTTTATGCATAATTATTAATTAAACGAAAAGATAAAGAATAAAATCATACCCTTGAAGATCGAGCTTCCTCAGGTATAAGTTCACCTCCAAATCCTTTCGCGTTCAACTTGAATCAACCGGGTTTGGTTCCTTCCTTTGATCAACGTTAGCCACCCAAGTGTTTGGCCTCTAGAGGTGATCCACCAAGGAAGAATAAAAATTCAAGAAGATGGATGGTTGGCTAAACCCTAGTTTTCTATCTCTATAGAAAAGAACGTACTCTCCCAACTATTGGAATTACGTATATGTTGTAAAAAGTCAACAACTCACAACACCCATAATAAGACTCCTCTTATTTATAGATGTGGGCCACCCACCTTAACAATTAAGGAATTGAGTTTTATTTAATTAATTAAATTCTTTTAATTAATTAAGCTCCCTAATCTTATTAGGGATAATTAATTAAACTCCTTTAACTAATTTTCCTCTTAATCCTATTAGGAATAAATGAGAGTACTTATATTAAATTAATTCCTAAACTCTTTTAGAAATTAAAATAATAATTGTAATAATATTAATAAGACTCCTCTTATTAATTTATATTTAATATTTCTAAAATATTAAATAATAAATATTAAGCTATTTAATTTATTCTATATAGATTAAATTAAATATACTTAACATATTATTACGATTATGCCATTAACTTCTTAAATAATTATTCTTCCTTTTATGGTGTGACCCTTTAGGTTCTCCATATTAAACCGGTTGTGAATAAATCAATTAGAACAATTCTAATCTTATTTAAATAAATAAATTAAAATATTAATTTATTTAAATAAATAATATTTATTCTACAATAGGGATAAGCCTCCCCTAGCGATCAGCGATTTTCCGGATAATATAGATTTCAACATTAATCATAAAAGAACCTTTGAGTAAATAGTTATCGTACAATTCAATCCTTCCACCATACAATGTCCCAATTAAATATAAGACATGGAATTCTTCATCGAGTCTTATTTTATTTAATTATATGTATTTCGACTCTTAAATGCACAACTACAAATAATGCAAATTAGAAACTCCTTTCTAATTTCATTACGCCTTAACCCAAGGACTACTTTGGTTGTCATTTATCGAATCACATAGGACATTTCTCTTCTTTTATTAGAAGTGGTAGATTCTTTATTGATCATACATTATCTCCATGTACAACTTATTATACCCAAGCATACCCTTTGATATACCCTAAGGGTCTTAAGGAATAAGTCAAAGTATAACTCATCATACACAAGATACTATGATGATCTCAAGTCCAAGGATTACTTGTCTTACTATCACTACAGAATTCCTATTGACGAGCAAATAAAACTCCATTAGGTATTCCTTAGCGAGCCACGTTCGATGAACTTATTCTCTAATAAGCACCTACATACTTGCTTTAGTGTCTCCACACAAATGATCATGAGATCAATCATCCTCATCCAATGAGCAAGCAACGTATGTACCAATCTATCCGGATTCACTAATCCCCAATTTAGTAATCCAATGATTGGGAACTATTTTTGTTTTAAGCTTTCTAAGAATTTAGATCTTATTAGAATGATCATCATCATTATTCTAAAAGCATCGCTTAAAACTATGGGTTTATCACATATTATAAAATAGCATCATGTAGATAATTAAAAACCTTTAATAAATTAATACTTTTTATTAATAAATGAATAAGATTGTTACAAAGTATATGCTTTATCATCAAACATGATTGGCTTGTGTGCATATTACTTTCACTTTAGTCACTGACTTAGGTTGCTCCCAGCTTTGAATTGCTTCAATCTTCGTTGGGTCAACAGATATTCCGTGATTTGATATCATGTGCCCAAGGAGTGCTACTTCCTCAAGACAGAACTCGCATTTCTTTAACTTGGCATATAGCTTGTTTTCACAAAACTTTTGGAGTATCAACCTCAAGTGTTGCTCATGATCTTCATGGCTTTTGGAATATATGAGAATGTAATCAATAAGACAACCCTAAAATGATCCAAATATTCCTTGAATACTCGGTTCATCATATCCATGAAGGCAGCATGAACATTAGTCAATCCAAAAAACATGACTAGGAATTCGTAATGCCCATACCGAGTTTTGAAAGTAGTCTTTGAAATGTCATCAGTTTTAATTTTTAAATGATGATATCCGGAACGAAGATTGATCTTTGAAAAGAATTTGGCCCCTAGTATCTGGTCAAACAGGTTATCAATACGAGGTAACGGGTACCTATTTTTGACGGTGACATGATTTAACTCCCTATAATCAATACAAAGTTGCATACTCCCATCTTTCTTCTTTACAAATAGAACAGGAACACCCCAAGGAGACGTACTAGGACGAATGAAATCGATGTCTAACAATTCCAACAGTTGGGTTTTTAACTCCTGAAGTTCAATAAGGGCCATTCAATATGGCGCTTTAGAAATGGGGTTTGTACCGGATTCAAGGTCGATATAAAATTCAATTTCACGCTCTGGGGGTAGGCCATGAAGTTCTTCACGGAATACGTCATGAAATTTATTAACAATAGAAATATCATTCAAATCTGATGTACTTTTGTTTAAATCCGTGACATGGGCTAAGAAAGCTTGACAACTATTTTTTAATAAACGAATAGATTTATGGCTTGATATGACAGTGATTGAATTTACTGGTTTAGTTGCTTGAATTCGCATAATAGGTTGGTTAGGAATATGAAAGCTAACAACCTTACGAAAATAATTAATTTTTTCATGATAAGTGGTTAACTAATCAATCCCTAAAATAACATCAAATTAAAGTATTTTCAAAGACATGAGATCGACAGGTAATGTGCGGTTACCGATTTGAATCAAATAAGACTTATAAACAGTGGATGTAATGAAGGTTTCTCCCAATGGAGTTTCAACAGATAAGTCAAAGTGTAATTTCTCCGGAGTTAAATTTAAACGTTGAGCGCAAGTAGGAGAAATAAAAGAATGGGTAGAACCGGTATCAAATATGGTATAAACTTTACAAGAGTTTATGATTAGCTTACCCGTGATGACCTTGTTCGGGTTCTTCGCTTTTTGGGAGGTTAAGACAAATGCTCTCCCTTGAACTACCGACTTTGACTTCTCTGGGACAACCTTTGGTGCCTCCGTCTAGCTAAACTTGTCTTTGCTGCACGACAAAATCGGGCTAGGTGACCTTCTCTTCCATAATTATAACATGCTTTGGACTGTTATGTACAGTTTGGACTGATGTGTCCCTCCCCTCTGCATTTGTAATATACTATCGGCGGTCGTTCTTCTTTCTTAACAACCGGTGGTGGTGCTGACGTCTTTCCATCATTATTGAATCTCCTCTTCTTAAAATTTCCACTTCTATTGTCTTGTCCATGATTACCACCGAAGTGGTTACCATTTCTAGCATGTTGATTCCCTCCACGTTTGTTTTCATTGCTTCGATGACTGCTACCACTGGTATTATCATTTTTCCAGCTGCTTTCTCTTTGTTGGGTTGACTCATTATCGCGCTCGAATAACTAAGCCCTATTTACAACATCTACAAGCAAAGTTTATGAGAAATGAGGTATTGACGTTTCTTGGGTTTCAAACCTCTTAGAAACATCTGCGTCATACGCTTCTCATTATCTACCAAATGGGATGTAAACCGGGACAACTCAGCAAACTTAGCTTCGTACTGCGACATGGTCATATTATTTTGCTCCAGCTTGATGAACTCTACCTCCTTCGTGTGATGAATACTTTTGGGAAAGTACTTCTTATTGAACAGTTCTTTGAATTTCTCCTAAAATATCTTTAGTGCGGTAGGCTAAGTATGTTTTACTGATTCCCACTAGTAATTTGCCTCTCCTCTTAATATGAAAGTGGCAAAGGGAACCTTTTGCTCCTTGGAGCATCCCAAGACATCAAATATCTTGGTGATCTACTTTATCCACGTCTCTGCCTTAAGTGGTTCTGGCTTTCCCAAAAACTCTAGTGGTCCCATCTCATTGAACTGATTAGTAGTGACCATCCGAGAGTTGCCAGTGTTTCCACCTGCATTTTGAAAATGAGTCTCTCTCGCCTGATGGTGCATGAATTGCATAAAGCCTCTGAACATTCCGCCGTTCATCATTTGGTCGGTGTTGTTGTGTATATGAGGATTGTTGCCTTCCTGATGCACATTTTCCTGGTTATTGATCTGCGATGACTCAACGGTCTCCTGTGCTTCATTGCTTATCTCAACATTTTCAGATGCCATTTCCAAATACTGACACAAAATAAGGGTTAATTGACATACCACATATTATCCCTATACTCTGACCAACTAATTAAATAACAAATAACTTAGGTAGGTCATACTAGCGAAGGATTAACCAGTCTCTCCCCTCCTAGTTCTAGTCTCACATCTCAGCTAGGGATCATATCCCTAAGCTTTGATACCAACTGTGACGCCCCCAAAATAGGTATACATAACCCATTATGAGTCGCCAAATACATGGTAAAAAATACAAATACAAACTTAATTATACAGCATGAGTTGAGAGTTTTTACACGAATATTGTCTTCTAGACAATATCTAAACTCAAATGGAGTCCTCATTACAATTATTATCACACTATTTCATAGAATAGTGAGGACTATTATAACACCATCTCGGACCATCACTCCATTCCCCGACTAGACCCGGCTACGTTCTAATTTCCTGAAGAGAACAATGAAAGCAAAAGGGTGAGCTTAACTAGCCCAGTAAGAAATATTATGACTAAGATAATGCAGAGTGAGTTTAACTATCTTCTATGATTTAAAATTTTTATCATCAATTTTATCGCTGAGACTCAGCTTAATAAATAATCCACATCACTGAATTATCCATGTACTACGGGCCAATGATATTCATTAGTGTCACAACCACGAATTATTCATGCACTACGGGCCAAGGATATTCATGTTTTCACCAATGGTCATGATCATGCCAACAACTGTCAATCAATGCACTTTGGGCCAATGAGGACTTTTACCACATCATTTGTAACAGTACGGTTATGATAATACCGAATAATCCCTGGTCATAATCATACCAATCAACAGTCCATCTATGCACCACGGGCGAAAGATGACTTTCATCACAATATAAGCATGAAGATGATGACAATAATATAAGAATTCAATTAAATGAGAGCAAGGATAAATTTTAAAGATTTATAATTTAATTTATCCAAAATTCAATAATGTCCAAATTGTTAACATGATACTACTTTGTGGAGTAAAATTCAAGAATAATATTATAACAAAATTGATTTGAACAGAAAAGAAATTAATTTTTGTTATGAATAGTACCCCGGGTGAATAGTATCTGAGTGAATAGTATCTCGTGAATAGTACTTTGTGAATAGTACCCAAGAATAATACTTTATGAATAACACCCATGAATAGTACTTTGTGAATAGTACCCATAAATAGTACTTTATGAATAGTACCCCGTGAATAGTATTCCGACATGAAAAGCTTAAAATTTAACAAGAATGTTTAGAAAAATATCTTTGTAAAACGATACTAGATGAAGCACAAATTTTAAGGATATTCTACTAATTTCACGGAGTATAGAAGCAATACTTTAACAAATGGAGTGTAGAAGTAGGAATACGAAAAGAAATAATATTACTTACATACTACAAAGTATGGAAGAAAATATTATTTTATACGAATATTGAACAAAATAATATCCTTTACCTTAGAAGAAGACTGGATACTGTAATAGTGAAGTAGCAGAATACTCTTCTTCTTTCTCTTTATAGCTTCTCTATCTATAATTGCTCTTGTGAATCTTAGTGAATTTATGAGAATGAAAGAAGAATGAGCTTTTATTTATAGGAAAACATAGTTTCGATAATTACACATTTTGGGGCTCAAATTATTACAGTATAGTACCTTCATCTTTTCCTCCATTTTTAATTTAGTCCTACAAGTATTATCAAACTTGCACCACCTCCCCTAATAGTACATGCATGTGAATCAACAGTACAAGCATGTGAATCAATAGTTCCATTCATGTGAACAAATAGTTATATACATGTGAACTAATAGCAATTAATTGCTCATTTATCCGATTAATTATCCGTTTGGTCAATTTAACATCAAGAAATCAATTATTATTGAAATAAATGTCGATTTCCACTAACACTAATAATCTCAACACAATGGAAATATTTTTATCAACAATTTCATTTTTAATTAACACGGACTTATTCATCATTAATATTATAACTCATAATATTTAACAACCAGATCATTCGCTCGAAAGAGGGGGGCTTTCCAATAAGGATTTCTCCCTATTGGCGCGCAATTAGGTGACCAAACTCTTTTTCTCGATAGAACTTTCTAAACATGGTCAATAATGCAAATAATAATATAAATAACTTTTTTGTCTCAATTATTGATTTAATAATATAAAATATTATGCAGATGATACTGTGACAATAATTGAATCAATAATATGAGAGATATTATCAAAGAATTCTTCGTAGCAATAATTTAGTATAACTGAGTGACTTCTCACGTAAGCATCAATAATCAATACTGTGCTACTATGCAACCACACGTATTAGTGTACTTTTACCATCAGGTATTTTAACAGTTTAACGGTAAAACTTTCGCCGTTATTTTTATAAAAAGATATTTCTGTCATTTTCTAACTCCAACAATACTTTCGTTATGGGGTCCACCAATGATTGTGTTGTTGTACGATTATTCCCTGTTAAAAAGAATAGTCCCCGACCAATCGAATATTTTATAACAACTTGCTTACTTTAAAAAATTTATAAATATTACCCACAACTATAACGTTATATGAAATTCACACCATAATATTCAAAAATATATTTCGAGAAAAAAAAAATTAATCTTTAATCATAAAAATTGGGGTCTTACAACTTATCTCAATACTTGGACCAATTTCCTCTTCTAAAATAATCAAAATTTTTGTAAGAAGAGATATAAAGCTTTTAGAGAGAATTTAGGCAAGGAGAGTATGCTTTGCTTTTCACTAAATTAGTAAAAACTAAATGAATGAAATACTCCCTATTTATAGATTTTTGAAGTCGGGGGCAAAACGGTAATTTGTGAAAAAATGATTGTGAATGCATGGTTCGGATGATGTATTTTTGAATTCAACGATTCATGAAAACAATTTTTACGCGGAATAACTTAATTTTTTGCCCGGGCCAAATTCCACCAACTTAGCATTTAATGAAAAATTTGACCACATGCAAGAAAGTTATACATGGTTTTAAACTCATGCCAGCACAACACACATACGATTTTCATAAGTCCCAAAATGAATGACGCAAAATTTGCCAGTACATTTACTTTATACACATATGCATGATACTTAGTATATATATATATATATATATATATATATATATATATATATATATATATATATATATATATATATACGTATGTATGTACGGATTATATATATAATACTCATCACATGCATGCATCGAAAGAACGTGGTCACAAATAAAGTCAGAAAATAGTTTAGGTAAAAAATAATTAAATAATTACATATTTATTTAATTACTACATAATTGTTATCATCAAAATATATAAAATAAAATGAGACCTATCACTTAGTTTGGTTCCTTTTTGGTCTAGAAGTGATTTTAATGTGTTAATGCTACTACATAATGAAAAATTAGAGATTATATATGTACATGTACCATATAATCCATGTACATTATTCTAATCCAATTAATATTGATAACATGTATGAACATAATTTAATTGGTAACTAACAATTCAATCTCTCCTTAAAACTTTATTATTCCAATTATACTTATATAAAGTACATCTTTAATGTTCTCACACATACATGTTGTCTCATAAGTCTCCTTTATGTAGCTTATTATTAGTTCAATTTTACAATATAGTCTTATATATTACATGGTCACATTAAGTGTCACACTACACTTCCTTTTTAATTGAATGTAGGTATTATATATAATATTATTAATTATTACATATCTTGTACACAACAATTAATTGAATAAATTATTTACACATTAATATTCTATTACCCACAATATCAATTAATTAATCATTCACTTCTTAATTTATTCATTCTTTAATTTAATTAAACCATCAAAATTTTCATTCCCATGCCACACAAGGCACTTCACAGGTCTTATCATATATTCCCACATTTTCTCAATTAATATAATTTCAATTTACTCTAATTGAGCTCTTTTACAGAAGATATGACTTTATTTCTTAATGTATGCTCTTTCCTATCTAATATCTGGACAAAAATTTCTTCGTATGCTAAATTATTCTCCACTTGAATGGGCTCGTAGGAAATCATGTGTTTGTAGTCAGGCTTGTACGGACGCAACACGGAGATGTGAAACACGTTGTGGATGTGTTCCAACTCAGGTGGTAATGCAACTTTGTATGTTACTTCGCCCACTCGCTTCAATACCTCGAATGGTCCTATGAACCTCGGATTCAATTTTCCCTTCTTGCCGAATCGAATTTTTCTTTTCTAGGGAGATACTTTCAAGAACACATAACTTCTAACTTTAAAGTCACGGTCTTGACGATGCAAATTTGCGTATTTATTCTGGAGATTTGAGCTGCTACTAGTCTGGCTCTTATCGTTGTCACTATGTTGGCTGTTTGTTGCACTAACTTTGGCCCCAACATTCGTCGTTCTCCAACTTCGTCCCAACATAACGGCGTTCGACATTTTCTCCCATAAAGAGCTTCGTCTGATGGCATGCCGATACTCGCATGATAACTATTATTTAGGCAAATTCCACTAGAGGTAGGTGATCGTCCCAATTTCCCTTGAAGTCCATCACGTAAGTTCTAAGCATGTCCTCTAGCGTTTTTATCATTTGCTCACTTTGTCCATCTATCTGTAGATGATAAGAAGTACTCAACCTCAGCTGTGTTCCCATCCTCTCTTGCAAGCTTTTCCAGAATTTGGACGTGAAGCGCGGATCTTGATCGGAGATAATTGACAACGACACTCCATGTCGTGAAACAATTTCTTTTACGTACAGGCTTGCTAACTGATTCAAATTATATCGGATCTTGATCGGTAGAAAATGAGCCGTCTTTGTTAGTCGATCTACGATAACCCAAATGACATCAAAACCTTTCTACGTGATTGGAAGTCCCACAACGAAATCCATAGTAATGTGCTCCCATTTCCATTCTGATATTTCCAATGGTTGAAGTAGACAACTCGGTCTCTGGTGCTATGCTTTTACCCCGTTGACAAGTAAGACCTCTGTAATTTATCGTTTTAGATTGGGCCACCAAAATTTTGCCTCAAATCTCGGTACATCTTTGTGCCTCTTGGATGAACAAAATACGTAGTATTGTGTACCTCATGCAAAATTTCTTCCCTCAACTCGGTTATTGCCGGTACCCACACTCTCCCTTCAAATCTCAAAATACCTTCTTTATCCATTTTGAATCTCTCTTCTTCATTTTCTGTGATCCTCTTCCTGATTTTTTCGTATTCTTCATCCTTTTCTTGTGATTCCTTTACTCTGTCCAACAAGGTTGGACGAGCTTCTACCGCAAATAATTTTTCTTCAGACAAGGTCCCATTACCTCTATTTCCAATTTCTCCATTTCCTTTATTAACTCCTCCTGAGTTGTCAGTTGAAACAACTTCTCCCTTCCTTTCCTGCTTAGCGCGTCGGCTACTACGTTTGCCTTTCCCAGGTGATAAAGAATATCGTAGTCATAATCCTTGATTAATTCTAACCACCTTCTTTGACGCATATTCAACTCCTTCTATGTGAAGATATATTTCAGACTCTTGTGGTCCATGTATATCTCACATTTCTCTCCGTATAAATAATGTCTCCAAATTTTTAACGTAAAAACTACTGCTGGTAACTCTAAGTCATGAGTAGGGTATCATTTTTCGTAATCCTTCAGTTGTCGCGATGCATAGGCAATGACTTTGCCATGTTACATGAACACACAGCCAAGTCCCTTGTGCGATGAATCACTATACACCACAAATCATCCCATATCATCTGGTAATGATAATGTAGGCGCCTTGCTTAGTCTCTTCATCAGCTCCTAAAAACTTTATTTGCATTTGTCCGTTCACACGAACTTCACCGTCTTCCTGGTTAGATTGGTCAATAGGGTTGCTATCTTAAGAAAATATTGGATAAATCTTCGATAGTACCCAGTTAACCCTAAGAAACTTCTTATCTCTGCTGGTGTCTTCGGCTGTTCCCAACTGATTACCACCTCCACTTTTATAGAATCTACTGAAATTCAATTTTGGTCTATTTCGTGCCCTAAGAATTGAACCTTCTCTATCCAAAATGCACACTTTGAAAACTTTGCATACAACTTCTCTTTCCTTAGCGCCTCCAAAACCATCTTCAGATGTTCAACGTGCTCTTTCTCCGTCTTTGAGTAGACCAAGATATCGTCAATGAAAACTACTATGAATTTATCCAAGTATGGCTTAAAAACTTGGTTCATCAAGTCCATGAATGATGCCGGAGCATTAGTCAATTCGAATGACATTATCAAAAAATCGTAGCGTCCTTAACGGGTTCAAAACACCGTCTTTGGTATGCCCTCTTCCCGTACTTTTAACTGGTGATAACCCGTACTTAGATCTATCTTCGAGAAACACTTCGCTCCTTTCATTTGATCAAAAAGGTCATCTATCCTTGGTAACGGATATCTATTCTTGATCGTTGCTCTGTTTAATTCTCGATAATCGATACAAAGCCTCATCGATCCGTCCTTTTTTTTTAACAAATAACACTGGTGCTCCCCGAGGAGATATACTCAGTCGTATGTAACCTTTATCTAGTAAGTCTTGCAGTTGTATCATCAATTCTTTAATTTCTACCGACGCTATACGACATGGAGCTTTCAAAATTGGTGTCGTTCTTGGTGCTAAGTCTATTACGAATTTGATTTCTCTGTCTGGTGGAAGAACATGTAGATCATCCGGAAATACATCTTGGAATTCTCTCACTACGGGTATATCCTTCATTTCTACTCCCTTTTTCCGAATATTAACAATGTAAGTTAAGTAACCTACACATCCTTTTCTCAACAATTTCTTGGCCTGCATCATCGTAAGAGAACACGATTACTTAAGCGATGAGCTACCATAAAACACTACCTTAGACTTATTTGAAGTCTAAATGTTTACACTTTTATTCCAACAATTAATTATCGCAGCATGGTTATACAACCAATCCATTCCCAATATTTCGTCAAACTCTCCTAATCTTATCAGAATCAAGTCTATGCTTAATTCATGATCTCGAATGTTTGTGCAAAAATTTTGGTAAATATATTCTATATGGATTACTTCCTTATTTGCAACTTCTATGTTTAAGTGATTTCCTATTCGTTCTCGGGGTAAATTAAGTCGACTGGAAAATTCTTCAGATATAAAAGAACAGGTGGCACCCGAATTAAATAATACATATGCATTTATATCATTGATCGGGATAATACCTGACACTACGTCCTTCGCCGCTACTGCGTCTTGGACAGTCATGTTAAAAGTTACGCGGTTGGGGCGGTTGGATTACATCGATTACGCCAATCATCGCTTCTTGCCTCCCCACTTCTTGGCCACTTCCTCCCAGCTTCTTTCTTTCAAGGCGATCCTTAATCAGGTGGTCCACTGAGCCATAAGTGAAACAACCCTTGATCTTCTTAGGCTTCGGAAGTTAGTGCAATATGTCCTTCTTGGCCGTAGTTATAGCAAGTACTACGCCCTTTCCAGCACTCACCCTGGTGATTCTTCCCACACTTCGGGCATCCCTCTACTCTCTTCTTAAAACCTCCATGAAAATTCCCCGCTTGATTGTTGTGGTTTTTGTTGTTGTTGTTGTTCTCCCACTTCCTCTTTCCTAAATTACTTCAGCCATTGCTGCTTCCTCCACGGCTTTCCCGTCCCATGTCCTTTCCTTTCTTTTCCTTGTTATACAAACTCAAGGCTTCACTTCTTCCCTCTGCAATAATGGCCTTTTCCAGCAATGTCGCAAATGAATCGATCTAAAGGACCGACACCTTGTTAAACAACCAAGGTTTTAGTCCTTGCTCAAAACATCAGGCTTTCCTTTCTTCATACCCATACCCGGTGTTCTGCAAACTGGGCTAGTTCATTGAACTTAGCCGCGTATTGCGCCACCATCATATCTCCTTATTTTAGTTCTAAGAATTCCACCTCCATCCTATTTTTCATGCTCTTCGGGAAGTAATTCTCGAAGAACAAAGTCTTAAATCTCTCTCATGCTATTATCCCTTCTTTTGCTCATTGTTGATTCGCCTCCCACCAGTAGTTCTCCTCGCCTCTCATCATGTAGGTGGAAAACACTGTCTTTTAGTCTTCACCCACACGAGCGATGGTAAACGCCTTTTTTATTTCCTTAATCCATGTCTGCATCATGATCGGATCTGTAGTACCCATGAATTCCGTAGGTCTTACACTCCTAAAGTCCTTAAAGTTTGTGATTGGTATCGCCTGGGGATTAGGTGGTATTGGTTCATTTCTTCCCCTAACAGATCTACTAGCCTTTGTATAGGGTCTACTTGTCCTCTCTCATCATTGACCGACTCTTCTGGTGTGGTTAGTCGATGTCTAGTTGACATTTTTCTGCATTAAAAAATTTTCATTTTTATTATCTAATTGTATTACTTTGACAATTCTCAAATGAAAAAGGGACAATTCTCAAATGAAAAAGGAATAAGATTTTATAACACGTTTCTGGAATAAGATCATTTATATTCATATGACAAATCATTACATCAACATGATCATTCCTAGTATACTTCTATAAATGTTGTAGACACTCGAAATTTTGCATTCCTGTTACTAACATTGTAGAAGGGCAGAATAGTCTTTTAGAGACAACCCTGGAGTACAAAACATCTCTAATTCTGGAGACAACCTCGGAATCATCAGTCTTACCATCTCAGAGACAACTCCGAGATACCTAGTTCCAGTTCCGGAGACAACCCTGGGAATTTCAATTGTGACCTCAGAGACAACCCCGAGGACTGCATTTCGAGTTTCAGAGATAACTCCGGAATCATCAGTTTTCCATCTCAGAGACAATCCCGAGATACTCAAGTCCCGGAGATAACCCTGAGAGTTTCAGTTCTAACCTCGGAGATAATCCGAGGAGTGCAGTTACAGTTTCGGAGATAACCTCGGAAATGCTCATTTCACCCCTTGCAGTAAGCTTCAACCTCGGAGATAACCCCGAGGAACTCAGTTCTAATCCCGGAGACAACCCCGAGAGGTCAGTCACACCTCAGAGACAACCTTGAGGACATTTTGTACTCACAGCAGCCTAATCTCAGAGATAACCCTGAGAAACGACTGCTACATCAGCCTAAACCGGAGATAACCCCGGTGAGGGGTAAAATCATCATTTTGCCACCTTAATCCCACATTGTTCCCTCTCAACAACATTTTAACATACATTATACACAACGATGTTCTACAAGGACTAGAGCTCCATTCCCGAGTGACTATTACACAAGATAGCACACCGGATAGAATTTGAAGCCTAAAGACCTGGGCATGGCCCTACCTTCCTAACTTCGTACAACCTCTAATCCCATGTCATTTGTGTAACTCTTGACAACAATATTCTGAAAAAGGTCTTATACACCTCAATCGGATGCCCAAATTGAATTTCTGAAAGTTTGAGCGGACATCATGTTGCATGCGTGCATGTACTTCGAGACAACAGGACCCGTGGAGCCTGGGGCACCCCAGGCAGCTACAAGTGCACCTGCGGCTCCCGCAGGTACACCTGCGGCTCCCCCTCTATACATAAAGGGCTTGGGGTGGCCATTTTCATAGAGAAAAGGCGAGGAAGCCCTGTCCAATTTGCTCTATACACGCTATAAACTGAGTGATTCCTCATTTCAAACACTTGTGAGCTTACATTTTGCTGTATTTTACCAGTGGGAATCGAGTGTTCATTCATTTAAAGCTATTGAAGTCTTCTTTGGCAGTCCACTGTAAGCCTTCTTACATTTCTTAAAGCCTTTCTCCACTACTGTGCATACACCGTTCTTCACGTTGAGAGTCGTGTTGCGTGTGTATGCCCAGACTTCGGTCCGTGGCTTTTTATTTCTTATATATATATATATATATATATATATATGGACTAACATCATCAAGTTATGCCTCGATTGAGCCTAGACTCACGTCCAGAGCGTTTATTACTTTTATATATATAGTTATATATAAACTGTTGTCGAACTCTGTTCGATGAGCCTGGATTTACATCCGGAGCGTTTATTGCTTTTATCTATATACTTATATATAAACATTATCAAACTCATTTAATGAGCCTAAATTTACATTCTGAGCGCGTTCTTTGCTTATATATATATATATATATATATATATATATATATATATATATATATATAAAATATTATATATATATTATTACCATCAAACTCTATTTGATTGAGCACGAATATAATATCCTATCGCTTACGTTTTTATATATATATATATATATATATATATATATATATATATATATATATATTTATGTTTATGTAAGGCCTGGAGTTTACTTCGTGGCCTTTTACTACTTTCTTTACATTTAGTCCTGCCTGGAGTCTACTTTATGGCGGTTGATCGTTTTTACTGTTTTATTTACATTTCCAATCCCCCATGGAGTTGGTTAATCGTCTATATATATATATATATATATATATATATATATTTATCGCTTTTATATATTTACATTTCCAATCCTCCATGAAGTTTGCTTCATGGTGGTTGATCGTCTGTATATATATTTACAGCTTATATATATATAACTGTTTATAGCTTTCATATAAAGTGCTACATCATGTGAGCCTAGGAATCATGTGATCACAGATTTAGTTTCCTGAATCTAGATTCGGTTCCCATGATGGACATTTTCGACTGTAATCAGCTTGTACATTATTTACAGTGTTCGAATTTCTTTAGATGGCTCTCATTCCCACAAGGAGTTCGACACTGCTATATACCTTATTTTCTCGAAGATGCCTCGCATCTTGAAAATAAAAACAATCAAGCCGAACATATAATAAATTGGAATTATAAAAGGCCTCAATTACTATTGAGCATAAGGGTTTGAAAAACCTCTTTTACAAAACATTACTGCTATATCTTGCTAAAACTGAACTTTTATACAAAATTCAAACCCTTTTGTATATAGGTGCAAACGAGGCATATCACTACTTCCAGATAATTGCACATTGTTCCACACACACACACACACACACATTCAGATAACAATTTAATTAAAAAGTGGCAGTCACCGTGGTAACACGAATGTGGGGGGGTGCCTAACACCTTCTCTCCACATAATCAAGCCCCTGAACCCTAAAGAATCTTGATTTCACAGACTTGTTAAATAGTGTCACATCACTGGGTCAATGTGAAGATCTTTTCTCGAGAGAGTTGGTGCAACCATTTAAAAATACCAAATGACGACTCTTACAGTCCAATCGTCGACATATACATGTCGGACCTTTTCACAACTTATTTTTTCAAACAAATCTCACCTAACATGAGAGCACCAAAAGACAAGAACAGAAAAGGGATAGTAAAAATCCCAACATCGACAGGTGGCGACTCTGCTGGGGATCTCCAGTAAGAGGGCTTAAGCCGCTACTACAAAAATTTTAAACTGTTATCTGCTTATGTGTGGATGTTGTATTTATATTTAAAATGTGTACAAATGCATTTATTTACTGCACTTAGTGCTTCGCACTATATCTACTTATGATATTAAAGTGCTTTGTACATGTCATCATTTCCATAACGATGAGACACGTTGTGAATATATGTTGTGTGGTCCCTCCACCAAGAGGCTATCCTGTCGGTGTTTTATTACTAGACTCGTAGGGAGACTAATTCCAATGAGGCTCAAGAAAAGGCACCACCCAGATTCGCTCCAGTTGAAAGACCAAATTAACTTCTCGTTAAGTAAATTGCGATGATCTGGGGACCTTCATGCCAAAAATCCGCGAGAGTAACCTAAGATAGGTCAGCCTCTGATAAACTAAATGCGGAGGGAAGTTTCTTCATACTTTCCCATTTCAATTACTTATAAATTCAATTACTTGTAATTTCATTCCATGTCAATCTCTATGTAATGGAAAATATAAAGTCATATGTGTACATGCATTCCTTTTTTGTCGTGCTATCTTACAAACATCTAACATCCATTTTGCAGGATAATACTCCTAAAATGGATACATCATATAGCATGTAATATTTATACATTCCCTATGACTAAACTACATAAGTTTTGTGTAGGGAAACAATTGGGCCTGTTACCCATTCAAAGTCCAAAAATGCAACAAGCCTACAACCAATTATGTCTTCATCTGGCCAGTCTAGTCCTACTCCTGTCTCTCGTGAGGAGTTTGAAGGATTAAGCAAAAAAATTACAGATTTGGTTGTTCTGCTTAAAGAACTACACCAGTCTACTCAAGGTCCACAAATACCCATACATACAGAATTCTCTGCACAGGGAGGAACCCAAGGTCCGGACAAAGAAGTGCCCATACCTGAGTCTCAGTTGAATAAAACCAACAAAACCCCTGAAATCACCCATCTCAAAGAAGATCTAGACACCGGTGATATCAGGAAAAAATTCCTTTAAATGGAAGAGACCATTCGGTCTATCAAAGGGATTGAAGCACACATGAGTGTTTCATATGCTGACCTCTGTATATTCCCTGGTATTCATTATCCAGAGAAGTTCAAAACTCTTGACTCTAAAAAGTATGATAGTTTGGGAGATCTTTACACACATTTGAGGGTATTTATTGGAGAACTCAGATCTTATGCCGAGGATGAGAAGCTCAAAATGTAGTTGTTCTTAAAAAGTCTGACTGGAGAAGCCTGATCGTGGTATACTAGATTAGATATTCCAAGATTCATAGTTGGGAAGAGCTGGCTCATACCTTCCTCAATCAGTACAGTTTTTAGTCTCAGATGGATCCAGACCGGTACCAAATTACCAAGGTCAAGAAACAATCTAATGAGTCTTTCAGAGAGTATGAACAAAGGTGGAGGCGCCTTGCTGCTCAAGTTATTCCCTCTATGACTGAGTCTGAAATGGTGATGACCTTCATAGACATACAAGAAGCTCCCTTCTATGAGAGAGTCTTAGTTGGCAATGGAAAGCCATTTTCTGAAATAATTAAACATGGAGAGATGAATGAGATGTGATTGAATTCAGGAAAGATTCAAGACCAAGTCGCTTTAAAAGCTGTTGCTAAGCACATCCAGTTTGGAAGTTATGGAAACAACCCCATGAAGGTCTATAAAAAGAAAGATGAGGATGTTTCCTTGATACTACAAGGCCAGAAAGGCAGTCAAAACATGTCTATCCAAAGGAGAAACTACTCCCCTTTTCAAGCACAGTCTTCCAGCCCTACATTGCCAAAGAGTGGAGAAGTTCGACACAATCGAGTGTTCACACCCTTAGGGGACTCACTCGAGAATATTCTCAATCTTCTGACTACTCAGAAGAAAATTACCCATCTTCTTCCACCAGCCAACCCAAATGGTAAGGGTTTTAATGCTACCCGGAAGTGTGCCTATTATACTGGAGCTCCAGGACATGATACTCAGGATCGCCGGGCTTTGAAACACAAGATCTAGGATTTAATTGACAACGATGAGATCATGGTGACTAAACCCGACCAACCTCATGTGCAAGACAACCCTCTTCGCCAACACAAAGAAGAAGAGGTTAATATGATTAATTGGAGCGGTGGACAGAGTTCCATGTTCCATTCGAAGCGTTGTATGGAAGAAAGTGTCGTTCTCCAATATGCTGGGATGAGGTGGGTGAAGCAACATTTTTGGGACCGGTGTTGGTACGTATGACTACGAAAAAGATTCAAACGATCCGACAACGTATAAAAACCTCACAAAATCGACAAAAGAGTTATGCTGATCTTCATCGAAAGAACGTGGAATTCGATATAGGAGATCATGTGTTGTTAAGAGTTGTTCCGTGGAAAGGAGTTACAAGATTTGGAAAGAGAGGAAAACTCAATCCTCGATTCATCGGTCCATTTTTAATCCTCGATCGAGTAGGAACTATGGCCTATAGACTCGCTTTACCGCCAAGTATGTCTCGTGTTCATAACGTTTTTCACATATCCATGTTACGTAAATATGTGAAAGACCCGAACCACATTATTGAGTTAGAACCAGACGAAATAGCGGAAGATTTGACGTATGAAGAGGTTCCTGTTCAAATCTTGGATAAGAAGGAACATATTCTATGCTCCAAGGTTATACCTCAAGTCAAAGTATTGTGGAGGAACCACGATGTTGAGAAAATGACTTGGGAGTTAGAATCTGAAATGAAATCAAGGTATCCTTACCTCTTGACATACCAGTCGTACCCTAATTTCGAGGGCGAAATTTCATAAGAAGGGAGGTTGTAAGACCCCAACTTTTATAAATAAAGATGAATTTTCTATAAATATTATTTTTGAATATTATGGAATAAATTTGATATAATGTTATAGTTGTGGGTAATATTTATAAATTTTTGCAAAGTAAGCAAGTTGTTATAAAATATTTGTTTGTTAGGGGAATATTCTTTTTGTCGGGGAATATTAGATACGGCTGACTCAATCATTAATGGACCCCATAACGGAAGTATTATACGTAGTTAGTTAAGCGACAAAATTATCTTTCTATAAAAATAATGGCGGAGGTGTTACCGTTAAAAGCTGTTGAACTACCCGGAGTAAAATTACGATGTCTGGCGTGGTTGTATAGTAGCACACGATATTGATTATTGATGCTTACGTGAGAAGTCACTTTCGGTATGCTCAATTATTGCTACGATAATTCTTGCATCATATCTCTTATATTATTGATTCAATTATTATCACGATTATCACCGGGTATAATATGTTATAGTATAAAATCAATAATTCGGACCACAAGTTTTAAATGATTAATAATTGTTGAAAGATTAAATATGTGTTGAATAAAAATAAAATGATTGGTGGTAATATTTATTCAATCCTTGATGTATATAAAGAGTCCATTATGAGACGTTTGTGGTAAGTTTAATTATTTTATGGGGGCCCATATGTCATCATCTAAGAGTCTCTTCGTCAATAGTAATTACCTTCGTCAATAGTAATTACCTTTGTGAATAAATAATTACCTTCGTCGATAGTAATTACCTTTGTGAATAGTAATTACCTTCGTCACATAGTAATTACCTTTATCGGACGTCAAACCACTTGCCATTTTTCATATTACAAGCGTCGAACCACTTGTCGTTTCACATTACAGAGCCGAACCACTTGTTGTTTCACATTACTGACGTCAAACCACTTTTCTTTTCACATCACCACCGCCAAGCCACTTGCCTTTTCACATGGCAAAAGCTAAGATAGAAATCTTCTATAAATAGAGGCCTAGTGCTTCATTATTTTTCACGAATTCATTCAAGCTATAGAGAGAGAAAGTATAGAGAGAATAAGAGAGAAAGAAGAAGAGTATTTTGTTACTACACTACTGCAGTATTCAATCTCCTACTAAAAGTAAGGGTATTATTCTTCCTTATTCATGAAGAGAACTGTTGTTATTCCATTTTTATTATTCTGTTGGAATAACTTTTGTATCGTGGTTTACCCTATACTTGGTGACATTTTCTATTATTCATTTGGAACATCACATGCATGTGTTTTACACCCTGACTTCGGTTCCGCTTTATTATTATTCTGTTGGAACATCCTGCATGTATGTGTTTTACACCGACCTGGTTCCGCTTTTTTATTATTATTACGCTGGAACATCCTGTTTGTGTGTTTTACATGGACACTGGTTCCATTCTTTATTTTTCTCTGTTGGAATATCCTCATGCATGCGTTTTTACGGCGGACTGATTCTCATTATTTATTATTCTCATGGAATAACCTACACCGTGCGGGCCTATCGCATGCATGGTGATTTCTTTTGTTATTGCATTCTTTATTATACCCAATTGGTTAAAACTTTGACTTCTATACTCCATGAAATTAGTGGAATATCCTTGATATTTGCGCTTCATCCAATATCCTTTCATGGAAATATTCTTCTCAAAGATTCTTGAATTTTACTCTACAAAGCGAAGATCATCTTGTCGATTTGGATGTTATTGGTTCTTAGATAAATTAATTCTTGAACTTGTTTTATTGAATTCTTATATCATTGTCATCATCCTCATGTTTATATTATGTTGAAAGTCATCTCATGCTTCAGTAGTGCATAGATGGACTTGGTATGATTAACCGAGAGACTATTCGGTGTAATCATGGCCGTAATGTTACAAATGATGTGGTAAAAATCCTCGATGGCCTGTAGTGCATTGATGGATGGATTGTTGGCATGATCATGACCATTAATGAATACACAAATATTCTTGGCCCGTAGTGCAATGAATAATTGTGGTCGTGATACTAAAGAATATCCTTGGCTCAGTAGTGCAAGGGTGATTCAATGATGTGGAATATTTATTAAAGTTTGGTCTCACTTTATAACAATGATGAAAACCTTTTAAATCATAAAAGATAGTAGATTTTATTTTCTACTTGACTCTTTTAATGAATTGTTGGTTCCGCTGTAGTTAAACTTGATGTTCATTATATTTTATCAGTTTAACACTGTTGTAGGCTAATGATAATTTATTCTGCATTATCTTAGTCATAATATTTCTTACTGAGCTAGTTGAGCTCACCTTTTCTTTCACTGTTCTCTTCAGGAAATGAGAATATAGCTGGGACGAGTCGGGGAACGGAGTAATGGTCCAGAGGATAGCATTAGTAGTCCTCACTATTCTGTGAAATAGTATGATAATAATTGTAATGAGGACTCCTTTTGAGTTTGTATGATCTCTAGTAGACAATATTTGTATTCAAACTCACAGTTTATGTCGTATTGTACACGACAGTTATATTAGTAAGTTGTATTTAAATTCTGTACTATGTATCTGACTACCCAAGATGGGTGATGTATACCTAATTTTGGGGGCGTCACAAAAGGAGTTTAAATTAGTTTTGCCAAACAAGGCTTAAGGATATTAAGTCTTTAAATTCTAAAGAGGTTTTGCCAAACAAAGCCTCATGGCTTTTGAATTTTAAATTTTATTATAATAAATAAAATAAAACAATATATATATATATATATATATATATTTATAACCTATACGTTTATATGTTGTAACTGATATATTAAGTGGGTGTATTATGGCCATATCGGTTTCTTTTTATTCTACGCATACTTGCTTATCAATTTTGGTTTTCACGACTTGAGTCATTTGCTAAACTAAGGAAGAAAGTTACAGAGACGTTGAGAAGGAATTGAGAGAATTTGAGAGAGACTTGTGAGAGTGTCTGTGATTAGCAAGGATTATCTAAATAATTGAAGGTATGTTTATAACCTTCTTATATATATATGTTAACCTTATTATATATATATATATATGTTTATGGCATGAAGTTGCAAGCTCTATGAATTCAAGCATTTGTTTTATTGTTGATATACAAATATTACTTGTGATTATGTCAAAAAGAAAGAAATTGGTTTTACAGTGAACATATGTATGAACATGGCTTGTAGGAGTATAAAAATTAATATTTGATTGTGAGCTAGTTGTGAAATTGAACCTTGAATAGGTTAATATGTTAAGAAATAAAAAATCATAGTTCGAATGAAATAATTTGGTATATAATCATGGTTACAGTGTTTAATTTTATCAAACAATGTCGACAATAGAGTTTTAGGTTGAAACCATGGTATTCAAGAATTTTTGTAGTGGTTGTTCAATTGTTTTAAATCAGTGTATATGATGGGTAATGTTTTGAAGTCAGTAATCTATGTAAGTTATATATGTTAATTTAGGTGCTAGCAGCGTTAAATAGTCAAAAATTTTGCTTTGTTCTATTTTATTGTGGTTGATTCTGTAATTCGGCGCCTCAGCTCCAAAAATAGAGCCATGATCCCAACCTTGGCCATGGTCACTAAACTCGGCGCCTATTAACGCCAACCTCGCGCCACATCGCCAAATTTATGGCTTGTGAGCATGTACATAACGCCTTGACTTCGATTCAAGCCGTGTAGCCATAACGTCGGTTAGCAGTAAGGCCCAGAAAATTATTTTCTTGTACACAAAGTCTGTAATAGTTAATATGATGCAATATTATGACTGTTAAAAAAATGTGATTTTGTTAAATGTGGTATTATAGTGCTATGAATGAGTATATTGTTAGTAGTTAATGAATTTTCTTGTGTAATTTGATTATGTGGTTAAAAGTCAAGCTATACATGAAATAGACACTTATGTGTATACAGAGTATCGGTAGTAACTAATTATGTCGTGATGACATTTGTATAGGATATTATGAATCGAATTGTTACGGTTTAGCTCATACGCAAGGCAAGTTTTCTAAACCTAAACTTCTTTGTGCAAGTTTAAAAATTCAATTTATATTGTGCAAGTTCCTAAATCTGACCTATTGATATTTAGCCAGTCTTTCTAATATTTAACTTATTGTTTAGCATGCAAGTTCTAAATTATGATACACTGATATTGAACAAGTTTTGTCGTTCAATTTACTATTTACTATGTATGCTCAATACTCAATTCTAAATAACCTTAGCTTAATATTGTTCAAGCAAGGTATGTTACGTTATTCAATGTTTATGCTCTTAGATTATTCCTAAAGCATGACCTTAGTATACAATGTTAATTCACTTATGATTTATTCTATAACATAATTTTATTACATTTTTATTCAACTAATCCTTAGTTGATGTTCGTAAACTCTAAATTACCTTTAAACCTATCCAAACCAAACTTACTTTGGTGCGGACTCATATTCTAAATGCTGAGATGAACAACCCTATTATAGGGGATAACTTACGCACAGTGTTAAAATGTTTGTGCACAATACATTGTACGAAGGGATGATCCCCTTAAGTAAGAAGAGTCCCTATAGTCTTATGACAGTTAAAGTTTAGGTTGAAAGAATACTTAAACTATGGACATAGTTCGTGGTCTTTTGACCCTCAGTTATATACTTTAAATTCTGTTCCTGATTATTGATGATGTACCTTATTCATTTCTATTGAGCCTATTCATTTGGCAGTTGATATGATGCTATTCATTGTCATTACAAGTGAGCATTGTTTGCTCACTCTTGCTTATATAACTATTACAGCTACAGTTGAGAAGGTCGAAGAACCTACAACTAGTAAAAGAAAAGGGAAGATAAGCAAGTATTGAAGACTTGTAAATTTGTTGATTTTTATATTGTTAGACTTTATTTTAAATCTTGTGATGTAATTATTTAATTTTTCTCATATGACATTTTTATTAAAGGTTAGATAACCTGGAGATTTTGTTGAACTTATTGATGTAACCCTTTAATGGGAAGGTTTATTATTAAACTTTATTATGTTTTGGTAGTTAGATATGAATGTTTTATCAAGTGAACACCAAATCTGGTGGAAATGAAGTACCCAGATTTGGGGGGTGTCATAAGTTGGTATCAAAGCTTTAGGTTATGAACCTTAGGTGGGGAAAAGCCTTAGGAAGTAACCTTTGAAAAGATAGTGGTGATAAACTCTTATCAAGTTTTAAGGAAGAAGTAATAAAACACCTATGTGCTTATGTGATTATAACTTATGTGCTTGTGAGTGTCGAGTAGTAATGAATAGTAATTAAAACTTAAAAATTTTGGTTGTCAGGATGGTTAATGTAGGAGAATCCAGTCAGGCTAGAGAGAAAGGACCCCATATGCCTAGAGAGGAGGAGCCTCGAGATATTCAGGTGTTTTGGGAACAACTACTGCCATGAGAATCATCTCCGTTGGTCATAGTGGTTGAGCAGGAGGGGTTACCTGATGAGGATGATGAGATAGAGACGGACGAGGAAGACCCTGAGGAGCTGCCACAGTCGAATGAGGATGAGGAGGACGAGGAGGAAGAGATTACACTTCTCTCGATCGATGGTCGTATGTATGACAAAGTATACGACCGAAATGTAGAACTTCAGGATAGCGTTGAGGAGTTGAGAGAGATAGTAGCTGAACAACAAACCTCAATGGCACAGAAGGACGACGAGATCCAGGATCTGGAGTAACGTATGAGTAATGTCGAAGAGAAGCCGATCCACACTGAAGGAGGAAACGAGCAACTGACAAAGGAGATCACAGACCTGAAGAACAAACTTAAGGAAGAGTCTACTAAGAGGGCAAGAGCCGAAGACGCATACGGAGAAGCTTCAAAACAAGCCAGGGTAGCAGAGAGAGATGTCCAAGTGAAGACGATCAAGATGGAAGAGATGGATAGTGTTTTCAACACTGTGATCAATCGAGCTCAAGATCGGGTCATGGGTTATCCTATTCAGTTCGAGACGCTTCCATCATACATATTAGATCGCTAAACAATGTTCCGTATTATGGAGGAAGAGCGTCATAAGGCTATGTAGTATTTTAGTAGGTTGTCATAAATGTACTTGATATGTGATTAATGATATGATAAATAATATGTAAATCCCAGGTGTTATGTAACCTATGGGATATGATGATGATGTTATACTGGAACTTTAGTAGTTTAGAAAAGTAATGTAAATAGCAGTGATGCTATGTTCTTGTGTTTTCTAAAAGATTATGAATGAATAAAAGATATTATTTTATTCAAAGTGTTATGTGTTACATGATAATCTTTTATGGTGTGCAAGATAAGTGGAAATAGTTAAAGAAAATGAGTAATAGTCTAATGAGTGTATTTTTAACAGAAAATGCCTCCAAGAAGACGTCATCTATGATAATGAACCCCTGAGAAATCTACCAATAATAACAATGTGGAAGCTAACCCCGTTCAGTAGTTAGTGACATTACTAACGGGTGCGTTACAGAACCAACCGCAGAATCAAGCTGTGACATTTAAGGACTTCAAGTCAGTGGGACCACCAAAATTCTGTGGGTCCATGAATCCAGTTGAGGCATAGACCTGGATCATAGAGATAAAGAAGGTGTTTGATGTAGCTAGGATAGGGGAGAATTAGAAGACTGCTTTTGCAACATTCATATTAAAAGCAGAGGCTAGTTATTGGTGGCAAGCCAATAAAACTCGAGGAGGAAAAGGGGTGATGACATGGGACAGGTTTAAGGAGATATTCAAGACCTATTTGCTAGAGAGTTCAAAGAATCAGATGGAGGTGCAATTTTTGGAACTGAAGCAGGGAACAATGACGGTATCGGAGTATGCCATAAAATTTAACAAATTGGCGAGGTTTGTGCCATATCAAGTCAACACGGATGAGCGCAAGGCTAGGAGGTTTGAGTAGGGACTGAAGCCTTGGTTATACAGTAGGGTCTCCCTATTCCAACTGAAGACATTCGCAAAAGTGCTTAAGAAGGCAATTCTCACCAAGGGTGGAGGCGAGGCTGTGACAAATTACAATCAAGAACAAAGAAAGAAGAAGAATGAGGGTGAAGGTAAGAATGGTGGTGGGAGTAGTGGAAATGGCAACAATAACCTGAAGAGGAAATGGAATGGAAATGTGGGTTCTGAAAACCAGCAGGGTAACCGACAAAAGAAAAAGTTCGAAGCATGTGCAATATGTGGAAAGTTTCACGTGCGTGTATGCTTAAGGGGGAAGCATGTATGCTTTAACTACGGCCAAGAGGGTCACATTGCCCCAAATTGCAGTCAACCCAAGAAAAATGTTTGCTACACGTTTGGGTCAAAGGATCATTTTGCTCATGAGTTCCCTAAGAAGAAAGATGAAGAGACAACGGGAAACAAGGGAGGTAGAAGTGGAGGCACATTGGCCATTGCGGGACCAACATCATACAACAAACCCACAATCAAAACATTTAACATGACTGTGCAGGATGCTGTGTAATCAAAAGATGTTGTGTCATGTATTATGTGACACCCCCAAATCCGGGTTACCTGACCCCCGAGTTTGGTGTTCACGATCCATAATATAATAACATCTAACTACCCATTCATATAGAAATAGTAATACATAAGTCATTAACAGAGATTGTTAATACATAAGTCCCAGGTTTTCTAACCTTAACATTACAAACATTCCCTTTAGATATACAAAAGGGTTCATAAATACAACATAATAATAATGTTCATAACTAATTTATAACTATGCCTTTGCCTTTAACCTTCGCAGCACCTCCTGCCACTTCGTCCCTAGCTAAAAGTTTTATTTAGCAAGGGTGATTAACAAATTTGCCCTGCAAGTTAAGACATACAATAAATGTATATGAATAAATAAGAATAGACTATCTATTTTGATAGAATGAAACCAAAGTTCGGGGAACTTTGAAATAGCTGAACAAATCTTCAATTTTCTAACAAGTCTTCTCATAATCTATGCAACACAATAATTTGATAATGAAAGAGTACAACACTTTCAAAGTTTCTACGATATTCCAATGAATAATCAAGAATCAATTTTACGCAATAATAAAGTGGAATATTTTCCAGATTTATGCCAAGTGATCCATTGGATCTTGAACTTCTTTTCTCGGGTATATATCAAAGTTTTACTTTGATATATACGCAGGTGTAGCAGATAACCATAAAGATTAAATCATACCCATCTGCAAGTACTTAGAGCCGACCAACTCCTTGTACCCTATACTATGCATAATACTCAAAACGCGCGTAAAGGTTGAATTTACAACCAATAAAATGTTCCCTTTATATAAAAGGTTGTTCTTCTCAGTCTCAAATCAAAATTTGATTTAGCAACGAAATACTGTGATTTCAAGATCTAATCACTTCTCTTCTCTTCTCAAATGTATCAAGTTTTCTTTTTTTATCTAGCCAAACCAACTGGCATTGATCTATCAATAATAATTGAATTCTCTTCTCTTCTCGAACCTATCAAGTTCTAACAAATGTTCGTCTAGCAAAAACAATTAGCTAAGACATATTTCAATACGATTAAACAACAGACGTAATTTAATCGTACTATTTGAAATTAATAATAGCTTCTACGGATATGAATATCCAACAACAGTTATTCTACAATTATATTCTCAGAATCAATAATTCAATTTGAATTAATTAACATGCACAAAATGCGAATAATCAACAAAAAATCATTGGACGTGGTCTAATTAACAATAATTAATCACCAAAATAATTGAACAATATTAACTCAAGGTTGAGTTAAGGAAACTTGCCTTCTCCACTGATTACAGCTACACTAAATACTAATCTTCTTTCGTAAGACCTATAACCAATAATATCGGTCTCACAATTAGCACAATAATTTATAACACATAACACTGTAATTCACAGTCAATCTTCTCTTAGACACATTACCACATAGCCACATTAGTGTTTATAACCTATATAAACACTTATCAAGTCTAACTATTTTGGTCTGGTTGGACTTCGGTCTATTCTCAGTATTCTGGTCACCCTATCTGACAATTAACACATTGATTGTCAATTAAATTTGGTCTCTAAGCTTCAATATTATTTTAGATAAGTCAATTATCATTAATAATATTTTTTATTATTATAATTTATAATAATTTTTCAAACACTTAAATCATTTTTAAATGATTTAATTATCAAATAATCTTATCATCATTAATATTTAATAATATAAAAATATTAATGATATACTTATCAAAATATTAAAGTTATTATTCATAACTTAAAATATTTTTAAATCATCAATATTCTACTTAAATGATTTTTAAATAATTAAAATCATTTTTAAATCATCATCATTAATATTTAAATATTAAAAAATCTTATCAAAATATTAAAAGTCATTATTTATAACTTAAAATATTTTTAAATCATTTATCTCATTTTTAAATTAATAAAATTATTTTTAATTCATTTATTTAATATAATAATTAAATAAATCTAATATCATTATTATTAATTTATTAATGAGAATTCTCCAAAATATTGAAAATTATATTTTATAATTCAAAATATTTTCTAACACTTTATTCTCATTTAGAATGATTTTTAAATCAATAAAATCATTTTTAACTTATTTATTTAATACAATAATTAAATAAATTTAATATCATTAATATTAAATTATTAATGAAAATTCTCTAAAATATTCAAAGTTACATTTTATAACTCAAAATATTTTTAAATACTTTATTCTTATTTAAAATGATTTTTATAATATTAAAATTATTTTATCTAATTTATTTAATACACTAATTAAATAAATTAAATACCATTAATATTTAAATAATTATAAATATTAATGAAAAATATTCCAAATAGTCAAAAATTAATTTTCATAATTTAAAATAATTTTTAAAACCATTTTTAAAACCATTTTTAATAATTTTTAGAATTTTTTTCTATTTTTTAAATATTTTCTGAAAATTTAGAAAATAAAATTATTAACCACCGTCGCTATAGCCCTTTAGCGACACTAAGCGTCGCTGTTGGTGTTCTTGAGCTCAAGAACAATCGATGTTTCAAATTCTCATGGGTTTCGGTTTGACCAACTGTAATTTTCAATCTAATCATGTTCTGAGCTAACTTAGGCTTTAATCTTGTAATTAACATGTAATACTACCGTTATCAATCCTCATCTTGCACAAAACAATTCACAACAAAGAGATCTAGCCTCTTAAACATACCGTCGATACGCCTCCTGGTTTTCTGGGTAACCCGAAACCCCTAGGCGATTCATGTGGTCACTTTCCAAATTGAATTATTTAGGTGTTCTTGTCATCAGTTAGGTTGGTTATTGATCTAAACAGGTAGTACCTATGACAAAGAACAACTACATGACATGATCACAGTCAAACTATAACACAACCACCAGATTTAATCTGGTCAAACCTTGTCAAACAGCTTGTGCCTATAGTTTCTGGAAATTCTAGAAACTTCACCCGTGATCAAATGGTCTAGTTTGACCACTTACTACACTTAATAAATTTTCTGTTTGCAAGATCTAAAATAATGGATCGAGAGTCCACACATCAGACTATAATCTAGATATAAACATAGCATCAAACAACATAACACCTATCAGATCCGGGCATTGCAAAAAAATTGTCAAACATTGTTTCTTACTTTTTGGGTTACCTAGAAATTGACTGGTCATGCCCGGTCAACGAGTTTTGACCGATTAGAACATGAAATCTAGACATCCAACAACTGTGATTTCACTTTCAGATAAAAGACCAAATACCAAACTATAGATTCAAAACTTAAAACAAGAAAAATAAACACATAAACACGAATTTGAACATAGCATACAAGATCTAGAATGAGATAAGGTTTATACCTTCTCTTGAATATGCTTGATCTTGGCTCTACAAATTTGATCTAGATGTGTTAGATGCTTAATATGTGACTTAAACACTTAGCCAATTCGGAGGTTTAGAGAGAGAATGAGTTTGGTGAGAGCTTGAGTGTAAATGACTAACTTTTTGTGACTTTTCTCTCTTTATTCTCTTATAATACTTAGATACAATGCATGATGCTAACATAGTTGCTGAAATAGACTGATTTGCTAGATGTTTAGTTTATGCAAAGTCAACATTAGGTCACCAACTCTTGATATGGTAAGATTTACAAGTTACCTTAATAAAAATACAAAAAAGGGCACTATGGTCATTTGCATTATCATTTTAAAGGCATTCTTGATAATTGACCTTACCCTTAGGGTTTAACCCTAAGGTTCTAACCCTTACGTTTTTCAAATTAAATTTTTAAAATTTCCAATTAGGGTTTCAATTAGAAAAAATTAAGATTTCTAAAACTATAATTAGGGTTTTCTAACTATATTAGATTTTCCTTATCATATTAATGTTTAATAAACATATTAGGCTTGCCAATTAGGATTAGGGTTTCGTAATTAGGGGTTAGGATTCTCGAATTTTAAATTAGGGTTTCCCGACATACGATTAGGGTTTCTAACAGTGTGTTAGGTTTTCTAATCCTGAGATTAGGGTTTCTAATCTCTTTTTAGGGTTTATTAATTTTAAACCTTATCTGATCCATCATTGATCAATAATTCTATACAGTACAAACACATACACATTAACACAATTATTCAAATTGTATTTTCTACCAAATCCCTATCCTGAATTAGGGTTAGGGTTTCTAAAGCTGTTAAGCACAACTCTACTCCTATTTTTCAGTCAATACACAAATTGACCACTACTCGAGAATCGTATCATAAATACACAACAGAATATTAATAGTTACTTTTAATATTAAATAAAAAAAAATTATTCATAAATTTTAGATTATTGGAAATCCTGGGTTATCACATTCACCCCTCCTTAAAAGGATTCCTTCTTCGGAATAACCGCTTTCTTATTTTCTACACTCTTTTAAATTTGTATCATCAATTCATTTTTATCAACACAATACTAATTTGTGTCTTATATTCTAACTTGTGAATTTGGATCTTATAAAAGAAAACAATTCACAGTAATATCTAACCAAAAATTACTCGCGTAATTTAAATTTCTAAACAAAATTATGACCTGCCACCGTATCCTGCGCCGTCATGTTGAATGTAAGGGCCGTTGGCCTTCCTGGCTGTGCAGGTCCTCGAATTGCCAAGGTTCCGCCACCGGGTCCCTTGTTGACACTTTCCTTCTCTGCATTCTTCTTCAGACAGTTCCGAACCAGATGATCAGTCGATCCACATGTAAAACAACGTTGTACCTTCTTTGGTCTGGGACAATTGGGTGACATGTGCCCTTCTTGCCCGTAGTTATAGCAAACTCCATTCTTCTTCAAACAAATTCCTGGATGGTTCTTTCCACATGTCGCACATGGTTCCCTCCCTTTCTTATTTCCTTCTGTCCTACTACCTGACTGGGTATTCTCGCTCCAGTTTCTCTTATTTGGATTACTACCACCACTGCTTCCTCTGTCATTTGTCTTCTTTTTCTTCTCTTGATGAAATCGAGATGTAGCTTCACTCCCTCCTTCAACAATCAATGCTTTTTCCAATAAAGCCGCGAACGTATTTGTCGATGTTGGGATTTTTAATTGTACCTTTTCGTTACTTGTTCTTTGGTGTTCTCATGTTAATGTGAGATTTGTTTGAAAAAACAAGTGAAAAAGGTCTGACATGTGTAATGTCGACGATTTGTGTAAGGCCCCGAATTTTATGAAATAAAAGTATTCAATTTTTCTTATAATTACTATTCAGTAAATGGTTAAATTGATAAAAGTTAAACTTAAGGGTGATATATATAATTTTTTCAAAATAAGCAAGTGGTTATAAAATATTTATTATTGTTTGAGAATATTCGTTTGGTCGTGGAATATTCTTTTTATCTTAATAATATCGATGCGACGATGCACCTTTTGTGTGGGCCCCATAACGAAAGCGATTGGATAAAGAAAACGATAAATATAAGTTGTTTATAAATGACTACAGTAGTTATTCTGAATTAATATTGTTAAAATACTCGATGGGTTAAAACACACAATAGATACTTTGCGGTATTGCACCAATTATTGATTCTTACGTAAAGAAGGCACTACTCAATAATTGTTACGATGAATTATTGTTCAAAGATTTATTTTATTGATTCAATAATTGCTTTGTGTTGATATTTTATATTCTTGTTGTTTCAATAATTGTCATTACACGATTTTTTTATTATCGAAGCAATAATTCATATTATCCTAATAATATTATTAGATAACATTATTGGCAATGTCTAGAAAGTTACATCTAAGGAGAGGTTTGGTCACCTAATTAAGGCCGCCAAGAAGAGAAATTTTTAATTGAAAGCCCCTCTTTCTTTGGAACCCACTGGTTATCGATATTGTGATTACGTAATATTATTCGTGAATAATTAATTATTGGTTTATATGATGAGGAAAATATTGATTTTATGTGGATATAGATGGAGAAAATTTTTAATGTGACAATTGTTGAAAATTAAAATTTTATCTTTTTCTGATAAAATAATTCATTTAAATATATTATTATATTTTTAATAATATAATAATGGTGATATTTTTATAATAAATGTGGGATATATGAGTATATGTGGAGGAGGAGTATTTTTATTACCAAAAATATTTAAAGCATGTTTTATGTGTCGGTGGACCCCATTTCTTGACTGAAATTTGATTATAGCTTGTAAAATCGCCCGTTTGTGGATTTCGGTCAATTTCTCTTTGGAATTTGGAAAAACTTTCTTCTGCAAAGTTGTAGAGAATTTAATTTCCTATAAAAACACGCGAGATTCAAATTTTCTGATAAAAGGGCTATTTATTATGAATTATTGAAGTTTCGGAGTTCCAAAATAATTAATTTTTGGAAGTATAAAATATTAAAAATGACAAAAACGTTTTTTGTCATTGTTGTGGGTCTTACATGTGTTAGAAGTGGCTGAATTCAGATCCTTAGAAGTGGGTGTAAAAATTGTAATATTAATATTAATATTTTAATAAATTTTCTACTTTGATGTTCTAAGCATTTTCCTATAAATAGGGTGCTTAGGTTAGAATTAAAAATCACACCAGAAATTGAAGTTTTCTCTCTCTATATTATCGAGCGTATTCTTGTGAGTATTTTGAGTATACTTTGAGTATTGCTATACGGTGCAAGTTCGTTCAGCGTTATATTCGACATTCCAGTACTGCTCTTTTGAGGTAAGGGATAGTAAGGGATTTTTAAGGGTGATTATATTTTTTAGTTTTATATTTTTCCGGACCTTCAAAAATTCTGGAAAAATTTGAAATGATATTTTGATGAGTTTTATAGACTGTGTCCAAAAATGACGATTTTTGGACGTATAGATTAGGAGTTATGGATTTTATGAGAAAAGACTATTTTAAAAGTAACTGTTTATAACTCCATGTGATTAACTCCAAAATTGATGAAATTTTTATTGGGAGTACATCTATATAATATCAGTATACCGTATTAATTTCGGAATTTTTGGACAAAAGTACAATTTATGATAAATGTCTAACTATTCGGTAGTTTTGGCCATATGAAAAATAGTAAATGAATTTTAAAATTCTTAGAAAAATATATATTCAATATGGGACTATATTCTTCTAAATCCCAGAAAATAAATATTTTTGGAACTGATTTGGTATTTTTCATGAAAATGTTCTAGTTATGAGTAAATGAATTAAATATGTTATGTGAAGTAAGAAAATTGGAAAATATGATTTATTGGCTTGAGAATCATATATGAGGTATATGCAGATTTTTTATGAGGTTTTGGTTAATGATGATGAAATCTTATGAGTTTGGCATTTTAGATGATTAAATGCATTAATTATTAAAGTGTAAATAATTGGATTAAATTATTTATAAGTTTAAGAAATGATTAAAATATTATTATAATATTAATAATATTAGATTATGAGATTTTTAAGTGATTTATAACATTTGGATTAAGGTGTTATAAATATGGATATGAATTTTATTATGAAACTTTATCTTTTCGTTATCGAGGTTACTTACGCACGTATACTGGTTACTATGTATTTAATACGGGTACTATTCACGACAAATTGGTTTCTTCTCACGACCAAATTATCGTTGATTTATGAATCTTACTCTTGAAATTAAAACCATGTTTTGATTATATTGTTTTATATAACATTCTTATAACCCTAATGATGATATTTCTCTTTGACTCTAGTGTAAAGATGGGTAGATTATTGGTATGATCGTGACTATAGGTTCTTTTTGCCATGAGTGCAAAAAAAGTTGAATTGTTGACGACGGTATGATCATGACCATTAAATTTACAATTGAATATTTTTAGCTTAAGTGCAAAGGTGAATTGATCAACATGGTTATAATTATTGTTATATAACTTCCGAAATGATTACGTATTTCTTTGATATATGAATATCTTTAGCTGCGGTCAAAAAGATGAATTATTGATGAATATCTTTGGCCCGTAGTGCAAAGATGACTTATTCTTTGCATATCTTTGGCCCAGTGGTGCAAAGATGACTTTGTTAAATATCTTTGGCTCGTGGTGCAAAGATGACTTGTTGTTGAATATCTTTGGCATGTAGTGCAAAGATGAACTGTTGATGAATATCTTTGGTAGTGGTGCAAAGATGAATTTATTAGTATGATTATGAATGAACCTGATTTGGTATAACCATGATCTTTGATGTTTCGTAAAAAGACAAGTGATGGAAATTATCTTTGTCTTGGATGAGGAAAGGAATTTAGAACTACAATTACGATTATGAAGTTATACACGTGATTGTGGACATGAATTGTTGATTGATGTTACAGAGGATAAAACATTGTTGGTGGACTTTTAACATGGAGAAGATAATAGATTTTATGGCCTATTTGACTCTTCTAATGGATTGCTCGTTCACTTGCAACTATGGTTGAAAAGTTTTATCATCTACCATATGTTCTAAATCTCGATTTATTAATCGATGAAAGACTATTGATAATTTATTTATCTTTAGTCATAATATTCTTTATCGAGCTAGTTGTGCTCACCCTTTTGTTTCACAATTCCTTTCGGGTAATAAAAGTGTAGTTTGGGTCGAAAGCGGGGATAGCGAGGGAATAGAATGGTGGTCTATAGATGTTGAGGGTGAGGTGAATTTAACTTGGAATGGTGTTTTGCCACTATCATACAAGATGTCTAAATGACATACAACCTCGTGTCATCATAAGACATGGTTGTGCTCATCCACTTGTTTGAGTATATTTACAAGCACTACCTATATAATCTTGGTGTTTGTTTGGAGTATAATACCCAATTAGAGACAAGTGGAGATAATGATATGTCAAGAGAAGACTCACCATTGGGAAGAATATGATAGTAATCTTCTCATTTTTCTTTGGGGTCTATTAATCAACCAAGGATAATTATGTGGCCATATGATATCTACCATAACCTAAAAGCATGGCCTCCCATGTACGAAGGTTTCCTTGAGCACTTCCCAAAGATTCTAATTTCTAAAACAGCTTTTGACTATACCTTTATGTAAGGTGTCATTGTGACGTACTACTGCTTGGTATATTTTTGTATCCAAACTCACAAAGATATGTGTTGTTGTATTTTGCACGACAATTGTTGTAATAAAGTTGTAGTTGTTTTACTGCACTATATATTTGGCGACTCGTAATGGGTTGGATGGAATGGACCTATTTTGGGGCGTTACATTTGGTATCGTAGCTATAAGTAAAGAGCCCCAGCCTCTCACCGGTGACTTCCTTGTTGATGGGGATGCACCGGACTCTCATCTCCGTGGGGGGCCGCCTTCATGGTGGCAAACCGATAGGTATCAATGTGAGGTGGTCTTGACACAAGTTGGTGTTCGAAAGTTACATTTGGTATCGTAGCTTAGGATATGATCTCTGGCGAGATCCGGATTAGAACTAGGAGGGGAGAGATGAGTAAATCCTTCGCTAGTGTGTCCTACCTAAGCTTATATTTTGGTCATTCATAAAATCGGGATATTATGTGATATGTTAATTTGTTAAATTAACCCTTGTTTTGAAGTCAGATTCTAGAATGATATCTCAAATACAGGAGATGAGGAATGGAGAAATCATGATGACAGGGGAGATAGAATCGAAATGAAAGCAAGGTATTCTCAACTCTTTGAAATACTGTGCACGTAAATTTCGGGGACGAAATTTCATAAGGAGGGGAGATTGTAAGGCCCCGAATTTTATGAAATAAAAGTATTCAATTTTTCTTATAATTACTATTCAGTAAATGGTTAAATTGATAAAAGTTAAAGTTAAGGGTGATATATATAATTTTTTTCAAAATAAGCAAGTGGTTATAAAATATTTATTATTGTCGAAGAATATTCGTTTGGTCGTGGAATATTCTTTTTGTCGGCAATATCAGTACGACGACGCAGCCTTGTGTGGGCCCCATAACGGAAAGTGATTGGATAAAGAAAACGACAAATATAAGTTGTTTATAAATGACGCACGTAGTTATTCACAGCATCTCGTTAAAATACTCGATGGTTAAAACACACGAGAAGCTGACGATATTGCACCAATTATTGATTCTTACGTAAGAAGGCACTACTCAATAATTGTTACAGTAGTTACTGTTCAGTATTTATTTTATTGATTCAATAATTGCTGTGTTGATATTTTATATTCCTGTTGTTTCAATAATTGTCATTACACAGTATTTTTCATTATCGAAGCAATAATTCATATTATCTGAATAATATTATTAGATAACATTATTGGCAATGTCTAGAAAGTTCTGTCTAAGGAGAGGTTTGGTCACCTAATTAATTGCTACCAAGAAGGAGAAATTCTTATTGGAAAGCCCCCTCTTTCTTGGGAACTGCCTGGTTGTCAGTATTGTGATTCTGTAATATTATTCGTGAATAATTAATTATTGGTTTATATGATGAGGAAAATATTGATTTTATGTGGATATAGATGGAGAAAATTTTTAATGTGACAATTGTTGAAAATTAAAATTTTATCTTTTTCTGATAAAATAATTCATTTAAATATATTATTATATTTTTAATAATATAATAATGGTGATATTTTTATAATAAATATGGGATATATGAGTATATGTGGAGGAGGAGTATTTTTGTTACCAAAAATATTTAAAGCATGTTTTATGTGTCGGTGGACCCCATTTCTTGACTGAAATTTGATTATAGCTTATAAAATCGCCCGTTTGTGGATTCGGTCAATTTCTCTTTGAAATTTGGAAAAACTTTCTTCTGCAAAGTTGTAGAGAATTTAATTTCCTATAAAAACACGCGAGATTCGAATTTTCTGATAAAAGGGCTATTTATTATGAATTATTGAAGTTTCGGAGTTCCAAAATAATTAATTTTTGGAAGTATAAAATATTAAAAATGACAAAAACGTTTTTTGTCATTGTTGTGGGTCTTACATGTGTTAGAAGTGGCTGAATTCAGATCCTTAGAAGTGGGTGTAGTTATTGTAATATTAATATTAATATTTTAATAAATTTTCTACTTTGGTGTTCTAAGCATTTTCCTATAAATAGGGTGCTTAGGTTAGAATTGAAAATCACACCAGAAATTAAAGTTTTCTCTCTCTATATTATCGAGCGTATTCTTGTGAGTATTTTGATTATACTTTGAGTATTGCTATACGGTGCAAGTTCGTTCAGCGTTATATCCGACATTCCAGTACTGCTCTTTTGAGGTAAGGGATAGTAAGGGATTTTTAAGGGTGATTATATTTTTCAGTTTTGTATTTTTTCGGACCTTCAAAAATTCTGGAAAAATTTGAAATGATATTTTGATGAGTTTTTTAGATTGTGTCCAAAAATGACGATTTTTGGACGTATAGATTAGGAGTTATGGATTTTATGAGAAAAGACTATTTTAAAAGTAATCGCTTTATAACTCCATGTGATTAACTTCAAAATTGATGAAATTTTTATTGGGAGTACATCTATATAATATCAAGATAATTGTATTAATTTGAATTTTTGGACAAAAGTACAATTTATGATAAATGTCTAACTATTCTTAGAGTAGTTTTGGCCATATGGAAAATAGTAAATGAATTTTAAAAATTTCGAGAAAATATATATTCAATATGGGACTATATTCTTCTAAATTTCGAAAATAAATATTTTTGGAACCGATTTGGTATTTTTCAAAAAATATTCTAGTTATGAGTAAATGAATTAAATATGTTATGTGAAGTAAGAAAATTGGAAAATATGATTTATTGGCTTGAGAATCATATATGAGGTATATCAGATTTTTTACGAGGGTTTTGGTTAATGATGATGAAATCTTATGAGTTTGGCATTTTAGATGATTAAATGCATTAATTATTAAAGTGTAAATAATTGGATTAAATTATTTATAAGTTTAAGAAATGATTAAAATATTATTATAATATTAATAATATTAGATTATGAGATTTTTAAGTGATTTATAACATTTGGATTAAGGTGTTATAAATATGGATATGAATTTTATTATGAAACTTTATCTTTTCGTGTCGAGGTTACTATACGCACGATACTACGGTACTACGTATTTAATATTTGGTACTATTCACGACAAATTGGTTTCTTCTCCACCAAATTATCGTTGATTTATGAATCTTACTCTTGAAATTAAAACCATGTTTTGATTATATTATTTTTATATAACATTCTTATAACCCTAATGATGATATTTCTCTTTGACTCTAGTGTAAAGATGGGTAGATTATTGGTATGATCGTAACTATAGGTTCTCTTTGGCCAGTAGTGCAAAAGTTGAATTGTTGACTAGTATGATCATGACCATTAAATTTATAATTGAATATTTTTAGCTTAAGTGCAAAGGTGAATTGATCAACATGGTTATAATTATTGTTATATAACTTCTGAAATGATTACGTATTTCTTTGATATATGAATATCTTTAGCCTCCAGTGCAGTGAAAAGATGAATTATTGATGAATATCATTTTTCTTTGGGGTCTATTGGGTCAACCAAGGATAATTCTGTGGCCATATGATATCTACCATAACCTAAAAGCATGGCCTCCCATGTACGAAGGTTTCCTTGAGCACTTCCCAAAGATTCTAATTTCTAAAATGGTTTGACTATACCTTTATGTAAGGTGTCATTGTGACGTGCTACAGTTGGTATATTTTTGTATCCAAACTCACAGCATATGTGTTGTTGTATTTTGCACGACAATTATTGTAATAAAGTTGTAGTTGTTTTCTGTATCATATATTTGGCAACTCAGAATGGGTTGGATGGAATGGACCTATTTTGGGGGCGTTACAATTTGACTTTAAGAGTCACCAGTTGGTGTTTTTAACTGGTTGCACCAACGCAACCGAAAAGGTTTGCACATTGACCCAGTGATGTAACACTGCTAAACGGGTCTGTGAAACCGAGATTCATTATGGGTCCGGGGACTTGATTATGCGGAGGGAAGGTGTTAGGCACCCCCCGACATCCATGTTACCACGGTGACCGCCACTTTCCAAAGAAACTATTTTATAAATGTGTGTGTGTGTGTGTGGATCAATGTGTAATTATTTGAAAGTAGTGCGAGGCCTCGTTCGCACCTATATACGCAGGGTTTGAATTTATAGAAAAATTCAGTTTTAGCAAGATATAACAATGAAGTTTTATAAAAAGAGGTTTTTCAAACCCCGTGCTCAATAGGAATTGAGACCTTTTCATACTTCCATTTTATTGTTAAATGTTTGGCTTGTTTGCTTTTATTTTCGAGATGCGAGGCATCCTCGAGAAAATAATATACAGCAGTGCCAAACTTCTCATGGGCATGACATTCATCTAAGGAAATTCGTACACTGTAAATAATGTACAAGCTGCTTACAGCTGAAAAGGGTCCATCATGGGAACCGAATCTAGATTCAGTAGACTAAATCTGTGATCACATGATTCTTAGGCTCACATGATATCAGTAGCTTTGTATAGAAAGTCGTATGATATATATATATATATATATATATATATATATATATATATATATATATATATATGCATGATTAACCAGACAGTATAACTGTATGTGGGCTAACAGGTGTTTAAAAATAGCAAGCACTCAATATAGGGTGTGTATAGAGCAAATTGGACATGGCTTCCTTGCCTTTTCCTCTTTTAAAATGGCTGCCACAAGCCCTCTATTTATAGAGGGGGGAGCCGCAAGTGTACCTGCGGCAGCCGCAGATGCACCTGAGGCTGCCCGGGGTGCCCCAAGTTCCACTGGTCCTGTCGTCTTGAAGTACGTGCACTCGGGCATTGTAATGTCCGTTCGAACTTGTAGAACTTCAATTCGAGCATCCGAACGAGGTATATAAGACCTTCTTCGGACTACTTGTGTCGAGAGTTGCGCATTGACATGGATTAGAGGTTGTACGAAGTCAGGAAGAGGGGACCATGCCCATAATCATCAAGCTTCAAATTCTATCCAGTGTACTGCCACGCGCAATAGTCACTCGGGATTGGAACTCCCTGGTTCTTGAAGGAAATTGTTGTATGTATGTATGTATGAAATGTCGAGACGACGCGCAGGTGTTGTGGTAGCAAGATGATGTTTGACTCCTCATCGAGGTTATCACCGATTTGAGTTGAAAACAGACGTTGCTCAGGGTTACATCTGAGATTGGACTACTGCAAGTGTTGAATGCTGCAATGTCATCTGTGAGAATGCATGTCTGCCCGGTGTTTGCTCTGGGTCGGAGGTATGAGTGCCTTGGTAGGAGGTCTGATTGAAGCTGATAGCATGCAATTGAAACAAGCATTTTTGGATTTAGCGCCGGAACTGCAGCATCATTCCTTAGGGTTATCGCCAAGGACAAAACTCGGGGTTATCTCCGAGGTTGGAAATGATGTTCCCGGTGTGTGTTTCGGGGTTTGGAAATAATACTTCTGGTGTGTGTTCCGGGGTTGGGACTGAACTTCCGGTAGCATCCAGAATGAATGTGAGCTATCTTCCAGGGTTATTTTTGAAAGACGAATCTGCCCTCCTACAATGTCAGTAATAGGTGTGCAAAAAATTTCGAGTGTCTACAGATGCCTCTCTTTATCATATTCATGCAATGAAAGGCATGGATAGGATAAAGAATCCTAGACACTTGAAATGCAACAAGATAAACATGATGCTATGTGCAGCAACATGATGCAAATGTATGTTGCATGATTGTCAGTTAATCCTGTTAGGATGACAATCACTGATATCTTGAACATGTGATCCAAGTCTTCAAGGATGTTGACGTTGGGGCTATCACCAAAGTCGTGAATCCTAGACACACACTTCATTCTCCATAGAGGTGCCTCTTGTGTACAAGAGATTTGTGGGGATAAAGCTTTGTCTATTTGAGGATGTGTATAACATATCCCATCATCCTATCGGAGTTATTGCCAACAGTATATACTTGTCAGGGTTGCCTGACCTTCACTGATATGTGTATCACTGAATAGATCCCTGCTGGGCAAATTGTCAAGGCTGCTTGACATTCATTGATGTGTGTATCAATGGTTGCATCGAGTTATGACCCTTGTTGGGGAGTGTATCAAGGCTGCTTGACCTTCGTTGACGCGTATATTAACGGTTCCATCGCGTTGTGACCGCCGTCGGGGATACGTAGACATAGATACGCTGCTTCGATGGGTTTACTTGCCACCGGCTAAAGTAATGCCAAGGTTGCTTGACCTTAATTGATTTGTGTATCAATGGTTGAATTGCGTTGTAACCCCCACCGGGGATACGTAGACATAGATACGCTGCTTCGATGGGTTTATTTGCCACCGGCTAAAGTAATGTCAAGGTTGCTTGACCTTTATTGATTTGTGTATCAATGGTTGAATTGCGTTGTAACCCCCGCCGGGGATACGTAGACATAGATACGCTACTTCGATGGGTTTACTTGCCACTGGCTAAAGTAATGTTAGGGTTGCTTGACCTTCATTGATTTGTGTATCAATGGTTGAATTGTGTTGTAACTCCCGCCGGGGATACATTGATATTCGTAGCTCGGTGTGTTGTAACCCCCGCCGGGGATACGTAGACATTCGTAGCTCGGTGCATTGTAACCCCCGCCGGGGATACATGTTAAGGCTGTTTGACCCTATACTGACGGCATCGGACCTTGTGAGGTATTGTCGAGCATGATTTGTGAAAACTGAGGCCACTGGTATAATATACCTTGTACACAGGTGAATACCAATGAGAGATGTGGAGCCAAATTGTGGCCCATGAAAACCAGGATTCCAGGCTATTCCGCTTAATTGCGTAGCATTTTTACTCCTGATTTGGCCTTTTCAGCTTGTGAGACCTCCTTTACAACTCTAATTGGAGCTAGTCGGAGGTGTGGGACCCACATAAGGGTGCCGCAGGTACACCTGCAGTAGCCGCAGGTGCACCTGCAATAGCCGCGGCCAACCGTGGCTATACAAAGCCTGCATGTTGCTTTCATAAGTTATTTTCAAGCTGCGCGATGAAGGAAATCTGAGAGCTCTTCTTTAGACCTGTTGAGTTCGGGCAACTTTCTATATATTCTGCCACCATATCAGCGTTCTTCATTGTCCTGGTAACATATGCATGAATTCTTTTTTAGTTTCTATCTGTTGGAAAATGACTTATCACATGAAATGCACTTAGACACATAGTAGTGAATATGCATGCTAATATGATTTAATAAAAAATATTCAACATAGCAAATGTTAGTATTAAACCATGCTGAACATAATGATGTGAAAAAATTTGACTTTTGAAACAATCAAATTGGTACCTTTTACTGTCATTTCTTATCATATTTGAGGACAAATGAGTAAAGGTAGAAAAGTAAAATAACTGGTAATTAGATTACACTTACAGATTTTTTACTGTGATGTATTAAATGCATGTAGGATGTATATGACTGTTGGTAGGTGTGCTACTGAATGGCCACCTAGTCATGCCTATGTGCATGTGGATAGTCCCAGTTACAAAGGGGCTATGGCAAAATTTTCCAAAACGTAGGCATTGGGTAGTCATGCATTTTTAACTCTACTGTAGATGTATGTTAAAACAATGCATGCATGCACGTAGTCATAAAATGCATTTTGAAAAGCTCTAGGTAAGAATTTACCACACCCTTTCTGATGTGATTTGGAGACTTGTTATCCAGATATTATGGATCCGGATCAGTCGAGTAGTTCCCGCAGGACCACTTCTGGTGTACAGAGGAGGGCTTATGAAGTACCTTGACCCCGTTCTGTTAGACAGTCTCATCGTTTGGTGGAGGCGGTGATTCGTCCTATCCGGGTTGAAGTGCCAGATATCGAGGATGAGGAGGAGGATGTACCAGTTGAGGTTCCTGCTCCTGCTGCACGTGTTCTGTATAGGGAGTTGCCAGGTATTCAAGTGGCGAACCCAGATCTTCTGGGTGACTTAAGTCGGCATCCTTCAATCTACCTGCACGCAAACGAGGTATGAAGTTAGATCTTAATCTTCCCTGTTTCCTATTAATGAGGAGTAAAGGATTCTGATGTTGATCTACATTTGATGTAGGTTCCCGATTTACACAGCCTCGAGGGAATTAGTTCAACATCCACTCTATGTATCAGGCTTTGCATATGCCTATAGAGAGATTGTAGATGGCAGGGGATTCGGGACGTTCTTTTCCATCCTTCCCCATCGCTGTCCCTGGGGTTACCTTAGGGCATTGTTCGAAGTATTGGTTTCACTGCACTTAGTCACCCATTTCTTTGGATTGTGAGGTGATGATGACGCTGATAGATTGGCAGTTTATTAAAGGTATGGAGTTTGGAGGGGATCCAGTGCCTTGTACGACAGATATAAACCCTACTACCATCAGATCCTTGTTGGGAGTTTCGGCGGAAGTGCTCAAGCGCAGGATTGTTCGTACAGGTCCTTTGAGCATAGATGCTATGAGCGGGCTATTGATTGAGCCTATACACGATGATGTGAGAGTCAGAGATCGCATTTTCGGCGATTGTTCCTGATGATCCTTAGGGTCTGCTTCATAGCAGATAACTCTTCTACGGTGTCCTTCGCTTTGATTAGCGCCACTCGATACGTGGACCGTATAGGAGACTACGATTGGGGTTCCTACACCTTTGCCTACTTCCTCAGGAGAATGCGCATGCGATCGTGAGGCTTGACCGAGGCTTGGTTAGGAGTCTACCCGTTTCTGCTGGTGAGTATTTCTCTTGTCTTTTCCCATGTACAGGTTAAGAGTGTTGACTGACAGCAGATGTTTGCCTTTGTGTTGGCTGTTTTGGGCCTATAAGAGGCTTCCATATTTGCTTCCTGTGAGCATGTTAGGTTTAGATACCTATCCACGAGGACGGAGATGGCATCATTCCATACTGGCGGAGGTCCCTATTGTTGAGGGATTCACCCATTGTCGCCTACAGTTGGAGTTGTTGACAGCGGATGTCATCACATGAGTTCCCTATTTTGGGGAGCATTTAAGCATTGGATTTGAGGATGGGTACCCGACTGGAGTTGAGTACGTTATTTCCACTCGTAGGATTCCTCTCTTCACAGATGGAGGACGGGAGCTCTACTTAGGAGAACGTGCTATCAGGAGCACTACAAGAGAGATTCGCATGCCGATCTTGCCTCCTGCCAGGCGTTATTGGCCTGTTTCGCAGTCACCCGTCATTGATATCCCATTGTTAGGGATTGAAGGTTATACATTATCAGAGGGTCCCTGTACTCAGGAGATGTTCCAGCATTGGTGGTTCCCTCGTACCATTGGAGCTCAGACCCGCGCCACATAGTTTATAGGGGATATGGTTCCAGGATCTGTGATGATTACAAATTGGCTAGCCTGTGTCAGAGATCCGACTCATGTGACAGAGATTGACAGTTTGACCCAGCAGTTGGACCGGGCACATTTCTTTATCCGGCATTTGGGTAGAGATCCTTCAGAGGCAAACACCTTTGATCCTTCCAGCTTTGGCGCTGGCCTCTCAGGTGACCCATATGGCTTTGCCAGTGCAGATCCTCCCTTGTATAGGCTTGATATCCCTGTAGATAGAGATCTAGTGACTCAGGAGGAGTTACATCAGATGGACAGGATTAATGATGTGGACATCGATACCATTGACTTCTTCTAATGTATTCTCGTTATCTCTTTTGATAGGCCTCCGTTAGCTGCTGGGTAGCTTTGCCCCATTCTCGCTATATCTTTTGATAGGCCTCTGTTGAGATGTTGGGTAGCTTCGCCCCCTTTCCTTGTATTTTAGCTGTACAGAGATGTATTAGATGATGATATACTTAGGAATGTATGTACAGTTTTCCATTCCCTATATCATATTGCCATCTATTGTATCATGTATGTTATTATGTTATACATATGTATGTATATCCAGAGATATTCAAAGATTGACCTGGATGGTCTTATGACACGGCGCCCCGCATGATGTCTTCTTCAACAGTTAGCCGTATTGATTATACCCCACCATTTTTGGTGGCATCTGGTATGCGCCCATAGTATGATAGTATGTTACCACCAAACAGGGTGATTGTATATCATTTGCTGTAGCACACTATGACCTTGTTGATGTTTTAGGTTCCCACAGGGTTCATAGATGGTATGCTAGAGCATTGGGTGCCAGATAGACAGGTTTTCCACTTCAGGACCCAGGAGTTGACTCCTACTTTGGAGGAGTATGCACGGTTGACGATGCTGCCGTTGGACAGACCTTGCATGCACATGGCGATTGGAGACATGAGTAGGCAGTTCATGACTCTCACCGGATTGAGGCGTAGAGTGGTACAGGATGAGATTACATCCGGCCACGTGATATCCCAACGTTTTTTGTTTAACATATTTGGCTTTGAGGATAGTTATGCACGGCATTCCAGGGATTTCACCACACCAGAGGATCATTGGCTTTCAGTCAGAGTGGATGTACTACTGTTGTGCGTATTGTCATACGTCTACATGCCACGATACATGGATGAGTTGGACATCGGTGTTGTTATGGCAGTGAGAGCTCTCAGGGTGGGTGACACCATCGTACCAATGATTATGGCAGAGACTCTGAGGTCGGCCACATCTTCATTGCATTTATCCGTGAGGAGTGTTCATAGTAGCTTTTTAATTCATGCTATACGTGTGGTTTATGTCACACTTGGGACCGATTGGCACATTCAGATGGCATGGATATTGTTTCACCCATGATATAGCCATGTCATACTCCTTTCAGCCTGCAGAGTGTATAGATGCTGCATCTTGGTCATCTTTCCTGGCAGGGATTGGAGATCCATTCGCTATACTGTCGTGTACAAGGCTTAGCTCACCCAACAGCTTCATTACTCATGCTCCGGGCATGGATTATCTACCTCTAGCTAGTTTGAGAGGGATGATCACCTACCACCCACTGGCCGTGATGTGTCAGTTTGACCAGTTTCAGGATTTTCACCCATTTGAGGGGGTAGTGATTCAGCTCTTTGCTACTCGCCATTTATCAACAGTGGATAGATCCAGGTTGTATGCCTGTTGGGATCAGCGAGAGCTAGCTGAGTTTTTTGTCAGTCATCCAAGTTATTCTGCAGAGTATTCAGCATGGATGGAGACAGAGACTGCATCGGCTATGGTAGTATCCATAGTGCAGGATTTTGCTTCCAACGATGAGGAGCCTATGGAGGAGGCTGATATTCCCATCGATGGGGACTTGACTGTTGGGCTGCCAGCATTTGTGATGGATTCTCCCACCTCGAAAAGCCACTCACAGATTCGGATTCAACCTGATTCGTTGAGCGAGCTTACATCTGATGACCTATGAGAGAGATCAGGCTAGGGCCACGATGTTGACAGCTCTTGATGGGAGAGACGCCGCTCTATTAGAGAGGGATGAGGCTAGATCAGCTAGGGATGCATTGATTATGGAGCGGGATGCCGCCCTATCTGCTAGGGATGTGGCCATTGCAGACAGTACCTCAGTGAGATCCTATACGACTGGCATCCTTGCCGATATGAGTGCATACATTGATGAGCATCATGCCATCATGCAGTCAGCCTCAGATCTGCTAGCTCGTGTAGATACCTTGGGCGACAGAGCTTGCGACTTTACCTCCGCCTCTTGAGAGAGGGATGCTATGTTAGATCTGATAGTCCGCATACACACAGATCCGTAGATAGCTTTGTATTTTCCTGCACAGACTAGCTTAGCCATTTTGTCATGTATAGCACAGGTGTATATATCAAACAGAATTATATATGGTAGAGAAATATATTTTGATTTGTTTCCCTTTCTGTTGTGCCATGATATTTGCTTGATATTTGCCTGTTTCTTCAGGGCCTTGTGATCTTTATGCATTCTAAACTTGTCCTTGATATGTGGACATTGAGCCATCACAGGATTTCTCAAAATAGATCATTGATCTGTATGTATCCCTACCATCTTTGGTGTCTTGGGACTGGTTTCTGTATGGAAATATGGAGAGGAGTGTGACTTTTCCTCTCTGAGATTGACCGTACCACAGATGGTCGCCAATACTTCTATTTATGAGAAGCCTAGTTAATTCCATCTTTTATGGATTGGTATTGCTCTTTGAGGTGCAACCGCAGCTTAGATAGTCACCGAATCTCCTATTCGTGAGGAGAGGTTGGGTAATTCCATCCCCTTGGTTTGAAGTCGATGAAATATGGTGGATTGAATGTTGATCCCAGTATCGTGTGACAAGTAATTTTGTTTTGGGAGGGGTTAGACTAAACCATAAATGGTTGCCTACGTACTCCTATTGAAGAGGAGATCAAGTCTGCGTAGTTCAAACCTGGTGTAAGAGGTTCAATGCTGAATGTGAAAGAAGATGGGTGTAGAAATGTTTTTGTTATTTTTTTTTATTATTATGAATTTTACCATATAAAATATGGTTGCCCTACGCACTCCGCGTATCGTGGAGATCAGTCGACATAGTTCGCCCTCTCGTGATGAATTACGCCCAAAGAGAAGTGTGAATCCTGCATGCAGCGCTATATCACAGAGAGAAAAAGTTTGATCCCATAATGGGGACAAACTGCAAATGTGGAAAAAATTTGATCATTCCTTCAGGACAAACTGCAAGCGTAGAAAAGTTTAATCCCATTTTTAGGATAAACTGCAGGTATGAAAGGATCAATCCCGTGTATTGGATAACCGAAATTGTATGGAAGATTTGAAATGAGGTGAAACCAAGCTGCTGGTTCAAAGTAAAGAGAAACCAGGCTACTGGTTTGCAGTAAGGTGAAACCAGGCTGCTGGTTTGAAGTGTATGTTTCCCTGAGGGGTAGAAGAGTTTGTAAAAAGAAAGGGTTCAAAACCGGAATGACTAGTGATTGGATGATCAATACCATGATGTTTTCTTGATGGTAACCTCAGACATAGTACCGTTTCACGGTGTCCGAGTTAATAAGTTGTGGAAATTCATCGCCATCCATTTCCTGTAGTCGAAGAGCGCCTCCTGTCAATACCTCCTTGACAATAAATGGGCCTTCCCTGTTAGGAGCAAATTTTCCCTTAGATTGATCTTGGTTGTTAATGATCTTCTTCAAAACCAAGTCATGTTGTTTAAATTGTCATAGTCAAACTTTTCTGTTGTAGGATTGTGCAATCCTTTGCTGATATAATTGACCATGGAAGATTGTCGCGGTTCGCCTTTCGTCTATCAGAGACAATTGGTGATACCTGTCTTGTACCCATTGGTCTTCATCCAACCGAAAGGCCCATCAAGACTTCGAGGATTCCATTTCCACCTCTATGGGGAGCACTGCTTCCATCCCATAGGCTAATGAGTAGGGGGTTGCCCCAGTGGAAGTACGCATGGAAGTTTTGTAGGCTAATAAAGTCAGAGGCAAGAGGTCAGGCCATCCTTTGTGATTGGCGGACGTTTTCTGCATGATCTTCTTAATATTTTTATTAGCCGCTTCAACAACACCATTCATCTTTGGACAGGTAGATGACGAAGTTAAGGTGTTTGATGTGGAATTTACTGCATAACTCGTCCATCATTTTGTTAATGAGGTTTTTGGCATTATCTGACACAATGACCTCTGGTTGTCCATATCGACAGACAATATTGTTTCTGATGAAAGCACTGATGACTTCTTTAGTAACCTTGGGGAAGGAGGGTGCTTCTACCCATTTGGTGAAGTAGTCGATCATGGTGAATATAAATTAATGTCCATTACTGGCTTTGGGCTTGATGGGCCCGATCAAGTCCATTCCCCACATTGAGAAGGGCCATGGTGAACTCATATTATGGAGTTCCCTTGGAGGGGCGTGGATAGCATTCCCATGAATTTTGCATTGATAGCACCTCTTGACGTGATCATCACAGTCAGCTTTGAGTGTTAGCCAATAATGCCCTATTCTAAGGATTTTCTTGACAAGTAAGGGGCCGCTCATGTGTGGGCCACATACTCCACCATGGATTTCATCCATGAGCCTCTGAGCTTGGTCTGTCCAGACATCTGAGGAGACCTAATCCTGCATCCCTCATATAGAGTGCATCTCCGCTCAGGTAGAATTTCATAGAGTGCATCTCTGTTCCCCCGTACCGGATACTAGAACCGCTCCAGCTCCAGAGCCTTCTGCGTTAACAGCTCCATCAAAATACATTTTCCATGTGTAGAATTCATCGTACTGATGGTGTTGCTGAACTGTCATTACCCCTTCATCGGGGAAGTATGTTTCCAAGGGTTTGTAATCCCTCGCAAAGCGCGCCAATTGATCCATAATTCCTCGACCTTTAATGAAATTTAAGGTCACGTAGATTTATGTCAATTGCTATAGGATCAACTGCCATCTGGACAGTCGATAATTCAGTATGGGCTTACTGAACAAATACTTGAGAGGATCCACGCGGGGTATGAGATGGGTTGTGTGACCATGGAGGTAATGCTGTAACCTCATGGAAGCCCATGCCAAAGCACAACAAGTTTTCTCAATCAGAGTGAACTTGTGTTCACTGATACTGAATCTTTTGTTGAGGTAATAGATAGCTCATTCCTGGCCTCTATCATCTTTTTGCCCCAACATGCAGCCCATGGTATTATCATGAATAGACAGGTACATGAATAGGGGAACATCATCCTTGGGAGGTACCAAAACAGGAGCGTTAACCAACTGCTCTTTAATGTTTGACACTCATCGTTCCATTTAATGGAGGAGTTCTTCTTTAATAGCTTGAAGATGGGCTCACAGGTTGTTGTGAGTTGAGAGATAAATCTGCTAATGAAGTTGATTCTTCCCAAAAATCCCCGTATTTCCTTCTCTATCTGAGGAATGGGCATTTCTTGATGACCTGGATTTTGGTAGGATCCAGTTCAATCCCTTTGTGGCTGACTAGGAAACCTAGCAAATTGCCTGATTTGACACCAAAGGCGTAATTGGCTGGATTCAACTTCAAGTTATACTTACGTAACCTATTAAATAACTTTCTGAGATGGTTTAAGTGGTCTTCCTCCCTTCGGGATTTGATGATGATGTCATCCACATAGATCTCTATCTCTTTATGCATTAAATTATGGAAAAGAGTCATCATAGTTCTTTGGTAGGTTTCCCCGACATTGATGAGGCCGAATGACAACCGTCTGTAGCAAAAAGTTCCCTAAGGCGTAATGAAAGCAGTTTTCTCACGGTCTTCCTCGGCAACCATAATTTGATGGTACCCCACGAAGCAAACCGTAAAGGAGTACATGTCGTACTGAGCAGTATTGTTAATGAGAATGTGGATAAAGGGCACGGGAAAGCTATCTTTAAGGCAAGCTTTGTTCAGATCCTGGTAATCCACACAAACTCGCACCTTTTCTCCAGGTTTAGGCACGGGAACAATGTTGGATATCCACCCCGGATAGGTAGACACCATGATAATGCCAGCTTGAAATTGTTTCACAATTTCCTCTTTAACCTTTAAACTCCACTCAGGTTTCAATCGCCTGAGTTTCTGCCTAACTGGCTTGAATCCATCCTTAATGGGAAGGCGATGAAGAATAATGTCAGTGGAAAAACCCACCATGTCTTCATGAGACCATGCAAACACATCCTGGAATTGGGTTAATAGCACAACCATGTCATTCCGTTGGTTTGGGGTGAGGTCTGAACTAATCTGGATTAGCTTAGGGTTTTCTAAGGTTCCAAGATTGAAAGAAGTGGTTTGGTCAAGGTTGAGTTTAGGTTTGTCTGTGACTCATTCCTTAGTCTCCTGAGGTGTCTCAATGTCCTCTTATATTTCCATCAAGTCTGAGTCCAACTTTGCATCAAAGTTACAGCCCTTGTGAAGAGAAGGCACATCACCAACAAGCACAAGCACATCTAAATTTAGAGTCCTGAAATCAAAAGATGCTTTCACTTAATATATAAAACTGTTTAATCATACACAAACGTTAGCATGTACTGATAAAATTACTGCTAATACTGTATAGAAAAGTAAGCAATTAAAGTTATCTACAGGGAAGAGAGATTTTTTGCCCGTTTTACCCTCATCGACCAATGCATAGAGTGCTGCTCCAATTGTCGAGGGCAAAGTCCTGACGGACTATAGTGATGGAGGGGTTGTCATTGTCCTCCTTCTCCTGAATGATAACCATGACATCTGGGTAATCATCGTCAGGGGTATATTTGTTTGTATGATCATCATAAACAATGATGTGTATGCTTGACATCATCAAGGCGATGTCTTATTTACGTTTCCGCTCCCTTTTTTCCAATTCGGGATCAAGAATCAACGCCTCTTTCTCTTTGAATGGGCTGGCACCTTCACTGGAGACTGTATCAGCTCATGTGATATAGATGGAGAAAATCACCATGTGGCGGCAGCTTGAGGAACCTGCTTGTGCTTATGAATATTTCTATGACTGGAACTAGCAGAATAGCCTAGTCTGGCTGTCCCAATTTAACTAGACACTTGAATAGGGTGCTTAATACCCTGCTGATTTTTACCAAGCCCTTGTCCAGGCTGATGACCCATTGACATCATTTCTTGTGTAGCCGACATAACCTCAGCAGAAATCTTGGGTACGGGAAGTGGTATTCTAATAAGTTGATATTGAGTGTTACTCACTTCCAATGTATGAAAACTGGCCGGCTCAACTTCTGAATTGAAGCTGATAATTAGTAGACTGCCTTGCTCAGGACATTCTGGCTCAGCGTTGACAGTGACTAGACTGTTGTTGACAATGTATTTGATTTGTTGATGTAATGTGGAGGGAACGACTACAGCCATATGTATCAATAGTCTCCCCAATAGCAGGTTGTATCCTGAATCTATCTTGAGGACGTGGAAGGATACATTGAATGTATTTGGACCAATCTCAATTGGCAGCTCAATCTTTAAGACAAAATTTCGCTGGGATCCATCAAAAGCTTTGATCACCGTATGGATGCTTTGGATCTTTTTGAGATTGCCATTCATCCTCACCAAGGTGGCATAAGGACAGATATTCAGAGATGAACCTCCATCTATCAACACTCTAGCTAACATATACCCAGAGAACAACACTGCGATCTGCAGTGGCTTGCAATGACCGGTCCCTTCGGGAGGTATGTCGTCATCAGTGAAGGATATCATATTGTTGTTGAAAATGTGATCAACCATATGTTGAAATTTTTCCACATCCACTGATTTTGGTAAGTAGGCTTCTTCCAAAAACTTCAATAAAATCTTCTGGTGCTCCTCAAAAGAGAAAACCAAGTCCAGTATTGATACCTGATGTGGAGCTTCTCTTAAGCTTAAAACCACCTTGGCTTCATTATGGCCCATAATGCGGAGGAATTTTTTAATCTTCTCAATGGTAATCTTGCCCTTTGCTTTGATGACGGGCTTAATCACCCTCTGAGGAAGATACAGTGGATTTTCCTTTAACGCTGTAGCAGTAGTATGAGACGTGGATCCTTCAGCTTCTCCATAATTCCATGGAACTTTGTGTAAGCTGACAACAGGATATTGTGGCCTGAAAGGTAAGGAAATTGGCTCTGGTACGACAACTTTCAAAGGATTGTTAGCTCCTTTGAGTTGAATTGCTTGTATGGGAAATACTTTAACAGTCTCATAATCTTCATCGGATATAACTGCTACTGATCCCTTCCACTTGGTAGGACATGTATTCCCACTCTTAAGTTGCATAGTGTCGTCGTTTGCCAGCAGCAGGACACCGCTATCAATGAGATTTTGAATGAGATGGCAGAGTGCCCAACATTCCTCTGTGCTATGACCGCGAGAATGTGAATGGTATTGACAAATAACATAGGAGTTAAACCGTCCTGCACGGGGATTGATTGGAGGTAGAAGGGAGGTAATTCTTCCGTCATTAATCAACATTTAAAATATCTCCTCCATAGATTGGCCCAGATAGGTAAATTCCCTCTATTTGGCAAAATCCCGATGGGCTTTAGCATTTGCTCTCTTTGCAACCTTATCCTCCATAGCTTTACTTTCTGAAGGTGATGGTGGAGCATTCACAACAAATGGAAGGAGATAGGCATGCTCCTGTCTGATTAATTGGCGTGATGACTCGATGCTGGTGTGTCACCAGTTCTGCCAATTACTCGATTTTCTTGAGAAGAGCTTTCATCTTTCGTTCCATAGTAAACTGGAACTTTGCATAATCCCGTCTGTCAACACCATCTTTGATGGTCTGGGATGATTCTCCATTAAAATTGGAATTATGTCCAGTGCTCCAACTGATCATGTTGACTTCTTCTTCTTTGTGTTGAGGAAGAGGGTTGTCTTGAACATGAGGTTGATCTGGTTTAGTGACCACGATCTCACCATTGTCTATTAAATCTTGGATCTTGTGTTTCAAGGCCCAACAATCTTGAGTATCATGTCCAGGTGCTCCGGCATGATAAACACACTTCTGAGTAGCATTAAAACCCTTCCCATTAGGGTTGTCTGGTGGAAGAAGACGTGTAATTTTCTTCTGAGTAGTCAGAATAACAAGAATATTCTCCACTTTCAAGCAATGGAGGGTTTGAAGACTGTGCTTGGAAAGGGGAGTAGTTTCTCCTCTGTATAGGCATGCTCTGATTGCCTTTTTGACCTTGTAGTATCAAGGAAACATCATCTTCCTTCCTTTTATGGAACCTTCGGGGGTTGTTTCCATAAGATCCGTTCTGGATGTGTTCAATAACTACTTTAAGAGTGGCTAGGTCTTGAATCTTACCTGACTTCAATTCCATCTCAGCCATCTCTCCGTACTTGATCATTTCAGAGAATGGTTTGCCAATACCAGCTAAAACTCTCTCATAGAAAGGAGCTTCCTGTACGTATATGAAAGTCATGACCATTTTGATTCCGCTATGGAAGGAATAACTTGAAAGTACCAAAGCGCCCACCTCTCGAGCATACTCTCTCGAAAGATTCATTAGACTATTTCTTGACCTTCGTGTCTGACACCTGGGTCAGAGCCATCTGAGATTGAAAACTGTATTGCGTGAGGAAGGCATGAGCTAGTTCTTCAGCTATAGATCTTTGAATTGTCTAATCTTGTATACCACGAACGGGCTTCTCCAGTCAGACTCTTATGGAACAGCTGCATTCTGAGCTTCTCATTTTTCGCATAAGATCTAAGTTCTCCAATGAACACTTTCAAATGTGTATAAGGATCCCCTAATCTGTCGTACTTTTCAAAATCAGGGGTTTTGAATTTCTCTAGATAACGGACACCAGGAAATATTCAAAGGTCAGCATATGAAACACTTCAATGTGTTCCAATCCCTTTGAGAACACGGATAGTTTCCTCCATTAGGAGGACCTTCTTCCTGATGTCACCGGTGTCTGGATCTGCTTTAAGATGGGTGTTTTCAAGGTCTTTGTTGGTTGTATCCAACTGAGGTTCTTGAATTGTTTTTTCCAAACTATGAACTCCTCCTTGTGTAGAGGTTTCTGTATGTGTAGGCATCTTTGTACCTTGAGTAGACTGATGTAGTTCTTTAAGAAAAACAGCCAGATCTATGATTTATTTCCTCAATCCGTCAAATTCTTCTCGGGAAATAGTATTAGACTGGTCAGAAGAAGACAACTAGGTCATGATTAGATTTTGAGCGGTTAACAGGCCCAATTGCTTCCCTATAAAAACTTATGTAGTTTAGTCTTAGGGATTATGTAAATGTTATCATGATGTGCCCATTTTAGGAATATTGTCTTGCAAAAACGGTTGTTAATTGATAACATGTTATGTATGCACATATATTCTTCATATTTTCCATTACATATAGATGATCATGGAATAAAAAATTACAAGTAAATGCTTTTACAAGTAATTAAAAATGGAAAGCATAAAGAGACTTTCCTCCGTGTTTGGATTATCAGAGGCTGACCTGTCTTAGGGTTACTCTCGTGGCTTTTTGGCATGAAGGTCCCCAGATCATCGCAATCTACTTGACAAGAATTTAATCCGGTCGTTCAATTGGAGCGAATCTGGGTGGTGTCTTTCCTGAGCCTCGTTGGAATTAGTCTTCCTACGAGTCCAGTAATCATACACCGACAGGATAGCCTCCTGGTGGACGAACCACACAACACACATTCAGATACAACGTGTCTCACCGTTTATGCAAAATGATGACATGTGTGAAGCACTAATATCACAGATAGATATTTAGCAGTGCAGTAAGTAAAATGCATTCGTACACATTCATCATAAATGTAAATGCAACATTCACACACAAGCATATAACAATTTTGAAAAGCTTGTAATAACGGCTTAAGCCCTCTTAATGGAGTCCCCAGAAAAGTCGCCACCTGTCGACGTCAGGATTTTTAATTGTCCCTTTTTCATTACTTGTTCTTTGGTGTTCTCATGTTAATATGATATTTATTTGAAAAAATAAGTAAAAAATGTCTGACATGTGTAATGTCGACGATTTGACTTTAAGAGTCACCATTTGGTGTTTTTAACTGGTTGCACCAACGCAACCGAAAAGGTTTGCACATTGACCCAGTGATGTAATACTGTTAAACGGGTCTGTGAAACCGAGATTCATTATGGGTCCGGGGGCTTGATTATGCGGAGGGAAGGTGTTAGGCACCCCCCGACATCCGTGTTACCACGGTGACCACCACTTTCCAAAGAAACTGTTATATGAATGTGTGTGTGTGTGTGTGCGGATCAATGTGCAATTATTTGAAAGTAGTGCGAGGCCTCGTTCGCACCCTTATACGCAGGGTTTGAATTTATAGAAAAATTAAGTTTTAGCAAGATATAGCAATGAAGTTTTATAAAAAGATGTTTTTCAAACCCGTGCTCAATAGGAATTGAGACCTTTTCCTACTTCCATTTTATTGTTAAATGTTCGCCTTGTTTGCTTTTATTTTTGAGATGCGAGGCATCCTTGAGAAAATAAAATACAGCAGTGCTGAACTCCTCATGGGCATGACAACCATCTAAGGAAATTCGTACACTGTAAATAATGTACAAGCTGCTTACAGCTGAAAAGGGTCCATCATGGGAACCGAATCTATATTCAATAGACTCAATCTGTGATCACGTGATTCCTAGGCTCACATGATACTACAGTTTGTATAGAAAGCAGTAAGCAGTTATATATATATAAAAACGGTAAATATATATATATATATATATATATATATATATAAGCAATAAACGCTCCGGATATAAAATCCAGGCTCATCAGATATTTCTGACAATAATTATATATATATATAAGCAAGTAAACGCTCCAGACATAAGTCTAGGCTCAATCGAGGCATGACAATAAAAAGGTTAGTCCATATATAAATATATACATATATAAGTATATATATATATAGACAGAAATGAAAACCACGGACCGAAGTCTGGGAAACGCACACAACACGACTCTCAATGTCTAGAATAATGTGTGCAAAGATGAAGAGAAAGGTTTTATAAAGTAGAAGATGGCTTACAGTGGGCTGCCAATGCAGACTTCTATGACTCTATATGGATAAACACTCAGCTCCCCCCGGTAAATTTATAACTGTATGTGGGCTAATAGGTGTTTAAAAATAGCAAGCACTCAATATGGGGTGTGTATAGAGCAAATTGGATAGGGCTTCCTTGCCTTTTAATCCCTCTATTTATAGAGGGGGGGAGCCGCAGGTGTACCTACGTCAGCCGCAGATGCTCCCGCGGCTACCTGGGGTGCCCCAAGTTCTGCGGGTCCCGTCGTCTCGAAGTACGTGCACTTGTGCACTTTAATGTCCGCTCAAACTTGCAGAACTTCAATCTGAGCATCCGAACGAGGTATATAAGACCTTCTTCTGACAGCTTGTGTCGAGAGTTGTGCAATGACATGGATTAGAGGTTGTACGAAGTCAGGAAGAGGGGACCATGCCCATAATCTTCAAGCTTCAAATTCTATCCAGTGTACTACCACGCGCAATAGTCACTCGGGATTGGAACTCCCTGGTTTTTGAAGGACTATGTTGTATGTATATATGTATGAAATGTCAAGACGACGCGCAGGTGTTGAGGTAGCAAAATGGCGTTTGACTCCTCATCAGGGTTATCGCCGATTTTAGTTGAAAGCAGACGTTGCTTAGGGTTACATCTGAGATTGGACCCCTGCAAGTGTTGAATGTCGCAATGTCATCTATGAGAATGCATGTCTGCCCGGTGTTAGCTCTGGGTCTGAGGTATGAGTGCCTCGGCAGGAGGTCTGATTGAAACTGATAGCATGCAATTGAAACAAGCATTTCTGGAGTTATCGCCGGAACTGCAACACCATTCCTTGGGGTTATCGCCAAGGACAAAACTCGGGGTTATCTCTGAGGTTGGAAATGATGTTCCTGGTGTGTGTTCTGGGGTTTGGAAATGATACTACCAGTGTGTGTTTCGGGGTTGGGACTGAACTTCTGGTAGCATCTGGAATGAATGTGAGCTGTCTTCCAGGGTTATCTCCTAAAGACGAATCTGCCCGCCTGTAATGTCAGTAACAGTTGTGCAGAAAATTTTGACTGTCTACAATATTTATCTGCAATACTGCTACTTTGTTGTATATACCCGGCTTCAATCCATTCTCAAATCTTCTCGCCTTTCTTGCTTCTGTGTCCACCTGATGAGGTGCAAATCTCGCTAAATTATTGAATTTAGCAGCGTATTCAGAAACAGACATATTCTCTTTATTTAGTTCTAAGAACTTAACTTCCATCCGAGCTTGCATACTTGGTGAGAAGTAGTTCTCAAAGAACAGTTCTTTGAATCTTGTCCCAATTACTATAGTTGTTCCAGCCCTCACCTGATTAGTCTCCCACCAGTAATTAGCATATCCCTTCATCAAGCACATTGCAAAAGCCGTCTTTTGCTCTTCTGCCACCCTCGTGATAATGAATGCATTCTCCATTTCTTTTACCCAAGTTTGGGCTTCAATCGGATCTGTAGTCCCCTTGAATTCAGGTGGTCCTACTGCTTTAAAGTCTTTAAAGTTTGCCAATCTGTCGGCTGGCTGATTCCTCGCTCTTCCTTTTGTAGCTGGAGCTCTATTTCCCATAGCTTGGGCTAACATATCTACGAAATTCTGCATTGGGTCCTCTTGACCTGCTTCATTATTCATTGACTGCTCTTCTCTTTGATTTCGATTCTGTCGTCTAGGCGACATGATCTGATTTAAATAAAAATCTTACATTAATCCTCTTTCTCTATACAAATTCTTAAAATAATAAGAATTTAACACATATTTCTCATATAATCTCATATTTATTCAAATAGCACATAGTACATTTAGTACTTAACACATATTACTATCCCTTGTTAAATAAATTTCAGGATTTAACATATAACTTGTCACAAAAAGTTTCAATTCTCCAACTTTACATAAAAAGTTGCCATTCTCCATTTACACATAGTTATTCCCAGTTCATCAAACTTACCACACTTATGAATTCAGGAACTTGCCACAATTATATGAGTGTATGAACTTATCCTAGTCAGACCTTTGGTGTCCATTCGCTGAGGGGTTCAAAACATTTCATATAATTATGAGTCATGAACTTACCATAAGTATGAGTTTTAAGAACTCACAAATTAATCTTAATGTTATATTCATATAGAAAAAAAAGATTTTATTCATACAAACATATATATTTAGATATGCTCACACATCATTCTCGATATTACAACACTTAATATCATAATCATCTACCAAAAGATACTAACACACAAACTTAAGCTATCTACCGTCCACTCCCTTCACCAATCTTCTTCTTGCTGGGACACTTGTTGAATCCGTGACCCATTCTCCCACATGAGAAACACTTCCTCATATTCGGCTTAGGACGATGTAGGGAAATATGTCCTTCCTACTTACAGTTGAAACACACATTCTTCCACATCATGCATTCTCCCACTTGAGTCTTTCCACACTTGCCACATACTTGCTTCTTCTTCGGTTTGAATTTTCAGAATTATCGCTGTAGTTGTCCATCTTTTTCTTGTTCTTACCTTTCTGCTTGGTTGTTCCCTCAGACGATCCACCACCTTCGGTCTTCATCCTTTCTACCTGTGCCTTCAGCTCGTTCCATTCTTCAGTCATTTCGCGTAACGCTCGCTCCGTCTTCCACAACTCCTCCAAGAGAAATACCTTACTTCGGAGTTCTTGGACTTCTACAGATAGTTGATCTTGTTCTCCAACTTTGATCTTATTCTTTAACCCCACCTTAGCTTCTTCGAACTCTGCCTCCTCATCCCCACTCAGATACATCTCGGGATAATCATCATGATCACTCCCGAGATTGATCATAGGTTCATCTTTTCCAACCTCTTCAACTGACTGGCTTTGCACTGGCACCTCAACTATTGGCACTGGTGCGACAGTCGTTGGAATCTCCGTACCCATCTCATCTACTCCTGACATCCTATAATCAGTTTAAACAAATTGATTAGTACTTCACCAGTACAAAATTCTCACACAATGTGCCCACATATCTCACTATCGATATGCTCTATCAATCTCTCACTTAGTACTCTAAATGAGTATTCTATATCTCGCTTATGGTTATAATTCTAGGGTTTTCCCCCACCCACTTAAGGTTTATAACCTACAATTTTGATACCAACCTGTGACACTAACAAATCCGGGTTACCTGACCCTCGAGTTTGGTGTTCACGATCCACAATATAATAACATCTAACTACCCATTCATATAGAAATAGTAATACAGAAGTCATTAACAGAGATTGTTAATACATAAGTCCCAGGTTTTTTAACCTTAACATTACAAACATACCCTTTAGATATACAAAAAGGGTTCACAAATACATCATAATAATAATGTTCATAACTAATTTCTAACTATGCCTTTGCCTTTATCCTTCGCAGCACCTCTTGCCACTTCGTCCCTAGCTGAAAAGTTTTATTTAGCAAGGGTGAGCAACAAATTTGCCTAGCAAGTTAAGACATACAATGTGACGCCCCCAAAATTAGGTATACGTCACCCATCTTGGGTCGCCACTTATATGGTACATAAATTCAAATACAACTTACTAACCTAACTGTCGTGTACAATACGACATAAACTGTGAGTTTGAATACAAATATTGTCTACTAGATATTATACAAACTCAAAAGGAGTCCTCATTACAACTATTATCACACTATTTCACAGAATAGTGAGGACTACTAATGTTATCCTCTGGACCATTACTTCGTTCCCCGACTCGTCCCAAATGGCTATGTTCTCATTTCACAAGAGAACAAAGAAAGAAAAGGGTGAGCTCAACTAGCCCAAGAAGAAATATTATGACTAAGATAATGCGTAATAAATTATCATTAGCCTTCAACAATGTTAAATTGATAAAATACAATAGACAACAAGTTTAACTGCAATGAATAAGCAATCCATTAACAGAGTCAAGTAGAGAATAAAGTCTACTATCTTTTAGGTTTTAAAAGGTTTTCATCAATTTTTTATCACGAGACTCGACAATAAATAAACCACCACATCTAATCATCCTCGTATCACTTGGCCAAGGATTTTCATCAAATTATCAATGGTCATGACTATACCGAATCACCCCGGTCATAATCATACCAAAAACTATCCATCATCGCATTACAGTGTCATCGAGGACTTTTGTCACCTCATTTATATCAAGTCATGATTATACCGAATGATCCCTGGTCATAATCATACTAAGTTCATCTATGCACATAAGCCAAAGATAACATAATATAACATGAGGATGATGACAATGACATAATAATTCAATAAAACAAGTTCAAGAATTATTTAATCCATGAATTATTAACGTCCAAATTGTCGACATGATATTGTTTCGTAGAGTAAAATTCAAGAATGATCAGAAGAATATTTCCATGAAAAGATACTGGATGAAACGCAAATATCAAGGATATTCTACTAATTTCATGGAGTATAGAAGTTAAAGTTTTAACCAACCGGGTATAATAAAGAATGGAATAACAAAAGAAATCACCATGCATGCGGTGATTGCATGACAAAGTTATTCCAATGAATAATAATAACGGAACCAGTCGTGAAATTCACACCCGATGAGGATGTTCCAACAGAATAATAAAAAGATGGAACCAGATCCGGTGTAAAACACACGATAGGATATTCCAATGTAATGATAAAGATTTTAACCAGTCCGGTGTAAAACACACGCATGTGATGTTCCAACAGAATAATAAAAATCTAAACCGTGTCCTGTAAAAAACACATGTACGGTGATGTTCCAACAGAAATAGTAGAAGAATGTCACCAAGTATAGGTAAAATCACAGTATACAAAGTTATTCCAATGTAATAATAAGCAATGGAATAACATAAGGATTTCACCAAGTATAGGGTATGCCATGATATCAAAGTTATGTATAGGGTATGCCACTTTTACAAAGTTATTCCAATGTAATAATAATGAATGGAATAATGTAAGTTCTCTTCAAGAAGAAAGAATAACACCCTCACCGTAAAAAGAACCTAATATAGAAGTAGTGAAGTAGCGTAATATCTTCTTCTTTCTTTCTATAACTTTCTCTATAGCTTCTCTCTATAATTTCTCTCTAGAGTTTCAATGAATTAAGAAGAAAAAATAATGAAGGAATGAGCTTCTATTTATAGAAAAATAGAATGCATAAGTAACTAATCCATGAACGGTCCAGTTGATTTACTTTAATCTGACGGTCCATATTTAAAGAAAAATCTTTTAAATAAAATATAATATATTCTATTTATATAAAAACATTTTACTATGCAAACACTATGCAATACTATGCAAAACACTATGCAAAACACTATGCAACACTATGCATAATAAAATATAATATATTCTATTTATATAATAACTTTAATAAAGTATTCTATTTTATATAAAGATGTTTCGCTTTATTACGTTAATAATACGAATAAAACAAAACGTCATTATCGCTATAATAATTCATATTATTAATCGACAATAATGGAATCAAACTGAGTGACTTCTCACATAAGCATCAATAATCAATACCGTGTGCTACTATGCAACCACACGTATTACTGTACTTTTACTACCGAGTAGTTCAACAGTAACCACGGTAAAACTTCCGCCGTTATTTCAATAAAATATTTTTGTCGTTTTCTCAATCCGACAATAATTTCGCTGTGGGGTCCACCAATGATTGAGTAGTTATGCGAATATTCCTCGCTAAACCGAATATTCTCCGATTAATCGAATATAATATAACCACTTGCATACTTTGCAAAATTTATAAATACTACCCACAACTATAATATTATCTCAAATTCACACCATAATATTAAAAAATTATTTCGACAAAATTTAAATCTTTATTAATAAAATCTGGGGTCTCACATACAATAAATATATAAGAATCAATAAGAATAGACTATTCGGGGAACTTTTAAATAGCTGAACAAATCTCCAATTTTCTAACAAGTCTTCTCACAATCTATGCAACACAATAATTTTATAATGAAATAGTACACCGCTTTCAAAGTTTCTACGATATTCCAATGAATAATCAAGAATCAATTCTACGCAATAACAAAGTGGAATGTTTTCCAGATTTATGCTGAGTGATCCATTGGATCTTGAACTTCTCTTCTCGGGTATATATCAAAGTTTTACTTTGATATATACGCAGGTGTATCAGATAACCATAAAGATTAAATCATACCCCTATGCAAGTACTTAGAGTCAGCCAACTCCTTGTACCCTATATTATGCATAATACTCAAAACGCACGCAAAGGTCGAATTTACGACCAATAAAATGTTCCCTTTATATAAAAGATTCTTCTCAGTTCCAGAATCAAAATTTGATTTAGCAACGAAATACTATGATTTCAAGATCTAATCACTTCTCTTCTCTTCTCTTCTCAAATCTATCAAGTTTTCTTTTTCGATCTAGCCGAACAAACTGGCATTGATTTATCAATAATAATTGAATTCTCTTCTCTTCTCTTCTTGAACCTATCAAGTTCTAACAAATGTTCGTCTAGCCAAAACAATTAGCTAAGACATATTTTAATACGATTAAACAATAGACATAATTTAACTGTACTATTTGAAATCAATAATAGTTTCTACGAATGTGAATATCCAACAACAGTTATTCTACAAGTATATTCTCAGAATCAATAATTCAATTTAAAATTAATAAACATGAGCTAACTGCGAATAATCAACAATAAATCATTAGACGTGGTCTAATGAACAATAATTAATCACCAAAATAATTGAACAATATTAACTCAAGGTTGAGTTAAGGAAACTTGCCTTCTCCGCTGATTACAGCTACACAAAATACTTATCTGCTTTCGTAAGACCTATAACCAATAATATCGGTCTCACAATTAGCACAATTTATAACACATAACATTGTAATTCACAGTCAATCTTCTCCTAGACACATTACCACATAGCCACATTAGTGTTTATAACCTATATAAACACTTATCAAGTCTAACTATTTCGGTCTGGTTGGACTTCGGTCTATTCTTGGTGTCCTGGTCACCCTATCTGACAATTAACACATTGATTGTCAATTAAACTTGGTCTCTAAGCTTCAATATTATTTTAGATAAGTCAATTATCATTAATAATATTTTTCAAAAGCTTTTAATAATTTATAAACAATTATTATAATTTATAATAATTTTTCAAACACTTAAATTATTTTTAAATGATTTAATTATCAAATAATCTTTATCATCATTAATATTTAATAATATAAAAATATTATCGACATACTTGTCAAAATATTAAAGTTAATATTCATAACTTAAAATATTTTAAATCATCAATATTCTACTTAAATGATTTTTAAAAAAATTAAAATTATTTTAAATCATCATCATTAATATTTAAATATTAATGAAATTCTTATCAAAATATTAAAAGTCATTATTTATAACTTAAAATATTTTAAAATCATTTATCTCATTTTAAATAATTTTTAAATCAATAAAAATCATTTTAATTCATTTATTTAATATAATAATTAAATAAATCTAATATCATTAATATTAATTTATTAATGAGAATTCTCTAAAAATATTGAAAATTATATTTTATAATTCAAAATATTTTCTAACACATTATTCTCATTTAAAATGATTTTAAATCAATAAAATCATTTTTAACTTATTTATTTAATATAATAATTTAATAAATCTAATATCATTAATATTAAATTATTAATGAAAATTCTCTAAAATTATTAAAAGTTACATTTTATAACTCAAAATATTCTTAAATACTTTATTCTTATTTAAAATGATTTTTATAATACTAAAATCATTTTTTCTCTAATTTATTTAATAAACTAATTAAATAAATTAAATACCATTAATATTTAAATAATTATAAATATTAATGAAAAATATTCCAAATAGTCTAAAATTGTTTTTTCATAATTTAAAATAATTTTTAAAACCATTTTTAATAATTTTTAGAATTTATTTCTATTTTTTAAATATTTTCCAGAAATTCAGAAAATAAAATTATTAACAACCGTCGCTATATCCCTTTAGCGACACTAAGCGTCGATGTTGGTGTTCTTGAGCTCAAGAACACTGACAGCCCAGCTCTCATTGGTCTCGGTTCGACCAACTGTAATTTTCAATCTAATCATGTTCTGAGCTAACTTAGGCTTTAATCTTGTAGTTAACATGTAATACTACCGTTATCAATCCTCATCTTTCTCAAAACAATTCACAACAAAGAGATCTAGCCTCTTAAACATCTTCGTCAGATAGCCTCCACGGGTTTTCTCGGGTAACCCGTAAACCCGAGCAATCGTATGTGGTCACTTTCCAAATTTCAATTATTTAGGTGTTCTTATCATCAACTAGGTTGGTTATTGATCTAAACATGTAATACCTATGACAAAGAACAACTACAAAACATGATCACAGTCAAACTATAACACAACCACCAGATTTAATCTGGTCAAACCTTGTCAAACAGCTTGTGCCAACAGTTTCGGGAAATTCCAGAAACTTCACCCGTGATCAAATGGTCTAGTTTGACCACTTACTACACTTAGTATATTGACTGTTTGCAAGATCTAAAACCATGGATCGAGAGTCCACATATCAGACTATAATCTAGATATAAACACAACATCAAACAACATAACACCTATCAGATCCGGGCCTTGCAAAAAAATTGTCAGACGCTGTTTCTTACTTTCTGAGTTACCCAGAAATTGACTGGTCATGCCCGATCAATGGGTTTTGACCAATTAGAACATGAAATCTAGACATCCAACAACTGTGATTTCACTTTCAGATAAAAGAACAAATACCAAACTATAGATTCAAAACATAAAACAATAAAAATCATAAACAGAGATGAATCTGTGGCTCCTGACATTAGCTTGTCAGACCACATTTCAAGCTCAAGAACAGTTTTTGAAAACTTGAATTTTTACCCACGTTGATGCTATGGATCCATGATGGATCACCATAGATCATCATAAAACAACTTTTAACACAAATATAAACACATAAACACGAATTTGAACATAGCATACAAAATCTAGAATGAGATAAGGTTTATACCTTCTCTTGAATATGCTTGATCTTGGCTCTACCAATCTGATCTAGATGTGTTAGAAGATTAATATGTGACTGAAACACTTAGCCAATTCGGAGGTTTAGAGAGAGAATGAGTTTGGTGAGAGCTTGGGTGTAAATGACTAACTTTTTGTGACTTTTCTCTCTTTATTCTCTTATAATACTTACATACAATGCATGATGCTAACATAGCTGCTGAAATAGACTGATTTGCTGGATGTTTAGGTTACGCAAAGTCAACATTAGGTCACCAACTCTTGATATGGTAAGATTTACAAGTTACCTTAATAAAAATATAAAAAGGGCACTATGGTCATTTGCATTATCATTTTAAAGGCATTCTTGACGATTGACCTTACCCTTAGGGTTTAACCCTAAGGTTCTAAGCCTTAGGTTTTTCAAATTAGATTTCTAAAATTTCCAATTAGGATTTTAATTAGAAAAATTTAAGATTTCTAAAACTATAATTAGGGTTTCCTAATCATATTAACGTTTAATAAACACATTAGGCTTGCTAATTAGGATTAGGGTTTCCTAATTAGGGTTTAGGATTCTCAAATTTTAAATTAGGGTTTCCCAACATACGATTAGGGTTTCTAACTGCACGTTAGGTTTTCTAATCTTGAGATTAGGGTTTCTAATCTCTTATTAGGGTTTATTAATTTTAAACCTTATCCGATCCATCATTAATTAATAATTCTATACAGTACAAACACATACACAAATTTCCCACTACTCGAGACTCGTATCACAGATACACAACATAATATTAACAGTTAATATTAATATTAAATAAAAAAATTATTCATAAATTATGGATTATTCGAAATCGCGGGTTATCACATACTATCCCAATCAATGATATTGATGCTTATGTATTATTTGATTCGGGTGCTACTTGCTCATTTATATCTGATGAATTTGTTAAGAGGTTAGGATTACCTAGTGAAGAATTGAATTTACCTTTAAACATAGAAATTGCGAATAGGGAAGTGATTCATGTTAGGTTCGTATACAAGAATTATAGGGTGAACATTAAGGGAAATATTATGATGGTAGATTTAATTATGATAAAACTTGGAGAGTTTGATGTTATTTTGGGAATGGATTGGCTGTTCAATTATGGAGCGATAATTGATTGCCAAAAGAAATGTGTAAACCTTATGACTCCGTCAAAGGTAGTTTTCTTTGGTAGCAAGATCACCTAGACATGCGAGATGTCTGACGATTATGCAGGCCAAGAAGTTGTTGAATCAAGGCTATGTGGGTTATTTAGCTTACATAGTCGATACTCAGAGGAAGGGGGTGAAATTGGAAGAGATACCAGTGGTTAGGGAATTTATGGATGTGTTTCCGAAAGATTTTCCAGGACTTCCGCCTGATCGAGAGATTGAATTTGTGATCGACTTAACGCCAGGAACCGCTCCGATATCGAAGGCCCCGTATAGAATGGCTCTGGTAGAAATGAAGGAACTGATGGTACAATTGCAAGAGTTGTTAGACAAGAAGTACATTCAGCCGAGTGTATCACTGTGGGGAGTGTCGATGTTATTCGTGAAGAAGAAGGATAGGTCAATGCGTCTTTGCATTGATTATAGGGAGTTAAACAAAGTCACTATTAAGAATAAATATACATTGTTAAGAATAGATGACTTGTTTGATCAATTGAAGGGTGCTAGATATTTCTCAAAAATAGATTTGAGAAGTGGGTATCACCAATTGAAAGTAAGAAAGGAGAATGTACCAAAGACGGCATTTAGAACTCGGTATGGACATTATGAGTTTCTGGTGATGTCTTTCAGATTGACAAATGCCCTTGCATCATTCATGGATTTGATGAATAGGGTGTTTAAACCATTTTTAGATAAGTTTGTGGTGGTATTCATTGATGACATTTTGGTGTATTCCAAATCTCAAGAAGAACACGTGGAACATTTACGTTTGATGTTGGAGACGCTAAGAAAGGAAAAGATGTACGTGAAATTCTCTAAGTGTGAATTTTGGCTAAAACGTGTATAATTTCTTGGGCATGTGATTGACAAAGATGGGATTTCAGTGGATCCATCAAAAGTTGAAGCCGTAATCAATTGGGAACAACCAAGAACACCTTTGGAGGTGAGGAGTTTCTTGGGACTGGCCGGCTATTATAGACGGTTTATTTAGGACTTTTCCAAGATTGCCACTCCATTAACAAATTTGACAAGGAAAGCTGTAAATTTTGTTTAGACGGAGAAATGTGAAGAAAGTTTTCAAGAACTAAAAAAGAAGTTAAGTGTGGCACCTATGTTGTCATTACCAGATAATACAGGAAATTTTGTGGTGTATAGTGATGCCTCACATAAAGGGTTGGGTTGTGTTCTTATGCAGAATGATAAAGTTATTGCTTATGCATCAAGACAGCTGAAGGACTATGAAAAAGGATATCTGACTCATAATTTAGAGTTGGATGCAGTGGTATTTTCTCTAAAGATATGGAGAATCTATCTCTATGGAGAAAAATGTGAGATATACATAGATCATAAGAGTCTGAAATATATTTTCACTCAGAAGGACCTGAACATGCGTCAAATGTGGTGGATGGAATTGATAAAAGATTACGATTGTGAGATCTTTTATCATTTAGGCAAAGCGAATGTGGTTGCAGATGCTTTAAGTAGGAAATGTCGGGAAAAGTTGATGTTGATAACCACTCAGGAGGAGCTTATTTCAGCAATGACAAAGCTAGAATTGGAAATAAGATTTCCAAAAGAATCCGATGAACGACTATTCCAAACAGAAGCTAGTCCAACCATGGTAGAAAAGATAAGGAATGCTCAACTACAAGATGAAGAATGTAGAAAAATCAAAGAGAAAGTGGTTGAGGGTAGTGAAGTGAAATACAAGATCGATAATGAAGGGCTACTAAGATTCGAGGGAAGAATCTGGGTTCCAGCTGTACCAGATATGAAAGATGAAATCTTGACTGAAGCTCATAACTCAAGATATTCGATTCACCTAGGAAGTACGAAGATGTATCAAGATTTACGACGACCCTTTTGGTGGCCAAACATGAAAAGAGATGTCGCAGAATGTGTTGCGAGATGCTTGACATGTTAAAGAGTAAAGGCAGAACACCAGAACCCAAGCGAATTACTTCAACTGTTGGACATACCAGAATGGAAGTGGGAACATATCACAATGGATTTTGTGGTAGGTCTTCCAACTACTCATAAAGGATACGATGCGATTTGGGTAATAGTGGACAGACTGACAAAATTAGCACACTTTTTGCCAATAAAAATTAGATTCAATCTTGATCAGTTGGCAAAGTTGTACGTTAAAGAGATCATTTCAAGACATGGAGTTCCAGTATCAATTGTATCAGATAGAGATCCGCAAACAAATGGCCAAAGCGAACGAACAATCCAAACGTTGGAAGATATGCTTAGAGCATGCATCATGGATTTCAAAGAGAGCTGGGATGAACATTTACCATTGGTGGAATTTGCCTACAACAACAGTTACCACGCAAGCATCGGCATGTCGCCTTATGAAGCATTGTACGACAGGAAGTGCAGAACTCCACTATGCTGGGATGAAGTCAGTGAACACCAACTGTTAGGACCAGAACTGGTATAGCAAACTGCTGAGGTTGTTAAACTCATCAGGACAAGATTGGTAGCTGCTCAAGACAGACAAAAGAAGTATGCTAACCAACACAGACAAGATCGTGAGTTCGAAGTAGGAAATTTCGTTTTCTTAAAAGTTTCTCCTTGGAAGGGGAAAATTCATTTTTGGTAAAAAGGGAAAGTTGAGCCCGAGATTTATTGGACCTTTCGAGGTGTTGCGAAAAGTAGGAGAAGTGGCTTATGAGTTAGCTCTACCTCCAGAGTTGGAACACGTTCATAATATTTTTTACGTTTCGGTATTACGACCGTATAAACCCGATTACAAGCATGTGATCGAGTACGAACCATTACAGTTCGATAAAGACTTGTCCTATAAAGAGGTTCCTATCCAAATAGTTGACAGGAAAGAACAAGTGCTCAGGAATAATGTGATACCTTCTGTGAAGGTAATATGGAGGAACCACAATGTAGAAGAGGCTACATGGGAACTCGAAGCTGAAATGATAAAGAATTACCCTGAGTTATTTGTTTAATTTGTGTCTTCGATTCTGGGGAAAGAATCTTTATAAGAAGGGAAGAATGTGACGAATGGTTTGTTTGAGTTATGATTCTGGGGACAGAATTCTTGTAAGGGGGGAATGATGTAACAATCCGAAAATTTAAATTATAATTTTAAATATTTATTGAATTATATAAATATTTAATTAATGTGTTTATTGTTGAATAAATATTTGTTTAAATTTGATTTTAGTTGATTATTTATTTGTTAAATAAATAATTAATGAGCGAAGGAAATTAATTATTATGAGATTATAGTCTAATTTAATTTAATAATTAAATTAGAGAGTTGATAAGAGTTAAATGGATTATTATAAGGTTTTTAATTTAATTTGGTAATAAAAGGGTGACAAATAACTATGTTATGAATGTGTTATTAAAATAAATTAAAAGAGTTTAAATTAGTTTTGCCAAACAAGGCTTAAGGATATTAAGTCTTTAAATTTTAAAGAGGTTTTGCCAAACAAAGTCTTATGACTTATGGCTTTTGAATTTTATTATAATAAATAAAATAAAACAAAAAAATATATAATATATTTATAACCTATACGTTTATATGTTATAACTGATATATTAAGTGGGCGTATTATGGCCATATCGGTTTCTTTTTATTCTACGCATACTTGCTTATCAATTTTGGTTTTCATGACTTGAGTCATTTGCTAAGCTAAGGAAGAAAGTTACAGAGAAGTTGAGAGGGAATTGAGAGAATTTGAGAGAGACTTGTGAGAGTGTCTGTGATTAGCAAGGATTATCTAAGTAATTGAAGGTATGTCTATAGCCTTATATATATATATATATATATATATATATATATATATATATATATATATGTTGACCTTATTATATATATATGTTTACGGCATGAAGTTGCAAGCTCTGTGAATTCAAGCATTTTTTTTATTGTTGATATACAACTGTTACTTGTGATTATATGTATTGGTGGTGATAGAGTTGTATCTAGACAAGGATTTGTACGCTATTTTATGTTAAAAAGAAAGAAATTGGTTTTACAGTGAACATATGTATGAACATTGCTTGTAGGAGTATCAAAATTAATATTTGATTGCGAGCTAGTTGTGAAATTAAACCTTGAATAGGTTAATATGTTAAAAAATAAAAAGAACGTAGTCCGAATGAAATAATTTGGTATATAATCATGGTTACAATGTTTAATTTTATTAAAAAATGTCGACAATGGAGTTTTAGGTTGAAACCATGGTATTCAAGAATTTCTGGAGTGGTTGTTTAATTGTTTTAAATCAGTATATATGATGGGTAATGTTTTGAAGTCAATAATCTATTTAAGTTAAATATGTTAATTTAGGTGCTAGCAGCGTTAAACAGTCAAAAATTTTGCTTTGTTCTGTTTTTATTGTGTGGGATTGCTCGTAATTGAGCCATGCAGTCACTAAAAATAGAGCCATTGACCCCAACCTTCGTCGTCAGTGATGCCAAACTCGGCGCCATGCACTAACTCAACCTCGCTCTGGCGCTTGACCCGTAACTTTGTGGTCAGCAGCCCATGGCGCAATGACTGACTGGCCGTAGCGCCTAACCTCGCTTCAAACTGGTGACTGCGATCTTTGTTAGCGATTAGGCCCTAAAAATAATTTTCTTGTATACAGAGTCTGTAATAGTTAATATGATGCAATAATATGACAGGTAAAAAATATGATTTTGTTAAATGTGGTATTATAGTGCTATGAATGAGTATATTGTTAGTAGTTAACGAATTTTCTTGTGTAATTTAATTATGTGGTTAAAAGTCAAGCCATACATGAAATAGACACTTATGTGTATACAGAGTATCGGTAATAACTAATTATGTCGTGATGACATGTGTATAGGATATTGTGAATCAAATTGTAACGGTTTAACTCATACGCAAGGCTAGTTTTCTAAACCTAAACTTCTTTATACAAGTTTTGAAATTCTATTTATATTGTTCAAGTTCCTAAATCTTACCTATTGATATTAAGCCAGTCTTTCTAATATTTAACTTGTTGTTTAGCATGCAAGTTCTAAATTCTGATACACTGATATTGAACAAGTTTTGTCGTTCAATTTACTATTTGCTATGCATGTTCAATACTCAATTCTAAATAACCTTAGCTTAATATTGTTCAAGCAAGGTATGTTACGTTATTCAATGTTTATGCTCTTAGCTTATTCCTAAAGCATGACCTTAGTATACAATGTTGATTCACTTATGATTTATTCTATAGCATAATTTAATTACATTTTTATTTAACTAATCCTTAGTTGATGTTCGTAAACTCTAAATTACCTTGAAACCTATCCAAACCAAAGTTACTTTGGTGCGGACTCGTATTCTAAATGATGAGATGAACAACCCTATTATAGGGGATAACTTACGTATAACATTAAAATATTTGTGCACAATACATTATACAAAGGGTTGATCCCCCTAAGTACGTGGAGTCCCTATAGTCTTATGACTGTTAAAGTTTAGGTTGAAAGAATACTTAAACTATGGACATAGTTCATGGTCTTTTGACCCTCAGTTATATACTATAAATTCTGTTCCTTCTTATTGATGATGTACCTTATTCATTTCTATTGAGCCTATTCATTTGGTAGTTGATATGATGTTATTCATTGTCATTACAAGTAAGCATTGTTTGCTCACTCTTACTTATATAGCTATTATAGCTAAAGTTGAGAAGGTCAAAGAAGCTACAACTAGTAAAGGAAAAGGGAAGATAAGAAAGTATTGAAGACTTGTAAATCTATTGATTTTTATATTGATAGACTTTATTTTAAATCTTGTGATGTAATTATTTAATTTTTCGCATGTCAAGTGTGTATTAAAGGTTAGATAACCTGGGAGATTTTGTTGAACTTATTGTTGTAACCCTTTAATGAGAAGGTTTATTATTAAACTTTATTATCTTTGGGTAGTTAGATATGAAAGTTTTATCAAGTGAACACCAAATCTGGTGGAAATGAAGTACCTAGATTTGGGGGTGTCACACAACCAAGATCAATCCAAGGGAGAATTTGCCCCAAACTAGGAAGGCCTGTTTGTTGTCAAGGAGGTATTGATAAGAGGTGTTCTCAGATTACAAGAAATGGATGGCAATGAATTTCCACAACTTATCAACTCGGACACCGTGAAATGGTACTATGTATAAGGTTACCATCAAGCAAACAACTTGGTTTTGGATCACCACATCACCAGTCACTTCAAGTTTTCTAACCCTTCACTACATACAACCCTTCTTCATACCCATCTGCCCCATCAGGGATAAACACACTTTTCAAATCAGTAGCCTGGTTTTCGGATCATTAGATCTTTCACTCCACTTCATTTTAAACCTTTCAGGTTATCCCACCAGGTATTGAACCTTTTACACCCGCAGTTTTGTCCCACCAGGGATAGAACTTTCCACACCTGCAGTTTGTCCTGTACATGGGATCAAACTTTTCATCTGTAGTTTGTCCTGAACATGGGATCAAACTTTTTTGTTGTAATTCGTCCTGTACATGGGGCAAACTACGTCGACCTGATCTCCCCAATACACGGGAGTACGTAGGAAACCATTTTTTAATGGTCTGGTCGCAATAAAAAAAACAACAACAATAAAAATAAAACAAAAACACACTTCTACACCCTTCTACACCTTATCACATACAGCGTTGAACCTCTTACACCAGGTTCGAACTACGCAGACCTGATCTCCTCTTAAATAGGAGTACGTAGGCAGCCATTTATGGTTCGGTCTTACCCCTTACCAAAATAAATACTTGTCACATGGTACTAGGATCAACCTTCAATCCATCACATTTCATCGGCTTCAGACTAAAGGGATGGAACTAACTGATCTCCCCACACAAATGGGAGAATTGGCGACCATCTAAGTTGCAGTTGAGTCCTCAAAGAGAAACATCAATCCATAAGAGATGGAACTACCTGGGCTCCCCTATCCAAAGGAGTGTCGGCAACCATCTGTGGTGCGGTCAACCTCAAAGAGGAAAGCCACACTCCTCTCCATTACTACATACAGAAACCAGTCCCAAGATACCAAAGGGTAGGGATACACACAGATTAATGATCCATTCTAAAAGATCCTAAGACATCTCAATGTCCAACCATCAAGGATGAGTTCAGAATACATCAAGATCGCAAGTCCTGAAGAAGCAAGAAAATATCAAGCAAGTAACAAGGCACAACTAAAAGGAAAGTGAATCAAAATATATTTCCCTTCCATATATAATGTTGTTTGATATATACAAAATGTACTATATATGACAAAATGGCTAAGCTAGTCTGTGCAGGAACATACAAGCCTATCTACAAATCAGTGTATATGCGAGCTATCAAGTCCAACATGGCATCTCTCTCTGAAGAAGGAGGTAACGTTGTGAGCTCCTGCCCAAGGGTATCTACACGAGCCTACAGATCCATAGCTAACTGCATGGTGACATGGTGCTCATCAATGTATGTGCTCATCTCGGAAATAATGCCAGTGGTAAGGGATCTCACTGTAGTACTATCTATAACAACTATGTCCCAGGCAGATATGGCACCATCCCGCTCAACAATAGCGATGTCTCTATGAGCTTAGGCATCCTCTCTCTCAAATAGAGCGGCATCTCTCGCAGCAAGAGTTGTCAACATCAAGGCCCTAGCCTAATCTCTCTCAAAAGTCGGCAGATGAAGACTTTGCTTTAAATACTCTGCTGAGTGAGGGGTCATAGTAGCGGTCACACTGGGAGAATCCATCACAACTGCTGGCAACCCAGTAAAAGCTCATCCTCAGTGGGAAAATCAATGTCCTCTATGGGCTCTCCAAACCTCCTAATCAATCCCCGGCTCTGTGGATACAATAACAGTCGATGTGGTCTTTATCTCCATCTATGCAAAATACTTTGTCGAATAGCGTGGATAGCTAACAAAAAACTCAGCTAGCTCACGCTGATCCCAACAGTCATACACCCTGGATCTGTCCTCTACTGACAAGTGGCGAGAAGCAAAGCGCTGACCCAATGCCCCCTCAAAAGGATGGAAGTCCTAAAACTGGTCAAACTGTGACATCATAGCCAGCGGGTGGTAAGTAGTCATGCCCCTCAAACCAGCTAGAGGAAGATTATCCATGTCAGGTGCATGAGAAATGAATCTTTAAGGGGAACTGAGCATTGTACATGATAAAATATCAAATGGATCTCCGATCCCTGCCAAAAACACCGACTAGGAAGCAGCGTCTGTACACTCCGATGGCTGAAAGGTGTAAGACATGACTATCGCATGGGTAAAACAATACTCATGCCGTCGGAAGGTACCAATCGATCTCAGGTGTGACATAAACCACACATACAACATGACCGAACTGCCTATGAATACCCCTGTAGGATAGGTATGACAGTACATGGCTGATTTTAATGTCTCTATCACAATCATCTGCACAATGTTATGACCCTCCCTAAGAGCTCTCATTGCCATGACAACACCGATATCCAGCTCATCCATATACAAAGGCATATACACATAAGCCACGACGCACATCATGAGTACATCTACCCTGGACGTACGCCAATAATCCTCCGACGTGGTGAAATCCCCGAAGTGCCGTACATAACCGTCCTCTAGGACAAATCTATCTATCAGATATTGCTGGGACATCACATGACCGGATGTAATCTCATCATGTACTACTCTACGCCTCAGCCCGATAAGGGTCATGAACTGTCAGCTCATATCCCCGATAGCCATCTGCACGCAAGTTCTGTCTAGTGGCAGCTCCGTCAACCATGCATACTCCTCTAAGGTGGGAGTTAACTCCCGGATCCTGAATCGGAAAACCTGCCTCTCCGATACGCAATGTTACAACATACCATCTACAAAGCCCACAGGTACCTGGAACATCAGGAGGGTCATGGAATGCTGTAACAACTGATCTACGGTTACCCAATCTGGAGGTGACAAACTATCATACCATGACCTCAGATGGGAGGCTACAAATACTGATGGGGTGTGATCAATGTGACTAACTGTCGAAGAAGACATCTGTGTGGGCCGTATCATAAAACCATCCAGGGGTCAATGCTGAATATCTCTGGACATATATATGCATAACATGATATATGCATGATAAACAATAGATGGCAATATGATGTAGGGAATGGAAAATAGTACATACATTCCTAAGTACATTATCATCTAATACATCATCTCTGTGCAGCTATAAATACAGGGAAATGGGGCACATACGCCCATAATATAATAAAGGCCTATCAAAAGATATAACGAGAATGGGGCACAGCCACCCAGTATCTAACAGAGGCCTATTAAAAGATATAGCGAGAAAATACATCAGGAGAAGACAATGGTGTCAATGTCTACATCATCAATCATGTCCACCTGATGTAACTCTTCCTGAGTCACTGGATCTCCGTCAAGAGGAATGTCAGGCCTATACAATGGAGGATCTGCACCGGTAAAGCCATATGGGTCATCTGAAGGGCCAGCTCTAGAGCTGGAAGGATCAAAAGTATCTGCCTCTGAAGGATCTCTGCCCAAGTGCCAGATAAAGAAATGTGCCCGATCCAACTGCCGGGTCAAACTTTCAATCTGTGTCAAATGAATTGGATCTTGGACACAGTGTGAGATCCCAAATTTTATGAAATAAAAGTATTCAATTTTATTATAATTATTATTTTATTTCGTAAATGGTTAAATTGATAAAAGGTTAAAGTTAAGGGTGATATGTGAATTTTTTTTGCAAAGTAAGCAAGTTGTTATAAAATATTCATTTGGTCAGGGAATATTCTTTTTATCGGGGAATATTTGTACAACGACACAATCATTGGTGGACCCCACAACGGAAGTATTGTCGTACTTAGAAAACCACAGAATTATCTTTTATTAAAAATAACGGCGAGTGTTACCGTTAAAACTGCTGAACTACCCTGTAGTAAAAGTACAGTAATACGCGTGGTTGCATAGTAGCACACGGTATTGATTATTGATGCTTACATGAGAAGTCACTCAGTTATACTCAATTATTGCTACAATAATTGTTGCATCATATCTCTCATATTATTGATTCAATTATTGTCACAGTATCATCTGCATAATATGTTATATTATTAAATCAATAATTGAGACAAAAAAGTTATTCATATTATTATTTGCAATATTGACAATGTCTAGAAGTTCTGTCAAGGAGAGGTTCGGTCACCTAATTGCGCGCCAATAAGGAGAAATCCTTTTCGAAAAGCCCCCTCTTTCCTGGGAACGACATGGTTATTAAATATTGTGAGTTATAATATTAATGATGAATAAGTTTGTGTTGATTAAAGATGAAATTGATAAGTCTATTGTGTGGGAATTATTAGTGTTAGTGGAAATCGATAATTATTTCGATAATAATTGATGTCTGGAGGTTATATTGACCAATCGGGTAATTCACTAGATAAATGAGCAATTAATTGCTATTAATTCAAATGCTTATAACTATGTGTTCACATGTGTGTACTATTGATTCACATGATTTACTATTAGGGGAGTTGGTGCATGATTGATAATACTTTCATGACTAAATTAAAAATGGAGGTATAGATGAAGGTACTATACTGTAATTAATTTTTTCACATGTTTAGAACTATTGAGTCACATGATTTACTATTGATTCACATGATTTAGTATTAGGGGAGGTGGTGCAAGTTTGATAATACTTGCAGGACTAAATTAAAAATGAAGAAAAAGAGGGAGGTATTATACTGTAATATTTCGAGCCCCAAAATGTGCAATTATTGAAACTATATTTTCCTATAAATAGAAGCTCATTCCTTCATTATTTTTCACCAATTCACTAAAGCTATAGTGCAATTATTATAAAGAGAAATTATAGAGAGAAAGAAGAAGAGAAGTATGTTACCTCACTATTCCAATATCCAGTTTCTTCTAAGGTAAGGGGTATTATTCTTTCGTATTCATGAAGAGAGTTATTTCTTTCAATACTCATAAGGGCTATTATTTCATTCTTTATTATTATGTTGGAATAACCTGTCTATGCGAAGTACCGCATACATGGTGAAATTCTTCTGTTATTCCATTCTTTATTATTCTATTGGAATAACTTATTTGTGCGGTCTATCGCATGTCTGGTGAATTCTGTTGTTATTCCATTCTTTATTATTTTGTTGGAATATCCGTCATGCATGCGATTCATGCATGACCTGGTTCCATTCTTTATTATTACATTGGAATATCCTCGTACATGTGGATTACGCGTGACCGGTTCCATTCTTTATTATTACATTGGGAATAACTTTTGTCATTGCTTGATCGCATCGCATGCATGATGAATTCTTCTATTATTCCATTCTTTTTTATTCTGTTGGAATAACATGTCTATGTGGATTACCGCATGCATGGTGAATGATCATTTGTATTCATTCCTTATTAAATTGTCGAAATGATCTGTCTATGTGGATTACCGCATGGCGGGTGAAAATCCATTTGCAGTTTCATATATTCTATTATACTTGTATGAGATATCATTTCTTTTGTACTCCTCGTGGAATATCATTTTCTTTGGTATTTTTCTTTTGCTAGTTACTATTCACGAGTTACTATTCATCCGGTTACTATTCACTCTAGTATTATTCACTCGAGTATTCGGGACACTTTTCGTGCCAGAGTACTATTCACGAGTTACTATTCACAGGTTATTATTTACCCAAATTACTATTCACTCGAATATTATTCACTCGGGTATTTGGGGTACTTTTCATGTCGGCATACTATTCACGAGGTACTATTCCCAAAGTACTATTCATATGGTACTATTCACAAAGTACTATTTACCCGAAAAATATATTTCTTTTCTGTCCAAATTATTTTTGGTACATGAATATTATTCTTGAATTTTACTCTACATAGCAGTATCATGTTGACAATTTGGACGTTATTGATTTAGTAGTCCTCACTATTCTACAGAATAATGTGATAATAATTGTAATGAGGACACCATTGAGTGTGGATATTGTCTAGATGACAATATTCTTGTTTAAACTCTCAACTATGTTTTGTCGTATTTTACACGACTGTTGTATAATTAAGTTGTATTTGAATTTATGTACCATGTATCTGGCGACTCAAGATGGGTGATGTATACCGCTTTTGGGGGCGTCACAGTTGGTATCAAAGCTTAGGGATATGATCCCTAGCTGAGATGTGAGATTAGAACTAGGAGGGGAGAGATGAGTAATTCCTTCGCTAGTATGACCTACCTAAGTTTATTTGGCATATAATTGGTTGGTCAGAATATAGGGATAATATGTGGCATGTTAATTAACCTTTGTTTTGAATATGTATTCTAGAATGATATCTGAAATACAGGAGATGAACAATGGGAAAATCATGATACAAAGGAAATAACCAGGAAGGTATAATCCGAATAGAAAGCAAGGTATTCTCATCTCTTCGAACTACCAGGTACGTAAATTTCGAGGGCGAAATTTCATAAGGAGGGGAGATTGTGAGATCCCGAATTTTATGAAATAAAAGTATTCAATTTTATTACAATTATTATTTTATTTCGTAAATGGTTAAATTGATAAAATGTTAAAGTTAAGGGTGATATGTGAATTTTTTTTTTTTGCAAAGTAAGCAAGTTGTTATAAAATATTCGTTTGGTCGGGGAGTATTCTTTTTGTCGGGGAATATTCTTACGACGACACAATCATTGGTGGACCCCACAACGGAAGTATTGTCGTAGTTAAAAAACGACAGAATTATCTTTTATTAAAAATAACGGCGAGTGTTACCGTTAAAACTGTTGAACTACCCGGTAGTAAAAGTACAGTAATACGCGTGGTGGCATAGTAGCACACGATATTGATTATTGATGTTTATGTGAGAAGTCACTCAGTTATACTCAATTATTGCTATAGTAATTGTTGCATCATATCTCTCATATTATTGATTCAATTATTGTCACAGTATCATCTGCATAATATGTTATATTATTAAATCAATAATTGGGACGACAAAGTTATTCATATTATTATTTGCAATATTGACAATGTCTAGAAGTTCTGTCAAGGAGAGGTCTGGTCACCTAATTGTGCACCAATAAGTAGAAATCCTTATCGAAAAGCCCCCTCTTTCCTGGGAACGACCTGGTTGTTAAATATTGTGAGTTATAATATTAATGATGAATAAGTTTGTGTTAATTAAAGTAGAAATTTGTAAGACCCCAACTTTTATGAATAAAGATTAATTTCTCTCGAAATATATTTTTTTGAATATTATGGTGTGGATATGATATAATGTTATAGTTGTGGGTAATATTTATAAATTTTGCAAAGTAAGCAAGTGGCTATATAATATTCGATTGGTCAGGGAATATTCATTTTAACAAGGAATATTCGTACGACGACACAATCATTAGTGGACCCTACAATGTAATTATCACGTAGTTAGAAAATGATGAAATTATCTTTTATAAAAAATAACGGTGGAAGTTTTATCGTTAAACCGCTGAATGAATCCTTGCAGTAGTAAAAGTATGCGATGTCTGGCGTGGTTGCATAGTAACACACGGTAATGATTATTGATGCTTACGTGAGAAGTCACTCAGTTATACTCAATTATTACTACAGTAATTGATGCATCATATCTCTCATATTATTAATTCAGTTATTGTCACAGTATCATCTTCATAATATTTTATATATTATTAAATCAATAATTAGGACAATAAAGTTATTCATATTATTATTTGCAATATTTTCAATGTCTAAGAAGAAAGATGAAGAGACAACGGGAAACAAGGGAGGTAGCAGTGGAGGCACATTGACCATTGCGGGACCAACGTCATCCAACAGACCCACAACCAAAACCTTTAACATGACTGTGCAGGATGCAGTGCAATCAAAAGATGTTGTGTCAGGTATTATGTGACACCCCCAAATCCGGGTCACCTGACCCCCGAGTTTGGTGTTCACGATCCACAATATAATAACATCTAACTACCCATTCATATTAAATTATAATACATAAGTCATTAACAGAGATTGTTAATACATAAGTCCCAGGTTTTCTAACCTTAACATTACAAACATTCCCTTTAGATATACAAAAATGGTTCATAAATGCAACATAATAATAATGTTCATAACTAATTTATAACTATGCCTTTGCCTTTATCCTTCGCAGCACCTCCTGCCACTTCGTCCCTAGCTGAAAAGTTTTATTTAGCAAGGGTGAGCAACAAATTTGCCCCGCAAGTTAAGACATATAATAAATGTATAATAATAAATGAGAACAGACTATCTATTTTGATAGAATGAAACCAAAGTTCGTGGAACTTTGAAATAGCTGAACAAATCTCCAATTTTCTAACAAGTCTTCTCACAATCTATGCAACACAATAATTTGATAATGAAAGAGTACAACGCTTTCAAAGTTTCTACGATATTCAAACTAATAATCAAGAATCAATTCTACGCAATAACAAAGTGGAATGTTTTCCAGATTTATGCTGAGTGATCCATTGGATCTTGAACTTCTCTTCTCGGGTATATATCAAAGTTTTAATTTGATATATATGCAGGTGTATCAGATAACCATAAAGATTACATCATATCCCTCTGCAATTACTTAGAGCCGACCAACTCCTTGTACCCTATATTATGCATAATACTCAAAACGCACGCAAAGTTCGAATTTACGACCAATAAAATGTTCCCTTTATATAAAAGGTTGTTCTTCTCAGTCTCAGAATCAAAACTAGATTTAGCAACGAAATACTGTGATTTCAAGATCTAATCACTTCTCTTTTCTTCTCTTTTCTTCTCAAACCTATCAAATTTTCTTTTTCGATCTAGCCAAACCAACTGGCATTGATCTATCAATAATAATTGAATTCTTTTCTCTTCTCTTCTTGAACCTATCAAGTTCTAACAAATGTTCGTCTAGCCAAAACAATTAGCTAAGACATATTTCAATACGATTAAACAATAGACATAATTTAATTGTACTAATTGAAATCATTAATAGCTTCTACGGATGTGAATATACAACAACAATTATTCTACAAGTATATTCTCAGAATCAATAATTCAATTTGAATTAATTAACACGCACTAACTGCGAATAATCAATAATAAATCATTGGACGTGGTCTAATTAACAATAATTAACCACCAAAATAATTGAACAATATTAACTCAAGGTTGAGTTAAGGAAACTTGCCTTCTCCGCTGATTACAGCTACACAAAATACTTATCTGCTTTTGTAAGACCTATAACCAATAATATCGGTCTCACAATTAGCACAATAATTTATAACATATAACACTATAATTCACAGTCAATCTTCTCCTAGACACATTACCACATAGCCACATCAGTGTTTATAACCTATATAAACACTTATCAAGTCTAACTATTTTGGTCTAGTTGGACTTCGGTCTATTCTCGGTATTCTGGTCACCCTATCTGACAATTAACACATTGATTGTCAATTAAACTTGGTCTCTAAGCTTCAATATTATTTTAGATAAGTCAATTATCATTAATAATATTTTTCGAAAGCTTTTAATAATTTATAAACAATTATTATAATTTATAATAATTGTTCAAACACTTAAAATCATTTTTAAATGATTTAATTATCAAATAATCTTATCATTATTAATATTTAATAATATAAAAATATTAATGATATACTTGTCAAAATATTAAAGTTATTATTCATAACTTAAAATATTTTTAAATCATCAATATTCTACTTAAATGATTTTTAAAATAATTAAAATCATTTTTAAATCATCATCATTAATATTTAAATATTAATAAAATTCTTATCAAAATATTAAAAGTCATTATTTATAACTTAAAATATTTCCAGAAACTTCAGTCGTGATCAAGTGGTCTAGTTTGACCACTTACTACACTTAATATATTGACTGTTTGCAAGATCTAAAACCATGGATCGAGAGTCCACACATCAGACTATAATCTAGATATAAACACAACATCAAACAACATAACACCTATCAGATCCAAGATTGCAAAAAAATTGTCAGACGTTGTTTCTTACTTTTTGGGTTACCTAGAAATTGACTGGTCATGCCCGGTCAACGAGTTTTGACCGATTAGAACATGAAATCTAGACATCCAACATCTGTAATTTCACTTTCAGATAAAAGACCAAATATCAAAAATAGATTCAAAACTTAAAACAAGAAAAATCATAAACAGAGATGAATCTGTGGCTCCTGACATTAGCTTGTCAGACCACATTTCAAGCTCAAGAACAGTTTTTGAAAACTTGAATTTTTACCCACTTTGAGGCTATGGATCCATGATGGATCACCATAGATCATCATAAAATAACTTTTAACACAAATATAAACACATAAACACGAATTTAAACATAGCATACAAGATCTAGAATGAGATAAGGTTTATACCTTCTCTTGAATATGCTTGATCTTGGCTCTACCAATCTGATCTATATGTGTTAGGCATCAAATATGTGATCAAACACTTAGCCAATTAGGAGGTTTAGAGAGAGAATGAGTTTGGTGAGAGCTTGGGTGTAAATGACTAACTTTTGTGACTTTTCTCTCTTTATTCTCTTATAATACTTAGATCTGATGCATGATGCTAACATAGGCTGCTTTGAAATATAATCGATTTCTTTGGATGTTTAGGTTATGCAAAGTCAACATTAGGTCACCAACTCTTGATATGGTAAGATTTACAAGTTACCTTAATCAAAATACAAAAAGGGCACTATGGTCATTTGCAGTATCATTTTAAAGGCATTCTTGACAATTGACCTTACCCTTAGGGTTTAACCCTAAGGTTCTAACCCTTAGTTTTTCAAATTAAATTTCTAAAATTTCTAATTAGAGTTTTAATTAGAAAAAATTAAGATTTCTAAAACTATAATTAGGGTTTTCTAATTATATTAGATTTTCCTAATGATATTAATGTTTAATAAACACATTAGGCTTGCCAATTAGGATTAGGGTTTCCTTATTAGGGTTTAAGATTCTCGAATTTTAAATTAGGGTTTCCCGGTATACGATTAGGGTTTCTAACTGTGCGTTAGGTTTTCTAATCCTGAGATTAAGGTTTTTAATCTCTTATTAGGGTTTATTAATTTTAAACCTTATCCGATCCATCATTGATCAATAATTCTATACAATACAAACACATTCACATTAACACAATTATTCAAATTGTATTTTCTACCAAATCTCTATCCTGAATTAGGGTTAAGGTTTCTAAAGCTGTTAAGCACAACTCTACTCCTATTTTTTTTAGTCAATATACAAATTGACCACTACTCGAGAATCGTATCACAAATACACAACATAATATTAACAGTCAATATTAATAATAAATAAAAAAAAATTATTCATAAATTTTGGATTATTCGAAATCCCGGGTTATCACATTCACCCCTCCTTAAAAGGATTCCGTCCTCGGAATCACCGCTTTCTTATTTTCTACAATCTTTTAAATTTGTATCATCAATTCATTTTTATCAACACAATACTAATTTATGTCTTATATTCTAACCTGTGAATTAGATCTTATAAAAGAAAACAATTCACAGCAATATCTAACCAAAAATTACTCGCATAATTTAAATTTCTAAACAAAATTGTTACCTGCCACCTCCTCAATAGCCACCGTATCCTGCGCCGTCATGTTGAATGTAAGGGGTGTTGGCCTTCCTGGCTGTGCAGGTCCTCGAATTGCCAAGGTTTCGCCACTGGGTCCCTTGTTGACACTTTCCTTCTCTGCATTCTTCTTCGGACAGTTCCGAACCAGATGATCAGTCGATCTACAGGCAAAACAACCTTGTACCTTCTTTGGGCTGGGACAATTGGGTGACATGTGCCCTTCTTGCCCGCAGTTATAGCAAACTCCCTTCTTCTTCAAACAAATTCCTGGATGGTTCTTTCCACATGTCGCACATGGTTCCCTCCTTTTCTTATTTCCTTCGGTCCTACTACCTGACTGGGTATTCTCGCTCCACTTTCTCTTATTTGGATTACTACCACCACTGCTTCCTCCGTCATTTGTCTTCTTCTTCTTCTCCTGATGAAATCGAGATACAACTTCGCTCCCTCCTTCAGCAATAAATGCTTTTTCCAATAAAGCCGCGAAAGTATTTGTCGACGTCGAGATTTTTAATTGTCCCTTTTCATTACTTGTTCTTTGGTGTTCTCATGTTAATGTGAGATTTGTTTGAAAGAACAAGTGAAAAAGGTCCGACATGTGTAATGTCGACGATTTGACTTTAAGAGTCACCAGTCGGTATTTTTAACTGGTTGCACCAACGCAACCGAAAAGGTTTGCACATTGACCCAGTGATGTAACACTGCTAAACGGGTCTGTGAAATCGAGATTCATTATGGGTCTAGGGGCTTGATTATGCGGAGGGAAGGTGTTAGGCACCCCCCGACATCCGTGTTACCATGGTGACCGCCACTTTCCAAAGAAACTATTATATGAATGTGTGTGTGTGTGTGTGTGTGTGTGTGTGTGTGGATCAATGTGCAATTATTTGAAAGTAGTGCGAGGCCTCGTTCGCACTTATATACGCATGGTTTGAATTTATAGAAAAATTCAGTTTTAGCAAGATATAACAATGAAGTTTTATAAAAAGAGGTTTTTCTAACCCTGTGCTTAATTGGAATTGAGACCTTTTCATACTTACATTTTATTGTTAAATGTTTGGCTTGTTTGCTTTTATTTTCGAGATGCGAGGCATCCTCAAGAAAATAATATACAGCAGTGCCGAACTCCTCATGGGCATGACAGCCATCTAAGGAAATTCGTACACTATAAATAATGTACAAGCTGCTTACAGCTGAAAAGGGTCCATCATGGGAACCGAATCTAGATTCAGTAGACTCAATCTATGATCATATAATTCCTAGGCTCACATGATATTGTAGTTTGTATGGAAAGCTGTAAGCAGTTATATATATATAAAATCGGTATATATATATATATATATATATATATATATATATGTGTGTGTGTGTGTGTGTGTGTGTGTGTGTGCATGATCAACCACCACGAAGTGACTTCATGGGGGGATCAAAAATGTAAATAAAGCTGTAAAAGCGATCAACCGCCACGAAGTAAACTCTAGGCGGGACGAAATGTAAATAAAGCTATAAAAGCGATCAACCGCCACGAAGTAAACTCCAGGCGGGACGAAATGAAAATAAAGCTGTAAAAGGCCACGAAGTAAACTCCAGGCCTGACAGAAATATATATATATATATATATATATATATATATAAGCAATAAATGCTCCGGATGTAAAATCCAGGCTCATCAGATATGTCTGACAACAATTATATATATATATAAGCAAGTAAACGATCCAGACATAAGTCTAGGCTCAATCGAGACATAACTCGATAATGTTAGTCCATATATAAATATATTCATATATAAGTATATATATACTGACAGAAATGAAAACCACGGACCGAAGTCCGGGAAAACGCACACAACACGACTCTCAATGTGTAGAATAGTGTGTGCAAAGATGAAGAGAAAGGCTTTAGAGAGTAGAAGATGGCTTAAAGTGGGCTGCCAATGCAGACTTCTATCACTTTATATGGATAAACACTCAGCTCCCGCCGGTAAATTTATAACTGTATGTGGGCTAACAGGTGTTTAAAAATAGCAAGCACTCAATATGGGGTGTGTATAGAGAAAATTAGATAGGGCTTCCTCGCCTTTTCCTCTCTTAAAATGGCTGCCCCAAGCCCTCTATTTATAGAGGGGAGCCAGCAGTGTACCTACTACATACATTGAGATGCACTGCTTTGCCGCCGGGTGGCCCGGGTTCTGTGGGTCCCATCGTCTCGAAGTACGTGCACTGTAATGTCCGCTCGAACTTGTAGAACTTCAATTCGAGCATCTAAACGAGGTATATAAGACCTTCTTCAGACTCCTTATGTCGAGAGTTGCGGAATGACATGGATTAGAGGTTGTACGAAGTCAGGAAGAGGGGACCATGCCCATAATCTTCAAGCTTCAAATTCTATCCAGTGTACTGCCACGCGCAATAGTCACTCGGGATTGGAATTCCCTGGTTCTTGAAGGACATTGTTGTATGTATGTATGTATGTATGTATGTATGAAATGTCGAGGCGACACGCAGGTGTTGAGGTAGCAAGCTGACGTTTGACTCCTCATCGGGTTATCGTCGATTTGAGTTGAAAGTAGACGTTGCTCAGGGTTACATCTGAGATTGGACTGTTGTAAGTGTTGAATGCCGCAATGTCATCTGTGAGAATGCCTATCTACCTGGTGTTAGCTCCGGGTCTGAGGTATGAGTGCCTCGGCAAGAGGTCTAATTGAAGCTGATAGCATGCAATTGAAACAAGCATTTCCGGAGTTATCGCCGGAACTGCAACATCATTCCTTGGGGTTATCGCCAAGGACAAAACTTGGGGTTATCTCCGAGGTTGGAAATGATGTTCCCGGTGTGTGTTCCAAAGTTGGGACTGAACTTCTGGTAGCATTCGAAATGAATGTGAGCTATCTTTCAAGGTTATCTCCGAAAGACGAATCTGCCCTCTTGCAATGTCAGTAACAGGTGTGCAAAAAATTTTGAGTGTCTAAAGATGCCCCTCTTTATCATATTCATGCAATGCAAGGCATGGATAGGATAAATAATCCTAGACACTTGAAATGCAACAAGATAAACATGATGCTGTATGCGTGACAAGAATATGATGCAAATGTATGATGCATGATTGTCAGTTAATCCTGTTGGGAAGACAATCACTGATGTCTTGGACATGCGATCCAAGTCTTCAAGGATGTTGATGTTGGGGCTATCACCAAAGTCGTGAATCCTAGACACAGACTTCATTCTCCATAGAGGTGCCTCTTATGTATAAGAGATCTGTGGGGATAAAGCTTTGTCTATTTGAGGATGTGTATAACATATCCCATCATCCTGTCTGAGTTACTGCCAACAGAATGTACTTGTCAGGTTTGCCTAACCTTCGCTGATGTGTGTATCACCGAATAGATCCCTGCTGGGCAAATTGTCAAGGCTGCTTGACATTCATTGATGTGTGTATCAATGGTTGCATCAAGTTGTGACCCTTGTTGGGGAGTGTGTCAAGGCTGCTTGACCTTCGTTGATGCGTATATCAACGGTCGCATCGCGTTGTGACCCCCGCCGAGGATACGTAGACATAGATACACTACTTCGATGGGTTTACTTGCCACCGGCTAAAGTAATGTCAAGGTTGCTTGACCTTCATTGATTTGTGTATCAATGGTTAAATTGTGTTGTAACCCCCGTCGGGGATACGTAGACATAGATACGCTACTTCGATGGGTTTACTTGCCACCGGCTAAAGTAATGTCAAGGTTGCTTGACCTTCATTGATTTGTGTATCAATGGTTGAATTGCGTTGTAACCCCCGCCGGGGATATATTGATATTCATAGCTCAGTGCGTTGTAACCCCCGCCGGGGATACGTTGACATTCGTAGCTCGGTGCATTGCAAGCCCCGCCGGGGATATATGTCAAGGCTGCTTGACCCTATACTGACGGCATCAGACCTTGTGAGGTATTATCGAGCATGATTTGTGAAAGCTGAGGCCACTGGAATAATTTACCTTGTATATTGGAGAATACTAATAAGAGATGTGGAGCCAGATTATGGCCCATGAAAACCAGGATTCTAGGCTATTCCGCTTAATCGCGTTGCATTTTTACTCCTGATTTGGCCTTTTTAGCTTGCGAGACCTCCTTTGCAACTCTAACTGGAGCTAGCCGGAGGTGTGGGACCCACATAAGGGTGCCGCAGGTACACCTGCAGTAGCCGCAGGTGGACCTGCGACCAACCATGGCTATACAAAGCCTGCAGGTTATTTTTATAAGTCATTTTCAAGCTGCGCGGCGAAGGAAATCTGAGAGCTCTTCTTTAGACCTGTTGAGTTCAGGCAACTTTTTGCATATTTTCCCACCATACCAGTGTTCTTCACTGTCCTGGTAACATATGCATGTATTCTTTTCCAGTTTCTATCTGTTGGAAAATGACTTATCACATGAAATGAACTTAGACACATAGTAGTGAATATGCATGCTAATATGATTTGATAAAAAATATTCAACATAGAAAATGTTAGTATTAAACCATGCTGAACATAATGATGTGAAAAAATTGAACTTTTGAAACAGTCAAATTGGTACCTTTTATTGTCATTTCTTATCCTATTTGAGGACAAATGAGTAAAGGTAGAAAAGTAAAATAACCCAGGTAATTAGATTACACTTATAGATTTTTTACTGTGATGTATTAAATGCATGTAGGATGTATATGACTGTTGATTGGTGTGCTACTGAATGGCCACCTAGTCATGCCTATGTGCATGTAGATAGTCCCAGTTACAAAGGGGCTATGGCAAAATTTTCCAAAATGTAGACATTAGGTAGTCATGCAATTTTAACTCTACTGTAGATGTATGTTAAAACAATGCATGCATGCACTTAGTCATAAAATGCATTTTGAAAAGCTCCAGGTAAGAATTTACCACACCCTTTCTGAGGTGATTTGGAGACTTGTTATCTAGATATTATGGATCCGGATCAGCCGAGTAGTTCCCGTAGGACCTCTTCTGGTGTATGGAGGAGGGCTTTTGAAGTACCTCGACCCCGTTCTGTTAGAGAGCCTCGTCATTTGGTGGAGGCGGTGATTCGTCCTATCCGGGTTGAAGTGCTAGATGTTGAGGACAAGGAGGAGGATGTACCAGTTGAGGTTCCTCCTCCTGCTGCACGTGTTCCCCGTAGGGAGTTTCCAGGTATTCAAGTGGCGAACCCAGATCTTCTAGGTAACTTGAGTCGGCATCCTTCAATCTACCTGCACGCAAACGAGGTATGAAGTTAGATCTTAATCTTCCCTGTTTCCTATTGATGAGGAGTTAAGGATTCTGATGTTGATCTGCATTTGATGTAGGTTCCCGGCTTTGCACAGCCTCGAGGGAATTGGTTCAACATCCACTCTATGTATCAGGCTTTGCATGATGCCTATACAGAGATTATAGATGGATGGGGATTCAGGACGTTCTTTTCCATCCTTCCCCATCGCTGTCCCTAGGGTTACCTCAGGGCATTGTCGGCGCCGGTTTCACGGACTTCGGTCACTTTATTCTTTGGATTGTGAGGTGATGATGACGCTGATAGATTGGTGGTTTATTACAGGTATGGAGTTTAGAGGGGATCCAGTGCCTTGTACGGCAGATATAACCCCTACTGCCGTCAGATCCTTGTTGGGAGTTCTGGCGGAAGCGCTCAAGGGCAGGATTGTTAGTACAGATCCTTTGAGCATAGATTCTATGAGCGGGCTGTTGAGTGAGCCTATACCCGATGATGTGAGAGTCAGGGATCGCATTCTTCGGCGATTGTTCCTGATGATCATTAGGTGCTGCTTTATAGTAGATAAATCTTCTATGGTGTCCTTCGCTTTGATCAGCGCCACTCGACACGTGGACCGTATAGGAGATTATGATTGGGGTTCCTACACCTTTGCCTACTTCCTCAGGGGAATGCGCATGCGATCGCAAGGCTTGACCGAGGCTTGGTTAGGAGTCTACCCATTTCTGCTGGTGAGTATTTCTCTTGTCTTTTCCCATATACAGGTTAAGAGCGTTGACTGACATCAAATGTTTGCCTTTGTGTTGACAGTTTTGGGCCTATGAAAGGCTTCCATATTTATGTCCTGTGAGCGTGTTAGGTTTAGATACCTATCCACGAGGACAGAGATGGCATCATTCCATACTGACAGAGGTCCCTGTTGCTGAGGGTTTCACCCATTGTCGCCTACAGTTGGAGTTGTTGACAGCGGATGTCATCTTTTGATAGGCCTCTGCTGAGATGTTGGGTAGCTTCTCCCCATTTTCCTGTATTTTAGCTGTACAGAGATGTATTAGATGATGATATACTTAGGAATGTATGTACAGTTTTCCATTCCCTATATGATATTGCCATCTATTGTATCATGCATGTTATTATGTTATGCATATGTATGTATATCCAGAGATATTCAGCATTGACCCCTGGATGGTCTTATGACACGGCCCGTACAGATGTCTTCTTCAACAGTTAGCCGTATTGATCATACCCCACCATTTTTGGTGGCATCTGGTATGCGCTCATGGTATGATAGTATGTCACCACCAGACAGGGTGACTGTAGATCATTTGCTGTAGCACACTATGACCTTGTTGATGTTTCAAGTTCCCATACGGTTTATAGATGGTATGCTAGAGCATTGGGTGCTAGATAGACAGGTTTTCCACTTCGGGACCCAGGAGTTGACTCTTACTTTGGAGGAGTATGTACAGTTGACGATGCTACCATTGGACAGACCTTACGTGCACATGGCAATTGGAGACATGAGTAGGCAGTTCATGACTCTCACCGGATTGAGGCGTAGAGTGGTACATGATGAGATTACATCCGGCCACATGATATCCCAAAATTTTCTATTTGACAGATTTGGCTCTGAGGATAGTTATGCACGACATTCCAGGGATTTCACCCCACCGAAGGATTATTTGTGTTCAGCCAGAGTGGATGTACTACTGCTGTGCGTATTGTCATATCTCTACATGCCACGGTACATGGATGAGTTAGACATCGATGTTGTTATGGCAGTGAGAGCTCTCAGGGAGGGTGACACCATCGTACCGATGATTATGGCAGAGACTCTGAGGTCAACCACATACTTCTGCACTTATCTGGTAGGAGTGTTCATAGGTAGCTCGGTCATGCTGTACGTGTGGTTTATGTCACACTTGGGACCGATTGGCACATTCAGATGGCATAGATATTATTTCACCCATGATATAGCCATGTCATACTCCTTTCAGCCTGTAGAGTGTATAGATGTTGCATCTTGGTCATCTTTCCTGGCAGGGATTAGAGATCCATTCGCTATACTGCCGTGTACAGGGCTTAGCTCACCCTACAGCTTCATTACTCATGCTCCGGGCATGGATTATCTACCAAAAGCTAGTTTGAGAGGGATGATCACCTACCACCCACTGGCCGTGATGTGTCAGTTTGACCAGTTTTGGGATTTTCACCCATTTGAGGGGGCAGTGATTCAGCACTTCACTTCTCGCCATTTATCATCAGCGGATAGATCCATATTGTATGCCTGTTGGGATCAGCAAGAGCTAGCTGAGTTTTCAGTCAGTCATCCAGGTTATTCTGCAGAGTATTCAGCATGGATGGAGACAGAGACTGCATCGGCTATGGTAGTATCCACAGTGCAGGATTTTGCTTCTGAAGATGACGAGCCTATAGAGGAGGCTGATATTCCCAACGATTGGGACTTGGTTTGTTGAAGTTGCCAAGATGTTGTGATGGATTCTCCCACCTCGAAAAGCCATGTTACTTTCGAAGATTCAACATAGTATTGGGAGCAGAGCTTACATCTGATGACCTATGAGAGAGATCAGGCTAGGGCCACGATGTTGACAGCTCTTGATGGGAGAAATGCCGCTCTATTAGAGAGGGATGAGGCTAGACCAGCCAGGGATGCATTGATTGTGGAGCGGGATGTCACCCTATCTGCTAGGGATGTGGCCAATGCAGACAGTACCTCAGTGAGATCCCATACGACTGACATCCTTGTCGATATGAGTGCATACATTAATGAGCATCATGTCGTCATGCAGTCAACCTCAGATCTGCTAGCTCGTGTAGATACCCTTGGGCAGGAGCTTGCAGCTTTACCTCCGTCTTCAGAGAGGGATGCTATGTTAGATTTGATAGTCCGTATACACAAAGATCCGTAGATAGCTTTGTATTTTCCTGCATAGACTAGCTTAGCCATTTTTTCATGTACAACACAGATGTATATATCAAACAGTATTATATATGGCAGAGAAATATATTTTGATTTACTTTCCTTTCAGTTGTGCCATGATATTTGCCTGTTTCTTTAGGGCCTTGTGATCTTGATGCATTCTAAACTTGTCCTTGATATGTGGACATTGAGCCATCGTAGGATTTCTCTAAATAGATCATTGATCTGTATGTATCCCTACCATCTTTGGTGTCTTGGGATTTGTTTCTGTATGGAAATATGGAGAGGAGTGTGACTTTTCCTCTCTGAGATTGACCGCACCACAGATGGTCGCCAGTACTTTTATTTGTAAGAAGCCTAGTTAATTCAATCTTTTATGGATTGGTATTGCTCTTTGAGGTGCAATCGCAGCTTAGATGGTCACCGAATCTCCTCTTTGTGAGGAGAGGTTGGGTAATTCCATCCCCCTGGTCTGAAGTCGATGAAATGTGGTGGATTGAATGTTGATCCCAGTACCGTGTGAAAAATAATTTTGTTCTGGTAGGGGTTATACTAAACCATAAATGGTTGCCTACGTACTCCTATTGAAGAGGAGATCAAGTCTGCGTAGTTCAAACCTGGTGTAAGAGGTTCAATGCTGAATGTGAAAGCAGATGGGTGTAGAAATGTTTTTGTTATTTTTGTTTTTGTAAAGGAAGGGCAGAAATTTTTTTGTTATATTTTTTTTGTTTATTGCGACCGGGCCATATAAAATATGGTTGCCTACGTACTCCCGTGTATCAGGGAGATCAGGTCGACGTAGTTCGCCCCTTAGGACGAATTGCAGCCAAAGAGAAGTGTGAATCTCGTGCGCAGGCTATACTACGGGGAAATGAAAGTTTGATCCCATAATGGGGACAAACTGAAAATGTGGAAAAAAATTGATCCTGCCTTCAGGACAAACTGCAAGTGTAGAAAAGTTTAATCCCGTATTTAGGATAAACTATAAGTATGAAAGGTTCAATCCCGTGTATAGGATAACCGAAATTGTATGGAAGGTTTGAAATGAGGTGAAACCAGGTTGCTGGTTCAAAGTGAAGCGAAACCAGACTGCTGGTTTAAAGTAAGGTGAAATCAGGCTGCTGGTTTGAAGTGTATGTTTCCCTGAGGGGCAGAAGAGTTTTTAAAAAGAAAGGGTTCAAATCCAGAATGACTGGTGATTGGATGATCAATACCAGGATGTTTGCTTGATGGTAACATCAGACATAGTACCGTTTCACGGTGTCCAAGTTAATAAGCTGTGGAAATTCATCAACATCCATTTCCTGTAGTCGGAGAGCGCCTCCTGTCAATACCTCCTTGACAATAAACTGGCCTTCCCAAATAGGAGCAAATTTTCCCTTAGATTGATCTTGGTTGTCAATGATCTTCTTCAAAACCAAGTCATGTTGTTTAAATTGCCATAGTCAGACTTTTCTGTTGTAGGATCGTCCGATCCTTTGCTGATATAATTGACCATGGAAGATTATTGCAGTTCGCCTTTCGTCTATCAGAGACAATTGGTGATACATGTCTTGTACCCATTGGTCTTCATCCAACTGAGCGTCCATCAGCACTCTGAGGGATTCCATTTCAACCTCTATGGGGAGCACTACTTCCATCTCATAGGCTAATGAGTAGGGGGTTGCCCCAGTGGAAGTACGCATGGAAGTTATGTAGGCTAATAAAGTCAGAGGCAAGAGGTCAGGCCATCCTTTGAGATTGGCGGACATTTTTTGCATGATCTTCTTGATATTTTTATTAGCCACTTCAACAACACCATTCATCTTTGGACGGTAGATGACGGAGTTAAGGTGTTTGATGTGGAATTTACTGCATAACTCCTCCATTATTTTGTTGTTGAGGTTTTGGCATTGTCTGACACAATGACCTCTGGTTGTCCATATCAACAGACAACATTATTTCTGATGAAAGAAATGATGACTTCTTTAGAAACCTTGGGAAAGGAGGCTGCTTCTACCCATTTGGTGAAGTACTCGATCATAGTGAATATAAATCGATGTCCATTACTGGATTTGGGCTTGATGGGCCCAATCACGTCCATTCCCCACATTAAGAAGGGCTATGGCGAACTCATATTGTGGAGTTCCCTTCGAGGGGCGTGGATAACATTCCCATGAATTTGGCATTGATAGCACCTCTTGACGTGATCATCACAATTAGCTTTGAGTGTTAGCCAATAATGCCCTATTCCGAGGATTTTCTTGACAAGTAAGGGGCCGCTCATGTGTGGGCCACATACTCCACCATAGATTTCATCCATGAGCCTCTGAGCTTGGTCTTTGTCCAGACATCTGAGGAGACCTAATCCTGCATCCCTCTTGTAGAGTGCATCTCCGCTCAGGTAGAATTTCATAGCAAGTCGATGGATCCGCCTCTTCTCAGTTAGGCTCGCCTCAGCGGGTGTAGATCCATCTCGCAGGTACTCCATGATATGCTGATACCAAGGGTGGTGGATGGGAGGTAGCTCATCCGATACTTCTCCAACATAGTTCCCATAAGTCTGGGGCCTTTTGCAGGGAAAACGCGATGCTTGGCATGTTTTCCTTGTTAGGTATGTGAATCAAGGAGGCCAACGTTGCTAGTGCATCCGCAAAATCATTCCTATTGTGAGGAATGTGTAGAAAGGAGATTTCTTCGAACTCCAAAGCCATCTGTAAAACATGCCGATGGTAAGACAGCAAATATAATTCTTTGGTTTGATAGATTCCCGTGGATTGCTTTATTAACAATTCGGAATCCCCAAAGACAGTTAACTATCTGATGCCCATTGAACGGGCAAGTTTTAGCCCCATGATACAGCCTTCATACTTAGCTGTGTTGTTGGTGCTGAAAAACTATAATTTGATTGGCGATAGATATCTTTCTCCCGTCATCGGATACTAGAACCGCTCCACTCTCTAGATCTTCTGCGTTATGACTCCATCAAAATACATTTTCCATGTGTGAAATGCATCGTACTGATGGTGTTGCTGAACTGTCATTACCCCTACATCGGGGAAGTATGTTTCCAAGGGTTTGTAATCCCCTGCAGGTGCGGCGGCCAGTTGATCCACAATTCCTTGACCTTTAACAGACTTTTACGTCACGTAGACGATGTCAAATTGTTGTATGATCAACTGTCATGTAGACAATCGACAATTCAGTATGGGCTTACTGAACACATACTTGAGAGGAACCACGCGGGATATGAGATGGGTTGTGTGACCATGGAGGTAATGCTGTAACCTCATGGAAGCCCATGCCAAAGCACAACAAGTTTTCTCAATCAGAGTGTACGTGTGTTCACTGATGCTGAATCTTTTGTTGAGGTAATAGATAGCTCGTTCTTGGCCTCTATCATCTTTTTGCCCCAGCATGCAGCCCATGGCATTGTCATTAATAGAAAGGTACATGAATAGGGGAACATCATCCCTGGGAGGTACTAAAACAGGAGCGTTAACCAACTGCTCTTTAGTGGTAAGGAAGGCTTTTTAACACTCATCGTTCCATTTCATGGAGGAGTTCTTCCTTAATAGCTTGAAGATGGGCTCACAGGTTGCTGTGAGTTAAGAGATAAATCTGCTAATGAAGTTGATTCTTCCCAAAAATCCCCGTATTTCTTTCTCTATCTGAGGAATGGGCATTTCCTTGATGGCCTGGATTTTGGCAGGATCTAGTACAATCCCTTTGTGGCTGACTAGGAAACCTAGCAACTTGTCTGATTTGACACCAAAGGCGTACTTGGCTAGATTCAACTTCAAGTTGTACTTATGTAACCTGTTGAATAACTTTCTAAGATGGTCTAAGTGGTCTTCCTCCTTTCAGGATTTGATGATGATGTCATCCACATAGATCTCTATCTCTTTATGCATTAAATCATAGAAAAGAGCCATCATAGCTCGCTGGTAGGTTGCCCTGGCATTGATGAGGCCGAATGACAACCATTTGTAGCAAAAAGTTCCCCAAGGCGGGATGAAAGCAGTTTTCTCACGGTCTTCCTCGGCAACCATAATTTGATGGTACCCCGCGACGTAAACCGCAAAGGAGTACATGTCGTACTGAGCAGTATTGTGAATGAGAATGTGGATAAAGGGCACGGGAAAGCTATATTTAAGGAAAGCTTTGTTCAGATCCCGGTAATCCACACAAACTCGCACCTTTCCTCCGGGTTTAGGCACGGGAACAATGTTGGATATCCACTCCAGATAGGTAGACACCATGATAATGCCAGCTTGAAATTGTTTAACAATTTCCTCTTTAACCTTTAAACTCCACTCAGGTTTTAATCGCCTGAGTTTCTGCCTAACTGGCTTGAATCCATCCTTAATGGGAAGGCGATGAAGAACAATGTCAGTGGACAAACCCACCATGTCTTCATGAGACCATGCAAACACATCCTGGAATTGGGTTAATAGCACAACCATGTCATTCCGTTGGTTTGGGGTGAGGTCTGAACCAATCTTGATAAGCTTAGGGTTTTTTAAGGTTTCAAGATTGAAAGAAGTGGTTTGGTCAAGGTTGGGTTTAGGTTTGTCTGTGACCCATTCCTTAATCTCCTGAGGTGTCTCAATGTCCTCTTGTATTTCCATCAAGTCTGAGGCCAACTTTGCATCAAAGTTACAGCCCTTGTGAAGAGAAGGCACATCACCAGCAAGCACATGCACATATAAATTTAGAGTCCTGAAATCAAAAGATGCTTTCAATTATTATATGAAACTTTTTAATCATACACAAGCGTTAACATGTACTGATAAAATAACTGCTAATATTGTATAGAAAAGTAAGCAATTAAAGTTATCTACAGGTAAGAGGGATTTTCTGTCCGTTTTACCCTCGTCGACCAATGCATGGAGTGCTGCTCCAATTGTCGAGGGCAAAGTCCTGACAAACTGTAGTTATGGAAGGGTTATCATTGTCCTCCTTCTCCCGAATGATAACCATGACATCTGGGCAATCATCGTCTGGGGTATATCTATTTGTATGCTCATCATGAACAATGATGCGTATGCCTGACATCATCAAGGCGATGTCATGTTTATGTTTCCACTCCCTTTCTTCCACTTCGGGATCAGGAATCAGCATAACCACAATATGGGCTGACACCTTCACTGGAGACTGTATCAGCTCATGTGGTGCAGATGGAGAAAATCACCGTGTGGCGGCAGCTTGAGGAACCTGCTTGTGCTTATGAGGATTCCTATAACTGGAACTAGCAGAATAGCCTAGTTCGGCTGTCCCAATTTGACTGGACACTTGAATAGGGTGCTTAATACCCTACTAATTTTTACCAAGCCCTTGTCCAGGCTGATGACCCAATGACATCATTTCTTGTGTAGCCGATATAACCTTAGCAGAAATCTTAGGTACGGGAAGTGGTATTCCAATAGGTTGATATTAAGTGTTACTCACTTCCAATGCATGAAAACTGGCCGGCTCAACTTCTGAATTGAAGCTAATAATTGGTAGACTGACTTGCTCAGGACATTCTGGCTCAGCGTTGACAGTGACTAGACTGTTGTTGACAATGTATTTGATTTATTGATGTAATGTGGAGGGAACGACTCCAGCCATGTGTATCCATAGTCTCCCCAATAGCAGGTTGTATCCTGAATGTATCTTGAGGACGTGGAAGGATACATTGAATGTATTTGGACCAATCTCAATTTGCAGCTCAATCTTTTCGACGAAATTTGGCCGGGATCCATCAAAAGCTTTGATCACCGTATGGCTGCTTTGGATCATTTTGAGATTGACATTCATCCTCACCAAGGTGGCATAAGGACATATATTCAGAGATGAACCTCCATCTATCAACACTCCAGCTAATATATACCCGGAGGACAACACTGCGATGTGTAGTGGCTTGCAATGACCGGTCCCTTCGGGAGGTATGTCATCATCAGTGAAGGATATCATATTGTTGTTGAAAATGTGATCAACCATATGTTGAAATTTTTCCACATCCACTGATTTTGGTAAGTAGGCTTCTTCCAAAACCTTCAATAAAATTTTCCGGTGCTCCTCGAAATAGAAAACCAAGTCCAGTATTGATACCTGATGTGGAGCTTCTCTTAAGCTTAAAACCACCTTGGCTTCATTATGGCCCATAGTGCGGAGGAATTTTTCAATCTTCTCCATAGGAATCTTGCCCATTGCTTTGATGACGGGCTTAATCACCCTCTGAGGAAGATACAGTGGATTTTCCTTTGACACTGTAGCAGTAGTATGAGACATGGATCCTTCAGCTTCTCCATAATTCCATGGAACTTTGTGTAAGCTGACAACAGGATATTGTGGTCTGAAATGTAAGGAAATTGGCTCTGGTGCGGCCACTTTCAAAGGATTGTTAGCTCCTTTGAGTTGAATTACTTGTATGGGAAATACATTGACAGTCTCATAATCCTCGTTGGATATAACTGCTACTGATCCCTTCCACTTAGTAGGACATGTATTCCCACTCTCAAGTTCCACATTGTCGTCGTTTTCCAGCAGCAGGACACCGCTATCAATGAGATTTTGAATGATATGGCGGAGTGCCCAATATTCCTTTGTGCTGTGACCGCGAGAATGTGAATGGTATTGACAAACTCCATCGGAGTTGAACCGTCCTGCACGGGGATTGATTGGAGGTAGAAGGGAGGTAATTCTTCCTTCATTGGCCCAGATATATAAATTCCCTCTAATTGGCAAAATCCCGATGGGCTTTAACATTTGCTCTCTTTGCAACCTTATCCTCCATAGCTTCGCTTTCTGAAGGTGATGGTGGAGCATTCACAACAAACAGAAGGAGATAGGCATGCTCTTTTCTGATTAATTGGTGTGTGACTTGATGCTGGTGAGTCGCCAGTTCTGCTAATTGCTCAATTTGCTTGCGAAGAGCTTTCATCTTTCATTCCATAGTAAACTGGAACTTTTCATAATCCCATCTGTCAACACCGTCTTTGATGGTCTGGGATGATTTTCCATTAAAACTGGAATTCTGTCCAGTGCTCCAACTGATCATGTTGACCTCTTCTTCTTTGTGTTGAGGAAGAGGGTTGTCTTGCACATGAGGTTGATCTGGTTTAGTGACCACGATCTCACCATTGTCTATTAAATCTTGGATCTTGTGTTTCAAGGCCCACCAATCTTGCGTATCATGTCCAGGTGCTCCGGCATGATAAGAACACTTCCGAGTAGCATTAAAACCCTTCCCATTAGGTTTGGCTGGTGGAAGAAGATGTGTAATTTTCTTCTGAGTAGTCAGAAGAACAAGAATATTCTCGAGCGAGTCCCCTAAGGGTGTGATTATTCGAGGGCTCTTTACTTCTCCACTTTTAGGCAATGGAGGGTTTGAAGACTGTGCTTGGAAAGGGGAGTAGTTTCTCCTCTGTATAGGCATGCTCTGATTGCCTTTTTGACCTTGTAGTATCAAGGAAACATCCTCTTCCTTCCTTTTAAGGAACCTCCGGGGGTTGATTCCATAAGATCCGGACTGGATGTGTTCAACAACTGTTTTAAGAACGGCTAGGTCTTGAATCTTACCTGACTTCAATCCCATCTCATCCATCTCTCCGTGCCTAATCATTTTAGAGAATGGTTTGCCAATACCAGCTAAAACTCTCTCATAGAAAGGAGCTTCCTGTACGTCTATAAAAGTCATGACCATTTCTGATTCCATTATAGAAGGAATAACTTAAGCAGCCAGGCGCCTCTACCTCTGAGAATACTCTCTGAAAGATTCATTAGACTGTTTCTTGACCTTGGTAATCTGACACCGGTCAGGAGCCATCTAAGATTGAAAACTGTATTGCGTGAGGAAGGCGTGAGCAAGTTCTTCCCAGCTATGGATCTTTGTATTGTCTAATCTAGTATACCACGAAAGAGCTTCTCCAGTCAGACTCTTCTGGAATAGCTGCATTATGAGCTTCTCATTTTTCGCATAAGATCCAAGTTATCCAATGAACACTTTCAAATGTGTATAAGGATCCCCTAATCTGTCGTACTTTTCATAATCAGGGGTTTTGAATTTCTCTGGATAATGGAAATCAGGAAATATGCAAAGGTCGGCATATCAAACACTTCCATGTGTTCCAATCCCTTTGAGAACACGGATAGTTTCCTCCATTTGGAGGACCTTCTTCCTGATGTCATCGGTGTCTGGATCTACTTTGAGATGGGTGTTTTCAGGGTCTTTGTTGGTTGTATCCAACTGAGGTTCTGGAATTGTTTTTTCCAAACCTTGAACTCCTCCTTGTGTAGAGGTTTCTGTATGTGTAGGCATCTTTGTACCCTGAGTAGACTGATGCAGTTCTTTAAGTAGAACAGCAAGATCTGTGATTTGTTTACTCAATCCGTCAAATTCTTCTCGGGAAACAGTATTAGACTGGTCAGAAGAAGACATGATTGGCTGTAGGCTCGTGGCCTTTTTGGATTTTGAGCGGGTAACAAGCCCAATTGCTTCCCTACAAAAACTTATGTAGTTTAGTCTTAGGGATAATGTAAATGTTATCATGATGTGCCCATTTTAGGGATATGGTCCTGCAAAAAACGATAGTTAATTGATAACATGTTATGTATGCACAGATATTCTTCATATTTTCCATTACATATAGATGATCGTGGAATAAAAAATTACAAGTAAATGCTTTTACAAGTAATTTGAAAATGGAAAGCATGAAGAGACTTTCCTCCGCTTTTGGATTATCAGAGGCTGGCCTATCTTAGGGTTACTCTAGCGACTTTTTGGCATGAAGGTCCCCAGATCATCGCAATCTACTTGACGAGAATTTAATCCGGTCGTTCAACTAGAGTGAATCTGGGTGGTGCCTTTCGTGAGCCTCGTTGGAATTAGTCTTCCTACGAGTCCAGTAATCAAACACCGACAGGATAGCCTCCTGGTGGAGGAACCACACAACATACATTCACATACAACGTGTCTCACCGTTTATGCAAAATGATGACATGTGCGAAGCACTAATATCACAGATAGATATCTAGCAGTGCAGTAAGTAAAATGCATTCGTACACATTCATCATAAATTTAAATGCAACATTCACACACAAGGATATAACAATTTTGAAAAGCTTGTAATAGCGGCTTAAGCCCTCTTACTAGAGTCCCCAACAGAGTCTCCACCTGTCGACGTCGGGATTTTTAATTGTCCCTTTTCGTTACTTGTTCTTTGGTGTTCTCATGTTAATGTGAGATTTGTTTGAAAAACCAAGTAAAAAAGGTCCGACACGTGTAATGTCGACGATTTGACTTTAAGAGTCGCCAGTTGGTGTTTTTAACTGGTTACACCAACGCAACCGAAAAGGTTTGCACATTGACCCAGTGATGTAACACTGCTAAACGGGTATGTGAAATCGAGATTCATTATGGGTCCGGGGGCTTGATTATGCGGAGGGAAGGTGTTAGGCATCCCCCGACATCCATGTTACCACGATAACCGCCACTTTCTAAAGAAACTATTATATGAATGTGTGTGTGTGTGTGCGGATCAATGTGCAATTATTTGAAAGTAGTGCGAGGCCTCATTCGCACCTATATACGCAGGGTTTGAATTTATAGAAAAATTCAGTTTTAGCAAGATATAGCAATGAAGGTTTATCAAAAGAGGTTTTTCAAACCCTGTGCTCAATAGAAATTGAGACCTTTTCATACTTCCATTTTATTGTTAAATGTTAAATTTGTTTGCTTTTATTTTCGAGATGCGAGGCATCCCCGAGAAAATAATATCAAGATCTTAGAACTCCTCATAAACATGAGAGCCATCTAAGGAAATTAAATACATGTTGTAAATAATGTACAAGTTGCTTATAGCTAAAAAGGGTCCATCATGGAACCGAATCTAGATTCAAGGAGATGAATCTATGATCACATGATTCCTAGGCTCACATGATATCACATTTGATGAAAAAGATGGCAGTATATATATATATATATATATATATATATATATATATATATATATATATATATATATATATATATATGCATGATTAACCACCACGAAGTGACTTAATGGGGATCGAAATGTAAATAAAGCTTTAAAAGGCCACAAAGTAAACTCCAAGCCTGACAGAAATGTAAATATATATATATATAACTAATAAACGCTCCGGATGTAAAATTCAGGCTCATCAGATATGTCTGACAACAATTATATATGTAAGTATATATACATATATATATATATATATATAAGTAAGTAAATGTCTCAGGACATAAGTCTAGGCTCAATCGAGGCATAACTTCGATAATGTTAGTCCATATATAAATATATACATATATAAGTATATATATCTGAGCATGTAAATGAAAACCACGATAATCAAAGTCCAGGCAAATGCACACAACACGACTCTCAATGTGTAGAATAGTGTGTGCAAAGATGAAGAGAAAGGCTTTATAGTGTAGAAGATGGCTTACAGTGGGCTGCCAATGTAGACTTCTATGACTCTATATGGATAAACACTCAGCTCCCGCCGGTAAATTTATAACTGTATGTGGGCTAACAGGTGTTTAAAAATAATAAACACTCAATATGGGCTGTGTATAGAGCAAATTGGACAGGGGTTCCTCGCCCTTTATGCCCTCTATTTATAGAGGGGGGAGCCGCAAGTGTACTACGTCACCAAGAGATGCACTGCTTGTGCGCCGGTGCCCCGGTTCCATGGTCTCGTTTACAAGAATCGTGCACTTATGCACTATAATGTCTGCTCGAACTTGAAGAACTTCAATCTGAGCATCCGAACGAGGTATATAAGACCTTCTTCGAACTTCTTGTGTCGAGAGTCACGCAATGACATGGATTAGAGGTTGTATGAAGTCAGGAAGAGGGGACCATGCCCATAATCTTCAAGCTTCAAATTCTATCCAGTGTACTACCACGCTCAATAGTCACTCGGGATTGGAACTCCCTGTTCTTGAAGGACATCATTGTATATATGTATGTATGAAATGTCGAGACGACGCGCAGGTGTTTAGGTAGGAAAATGACGTTTGACTCCTCATCGGGGTTATCGCCGATTTGAGTTGAAAGCAGATGTTGCTCAGGGTTACATCTGAGATTGGACTGCTGCAAGTGTTGAATGCTGCAATGTCATCTATGAGAATACAAGTCTACCCGGTGTTAGCTCCAGGTCTGAGGTGAGTTCCTCGGCAGGAGGTCTAATTGAAGCTGATACCATGCAATTGAAACAAGCATTTCTAGAGTTATCGCCGGAACTGCAATAACATTCCTTAAGGTTATCGCCAAGGACAAAACTAAGGGTTATCTCCGAGGTTGGGACTGAACTTCCAGTAGCATCCGGAATGAATGTGAGCTATCTTCCAAGTTTATCTCCGAAAGACGAATCTACCCTCCTGCAATGTCAGTAACAGGTGTGCAAAAAAATTTGAGTGTCTACAGTATTTATCTGTAATACTGCTACTTTGTTGTATATACCTGGCTTCAATCCATTCTCAAATCTTCTCGCCTTTCTTGCTTCTGTGTCCACTTGATGAGGTAAAAATCTCGCTAATTCATTGAATTTAGCAGCGTATTCAAAAACAGACATATTCTCTTGCTTTAGTTCTAAGAACTTAACTTCCATCCGAGCTTGCATACTTGGTAAGAAGTAGTTCTCAAAGAATAGTTCCTTGAATCTTGTCCCAGTTACTATAGCTGTTCCAGCCCTCGCCTGATTAGTCTCCCACCAGTAATTGTGACGCCCCCAAATCCGTGTAACATCGATTACAGGACTTGATGCTCACGATACAACATACAACATCATCTATCTAAGTAAACTTTAACAATAATAATAATATTATATTACCCATTACATAAATAGTCGAAATAACATCCCAAGTCTTTACAACCTTAAAACATACTAGAACTTAGTCTTAGCGTTTATCGCTACATTACACATATGCGGAAATAATTAACTTATTACATAACCATTAGCATCACTTCATCTTGGACTTTCCCTTGTCCTTGCCCGAACCCTCAGCCTTCTCACCCTTAACTGAAAGGTTTAAGCAAGAATGAGCACGAATTGCCCAGCAAGTATATACAAAAATTTGAAAACATACATCAGGAGTGAAAACAGTTGAATAGCTAAACCTCAGCAGTTGAAATGATTGTCAAGTGTTAAATAGGAACATCAAGAATAGAAATTTAAGAATTTTCAGTATCATACTAAGGGGTGTAAAATACCCTAAACATATTTTCTTTCATCAAAAATCATCAGACGGTTTAACAATCCAATAAACTATAAACGGTCTCTGCAAGTACACCAGGTGATCAGCTTATTGTACCCTACGTTGTGCACAAGTATTAAGTTTTAAGCTGCATAAGAGAAATGGGACTATTTGCCCGACATCTGTTTGCCCGTTTATTCGGGTTGTTCATCTTAGTAATCATGTGAGACCGGACCAAAGCAATTTGGATTGGTAAACATTTAATTGCTTCGAAAGATTTGTTTTAAATCACTTTTTCGATCAATAATAACTAGCCGGAAACAAAGGCCAGGAACATACTTAGAACAGTTCGATAATGAAATGAAATTTAAACATATGGCAGTTAAAATAATAACTGAATAATCATCAATAAGCTTGCAAGATAATTGAAATTTGTATGACTTTTCAATGAAGAAACTTGCATGAATAAATAACTAACACAAGTCCAATACTTACCCATACTGCGATAGTATTAGTAAGGATTTAATAAATACCCAAAAGAAATTAGGGTTAGGAAACTTGCCTGATAAGCCTGCTACAATTAACGCTAGCAATTAACCTTCACATAACCTAATCACATGTGTCTCGTTAATCACCATTCATACACAATCTAGTTTGAAGTATAAGTGTCTCCTATTGGATATGCTATAAACATCATAAGAGAATATATTTAGAAAATATATGCCACCCATTTTAGACATCATAGGCATTAAAATGTAACTTAAAATGCCCAACATAACGGCTTTTATTTTTTTTTTTCCCGAGCTTTACCATATCTCGCCAAAAGCAGTCATAACTAATTCGTTTTAAAACATTTTTAAGCGATTCTTGCGCCTACGCGAAGCTAACTTCTGGGGCTACAACTTTCGTTCATGGACCATCTTCAAATTCCAAGCAAAAAATTCCAGAAAATCCGTGCAAGGGGACTGCTCCGAATTTGTTGGACAGATTTGACGCAACTACTTTGAAAAGTCATAACTCCTTGCTCCGAAGTCGGAATTAGTCCATTCCGGAGTCTATGGAAAGCTTATTCAGTGTACTATAATAATCCAAAAGCCCAAAATTTTCTGGAAAGTGTAGCTAGCCCCGAATTTGTCCTTAGGGTCAGCAGTTCACAATTTTTTTCGGTTTCTAACATATTTATTTCGCGACCTTACGATTTTCATATCTCACTCAATATAGCTTCGATCCGAATGAAATTTGGACATGTTATACCTCATGCTATATACTATTTTAAAAAATTATTACATGCAACAAATGGATTATCTAAGACATGATTTCGAGTTACCAAAAATCCTGAAAAATCATGCAAACTAGTTTAACCCAACTTTTGAGAAAATCATGATTTTGATTCTAGCATGCATGGGTTTGATTCCTATTATCCAGACCACTTCTAATAACATATATATACATGTTACAACAATTCATTTCTCTAACTTTTCATGTTTTGATCAAATTAGCATGTTAGAGGCATTTTATCAAACACTTAGCATACATACATGAACTCTTTAATTCTCTAAGCAATTGCTACTTGTTCAAATCAGAACTTTTGTTCTTCATACCCACATATCATCCACAAGCAGTAGCATGGCATCATAGCATCAACACAAAGTAGTTCCAATGGCCACTCAAGCATTTTCTTACTAGTTTCTAAAAACATATACATGGGTCATGGCCTACCTCTTGCTGCGAATTTCTTCTTATAGATGGAGATAGCTATTGATCTCTCCCTTCATGCTTGCTTGATTATGCTCCTCAAATTCGTAGACAACCTTGACCCACTCTCAAACTCTAATCCTTTCTTCTCTATTTTTGCTCTTTTAGTTGTAATGTTGCAAAGTGAATGAATGCTTGAGTTGGGTGTATATGTATATATTATTAGGGGCCGATATGCTCAAATTTCACCTCTCCAACCATCAGTTATGTATTCATGGATCATTATACACTAGTTAATGGTCATAAGGGAGGGAGTTAAGAACATAAAAAGCCTTTGTCAAACAATTATAACCTCCTCCTTCCTCACACTCTATATTATACGTATATACACTCCCTCCTTGTCCCAATATACTTGTCACGTGTGATGACATAATACTCAAAGTATTACATCGTTTTATGGCATTACGCCATTTACATCACATTGCATCAATCACTTGGTAAAACAGAAACCAAGCTTTTTATTACATAATTAAGCATTTTATTTGCTACTAGAAAGAGTTCATCATAATATCTACAGACCCCGCCTAATGGCGTCTTCATGCTCCTTATCCGCTATCTCTTTCACCACTCTCGGCTTATAACACGGCGGGCCAAGGCGCTCCTCACGTGGAAAGTGGCGCACCTATCTTGGAACCTTCCATGTGCCGACTTAAACACGTATTTCATCTTGTTTATCTTAACCTTCTTGTCTCTAACTTCTCCTCCAACTCTCTCGGTTAGCTTCTCAAATTTCTAACACGTCTCTCTTCTCTCATCTCCCGGAAAGTGGTAATAATCATTGTCAAGTTGGAGACTCAAATCCTCGACTCCAACCCATTAATGGTATATCTCAAATGGGTCCTAATAGCTTCTTTCTCATTCTTGACCTTTATCCGCATCTCGGTGCGATGCATGACTTGTCGGCCCGGATCCCAGTTCCTAATTATCGGTGGTGCACCAATGCCTCAAGCAATCTTTTGACTTGTTGCTCCCCTAATACAATACTCATTCAACTCATGGACCTTGTCGTCCAACTCCGTAATCCTATCCATCAACTCATCCAATAAAGTATCCTCATGTGCTTCTTCCAAGTCCTCCTCGACCTCCTCTTCCTCTTGGGACACTCCTGCTGGTCTGCAGGTCAGCAATCGCGCCTCGGCTATAGGCTCGAGCACACTGTATCCTGCTTGCTCACTCCGGCGTGGATATCTCTAACCTCGTCTTCTCCTAACATCCTTCAAACAAGACAAAATAACTCGGTTAGTATTTAAAAATAAATGTTTTTGTTTTTAAGAAAAAAGAAAAAAAAATATAGATTTGACACAACCCCTAGAACTCTACATGAGTTCATCTCCTTATTTCCTCCACGAACTTTCCTAAGGTTATAGTCTAAGGTTTCCCCACCCAAAGTTTATAACCTGGCTTTGATACTAACCTCGTGGCCCCCCGTCCAGTGTAACATCGATTCACGGGACTTGATGATCACGATCTGATATACAACATCATCTATCTAAGTAAACTTTAACAATAATAATAATATTATATTACCCATTACATAAATAGTCGAAATAACATCCCAAGTCTTTACAACCTTAAAACATACTGGAACTTAGTCTTAGCGTTTATCGCTACATTACACATATGCGGAAATAATTAACTTATTACATAACCATTAGCATCACTTCATCTTGGACTTTCCCTTGTCCTTGCCCGAACCCTCAGCCTTCTCACCCTTAACTGAAAGGTTTAAGCAAGAATGAGCGCGAATTGCCCAGCAAGTATATACAGAAATTTGAAAACATACATCAGGAGTGAAAACAGTTGAATAGCTAAACCTCAGCAGTTGAAATGATTGTCAAGTGTTAAATAGGAACATCATGAATGGAAATTTAAGAATTTTCAATATCATACTAAGGGGTGTAAAATACCCTAAACATATTTTCTTTCATCAAAAATCATCAGACAGTTTAACAATCCAATAGACTGTAAACGGTCTCTGCAAGTACTCCAGGTGATCAACCTATTGTACCCTACGTTGTGCACAAGTATTAAGTTTTAAGCTGCATAAGAGAAATGGGACTATTTTCCCGACATCCATTTTGCCGCTTTTCGGGTTGTTCATCTTAATAATCATGTGAGAGGCCAGGACCAAAGCAATTTGGATTGGTAAACATTTAATAGCTTCGAAAGATTTGTTTTAAATCACTTTTTCCATCAATAATAACTAGCCGGAAACAAAGGCCAAGAACATACTTAGAACAGTTCGATAATGAAATGAAATTTAAACATATGGCAGTTAAAATAATAACTGAATAATCATCGATAAGCTTGCAAGATAATTGAAGTTTGTATGACTTTTCAACGAAGAAACTTGCACGAATAAATAACTAACACAAGTCCAATACTTACCCATACTGCGATAATATTAATAAGGATTTAATAAATACCCAAAAGAAATTAGGGTTAGAAAACTTGCCTGATAAGCCTGCTACAATTAACGCTAGCAATTAACCTTCACATAACATAATCACATGTGTCTCGTTAATCACCATTCATACACAATCTAGTTTGAAGTATAAGGGTCTCCTATTGGATATGCTATAAACATCGTAAGAGAATATATTTAGAAAATATATGCCACCCATTTTAGACATCATAGGCAGCCCAAAACAGAACTTAAAAATGCCCAACATAACAGTTTTTATTTTTATTTTTTTCCTCAACTTTACCATATCTCGCTAAAATAGTCATAACTAATTCGTTTTAAATCATTTTTGAGCGATTCTTGCGCCCACGCGAAGCTAACTTCTGGGGCTAAAACTTTCGTTCATGGACCATCTTCAAATTCCAAGCACAAAATTCCAGAAAATCTGTGCAAGGGGACTGCTCCGAATTTGTTGGACAGATTTGACACAACTACTTTGAAAAGTCATAACTCCTTGCTCCGAAGTCGGAATTAGTCCGTTCTGGATTCTATGGAAAGCTTATTCAGTGTACTATAATAACCCAAAAGCCCAAAATTTTCTGAAAACTGTAGCTAGCCCCGAATTTGTCCTTAGGGTCAGCAGTTCACAATTTTTTTCGGTTTCTAACATGTTTATTTCGCGACCTTACGATTTTCATATCTCACTCAATATAGCTTCGATCCGAATGAAATTTGGACATGTTATACCTCATGCTACATTATATTTTAAAAAATTATTACATGCAACAAATGGATTATCTAAGACATGATTTCGAGTGACCAAAAATCCTGAAAAATCAAGCAAACTAGTTTAACCCAACTTTTGAGAAAATCATGATTTTGATTCTAGCATTCATGGGTTTGATTCCTATTATCCAGACCACTTCTAATAACATATATATACATGTTACAATAATTCATTTCTCTAACTTTTCATGTTTTGATCAAATTAGCATGTTAGAGGCATTTTATCAAACACTTAGCATACATACATGAACTCTTTAATTCTCTAAGCAATTGCTACTTGTTCAAATCGAAACTTTTGTTCTTCATACCCACATATCATCCACAAGCGATAGCATGGCATCATAGCATCAACACAAAGTAGTTCCAATGGCCACTCAAGCATTTTCTTACTAGTTTCTAAAAATATACATGGGTCATGGCTTACCTCTTCTTTGAATTTCTTCTTATAGATGGAGATAGCTACTGATCTCTCCCTTCTTGCTTGCTTGATTATGCTCCTCAAATTCGTAGACAACCTTGACCCACTCTCAAACTCTAATCCTTTCTTCTCTATTTTTGCTCTCTTAGTTGTAATGTTGCAAAGTGAATGAATGCTTGAGTTCGGTGTATATGTATATATTATTAGGACTGATATGCTCAGCCCCTTCACCTCTCCAACCATCAGTTATGTATTCATGGATCATTATACACTAGTTAATGGTCATAAAGGAGGGAGTTAAGAACATGAAAAGCCTTTGTCAAACAATTATAACCTCCTCCTTCCTCACACTCTATATTATACGTATATACACTCCCTCCTTGTTCCAATATACTTGTCACGTGTGACCCACCAGCTGCTGACTTGTATAAAATTAATATAATAATCATTTAATCAATTAACAAGTCATTTTGACCATTTTACCCTCAAGTAGTCAAGCGTGTCGTCGATACTTATATCGATTCCTACTAAAGTCGACGTCCCGGACGTCATGGAACTCTCCGTTTCGTCAAACTCAACTTCAAAATTCGTAGTTGACTTTTCCCCCAAAAAAGTTAATCGGTTGACTTTGACCAAAAAGTTAACCGTGACGCATTTTCGTGGTTACAGTCTATCTTGACTAATTTTGACGTTTCGGACTCAAATACGCTGTCCGCGTCACTAAATTCCGTTCCGAACTCAAAGTCATATTTTAAAGTCATCCCACGAAATTAATTAGAATTAATTTCATACTTAGCCAAATTGAATAGTTGACTCAACTGTAACAACCATTCCAATACATCTTATCACATAACATATAATGAAATTAAATAATTCATTTATGAATAATTTGTCACATAAGAATTTCACATAAGTTTGTTTATTGAAATTGTTAAATTACATAGAAATCTCGGATATTACAGTAATTAGTTTCTCCCTTCATCAAGCACGTTGCAAAAGCCGTCTTCTGCTCTTCTGCCACCCTCGCGATAATGAATGCTTTCTTCATTTCTTTTACCCAAGTTTGGGCTTAAATCGGATCTGTAGTCCCCTTGAATTCAGGCGGTCCTACCGCTTTAAAGTCATTAAAGCTTGCCAATCTGTCGGCTGGCTGATTCCTCGCTCTTCCTCTTGTAGCTGAAGCTCTATTTCCCATAGCTTGGGCTAACATATCTACGAAATTCTGCATTGGGTCCTCTTGACCTCCTTCATTATTCACTGACTGCTCTTCTCTTTGATTTCGATTCTGTCGTCTAGGCGGCATGATCTGATTTAAATAAAAATCTTACATTAATCCTTTTTCTCAATACAAATTCATAATACAATAAGAATTCAACACATATTTCTCATATAATCGCATATTTATTCAAATAGCACATAGTACATTTAGTACTTAACACATATTACTATCCCTTGTTAAATAAATTTCTGGATTTAACATATAACTTTTCACAAAAAGTTTCAATTCTCTAACTTTATATAAAAAGTTGCCATTCTCCATTTACACATAGTTATTCCCAGTTCATCAAACTTACCACACTTATGAATTCAGGAACTTGCCACAATTATATTAGTGTATGAACTTATCCTAGTCAGACCTTTGGTGTCCATTCGCTGAGGGGTTCAAAACATTTCATATAATTATGAGTCATGAACTTACCATAAGTATGAGTTTTAAGAACTCACAAATTAATCTTAATCTTATATTCATATAGAAAATAAAGATTTTATTCATACAAACATATATACTAACATATATTCACACATCATTCTCGATATTACAACACTTAATATCATAATCTTCTACCAAAATATAATAACACTCAAACTTAAGCTATTTACCGTCCACTCCCTTCACCAGTCTTCTTCTTGCTAGGACACTTGTTGAATCTGTGACCCGTTCTCCCACATGAGAAACACTTCCTCATATTCGGCTTAAGACAATGTAGGGAAATATGTCCTTCTTGATTACAGTTGAAACACACATTCTTCCACATCATGCATTCTCCCACGTGAGTCTTTCCACACTTGCCACATACTTGCTTCTTCTTCGGGTTTGAATTTTCAGAATTATCGTTGTCATTGTCCCTCTTTCTCTTGTTCTTGCCTTTCTGATTGGTTGTTCCCTCAGACGATCCACCACATTCGGTCTTCATCCTTTCTACTTATGCCTTCAGCTCGTTTCATTCTTCAGTCATTTCGCGTAACGCTCGCTCCGTCTTCCACAACTCCTCTAAGAGAAATACCTTACTTCGGAGTTCTTGGACTTCTACAGATAGTTGATCTTGTTCTCCAACTTTGATCTTATTCTTTAACCCCACTTTAGCTTCTTCGGACTCTGCTTCCTCATCCCCACTCAAATACATCTCAGGATGATCATCATGATCACTCCCGAGATTGATCATAGGTTCATCTTTTCCTACCTCTTCAACTGACTCGCTTTGCGCTGGCACCTCAGCTACTAGCACTAGTGCGACAGTCATTGGAATCTCCGTACTCATCTCATCTTCTCCCGACATCCTACAACCAGTTTAAACAACTTGATTAGTACTTCACCAGTACAAAATTCTCACACAATGTGCCCACATATCTCACTATCGATATGCTCTATCAATCTCTCACTTAGTACTCTAAATGAGTATTCTATATCTCGCTTATGGTTATAATTCTAAGGTTTTCCCCCACCCACTTAAGGTTTATAACCTACAGTTTTGATACCAACCTGTGACACCCCCAAATTCGAGTTACCTGAACCTCGTGTTTGGTGTTCACGATCCATAATATAATAATATCTAACTACTCATTCATATAGAAATAGTAATACATAAGTCATTAACAGAGATTGTTAATACATAAGTCCCAGGTTTTCTAACCTTAATACTACAAACATACCCTTTAGATATACAAAAAGAGTTCATAAATACAACATAATAATAATGTTCATAACTAATTTATTACTATGCCTTTGCCTTTATCCTTCGCAGCACCTCCTACCACTTCGTCCCTAGCTGAAAAGTTTTATTTAGCAAGGGTGAGCAACAAATTTGCCTCACAAGTTAAGACATACAATATATGTATAAGAATCATAAGAACAGACTATTCGGGGAACTTTGAAATAGCTGAACAAATCTCCAATTTTCTAACAAGTCTTCTCATAAGCTATGCAACACAATAATTTGATAATGAAAGAGTACAACACTTTCAAAGTTTCTACGATATTCCAATGAATAATCAAGAATCAATTCTACATAGTAACAAAGTGGAATGTTTTCCAGATTTATGCTGAGTGATCTATTGGATCTTGAACTTCTCTTCTCAGGTATATATCAAAGTTTTACTTTGATATATACGCAGGTGTATCAGATAACCATAAAGGTTAAATCATACCCCTCTGCAAGTACTTAGAGCCGACCAACTCCTTGTACCCTATATTATGCATAATACTCAAAACGCGCGCAAAGGTCGAATTTACGACCAATAAAATGTTCCCTTTATATAAAATGTTCTTCTCAGTCTCAGAATCAAAATTTGATTTAGCAACGAAATACTGTGATTTCAAGATCTAATCACTTCTCTTTTCTTCTCTTCTCTTCTCTTCTCAAACCTATCAAGTTTTCTTTTTCGATCTAGCCAAACCAACTGACATTGATCTATCAATAATAATTGAATTCTCTTCTCTTCTCTTCTTGAACCTATCAAGTTCTAACAAATATTCGTCTAGCCAAAATAATTAGCTAAGACATATTTCAAAATGATTAAACAATAGATAGAATTTAACTGTACTATTTGAAATCAATAATAGCTTCTACGAATGTGAATATCCAACAACAGTTATTCTACAAGTATATTCTCAGAATCAATAATTCAATTTGAATTAATAAACATGCACTAACTGGGAATAATCAACAATAAATCATTGGACGTGGTCTAATGAACAATATTTATCCACCAAAATAATTGAACAATATTAACTCAAGGTTGAGCTAAGAAAACTTGCCTTCTCCGCTGATTACAGCTACACAAAATACTTATCTGCTTTCGTAAGACCTATAACCAATAATATCAGTCTCACAATTAGCACAATTTATAACACATAACATTGTAATTCACAGTCAATATTCTCCTAGAGACATTACCACATAGTCACATTAGTGTTCATAACCTATATAAACACTTATCAAGTCTAACTATTTCGGTCTGGTTGGACTTCGGTCTATTCTCGATGTTCTGGTCACCCTATCCGACAATTAACACATTGATTGTCAATTAAACTTCGTCTCTAAGCTTCAATATTATTTTAGATAAGTCAATTATCATTAATAATATTTTTCGAAAGCTTTTAATAATTTATAAACAATTATTATAATTTATAATAATTTTTCAAACACTTAAATCATATTTAAATGATTTAATTATCAAATAATCTTATCATCATTAATATTTAATAATATAAAATATTAATAACATACTTGTCAAAATATTAAAGTTATTATTAATAACTTAAAATATTTTAAATCATCAATATTCTACTTAAATGATTTTAAAATTAATTAAAATCATTTTTAAATCATCATCATTAATATTTAAATATTAATGTAATTCTTATCAAAATATTAAAAGTCATTATGTATAACTTAAAATATTTTTAAATCATTTATCTCATTTTTAAATAATTTTTAAATCAATAAAAATTAGTTTTAATTCATTTATTTAATATAATAATTAAATAAATCTAATATCATTAATATTAATTTATTAATGAGAATTCTCCAAAAATATTGAAAATTATATTTTATAATTCAAAATATTTTCTAACACTTTATTCTCATTTAAAATAATTTTTAAATCAATAAAATCATTTTTAACTTATTTATTTAATACAATAATTAAATAAATCAAATATCATTAATATTAAACTATTAATGAAAATTATCTAAAAATATTAAAAGTTACATTTTATAAGTCAAAATATTTTTTAAATACTTTATTCTTATTTAAAATGATTTTATAATACTAAAATAATTTTTTTTAATTTATTTAATACACTAATTAAATAAATTAAATACCATTAATATTTAAATAATTATAAATATTAATGAAAAATATTCCAAATAGTCTAAAATTATTTTCATAATTTAAAATAATTTTAAAACCATTTTAATAATTTTTAGAATTTATTTCTATTTTTTAAATATTTTTAGAAAATTCAGAAAATAAAATTATTAACAACCGTCGTTATAGCCCTTTAGCGACACTAAGCGTCGTTGTTGGTGTTGTTGAGCTCAAGAACACTGATAGCCCAGTTCTCATTGGTCTCGGTTTTACCAACTGTAATTTTCAATCTAATCATGTTCTGAGCTAACTTAGGCTTTAATCTTGTAGTTAACATGTAATACTACCGTTATCAATCCTCATCTTTCTCAAAACAATTCACAACAAAGAGATCTAGCCTCTTAAACATACTATCGAAGACTCTCACGGGTTTTTCGGGTAACCCGAAACCCGAGCATTCGTGTGGTCACTTTCCATTGAATTATTTAGGTGTTCTTGTCATCACCTAGGTTGGTTATTGATCTAAACATGTAGTACCTATGACAAAGAACAACTACATAACATGATCACAGTCAAACTATAACACAACAACCAGATTTAATCTGGTCAAACCTTGTCAGACAGCTTGTGCCAACAGTTTCTAGAAATTCCAGAAACTTCAGCCGTGATTAAATGGTCTAGTTTGACCACTTACTACACTTAATATATTGACTATTTGCAAGATCTAAAACCATGGATCGAGAGTCCACATATCAGACTATAATCTAGATATAAACACAGCATCAAACAACATAACACCTATCAGATCTGGGCCTTGCAAAAAAATTGTCAGACGCTGTTTCTTACTTTATGGGTTACCCAGAAATTGACTGGTCATGCCTGATCAATGGGTTTTGACCAATTACAACATGAAATCTGAGATCCAACAACTGTGATTTCACTTTCAGATAAAAGACCAAATACCAAACTATGGATTCAAAACTTAAAACAAGAAAAATCATAAACAAAGATGAATCTGTGGCTCTTGACATTAGCTTGTCAGACCACATTTCAAGCTCAAGAACAGTTTTTGAAAACTTGAATTTTTACCCACTTTGATGCTATGGATCCATGATGGATCACCATAGATCATCATAAAACAACTTTTAACACAAATATAAACACATAAACACGAATTTGAATATAGCATACAAGATCTAGAATGAGATAAGGTTTATACCTTCTCTTGAATATGCTTGATCTTGGCTCTACCAATCTGATCTAGATGTGTTAGAAGGTTAATATGTGACTGAAACACTTAGCCAATTCAGAGGTTTAGAGAGAGAATGAGTTTGGTGAGAGCTTGGGTGTAAATGACTAACTTTTTGTGACTTTTCTCTCTTTATTCTCTTATAATACTTAGATACAATGCATGATGCTAACATAGCTGCTGAAATAGACTAATTTGCTGGATGTTTAGGTTATGCAAAGTCAACATTAGGTCACCAACTCTTGATATGGTAAGATTTACAAGTTACCTTAATAAAAAATACAAAAAGGGCACTATTGTCATTTGCATTATCATTTTAAAGGTATTCTTGACAATTGACCTTACCCTTAGGGTTTAACCCTAAGGTTCTAACCCTTAGGTTTTTCAAATTAAATTTCTAAAATTTCTAATTAGGATTTTAATTAGAAACATTTAAGATTTCTAAAACTATAATTAGGGTTTTCTAATTATATTAGATTTTCCTAATCATATTAACGTTTAATAAACACATTAGGCTTGCCAATTAGGATTAGGATTTTCTAATTAGGGTTTAAGATTCTCGAATTTTAAATTAGGGTTTCCTGGTATACGATTAGGGTTTCTAACTGTGCGTTAGGTTTCTAATCCTGAGATTAAGGTTTTTAATCTCTTATTAGGGTTTATTAATTTTAAACCTTATCCGATCCATCATTGATCAATAATTCTATACAATACAAACACATACATATTAACACAATTATTTAAATTGTATTTTCTATTGAATCCCTATCCTGAATTAGGGTTAGGGTTTCTAAAGCTGTTAAGCACAACTCTACTCCTATTTTTCAGTCAATAGACAAATTTCCCACTACTCGAGACTCGTATCACAGATACACAATGTAAGACCCCAACTTATTATTAATGAAATTTAATTTTCTCTATTTATTATTTTGAAATAGTAAGGGTTGATTTGATTAATGTGGATAGTTAAGGGTAAAATACGCAAATACTTCAAAATAAGCAAGTGGTTATAAAATATTCATTGTTGTCGGGGAATATTCGTTTGGTGGTGGAATATTCGTCTTTGTCGGGGAATATTAAATGCGACGGTAGCAGACCATGTATGGGCCCCATAAGCGAAAAGCGATTGGATGAAGAAAACGACAAATATAAGTTGTTTAAAAATAACAACGTAGTTATTACAGATTATCTTGTTAAAATACTCGGTGGTTAAAAACACACGAGTAGCACGGTATTGCACCAATTATTGATTCTTACGTAAGAAGGCACTACTCAATAATGGTTACGATAATTCTTTATTCGATATTTTATTGATTTAATAATTCTTTGCGTTGATATTTTACATTCTTTGTTGTTTGATAATTGTCATTACACATTTTTTTCATTATCGAAGCAATAATTCATATTATCCTCAATAATATTATTAGATAACATTATTGGCAATGTCTAGAAAGTTACGTCACAATGAGAGGTTTGGTCACCTAATTGCGCTGCTAAATGCGGAGAAATTCTTATTGGAAAGCCCCTCTCACCAGGAACCTACTTTATCATCATATTGTGATTACGTAATATTATTTAATTATTGATTCATATGATGAGGAAAATATTGATTTTATGTGGATATAGATGGAGAAAATTTTTAATGTGACAATTGTTGAAAATTAAAATTTTATCTTTTTTTCGATAAAATAATTCATTTAAATATATTATTATATTTTAATAATATAATAATGGTGATATTTTTACAACGAATGTGGGATATATGAGTATCTGAGGAGGAAGAGTATTTTATTGCAATAAATGTTTAAAACATGTTAAACATGTCGGTGGACCCCATTTATTGACCGAAATTTGATTATAACTTTTATAAAATCGTCTGTTTGTGGATTTCGGTTAATTTCTATTTGGAATTTGGAAAACTTTCTTACTGCAAAGTTGTAGAGAATTGAATTTCCTATAAAAACTCGTGAGATTCAATTTTCTGATGAAAGGGCTATTTATTATGAATTATTGAAGTTCAAGAAGCTCAAAATAATTGATTTTTGGAAGTTTAAAATATTTAAAATTAGAAAAACGTTTTTCTTACTTTTTCTAGAATATGGCATGTGTTTGATGGCTGAAATCAGATTCTAGGCATGCATAGGAAATTTATATAATTATATTATTAATTTATTAAATTTTACGCTTTGTGTTCTAAGCAATTTCCTATAAATAGGGTGCTTGGGTTAGAATTGAAAATCACACCGAAAATGAAGTTTTCTCTCTATATATTATCGGCGTATTCTTGTGAGTATTTTGAGTATACTTTGAGTATTGTTAGATTTTTGCAAGTTCCTTGAAAGACTATATCCCAGATTCCAATTTAAGTACTAATCTTTCGAGGTAAGGGATGTTATTTTCTTCTCAAATGATATTATTTCTTCAATATCATTATCTTTGAAATATTGGTTGAAACTTTTTATCAAATTTGGAACTTTTTCATGTCCTGGGTTACTATTCATGAGTTACTATTTATGAGTTACTATTCACGAGTACTATTCATGAAGGCGTGAAGATGTTTTTTGAAAATTTCTATCTTTTGGTGTCGAGTTTCTATTCACGTATCGACACTATTCACATATCGACACTATTCATTCAATAAAAATAAAATTTCTTCTTTTTGTCCAAAATATCTATTCTGGATACTAGCTTTGATTGTATCCATGTTTTGATCATTCTTGAATTTTACACCCCTATGATTATTTTTGAGGTATTTTTTTGAACATGGATAAAACAAAGTACGAATCCTTAATCCTTAATCCTTGTCATTTTGTTTCACTTTGGATTCATTTTTTAAAAATATTTTTCATCATCCTCGGTCTTAAATGATGATATTATTGAATATCTTTGGCTTCAGAGTCAAAGATGAATGATTTCTGAAGAATATCTTTGGTAGTAGTGCAAAGATGAGCAGTGTTTAGATGAACATGACCAATCGATGAATATCTTTGGCTGTGAGTGCAAAGATGAATATTTGATTTCGGATGTATATTGATTGATGTTACGGGGATAAAAGATAGATTTATGAACTTTTAAATTCATACAAGAAGATAGTAGTTTGCATTCTCTACTTAACTCTTCTAATGAATTATTACTTCCGCTTCTGAATATTGATTTAAAATTTGTTGTCTATTGTATTCTATTAGATTTTTCCCTGTTGAAGACTAACGGTAATTTGTTGTATATTATCTTAGTCATAATATTCTTTCTTGGGCTAGTTGAGCTCACCCTTTTCCTTTTTGTTCCATTTTTCTTCTCGGGAGGCGAGAATATAAGCGAAAGCACGTAGTCTGGTATGGAATGAAGGTTTTAGAAAAGAATTGCTTAGTAGTCCTCACCATTTTTGTAAAATAATGTATCAATAAATGTGATGAGAATTTATTTGAGTATAGATATTGTCTAGAAGATAATATTTGTATTCAAACTCACAGCTTTACTGATTGTAATAATAAAGTTGTAGTTGTTTACATGCCATGTATTGACAACTCGAATGGGTGATGTATACCTATTTTGGGGGCGTCACACACAAATATAATATTAATAAATAATATTAATATTAAATAAAAAAAAATTATTCGTAAATTTTGGATTATTCGAAATCCCGGGTTATCACATATTATCCCAATCAATGATATTGAAGCTTATGTATTATTTGATTCAGGTGCTACTTGCTCATTTATATCTGATGAATTTGCTAAGAGGTTAGGATTACCTAGTGAAGAATTGAAGTTCTCTTTAAACATAGAAATTGCGAATAAGAAAGTGATTCCTGTTAGGTTCGTATACAAGAATTATAGGGTGAACATTAAGGGAAATGTTATGATGGTAGATTTAATTATGATAAAACTTGGAGAGTTTGATGTTATTTTGGGAATGGATTGGCTGTTCAATTATGGAGCGATAATTGATTGCAAAAAGAAATGTGTAAACCTTATGACTCCGTCAAAGGTAGTTTTCTTTGGTAGCAAATCGCCTAGACATGCGAGATGTTTGACGATTATGCAGGCCAAGAAGTTATTGAATCAAGGCTGTGTGGGTTATTTAGCTTACATAGTCGATACTCAGAGGAAGGGGGTGAAATTGGAAGAGATACCAGTGGTTAGGGAATTCATGAATGTGTTTCCGAAATATTTGCCAGGACTTCCGCCTGATCGAGAGATTGAATTCGTGATCGACTTAGCATCAGGAACCGCTCCGATATCGAAGGCCCCGTACAGAATGGTTCCGATAGAAATGAAGGAATTGATGGTATAATTGCAAGAGTTGTTAGATAAGAAGTACATTCAGCCGAGTGTATCACTGTGGGGAGCACCGATGTTATTCGTGAAGAAGAAGGATGTATCAATGCGTCTTTGCATTGATTATAGGGAGTTAAACAAAGTCACTATTAAGAATAAATATCCATTGTCAAGAATAGATGACTTGTTTGATTAATTGAATGGTGCTAGATATTTCTCAAAAATAGATTTGAGAAGTGGGTATCACCAATTGAAAGTAAGAAAGGAGAATGTACCAAAGACGGGATTCAGAACTCGGTATGGACATTACGAGTTTCTGGTGATGTCTTTCGGATTGACAAATGCCCCTGCATCATTCATGGATTTGATGAATAGGGTGTTTAAACCATTTTTAGATAAGTTTGTGGTGGTATTCATTGATGAAATTTTGGTGTACTCCAAATCTCAAGAAGAACACGTGGAACATTTACGTTTGACGTTGGAGACGCTAAGAAAGGAAAAGTTGTACGTGAAATTCTCTAAGTGTGAATTTTGGCTAAAACGTGTACAATTTCTTGGGCATGTGATTGACAAAGATGGAATTTCAGTGGATACATCAAAAGTTGAAGCCGTAATCAATTAGTAACAACCAAGAACACCTTCGGAGGTGAGGAGTTTCTTGGGACTGACCGATTATTATAAACGGTTTATTCAGGACTTTTCCAAGATTGCCACTCCCTTAACAAATTTGACAAGGAAAGATGTAAAATTTGTTTAGACGAAGAAGTGTGAAGAAAGTTTTCAAGAACTAAAAAAGAAGTTAGGTGTGGCACCTATGTTGTCATTACCAGATAATACAGGAAATTTTGTGGTGTATAGTGATGCCTCACACAAAGGGTTGGGTTGTGTTCTTATGCAGAATGATAAAGTTATTGCTTATGCATCAAGACAGCTGAAGGACTATGAAAAAGGATATCTGACTCATGATTTAGAGTTGGCTGCAGTGGTATTTGCTCTAAAGATATGGAGAAACTATCTCTAGGGAGAAAAATGTGCGATATACACAGACCATAAGAGTCTGAAATATATTTTCACTCAGAAGGACCTGAACATGCGTCAAATGAGGTGGATGGAATTGATAAAAGATTACGATTGTGAGATCTTTTATCATCTAGGCAAAGCGAATGTGGTTGCAGATGCTTTAAGCAGGAAAGGTCGGGAAAAGTTGATGTTGATAACCACTCAGGAGGAGCTTATTTCAGCAATGACAAAGCTAGATTTAGAAATAAGATTTCCAAAAGAATCTGATGAATGACTATTCCAAATAGAAGCTAGTCCAACCATGGTAGAAAAGGTAAGGAATGCTCAACTACAAGATGAAGAACGTACAAAAATCAAAGAGAAAGTGGTTGAGGGTGGTGAAGTGAAATATAAGATCGATAATGAAGGGCTACTAAGATTTGAGGGAAGAATCTAGGTTCCAGCTGTACCAGATATGAAAGATGAAATCTTGACTGAAGCTCATAACTCAAGATATTCGATTCACCCAGGAAGTACAAAGATGTATCAAGATTTACGACGACACTTTTGGTGGCCAAACATGAAAAGAGATGTCGCAGAATGTGTTGCGAGATGCTTGACATGTCAATGAGTAAAGGCAGAACACCAGAGCCCAAGCGGATTACTTCAACCGTTGGACATACCAGAATGGAAGTGGGAACATATCACAATGGATTTTGTGGCAGGTCTTCCAACTACTCATAAAGGATACGATGCGATTTGGGTAATAGTGGATAGACTGACAAAATTAGCATACTTTTTGCCAATAAAAATTAGATTCAATCTTGATCAGTTGTAAAAGTTGTACGTTAAAGAGATCATTTCAAGACATGAAGTTCCGGTATCAATTGTATCAAATAGAGATCCGCGATTCATGTCAAACTTCTGGAACAGACTACAAGAATCCATGGGAACACAGTTGAGAATGAGTACGGCTTATCATCCACAAACAGATGGCCAAAGCGAACGAACAATCCAAACGTTGGAAGATATGCTTAGAGCATGCATCATGGATTTCAAAGGGAGTTGGGATGAACATTTACCATTGGTGGAATTTGCCTACAACAACAGTTACCACGCAAGCATCGGCATGCCACCTTATGAAGCATTGTACGGTAGGAAGTACAGAACTCCACTATGCTTTGGGATGAAGTCGGTGAACGCATATTTATTAGGGGCCGGGGCTCGGTACAACAAACTGCTGAGGTTGTTAAACTCATCAGGACAAGATTGGTAGATGCTCAAGACAGACAGAAGAAGTATGCTGACCAACACAGACAAGATCATGAGTTCGACGTAAGAAATTTCGTGTTCTTAAAAGTTTTTCCTTGGAATGGAAAATTTTGTTTTGGTAAAAAGGGAAAGCTGAGCCCCAGATTTATTGGACCTTTCGAGGTGTTGCGAAAAGTAGGAGAAGTGGCTTATGAGTTAGCTCTACCTCCAGAGTTGGAACACGTTCATAATATTTTTCATGTTTCGGTATTACGATCGTATAAACCCGATTACAAGCATGTGATCGAGTACGAACCATTACAGTTCGATAACGACTTGTCCTATGAAGAGGTTCATATCCAGATAGTTGACAGGAAAGAACAAGTGCTCAAGAATAAAGTGATACCTTCTGTGAAGGTAATATGGAGGAACCACAATGTAGAAGAGGCTACGTGGGAACTCGAAGCTGAAATGATGAAGAATTACCCTGAGTTATTTGTTTAATCTGCGTCTTCGATTCTGGGGACAGAATCTTTGTAAGAAGGGAATAATGTGACGAATGGGTTGTTTGAGTTGTGATTCTGGGGACAGAATTCTTGTAAAGAGGAAAGGATTTAACAATCCAAAATTTTAAATTGTAATTTTAAATATTTATTGAATTATATAAATATTTAATTAATGTGTTTATTGTTGAATAAATATTTGTTTAAATTTAATTTTAGTTGATTATTTATTTGTTAAATAAATAATTAATGAGCGAAGGAAATTAATTATTATGAGATTATAGTCTAATTTAATTTAATAATTAAATTAGAGAGTTGATAGGAATTAAATGGATTATTATAAGGTTTTTAATTTAATTTGGTAATAAAAGGGTGACAAATAACTATGTTATGAATGGGTTATTAAAATAAATTAAAGGAGTTTAAATTAGTTTTGCCAAACAAGGCTTAAGGATATTAAGTCTTTAAATTTTAAAGAGGTTTTGCCAAACAAAGCCTGATGGCGGCATTGCAGTAGAGATCGATAACTAGAGTTTTGGTTTTGTGAGCGAAAGAGAACAGAGAAAGAAATTGCAAAGAAAGACATATAACTCAGCTCCGTGTTTTAATTTTAAGTTTTCATTTAAGACCTCCGTGTTTTTACATACATAACGTTTTTTTTAAAAAATGTTATCTATTTAACATCAAAAAGTACTCTTATAAATAGATAACGTTTTTTCATATATATCTATAACGTTTTGTTAAAAAACGTTGTAAAAAAAATACTACAACGTTTTTTTATAAAAATGTCATCTTTTAAGTGTTGTCTTTTTATAGTTTTGTACTAGTGACGTCACACTTTTACCTTTAATATGTGTCATTTAAGTTTACTCGATACCATCTAATATTTCTTAAAGGCACTGATAGATCTAAAATGAGTGGGTGAATAGATCTTTTAAAAAAATTTGCTTTTAACAAGTTATTACCAATTTATAATTAAACAAGTTAATTAAAAGATTTTGGTACATGGTTACACAAATTAATGGGGATAATTCCTTCGCATCTTATCTTCTAATTCCCACGTGTCCTCCTCATTGTTGTGGTTTCGACAAACTAGTTGTACAGAAGATATAGCTTTATATCTCGACGTTTGCTCTTTTCTATCTAGTATTTGAATAGGAATTTCCTCATGCGTTTGATTTTTCTCTACTTGAATGGGATCGTAGGAGATCACGTATCTATAGTCAGGTTTGTGTGGACATAACACCGAAATATGAAACACGTTGTAGATGTGTTCCAATTCAGGCGGCAAAGCCACCTTGTATGTCACTTCGCCTATTCTTCGTAATACTTCGAATGGTCCTATGAACTGCAGACTTAATTTTTCTTTCTTTCCAAATATGATCTTCCCCTTCCAGGGAGACACCTTCAGAAACACAAAACTACCAACTTCAAAGTCTTGGTTCTGACGATGCAAATCCGCGTACTTCTTTTGGCGATCTTGAGCAGCTACCAATCTAGCTCTTATCGTTGTTACCATGTCGGTCGTTTGTTGAACTAATTCTGGTCCCAAAAGTTGTCATTCCCTGACTTTATCCCAACACAACGGTGTTCTACACTTTCTCCCGTAAAGAGCTTCATATGGCGGTATACCGATACTCGCATGATAGCTATTATTATAAGCGAATTCTACCAATGGTAAGTGGTCGTCCCAATTCCCTTTGAAGTCCATCACGCAAGTTTTAAGCATGTCCTCCAATGTTTGTATGGTTCGTTCACTTTGCCTATCCGTTTGAATCGGATCTTGATGGGTCAAAAAGCAGTACTTAATCTTAAATGTGTTCCCATTCTTTCTTACGAGCTTTTCTAAAAATTCGATGTGAAACGCGATCTCTATTGGAAACAATCGACACCGGCACCCCATGTCGCGATACGATTTCCTTTACATATAAATTTGCTAATTAATTAAGATTGAATCAGATCTTGATGGGCCGAAAATGAGCTATTTTTGTTAATCGATTCACGATAACCCAAATGGCATCATAACCCTTCTATGTGATCGGAAGTCCAACCACGAAGTCCATTATAATGTGCTCCCATTTCCATTTTAGTATTTCTATAGGTTGAAGTAGTCCACTTGGCCTCGGGTGTTCTACTTTGACTCTTTGACAAGTAAGACATCTACTGACACACTCTGCAACCTCTCACTTTATATTGGGCCACCAAAAGTGTTGTCGAAGATCCCGGTACATTTTTGTGCCTCCTGGATGAACAAAATATGTTGTATTATGTGCCTCATGCAAAATCTCCTCTCTTAATTCAGTTACGGCGGGCACCCATACTCGACCTTCGAATCTTATTATATTATCTTTATCCAATCTAAACTTATCTCCTTCTTTTGCTGCTATCCTTTTCCTTATCTTTTCGTATTCTTCATTTTTCTCTTTTGCTTCCTTTATTCTATCCAATAACGTCAGGTGAGCTTCCATTACGAATAATTTTCCTTCCCATTCTTTCGGTTCCTCCACTTCTATTTCCAACCTTTCCATTTCTCTTATTAACTCCTCTTGAGTTATCAATTTGAATAACTTCTCGCTTCCTTTTCTACTCAAAGCGTCGGCTACTACATTTACTTTTCCTTGGTGGTAAAGAATTTCGCAGTCGTAATCCTTGATTAATTCCAACCACCTTGTTTGTCGCATGTTCAACTCCTTCTGTGTGAAGATATATTTCAGACTCTTGTGGTCCGTGTATATCTCACATTTTCTCCATATAAATAATACCTCCAAATCTTCAACGCAAAAACTACCGCCGCTAACTCCAAGTCATAGGTAGGGTATCATTTTTCAAAATCCTTCAATTGTCGTGACGCATCACTATACACCACAAATCCTCCCGTATCATCTGGTAATGATAATATAGGCGCCTCGCTTAAACTCCTCTTTAACTCTTGGAAACTCTCTTCGCACTTGTCCGTCCACACAAACTTCACTATTTTCCTCATTAGATTAGTCAACGGGATCACTATCTTAGAAAAATCTTGGATAAATCTTTGATAGTACCCACCTAATCCTAGAAAACTTCTTACTTCTGTTAGCGTCTTCGGTTGTTCCTAGTTACTTATCGCCTCCACTTTTGCAGGATCCACTAAAATTCCATTTTGATCTATCACGTGTCCTAAAAATTTAACCTTCTCCATCCAAAATTCACATTTCAAAAATTTGGCGTACATCTTTTCTCTTCTCAATGCTTCCAATACCATCTTCAGATGTAAGGCGTGCTCTTCCTTGGTCTTCAAATAAATCAAAGTATGGCTTGAAAACTCGGTTCATCAAGTCCATGAATGTTGCCAGAGCATTATTCAACCTGAATGACATCACTAGAAATTTGTAATGGCCGTAGCGGGTTCGGAACGCCGTCTTTGGTATGTCCTCCTTTCACACTTTCAACTAATGATAACACGTTCATAGATCTATCTTGGAAAAACACTTCGCTCCCTTCAGTTGATCGAAAAGGTCATCTATTCTTGGCAACGAATATATATTCTTAATCGTCACTCTATTCAACTCTCGATAGTCTATACAGAGCCTCATGGATCCGTCTTTCTTCTTGACAAATAATATTAGTGTTCCCCATAGAGACACACTCGGCCGAATATATCATTTATCCAGCAATTCATGTAATTGTGTCATCAATTCTTTCATTTCTACTGGTGCCATACGATATGGTGCTTTCAAAATTAGTGCAGTTCCCGGTGCTAATTCTATCACTAATTCAGTCTCTCTGTGTGGCGGAAGGCCAGGAAGATCGTCTAGAAACACGTCTTAAAAATCTCTCACTACCAATATATTTTTCATTTCTAATCCTTTTTTCTGAGTGTCCATAATATAGGCTAAATAACCTACACATCCTTTCTTTAACAATTTCTTGGCCTGCATTATCGTAAGGCAACATGATTGCTTAAGCGATAAGCGACCATAAAACACTACCTTAGACCGATTTGAAGTCTGAAGGGTCACACTTTTCTTTTGACAGTTGATTATCACAGCATGGATGGATAACCAATCCATTCCTAATATCACATCAAACTCTCCCAGTCTTATATGAATCAAATCTACACTTAGTTTGTGACCTCTAATGTTTGCACAACAGTTTTGGTAAACGAACTCTACGGGAATTACCTCCTTATTCGCAATCTCTATATTCAACGAATTTTCTAAACGTCTTTGGGGTATGTTTAGTCGTCTAGCAAATTCTTCAGACACAAATGAATAGGTAGCACCCAAATCAAATAATACATTAACATTTATATTATTGATTGGGATAATACCTGACACCACGTCCTTTGCAACTATCACATCTTGGACAATCATGTTAAAGGTTCGGGTAGTCGGTCGGTTGGATTGCGTTAGTCCACCGATCATCAGCTTTGCTGCCCCCTCCCTGTTGGCCAATTCCTCCGCTGCTCCCCTTCTTTATACAATCTTTGATTTGATGCTTAGTTGAGCTACAAGCGAAACATCCCTTAATCTTTTTCGGCTTTGGGCAGTTCGGTGAAATGTGCCCTTCCTGACCACAGTTGTAGCAGACATTGTGCCCTTTCCAACACTCCCCTTGATGGTTCTTCCACATTTTGAGCAAGCTTCACTTCTTTTCTTAAACCCTCCTTGATAACTTCTTAACTGGTTGATGTTTTGGTTGTTATTATTGTTGGGGTTGTTGTTGTTTTTCCATTTCGTCTTTCCCAGATTGCTTCCATCACTACTACTCCCTCCATGAGTTTCTCCCCCAATATTCTTATTCTTCTTTTCCTTGTTGTATTGGCTCAACGCCTCACTACCTCCCTCAGCAATGATTGCCTTCTCCAACAATGTGGCGAATGAGTCAATTTGAAGGACCGACACTTTGTTGAATAACCAAGGTTTCAGTCCAAGTTCGAAGCACTGAGCTTTCCTCTCTTCGGTGTATACTTGATGCGTTGCACAACATGCGAGTTCATTGAACTTGGCCGCGTACTGCATCACCGTCATCTCCCCTTGTTTCAGTTCTAGAAACTTTACCTCCATCCTTTTCTTCATGCTCTTTGGAAAGTAATTCTCGAAGAACAAGGCCTTAAACCTTTCCCAAGTTATAGTCCCTTCTCCCGCTCTCTGTTGATTGGCTTCCCACCAGTATTTTGCTTCACCCCTCATCATCTACGTAGCGAACACGATTTTCTAGTCTTCACTCACACGAGCAATGGCGAAGGCTTTCTCCATTTCTTTAATCCATGACTGTGTTACGATAGGATCGGTAGTACCCGTAAATTTTAGAGGTCATACGCTCCTAAAGTCTTTAAAGTCCATAAATAGAACCGCTTGGGGATTGGGTTGTACTGGTTCGTTGTTTCTTCCCCGCATGGCTTCTCCTAGTAAGTCTACTAATCGTTGGATAGGGTCCACTTGTTCCCTCCCGCTATTGACCGATTCTTCTGGTTTGTTAGTCTACGTCTGGGCGGCATTTTCTGCATCACAAAATTTCATCCTCATTATCTAATTATATTAATTAAGTATTTTTTTAATGCAAAAAGGAAAAAAACAATTATGACACGACTTCTGAAATAAGAACATTTATATTCATATGCCCAATCATTACATCAAGTGTGGTTGACCTATAGCATACTGCTATAAATTATAACATCTATGACGCCCCCAAAATAGGTATACATCACCCACTTTGAGTCGTCAATAACATGGTACAGAAATAACTACAACTTTATTAATACAACATATAAACTATGAGTTTAAATACAAATATTGTCATCTAGACAATATTCACACCCAAATAAGTCCTCATTATAATTATTGATACATTATTTTACAAAAATGGTGAGGACTACTAAGACAACTTTCTAGAACCATCATTCCACACCCCGACTAGAACTCGCTACATTCTCGCCTCCTGAGAAGAAAAATTGAACAAAAAGGAAAAGGGTGAGCTCAACTAGCCTAGTAAAGAATATTATGACTAAGATAATATAGAACAAATTATCGTTAGTCTTCAACAGGGAAAAAATCTGATAAAATACAATAGACAACAAGTTTCAGATCAGTATTCGTAGCGGAAATAATAATTCATAGACGAGTTACGTAGAGAATAAAATCTACTATAATCTATGAATTTAAAAGTCCATCATCAATATTTTATCCCTATAACATCAATCAATATTCATCTTGAATCAATTATTCATCTTTGCACTGCAGGCCAAAGATATTCATCAGTTGGTCATGTTCATCTCAACACCTGTACATCTTTGCACTACGGGCCAAAGATATTCATAGGAAAATCAACCATCTTCGCACTACAGGCCAAAGATATTCAGTAATACCATCATTTAGGACTGGGGATGATGAAACATATTTTAAAGAAAACGAATCCAGTGAAACAAAAGAACAAATATTAAGGATTCGTACTTTAAACAATCTGAGTTCAAAAATACTTCATTAATAATCATAGTGAAGTAAAATTCAAGAATGATCAAAACATGGATACAATCAAAGCTAGTATCCATAATAGATATTTTGGACAAAAAATAAAAATTTAATTTTTCTGTGAATAGCCTACAGATTTAGTGAATAATGTCATATCGTGAATAAGAACCCAGACACTAAAAGACAAGAATTTCACAAGAAAAATCTTACCAATAATCCGGCATAATGATATTAGAAGAAATAATATCATTTTTTTAAAAAATATAACATCCCTTACCTCGAAAAGAATAGTACTTCTGGCTGGAATATCAGATATAACGCTGAAGGAACTTGCACCGTATAGCAACACTCAAAGTATCAAAATACTCACAAGAATACGCTCGATAATATGGAGAGAGAAAACTTTAATTTCTGTTGTGATTTTCAATTCTAACCTAAGCACTCTATTTATAGGAGAATGCTTAGAACACCAAAGCAGAAAATTTAATAAAATATTAATATAATTATAAAATTTTTACACCCATCTTAGAAATCTGATTTCAGCTCATTTACCACACATGTGGGGCCCACCAATAATGAAAAAAACGTTTTTCTTAAAAAAATAATTAAAACTTCAAAAATTAATTATTTTGGAACTTTAGAATTTCAATAATTCATAATAAATAGCCCTTTTATCAGAAAAATTCAAACCTTATGTCCTTTCCATAGGAAATTCTATTTTCTACAACTTTTCAGAAGAAAGTTTTTCCAAATTCCAAACAGAAATTGACCAAAATCCACAAATGAGCGATTTTACAGGCTATAATCAAATTTCAGTCAAGAAATGGGGTCCACGAACATGTTTTAAACAATTTTAATAACAAAAATACTCCTCCTCCTCATATACTCATATATCCCACATTCATTGTAAAAATATCATCATTATTATATTATTAAAATATAATAATATATTTAAATGAATTATTTTATCAGAAAAGATAAAATGTCAATTTTTAACAATTGTCACATTAAAAATTTTCTCTATCTATATCCACATAAAATGAATATTTTCCTTATCATATAAATTAATAATTAATTATTCACAAATAATATTACAGAGAATCACAATCTTGTGAACCAGTCATTCCTAAAGAAAGAGGGCTTTCAATAAGGATTTCTCTTACTAGCCTTGCAATTAGGTGACCAAACCTCCCCTTAGATAGAACTTTCTAGATATTGCCAATAATACTATCTAATAATATTATTCAAATAATATGAATTATCGATCTGATAATGGAAAATACTGTGTAGTGACAATTATTGAAACAACAATAATATAAAATATCAACATAGCAATTATTGAATCAATAAAATAAAATATTGAGCAAGTAATTCTTGTAACAATTATTGAGTAGTGCCTTCTTACGTAAGAATCAATAATTGGTGCCGTCTGCAAATGTCTTCTTGTGTTTTAACCATAGTATTCCAACAAGATTAATCAGTAACAACTACGTCGTTATTTATACACAACTTATACTTGTCATTTTCTTCATCCAATCGCTTTCCATTATGGGGCCCACACAAGGCTACGCCATCGTACGAATATTCCCTGACAGCAAGAATATTCCACGACCAAATGAATATTCCCCGACAATAATGAATATTTTATAACCACTTGCTTATTTGAAATATTTGCGCATTTTACCCATAACTAACCACATTAATCAAATCAACCCTTACTATAATAAATAGAGGAAATTCAATTTCATTTAATAATAAGTTGGGGTCTTACAACATCTATCCTCTGGTATTATAAAAAGTGGGGAAAACACTAACATACTACCCCTCTAACATTTTACAAAAGTTTGGGGTTTACATAACTATCCCATAATCTCACACAAAAGATTGGGATTACAACAACATATCATAGATAAATACCAACAACTACTACTAGACTACTAACATCTAGACCTCAATCTAATATTCAACGATCCACGACGCTCTTGTATTCCACTTGAGTTATGTGCGCCACCAAGTCCCTGCTTATGGTATGTCGGGTCTGTCTTTGTTCTACTGGGTAATGGTATACACCATCAATCAATCTCTTTATGGCCGTGTAAAAAGCATAGCCCATCTTGTTCATTTTCCTCCTCTTACACCTCACTTCATCTTCCAGGTCTCCTACCCTATCATTAGCTTCTTCCCACTTCTCCTCGAAGTGGATCCTCTCCATAAAATCTAGCACAAGTGGATCCTCTCGGCTTTCTCACTCAACTCCTTTTGCTCGGACTCCTCCAGCTTACCCACCAATTCCACATTCCTGGATATCGAACGATGGAAAAAGGTTCCCATATGAATACATGCTTCCTTGCGATATGCAAGTTCTACCTCCATCTCCTGCATCTCCAGCTTCCTCTTATGGTCTTCATTCCTCAGCTTTTGCATCTTAGTTTCTCTCCCTTGAGCCTGTGCATCTAGTTCCTCAACTCGGCATTCGAATTCCAAAATCTGCTCTTTATATTCCCCCGACATTCAGTCTTCAAATGTAGCCTCATCAGAATCTTCCACAAGCTCATCTTCCATGGGTTCTTCCTCGGGATCTGACTCTACGGGATCTCGCTCCATCTCCTCATCCTCATCATCGATAGGAACCACCGCCGAAATGGGCTTAGCTATCAACAGTGTCTCATACACCACGTGTATGCTATGTGGCTCCTCCTTTACCACTCTACTGGGGGCTTCCAAGTTCATCATCCTACAACCACAACGTAAGACAACAAACAACAAATTCCATTAGAACATAAATTCATTGCATGGAATGAAAATATATTTCATAATGCCACTAAATCGCTAGGAAAACTTTATATGAGTTTTATCTCCTTCTATCCTCTAAGTTCTTCTAAGGTTATAGTCTAAGGATTCTTGTTTCTAAGGTTTATAACCTAATTATTTGATACCAACCTGTGATACCCCCAAATTCTGACACTCGTATCTCAAATTGGGTGCATCACGTGCTAATTCTAATATCATACTAAAATCATCAACAACAGAATAATAGGATAATTTACATTGATATAACATAAATATTCGTGTCCCAAGGTCTCATGACCGTTACTACAACATACCAATAATATAAACTTAACATGACTTAAACATAATTTAATCATCCCTTAATACATCATTATAATAATAGTAATAAAAATAGTTCTCCTACACATAAAGGACTAAAGCTATTCTGTAGCCTTGCCCTTTCCTTTGTCTTTTCCCGAGGTACCGCCTTGCTCTACTATAACTGTAATGTTTTTAGGGAGGCAAGAATGAGCACAAGTTTACCCAATAAGTAATATAGCAATAAAGGTAAATAGTTACAAAGTTTGAATATCAAAGGTATAACAGTAAATGATAGTTCAAGAATAACCTAAAGTATCCATTGTTCTCAATAGGTGTCACTATAGATTAAAGGATATCAACAAGATTTAAAAGTTCAATCATTTTATGATTCAATAAGAATGAACACTGAGCAATCACTAGGGACTAAGAACTCTTGCTAGAATTAACAATATTATACTGAAAAATCAATATAAACTAGTATAACAAGTGATCAGCCTAAAGTACCCTACGTTGTGTAAAGACCCAAAATTTATGAAATGAAAGTATTCAATTTTCTTATAATTATTATTCTATTTAGTAAATGGTTAAATTGATAAAAGGTTAAAGTTAAGGGTGATATTTAAAATTTTTTGCAAAGTATGCAAGTTGATATAAAATATTCGTTGTGTCAAGGAATATTCATTTGGTCGGGGAATATTCTTTTTGTCAGGGAATAATCGTTCGACGACACTATCATTAGTGGACCCCACAACAAAATAACTATCGGAGTTAGAAAACAACAGAAATAACTTTTTATAAAAATAACGGCAAAAGTTTTACCGTTAAATTGTTGAAATACCCGATGGTAAAAATACGATGTCTGGCGTGGTTGCATAATAAAGCACCTTTGTATTGATTATTGATGCTTACGTGAAGAAGCCACTCGGTTTACTCAATTATTGCTACAGTAATTGATGCATAGTATCTCACGTTATTTGATTCAATTATTGTCACAGTATCATTAGCATAATATTATATATTATTAAATCAATAATTGAGACGACAAAGTTATTCATATTATTATTTGTAATATTGATGATGTCTAGAAAGTTCGGTCGAGGAAAGGGATTTGGTCACCTAATTGCGCGCCAATAGAGAGAAATCTTTATCAAAAAGCCCCATATTTCCTGGGAATGATCTGGTTGTTAACTATTGTGAGTTATAATATTAATGATGAATAATTGTTAATAGATTAAAAATATGTTTATTAAAGATAAATGATTTTTGGTAAATATTTATTCAATTTTTGATATAAATATAGGGATTTGTTATGAGGCATTTGTTGTAAGTTTGACTTAGTATTTCATGGGAAGATTTACTAATTTTATGGACCGGCGGTGGTGGTTTTAATAGTAATTCAATCTAGACCATCGATGGTGGTTTTAATAGTAAATCAATCTGGAACATCGATGGTGGTTTTAATAGTAAATCAATCTAAACCGTCCGTAGTGGTTTTAATAGTAAATTAATCTGGACCGTCGATGGTGGTTTTAAAAGTAAATTACTTTGGACCGTCGATTGTGGTTTTAATAGTAATTAATATGAACCGTCCATTTTAATAGTAAATCAATCTGGACCGTTCGTGAATCAGTTACTATTTAGTCCATTCTTCTATAAATAGAAGCTTAATTCTTCTTTCATTCTCACCAATTCACTGAAACTCACAAGAGAAACTATAGAGAGAGAAACTATAGAGAGCAATAAGAAGAGTATTTTGCTACTTCACTATTGTAGTATCCAGTCTTCTACTAAGGTAAGAGATATTATTTGTTGTATTCGTAAGAGATATTATTTGTTGTATTCGTAAGGGGTGTTATTTTTTTCATATTCTTAAATCTAAACTTACTATGGTAAGTATTGTTTCTATAATCCCTGAAATTAGTGGAATATCCTTGAGTTTTGCGTTTCATCCAGTATTGTTTCATTGGAATATTAATCTGAACTTTCTTATTAAATAGTAATATTTTTACCCGAGGTACTATTCACGGGTTACTATTCACTCGGTTACTATTCACTCAAATATTATTCACTCAGAGATTCGGGGTACTTTTCATGCCGGGATACTATTCACTGGTTACTATTTATGGGTTACTATTCACCCGATTACTATTCACTAAAATATTATTCACTCGGGTATTCGGAGCACTTTTCATGTCGAGATACTATTCACGGGGTACTATTCTCGAAGTACTATTCACGGGGTACTATTCACTTGGCTACTATTCACCTAGGGTACTATTCACGACAAAAATTAATTTCTTTTCTGTCCAAAATTATTTTAATACATGAATATTATTCTTGAATTTTACTCCACAAAGCAGTATCATGTTGACAATTTGGATATTTTTAAACTCTAGATAAATTTAAAGTCTTTAATATTTATCCTTGATTTTATTTGATTAATGCTTATATCATTGTCATCATCCTCATGCTTATAATGTGATGAAAGTCATCTTTGGCTTACGTGCATAGATGGAGTGTTGATTGGTATGATTATGACCAGGGATCATTCAGTATAATCATGACCTGTAGTGTTACAAATAATGTGGTAAAAGTCCTCATTGGTCGTAGTGCATTGATGGACAGCTGTTGATATGATTATGACCAGGGATTATTCGGTATGATCATGACCATTAGTGAAAACAAGAATATCCTTGGCCCGTATGGCATGGATAATTTGTGGTTGTGATACTAATTATTAAGCTGAGTCTCAGCGACAGTTGTTGGTATGATCATGACCATGCGTTCTCTTCGGCCAATGGTGCAAAGATGAATTGTTGTTTGGCGTGATCATGTCCATTTGTGATAACACGAATATCCTTGGCCCGTAGTGCATGGATAATTCGTAGTCGTGATACTATCGAATATCCTTGGTCGTAGTGCATGGATAATTCAGTGATGTGGTTTATTTATTGATCTGAGTCTCAGCGATGAAATATTAATTCATGGATGTGATACTATTAAATATCCTTGGCCGTAGTGCATGGATAATTCAGTGATGTGGATTATTTATTGAGTTGAGTCTCAGCGATAAAATATTGATAATAAACTTTTAATTCGTAGAAGATAGTATATATCATGCTCTACTTGACTCTTCTAAAATATAGTTGCATGTCTTTGGCCTGTAGTGCAAAGATGAACTGTTACTGTTAATGAATATTTTTGGCCCATAGTGCAAAGATGAATTTATTAGTATGATTATAAACAGGAACTGTGATTTGGTATAACCATGATCTTTGATGTTTTAGGTAAAGACTGGTGATGAAAATTATCTTCGTCTTGGGTGCAAAGAGGAATTTAGAATCACAATTATGATTATGAGTTATTCATATAATTGTTGACAGGAATTGTTGATTGATGTTACAGGGATAAAACATTGTTGGTGGACTTTTAACATGGAGAAGATAATAGACTTTATGGTCTATTTGACTCTTCTAATGGATTGCTCGTTCCGCTGCCACTATGGTTGAAATTTTTTATCATCTACCATATGTTCTAAATCTCTGATTTATTACTAACGAAGGCTATTTATAATTTAATTATCTTTAGTCATGATTTTCTTTACTGGGCTAGTTGTGCTCACCCTTTTGCTTCACAATTCTTTTCAGGGAATAAGAGTATAGCCGTGTCGAGTGGGGGTAACAGGGGAATAGAACCATGGTCTATAGTTGTTGAGGTTTCCCCTAAAATAGTATGCAAATAATTTTATTGAGAATTATAGATAAGTGTATCGTATTTTATAAGTCACTTTAATCGTTGATTTTGGTGAACCAAATAAGGTGAGGTGAACCCAACTTTGGAAGGGCGGTTTTCTACTATAATACAAGATGTCTAATGATAGACGACTTCGTGTTATCATAAGACAGGGTTGTGCATATGCACTTGCTGTTTATATCTATGAGCACTACCTATATAATCTTGGAGTTTGGTTGAAATATAATTCTCAATTGGAGATAATGGAGATAATTATATGTCAAAAGAAGACTCACCATTGGAAAGAACATGATAGTAATCTTCTCATTTTCCTTTGGGGTCTATTGGGTCAACCAAGGATAACTCTCAAGTCATATGATATCTATCATAACTTAGATGCATGGCCTCCCATGTACGAAGGTTTCCTTGAGCATTTTCCAAAGATTTTAATTTTTATAATAGTTTTTGACTGTACTTTTATGTAAAGTACCATTGTAAGGTGTTGTGGTCGAGGCACCATGAGAGTTACATATATTTGTGTTAAAACTCACAGCTTATGTATCGTCATACTCTACACGACAATTCAATAGTTGTATTAATTAAGTTTGTATTTGATTTCTTTAGTGTGATATCTGATGACTCAGAATGGGTTGTGTGTACCTATTTTGGGAGTGTCACATTATGCATAACATTTAAACATGCTAATTTGTACGCACGTCGGTTTCCTGACAGTTATATAATTTCCCCTTCGATGAGGGTTGTTCATCTCAGTAGATTTATAAGATTCTGCACCAAGTCAATGTTGGATATTTTCATTATCTAAAAATATATAATAAATATATTATATGTTATCTATGTAACCAGCAATTAATATTGGTTCAATTGAATAAGAGAGAGGTGTTGATATTAAGGACTTGGGTTCAAATCATGGCAACAACATTCTTATATATATATATGGGAAATGATCCATAGCAAGTATTTGTTATGGATGAAAATTGGGAAAATACCATCTCCACCACACATTACATAAATCAAGCGCTGGGATTAAAAATGGGACAGTGCCGTCCACTACTTCGTCTGGCGGAAGGTGAAAAATAATAGCCCACGTACGCTACATGGTGTAGCGGATAATAAAAAAAAATTTGAAGATTTTTCCAAATTGGAGCTGAAAAGGAACTCATCAAAGCTATTAAAGTTGTTCGTCAATTTTCCAGAGAAATCATGAGGGAGAAAAAACTGGAACTCCAGGAGAAATCGGAGCTAAATTACGTGGATCTATTGTCACGATTCTTAAGTTCCAGCCACTCCGACCAAGTGTTTGTGACTGATATAGTCATAAGTTTCATATTAGTAGTAGGGACACTACATCGGCGGCATTAACGTGGTTCTTCTATCTAGTTGCAAAACATCCAAATGTGGAGAATGAGATTATAAGAGATTAAAGATCGAAATTGGATCAAACTTCCGCTTATGAGGAGGTTAAAGACATGATTTACTCCCATGCGGTAACTTTGTGAAAGTATGAGACTCTCCGCCGGTTTTACGTTCGACTGACAAGGAGGTGATGGGAGATGATGTGTTGCTGACGGGACGATGCGTGCACAAGGGTAATAGGGTACTTTACCATCCTTATGCGATGGGGAGGTCTGAGAAAGTTTGTGGGGGCGGTGGGAGGAGTTTGGTAGGAGAGGTGGTTGGAGAGGGATGAAGTGAGCGAAAAGTGGAGGTTTATCGCGAGGGATCAGTATAGTTACTTGGTATTTCAAGCGGAGCCAAGGGTATGTTTGGGGAAGGAAATGGCATTTTTACAGATGAAGAGGGTGGTTGTAGGTGTTTTACGGGGATTTAGGGTGGTTCCGGTGGTGGAGCAAGGTAAGGAACCAGTTTTCGTATCGTATTTGACGTCCAAGATGGAAGGTGGTTTTCCCGTGAGGATTGAAGAAAGGGATTGATTATGCAGTTATTGGATTTCATCTAATTTATGTCTATATTTCATTTCATTTCTTCTTCTTGTTGTTGTTGATTTTGTATGTCTTGTGGAGTACTTATTAATTAGTTGTGAAGAAAGGGTTTTTGTTTTTTTTATAATTCGCTACACCATGTAGCGTACGTGGGTTATTATTTTTCACCTTTCGCCAGACGAAGTAGCGGACGTCACTGTCCCATTTTTAATCCCAGCGCTTGATTTATGTAATGTGTGGTGGAGATGGTATTTTCCCAATTTTCATTCATAGCAAATACTTGCTACGGATCATTTCCCTATATATATATATATATATATATATATATATATAAAAATTATAAAAGACCAACCGTGTAAGCCAACAATGGTAATATTTCTAATGGTAAGCCAATGATAATATTTCCAACGATAATATTTCTAACGTTAATATAGTTGGCGGAGGTATTTGAAATTGGGACCAAAAATAGTTGCCGCAATTGGGATACGACATTGTAATTGGGCCAAAATTGAGTTGGGACCAAAGATTTCCAAAATTGAGTTAGGCCAAAAATACGTTGACATTAGAATTGGGATACGTGCCAAAAATAAAGAATGACATATTAATACGGCATATCCCATAATTGGGATACGACCAATTTATTAGATACGACATATCCCATAATTAGGATACGACCAATTTATTTGGATACAACCCAACATCAGAATTAGGATATGGGCAACCTATAAATAGGTCACAAATTCACCCAAATGATTAACTGAAAATTATTCAATCCTTTTCAAATGCTTAAGAAAAATTAATATTCTATATATTTTTCTTGTTATAATATTTTTTTTTTTCATTTATAGTTTAGCACTAGATTTGTTCCTACACAACAAATTCTAGTATAGAATAAAATATGGGCCTGTCTTATCTTGGGAGACTAATTCGCAGTAACCCTGTGTAGCAAAAGTAAGGGGCGAATATAGTCTTAAGGAAAGAGTGGCCAACCATTCGATTCAGGCAGGAATATTGTTGTTCTATATCTTACTACAAAGGAAATTTTTCAACAATCTTAGGACTATATTACCATGGAGTACAACAATTCAAAAAATAGCTTGAATCAAATTAACAAACTCGAGAAGTTTGATGGATTATTCTTCAGACGTTGGAAAAACAAAATGTATTTTTGCTTAACGGCATTAAAAATCTCTAATTTGCTAAATGAGGAGAAAATTGAAGAAAAGGAAAATGAGACACCGACAGAAATGAAGAATCGAATAAAATGGGAATAAGATAACTTTATGTGTAAATGGTACATTTTAAATGCACTATCTAATTCGTTGTACGATGTGTATGAAGCCAAATTCATAGAAAAGACTGCAAGAGAATTATGGGAGGATCTCGACAACAAATACAAAATTGAGGACGCCGGGAATAAAAAATTTCTAGTAAGTTCATTATTTGATTATCAAATGATAGATAACAAATCTGTTATGCTGCAAGTACATGAACTTCAAATTATTATGAATCAAATTGTGTCGGAAGGCTATAGCCTTGATGAAGGATTTCAAGTATCGACAATCATTTCAAAGTTACCATTTTCATGGAAAGATTGTCGAAAAGAATTAAAACAAAAGAAAGATGCAATGACTATGCAAGAACTTATTAAATTTCTCCAAGTTGAAGAAAATTCTCTAAACTTGGATAAATTGGAAATAGAAAATAAAAGTGTTAAAGCTCTTGTCATAGAAAATGCATTTAAACCAAGGGCCACCAATAAAAGAAAGTGTGGTGGTAAACATAGCACTTCTGGAAATCAAAAACTGAAAGGTACTTGTTGAAAGTGTGGTAAGCCAGGACATTTGTAGAAACAATGTACTTTGTACTTAAAACAAAGGCAATAAAAGAATGGCCAAGCAAATATGGTAGACAATGAGGATATTGTTGCTATGATCATGGAGACTAATATGGTTGGAAATGACATGGAATGGTGGATCGATTCTGAAGCAACAAAGCGTATTACCAAGAATAAAGCAATATTTAAAGCCTATGAACCTATGAAGGATAGTCAAGAACTATTCTTGGAAAATTCATCAACTGCAAAAGTGATGGGCAAAGGAAAGGTGGTTCTCAAGTTGTCATCTGAGAAGATAATTACTCTTAATGATATTCTTCATGTTCCAGAAATTAGGAAAAACCTTGTATCTGTTAGTCTTTTAAACAAACATGGCATAAAAGTCTTGTTTGACGCTAATTGTATTGTATTGTCTAAGGGTGGTATGTATGTTGGAAAAGGATATGAATCTAATGGTGTAAGACCCTGAATTTTATGAAATAAAAGTATTTGATTTTCTTATAATTATTATTCTATTTAATAAATGGTTTAATTGATAAAAGGTTAAAGTTAAGGGTGATATGTGAAATTTTTGCAAAGTAAGCAAGTTGATATAAAATATTCGTTTGGTCAGGGAATATTCTTTTTATCAGAGAATATTCGTTCGACGACACAATCATTAGTAGACCACACAACAGAAGTATTGTCATAGTTAGAAAATGACAGAAATATCTTTTTATAAAAATAACGGCGAAAGTTTTACTGTTAAACTATTGAACTACTCGGTGGTAAAAGTACAGTAATACGCGTGGTTGCATAGTAGCACACAGTTTGATTATTGATGCTTATGTAAGAAGCCACTTAGTTTACTCAATTATTGCTACAATAATTGTTGCATAGTATCTCACATTATTTGATTCAATTATTATCACAGTATTAATATTTTATATTATTAAATCAATAATTGAGATGAAAAAGTTATTCATATTATTATTTGCAATATTGACGATGTCTAGAAATTTCGGTCGATGAGAGGTTTGGTCACCTAATTGCGCGCCAATAGAGAGAAATCCTTATCGGAAAGCCCCCTCTTTCCTGGGAATGATCTGGTTGTTAAATATTATGAGTTATAATATTAATGATGAATAATTGTTGAAGTATTAGGAATATGTTTATTGAAAATAAGTGATTTACAAAAGTTAGAGGGGAATAATGCAAACTTAGAAAACTTTATGGGTTCCAAAGTGTAATAAGTTAAATTAATCTGAACCATTGATGGTAGTTTTAATAGTAAATCAATCTGGACCGTCGGTGGTGGTTTTAATAGTAAATCAATCTGGACCATCGATGGTGGTTTTAAAAGTAAATCAATCTGGACCGTCGGTGGTGGTTTTAAAAGTAAATCAATTTAGACCGTCGGTTGTGGTTTTAATAGTAATCAATATGGACCGTCCGTTCTAATAGTAAATCAATCTGGACCGTTCATGAATCAGTTACTATTTAGTCCATTCTCCTATAAATAGAAGTTTAATTCTTCTTTCATTCTCACCAATTCATAGAGATACACAAGAGACACTATAGAGAGAGAAACTATAAAGAGCAAGAAGAATAATATTCTGCTACTTCACTATTGTAGTATCCAGTCTTCTACTAAGGTAAGGGATATTATTTGTTGTGCTCGTAAGGGGTATTATTTCTTTCGTATTCATAAGGAATACTATTTTTCGTATTCATCCTTTAATATGTTGGAATAACCTATCTACGCGGATTACATAACGCATGACAGGTGAAAATCTATTTGCAGTTTCGTATATTATTTCATTTCATATTCTTAGATCTAAACTTACTATGGTAAGTATTGCTTCTATAATCCTTGAAATTATTAGAATATCCTTGAATTTTGCGCTTCATCCAGTATCATTTTATTGGAATATTGATCTAAACTCTCTTATTAAATATCAATATTTTCACCAGGGTACTATTCACAGGTTACTATTTACCCGGTTACTATTCACTAAAATATTATTCACTCGGGTATTCTGGGCACTTTTCATGTCGGGGTACTATTCACGAGTTACTATTTACCCGGTTACTATTCACCCTGTTACTAATCACTCAAATATTATTCACTCAGGTATTCGGGACACTTTTCATGCAAGGGTACTATTCACTGGGTACTATTCCCAAAGTACTATTCACAGGGTATTATTCACGGGGTGCTATTCATCGAAAAAAATTTATTTCTTTTCTGTCCAAATTATTTTTGATACATGGATATTATTCTTTAATTTTACTCAACAAAGTAGTATCATGTTGACAATTTGGACATTTTTAAATTGTAGATAAATTAATTTATAAATCTTTAAAATTTATCCTTTGCTTTCATTTAATTGAATTCTTATATCATTGTCATCATCCTCATGCTTATATTATAATGAAAGTCATCTTTGGCTTATGTGCATAGATGGACTGTTGATTGGTATGATTATGACCAGGGATGATTCGGTATAATCATGACCCGTAATGTTATAAATGATGTGGTAAAAAATCTGCATTGGCTTATAGTGCATTGATGGACAGTTGTTGGTATGATTATGACCAGGGATTATTCGGTATAGTCATAACCATTGATGATTACTTGAATATCCTTGGCCCGTAGTGCATGGATGATTCGATGATGTGGTTTGTTTATTAAGCTGAGTCTCAGCAATAAAGTTGATGAAAAGTTTTTTAAATCATAGAAGATAGTAGATATCATGCTCTACTTGACTCTTCTAATGGATTATTTGTTCCACTGTAGTTAAACTTGTCGTCTATTATATTCTATCAGTTTAACATTGTTGAAGGCTAATGATAACTTATTATGCATTATCTTAGTCATAATACTTCTTACTGGGCTAGTTGAGCTCACCCTTTTGCTTTCATTGTTCTCTTCATAAAATGAGAACATAGCCGGGACTAGTCGGGGAACGGAGTGATGGTCCGAGATGGTACATTAGTAGTCCTCACTATTCTGTGAAATAGTGTGATAATAATTGTAATGAGGACTCCATTGAGTGTGGATATTGTCTAGAAGAGAATATTTGTTTTAAAATTCTCATCTTAGGTTTTGTCATATGTTACACGACAGTTGTATAATGAAGTTGTATTTGAATTTTGTACCATATATTTTACGACCCAAGATGGGTGACGTATACCTATTTTGGGGGCATCACAAATGGCATGTACAATCTAAATGTATTAATGAAAATTCATCTTTTGCTTATATGATTTCTACTTTTAATGTTTGGCATGCTAGATTAGGATATGTAAATTATAAAAGTATGCGTAGCATGAGTAATCTTAGTTTAATTCCTAAGATTAATTTTTCTGATTTAGAAAAATGTGCTATATGTGTTAAATTTAAAATTACCAAGTAGCCTTTTAAAAAAGTAGAAAGAAATTCACAATTATTAGAATTAATTTATTCTGATATTTGTGAATTTGAGGGCATATTAACTAGGGGAGGTAAAGATATTTTATAACATTTATAGATGATTGTTCTAGATACACTCAAGTTTATTTGTTAAGGACTAAATATGAGGCTTTAGAAAAATTTAAAATTTACAAGACTGAAGTTGAAAATCAATTAGATCAAAGAATTAAAATTCTTTAGATTGGATAGAGGAGGTGAATACTTCTCTTATAAAGATTTTTGTGAGAATTATGGTATAATTCATCAAACTACAGTCCCTTATAATGCTCAACAAAATGGAGTGGCAGAACAAAAAAATAGGACACTTGGAGAAATGATTAATACATTACTTCTTACTTATAGTTTGCCTAAAAATTTATGGGGGACACATTAATGACTGCTTGTTATATAGTTAATCGTATACCCCATAAGAAAATTAATATTACACCTTATGAATTGTGGAAAAAGAGAAAACCCTCTATTGATCATTTAAGGGTGTGGGGATGCAGAACATTAGTAAGGTTAACTGATCCTAAAAGGCCTAAACTTGGTGCTAAAGAAATCGAGTGTGTTATTATAGGCTATGCACAAAATAACGAAGCCTATAAATTCTTGACCATGGAATCCACAGATTCTGTTAGCTAAAATATAATTTTGGAGTCTAGAGATGTTGAGTTCTTTGAGAATTCTTTTTTTAGGAAAAGGTCAAGAGTAGACACTGATAAAGAGGATCAAGAAATTGTTCATCATGGAACAAATAATGAAATGGAACTTACTACATCTACTGAAGAAATAGAACCAAGAAGAAGTAAAAGAACAAGGATAGAAAAATCATATGGCCCTAATTTTTACATATACCTAGTAGAAGGAAACATGGATGTTATTGTTTCTTCTAGTGTTTTTATAACTGAGCATGATTCTAGTGATAGAGATCCATTGACATTTAGAGAAGCTATGTCTTCTCAAGATTTAGGTTTTTGGCAAGAAGCCATTAATGATGAAATGGATTCTATCACGGGTAACAAGACTTAGGTCTTCGTGGATTTACCTCCTGGTAGTAAACCCATTGGCTGTAAATGGATCTTTAAAAGGAAAAGAAAATTAGATGGATCCATTGATAAGTATAAAGCTAGACTGGTAGCCAAAGGCTTTAAGCAAAAGGAAGGAATTGATTATTTTGATACATATGCTCTAGTAGCAAGAATTAGTACCATTAGGTTATTAATTGCATTAGCATCAATTTATAAACTTTTTATACACCAAATGGATGTTAAAACTGCTTTTGTAAATGGTGACTTAGAAGAGGAGGTTTATATAGAACAACTAGAAGGGTTTGTTTTGAAAGGTCAAGAAAGAAAAGTTTGTAAACTTATTAAATCTTTATATGGCCTAAAACAAGCACCTAAGTAGTGGCATGAAAAATTTGACCAAATGATTATTTCAAATGGATTTAAAATAAATGAATTGATAAATATGTTTATTCTAAGTTTAGTAAAAGTTTTGGTGTTATAATTTGTTTATATGTTGATGATATGCTTATTTTTAGTACTAGTGAAAAGTAGTATTAGAAACTAAAGCATTTTTGTCTACTACTTTTGATATGAAAGATATGAGGGAGGCTGATGTAATTTTAGGTATTAAAATTTTGTGGTCTCAAGATACTATTTCTTTAACTCAGTCTCATTATATTGAGAAATTGTTAAAGAAGTTTAATCACGAGAATTGCAAGATAGCCTCTACCCCATATGATCATTCTGTTAAGTTATTTCCAAATAAAGGAAATAACATATCTCAATTAGAGTATGCAAGTGTAATTGGTAGTCTAATATATGCAATGCGATTATACTAGACACGATATAGCATTTACGGTAGGAGTATTGAGTAGGTTTACTCATAATCCAGGTCAGGTTCATTGGGATGCAATATCAAGGATACTTAAATATCTTAAAGGCATAATGAACTATGCATTATGCTATACAGGATACACAGCTATGGTAGAAGGGTACACAGATGCAAACTGGATAATGGATTCGGATGAAATAAAGTCTACAAGTGGATGGATATTCAGTTTAGGAGGAGGGGCAATTTCTTGGGGTTCGAAGAAATAAACCTTGATAACACATTCAACTATGGAATCTTAGTTATTGCATTATCAACTGCTGTAAAAGAAGCTGAATGGATTAAGGATTTATTATTTGAGATACCACTTTGGTCAAAACCAATGACAGGTAACTCAATATATTGTGATAATGAGGCAGCATTATCACGGTCTTATAACAAGGTTTATAATGGGAAGTCTAGACATATAAGTTTAAGATATAGTTATGTAAGGGAGAAAATCAATAAATGGGTTGTTACCTTTAACTATGTTAAGTCAAAGGGAAATTTGGCAAATCCTTTTACAAAAGGCCTAGGCAAGGATGTAATACGTAAGACTTCCAGGGAGATGGGTTTAAAGTCTTTAAATGAGAGGTAATCTATAAGTGGAACCCAACTAAATACTAGAGTAACATCAGGTATATTAGTTCAATGGAAAAATACTTATAGTAATAACCAGTTATACACTAGACCAGTATGAAGAAGAAATTCATCAAAACCATCTCAAAGATAGTGTATACTTGTATGGAGAACAAAGAGGGTAGGGTAAACCTTTAATGAATCTATGTCCGATTTGGAGGATGCAACTCATACAAGTGCATCTAATTAGATTCACTTATGTAAGTGAAGGAAGTGGGCCACTTCTGTGAAACATAAGGCTTATCTGTAAGTCACTTACGAAACCCAAGAGGTAAACACAAGGGTATAAATGTGTTGGGTTTCCTTAAACTATAAGAGATATAGTATATGTCTATAGAGCAAGATATCACTTTAAGATTTTTTAGTCCAAAGCTAACGCTACTAAAAATTCAGATATTTCGTGAAATAGATTATGTAAAGGTTCAAGTCGAAATACACCTATTAATTATGTATACTATATTTAATAAGAGAAAGAAGAATGTCAAAGGAAAAGGATTGGAGGATTATGAAAATAGGGGATGATTGTTGGATATTTTCATTATCTAAAAGTATATAATAAATATATTATATGTTATCCATGTAACCAACAATTAATATTAGTTTAGATGGATAAGAGAGAGGTGTTGATATTAAGGACTTGGGTTCAAATCATGGCAACAACATTCTCATATATATATATATATATATATATATATATATATATATATATATATATATATATATAAAAGACCAACCGTAAGCCAACAACGGTAATATTCCCAACGGTAGTATTAACGGTAATATTTTCAACAGTAATATAGTTGGTCGGGGTATTGGAAGTTGGGACCAAAAATAGTTGCCGCAATTGGGATGGAACATCGTAATTGGGCCAAAATTGAGTTAGGACCAAAGATTGCCAAAATTGAGTTAGGCAAAAAATACGTTGACATTAGAATTGGGAGGAATTAGGATACGTGCCAAAAATAAAGAACGGCATATCCATACGGTATATCCCATAATTGGGATACGACCAATTTATTGGATACGACCAATTTATTCGGATACGACCCAACATCAGAATTGAGATTTGGGCAAACTATAAATAGGTCACAAATTCACCCAAATGATTAACTGAAAATTATTCAATCCTTTTCAAGTGCTTAAGAAAAATTATTATTCTATATATTTTTCTTATTATAATTTTCTTCTTTCATTTATAGTTTAGCACTAGATTTGTTCCTACACAACAAATTCTAGTACAGAATAAAATTTGCGCGTGTCTTATCTTAGGAGACTAATTCGCAATAACCCTATGTAGCAAAACTAAGGGGAGAATATAGTTTTAAGGAAAGAATGGCCCGTGACACCCCCAAATCCAGGTACGCCACTCCCACAAGATTTGATATTCACTATCCAAAACATTACATTTAACTACCCATAATCAAAGGATAAAGACGTAATTCAAATAACTTAAACAATCATCGTTCCCATTAAAGGGTTACACCATAATCTCAAATTAAATCCCAGGTAATCTAACCTTAAAATTATTACATCAGTTTGTGAAATACATCATATATTAAAACAAGTCTTTAACATAATTCCTTAAAATAAAATTCTCATAAGTCTTCAACACTTGGACATATTGCCCTTTCCTTTGCTAGTAGATGGCTCATCAAATTTCTCAACTTTAGCTGCAGTGTTAAATGCAAGAGTGAGCAAACAATTGCTCACTGATATAGGAAGTAGCAATGACAACAACATGAGAATGAACAACGAATACTGAACAATAATGAACTTGCTCTACGAATCAGAAATAGAAAACAAGTTCGAACTTTAATATCTGAGGGTCTTAAGACCACGAACTATGTCTCCGGTATTTAGGTATTATTACCTCAAACTTAACAGTCATTTAGACTATACAGACCCTTCTTACGTACTTAGGGGGATCAGCCCTTTGTACCATGTATTGTGCACAAACATCTAAAAGTTACACGTACAAAATCCCCTATGTTAGGGTTGTTCGTCTCAGTTTGGATTTAGAATTTCCGCACTAAAGAAAGTTTAGTTTGGAACTAGCTTATCAGTGTTTCTAGAATTTTAGAACACTATTAAATTTCCATCAATAAAGGTTTAATACATAATGTATAAATAAACAAGGCTATCAAAGTCAAAGATCGGATATCAACAATATATGTAATTGAATAAACATGATATACATGCAAAATGCTATAACCAAAAGAGTTAAAACAAACTCATTTGAAACGATGTATTAGAATAATATATGCTTTGAATAGTAACATCAAGGTTTAGAAAAGTAAAACTCGCTCGAGGTAACGAATTAGGTTACAAGAGCTTGTACAAACATATTCAAGATAGATTAGGCTTGCTCAATTTTAAGAACTTGTACAATAATAATATAGAAATGGAAACTTGCATTCAATATGAAAAGAATGAAGTTAGAAAGCTTGCTCAATTGTAAGGAGATAAGGTTTAGAAACTTGCTCAATAATAACAAGGTAGAGTTAAAAAACTTGCCTTGATTGTAAGCTAAACAAATGTAAAATAATCTCCAATTACCCTACATACATCATTGAAATCGCAAAAACAATTAGTTATATAAATATTAGCTTTAGGGTTTAAACCATCATTTAGATTATAACCCTAACCTAGCACCTAACCACGTAGGTTAATATACTTAACGAATCTGAATCTCATTACAAGCCAACATAACCTAACCTTTCATCTCTAACCTTTGAAAACATCACATTTGGTTTTATTTTATAACTTATTTAAATAATTATTTCAAATCTTTATACTTTGCATCACAACACATTACAATCTGTTATTATAGTTTTTATTATGCCTTAATATCATTAACATGCTTGCTTAGCTAACATAAGTTCAATATACATGACCTGCAAATAAGCAAACTTCACTATCTCAAACCAAATTGGGACCCACAGCGTAGGCTGCTCAGTTTTTGCCACCTACCAAGTACTGCGTTTCAAGTGCTTTCGAACAAAAGCGAGAGACTAGTGAAACAATAGCCATTTTTAGCCCAACTAACACAAAATTCACCCACCAAACAGTGATAATAACAGGTAAAAATGATATAGAACTATCACAACCATGTTTGTGAACATATTCCACCAATTAAAACAATTTAACAACAATTTAAGTTAGGTTAATTTCTCAAATTTCATGATTTTCATATAAAACTCAAATTTTGATATTCATCCCCAAAAATCCACACTGCGAATTCAATACATGGCCAATTCATCTCATTCAAATTACGTTATGCTCATTTCTTAATAAACTAACATATACAAGCGTCAATTTATAGTTTAACATCCAAATTGGCCACTAAAATTGACAATTACCCAAGCCATATGCAAAAATACATAAACTGACATTATTCTGTTAGAACGAAATTAGCATACAATTTCCTTATTTAAACATAAACTCTAGCATTATATCACATATATCCACCATAATTTAGTTACACAACCATTTTGAAAGAATTAAAATTCATAGAACATAAACAAACTTGCCGTAAATTCATATATGTATATATATATATATATATATATATATATATATATATATATATAATACAAGGGTTAGATAGAATACCTTTAATATGCTTAATAATCCCTTGCTAAACACTGAAATTGCTTAGGTTTTCTCTCAACCTCTCAAGTTCTTTGTAAACCTTCTTCTCTCTCAATTCCCATGCTCTCTCTCTTTTTCTCTCAACTCTGCTCTTACAGCCTTAGGAGAAAAATAAGATGCAAAAAAAAAACTAATATGGCTTAACTCTCCCACGATCTCTATCAATTAAAAAAACAATGCGCCTTCATCCGTTAAGTTAGACCAAAGGCCACAAAGCCTTGTTTGGCCATACACCAAAACCCCCAACTAGATTATTTTTATATTATTTATATTATATAGTTACTTTGTGTCACACCTTAATTTAGTTAATTTAAATAACCTTAGTTTAGTTGATTTAAATTAACTTATAATAATAATAATAATAATAATCTTATTATCATTATACTTGTAATTAATAAATAATTATACATCTAATTTAATTAGAAACATCACTTTATTTAATTTATTTATTTCCTTTAAATTAAACAATTCATTTAATTTAATTATTTTCTTAAATACTAAGCAATTGATTTAATTTAATTATTTCCTTAAATTAAATCATTCTGATAAAATTATGAATACACAATTTAATTAAACATTAATCAATTTAGTTACTAAATTAATTCACCACAATTCATCAATTATTTATTTTCCTCAATAAATAGATTATTTAAAATATTAATTTAATTCAATAAATATTGAAATTATATTACAAATTTCTCGATCGTTACATGGTCAACCATTCGATTTGGGCAGGAATATTGTTGTTCTATATCTTACTACAAAGGAAATTTTTCAACAATCAATTGGTTTGGATAGCTTTCTAATACATGATATTAGTCTAGCCAAATCAAATAGCTTAGACAACCTTTAGGAACAATGATTCAATTCTCGTAACATGAATCAAGATATAAAGATCAATTCCCGATTAAGAATAATAATCATACGAATGTAGATATTTGCTCAATATAAGTATGTTTGATATAACAATAATTCAAAGTTTCAGGATAAAAATAATGTCTAGATCCTTGCATTCAATTCTAAGAATGAAGTTAGGGAACTTGCAATAACGTAGGAAGTTTAAGGTGCGAGACTTGGCTTTTGCATTGATGATCACTTATAGCATAAAATCACCTCAATGAACTATATTATCCTATTTATGTACATATAGGTATTCATTAGTCACACACACTTTGACATATATATCAACATGCATTTATCACACATATTTCTACCCATGTATGCTATACACAATAAAACTCATAGACGTATAATCCACTTTTGTTCTTAATTTTGAAAATCTTAGAAACATTTTAGAAATTTTAGTCCCTTATACTCATCTCTTATTTGTATACGTGAACTATTACTTAAGTTACACATTCTAGTTTAAGTCATATCACACATATATGTTAAGGAAGTTTTAAGCTAGGTTTGGTCATTTTTATTTACTTTCAATAATTGTTAATTTTACTCATAAATTTCTACTTTACAAAGCTAAAAGAGCTCATCATATCAACTACTAACCATTGCATTCATTAAACCACACAACATTGCCAAACAACCTTTTCTACGCATGCTTATATGTATTAGATTTATTGGCACGTAGCTAGTATAACTATCTAATTAGAAACTCTTTTAGTTCACGTTTGCGTAGTTTATAACGTGTCTAGCTAGATGTGAGAACATGCGAACATATCCTATTATAATTATTCAAAAGTTCACAATACAAGTCATAGAGTTTTCAACTCAATTGGTTTTCAAATCTTTGAGTTTTCTAAAAATCTCATGATAAACAAACTATGTATGCAAAGTACATTGAATTCACATTTCATACTCATTTATAAAACTAACTAAGTTGCAAACATATGTTCAAAGGTTAGATTTCAAAAAGGCGTAAGGTTTGTCAAAAATGGTTTTCGGCTTTTAGCATTTCTTGAACAATGCTAGTAAATCACACTTTACACATACTCACAACTATTGACACTTTTTATACATATTTAAATCTTATTTATGTTTCTTAGGTTAAGTTAGGTCAATTTAAGACTTCTTATATTGAACAGCAAAAACAGAAATCTAACTATATTGTCTAACCCCTGTCAATGCGGGGCTTTAACACTTCAGGAAGCTAGCCTTTTTGCATTTCACATGAATGAAGAAATGACACACAATTTGGGACAATCCCTCCTAATACTCAGCATTGCAAAACTACTACTAACATACTTAGGTTTACTTGATATTTTTCCACAAATGTGCATACATATACACCCACTCATACATTAAACACATAGAATTATATAATCCATGTACATTGGTTTACTTCCACTAATATTTATATTAGACTAGAATATAATTTAGTTGGGTACCAATATTATTTTCCATAAAACTTATTATTCTAATTCTACAAAAATATTGAAATAAACATTTAATATTAAATATTTATTTATTTAAATTTATTTTCTCTCATATGTTTAAAATACACACTTAATTGCTCCACCACACATCATGATGTCACATAAGACTCTTTCATACAACTTAGTAAATTACATAATTTAAGCTTACTTTTATCATATAGTCTTATATAATAATTTATTCACATTCTAATGTCACACCTTATTTTATATTGAATGAAGAAACCTTAATATATAGGACTACACATTACATGCTATTGCTCACGATAAATAAATAATTAATAATACAAATTAGTCTATCACATTATGTAATTATTCGCTCATTACTAGTACTAATCGATTTCATCAATTTTATTAGTAACTTACTCATTTCACCACTTTGCCATACTAGGCATAATTTCATAAGCTTACATTAAGCTTTTCATCACTTCTACCACATTACTCAATTATCATATGCTTATTCAATTAAATGAATTACCATAACTCATGCCATCACTATATATATTTATATTCAAATGAATATTCAAACAATCATTATTCTCAATATTAATATTATTTATTTAAAATTCACGGCTATTACATGTATAAACTGCAAAAAGCTTTATATGGATTAAAACAGGCCCCATAGCAAGGTATGAACGGTTAAGTAAATTCTTATTGAAAAATGGTTTTAAAAGGGGTACCGTCGATACTACTCTATTTACTAAATATAAAAATGATGGTATCCTTATTTTACAGATCTATGTTGATGATATCATTTTTAGTTCTACTAACATCTCTATATGAAATGATTTCTCTGAAAGCATGAGTAAGAAATTTGAAATGAGCATAATAGGGAGAATTAAATTTTCTTCTTAGGATTGCAAATCAAGTAAGGAGAAAAATGTATTCATATCTCTCAATCTAAATATTGCAAAGAAATGATTAAGAAATTTGGATTAGAATCTGTAAAACCTCTCAATACTCCTATATCAACCACTGATAAATTAACCGCTGATGAAAATGAAAAAAAATGTTGACACAAAGAAGTATAGAGGAATGATTGGTAGTTTTTTATATATCACGGCTAGTAGACCTGATATTATGTTTAGTGTCTGTAAATGTGCCAGATTTAAATCAAACCCTAAGGAATCACATTTGGTTGTAGTAAAAAGAATATTTTTTTTACCTCAAAGGAACCACAGACATAGGTATATGGTGTCCAAAAGATTAATCATTTGATCTTGTTTGTTTTTCAAACTCTGATTATGCCAGTCATCATGTTGATCGAAAAAGTACAAGTGGCATGTGTCAGTTTCTAGGTGGGTGTTTAGTTTCTCGGTTCTTTAAGAAAAAAATTAGTATCTAGTTCAACCATCGAAGCTGAATATATAGCTGCTGCACGTTGCTGTGCACATATATTATGGATGAAACAAACCCTGACTGATTACAATAAAAAGTTTAATTGTGTCTTAATCCTATGTGATAATATAAGTGCTATAAATCTGAGTAAAAATATTGTATTACATGCTAGATCAAAATATATAAATGTCAGACATCATTGTTTACGCGATCATGTAAATAGTGGCATCATCAAGTTAGAACATATCGACATAGAAACGCAGCGGAAATAAACCAATTTAAAGCAATTCTGAAACCCAAAACAGGATCCATGCGAAAACAGAAATTAATTCAGTGGTTTAGATATTATACCGATTATGAAAGATTTCTGAAACGACTTTGAATCCTTTACGCAATCCAATCAGAATCGCGCCTCTACGGTATCCACACGAACGTCGCACGAACCGTCGAACGATTCTGCAATAAAGGGACTGCGGTACTAGCCACCAAATGAACATTATTTTGGAACTATTTTCTCTCTAGTCTCTCTCTAAGAGCGGCTAGGGTTTTTCAAAAATTATGTAACCCTAAGTTGCTGCTATATATCATATATATAGTAGTTAAAAGGAATTAATCAAATCAAAACATAGTTTCATAAAATTTGAATTTATATATATATATATATATATATTAATTAAGTCTTACTTAATTAATATACATATATACAAATTATCCTTTTAATTTAAATTCGTGATTTAAATACTATTAATCATATTAATATATTTAAATCCTTAAAATTTAAATTTATTCCCTTTAAATTACGTTCTATGTGTGTGACCCTATAGGTTATTATTATGTTGTCAATAATTTTATAATCATATTATAAAATTATAAACAGTGAGCGACATCTAGTAATGCATCATTCAATGCAACCTTTTCATGACCAATGTTTCAATATAATTTAATCCTTTTAACCTTAATATCCTAGATTAAACTCGAGTCATGGAATGTGTCATACTCTTCATAATTTAATTTGATTTTTCTTGATTAATGAGTAGACTATATGAAACAAATCACTATTTGAGCAAGGCCATGCATTTCATAGTCCTACTCAATCAAGAGGCCTATGGATATCACCCCTAATATATAGGAGGGTTAAATTCCATCTAGATCACTCATATTGCTCACACGATTCATGATGTACCCAATAATCATCTTTATAGTCCACCCTATTAAAGGTGACATTTAATGATATCAAAGTACATAAATTCCCGTGTAGTAATATAGTGATTTCAGGTCGGAGGATCATTACATCATTAACACTATGAGAATCGCTAATAACACTTTGCATAATGTTCCACGTAGAATTCTCATGGTGGAGTCCATCGAAGACATCGTTCTCTAACATGTACATCTACGCATTGACTTAATATCTCATATATTTATGACCAAATGAGAGATTTGGTCATCAGTCAATCCACATACTAGTCTTAGTGCATCATTGTTGTCCCATCAACAATGATACTCGACTATGGACATTTAAGAACAATGATACTAATTGTAATTATATAATCTCATATTCAAGTCACATACTTGAAACTATATAATTTGTATCACTATTCTAAGGAATTTTATTATGTTAACATTTATATAACGCATAAATAAAACCATAATAAAATCAATCATTTATTCAATCAAATATAATATCAAAATGTTAAGCAATTATATCAAATAATTGGCCTCTAGGCATAAACTCTAACATATATTTACTAAACCTTTAAGTTCGATAGATTTTGTAAATTACGTTTAGATTTAGGAATGCTAGATATTTCCTTATAATTATTTTCTTACATGTTTATTTTTTAAACCTATTTAAATATTCATTATCATTTTAAAAAAAATTATATTTTTGTACTCATTTTACTATTTTCATCATATATTTATATATATATATATATATATATATTTATAATTATAAATTTTAATTGTCACACACACACACACACACACACACACACACACACACACACACACACACACACATATATATATATATATATATATATATATATATATATACTACTTACATTTAAAATTTGAGTTATTATATTTCTAAATACATATAAAATATTTCTATTATTATATATGTACTATTACTCATATAATTTAATTATCATAAAATTATTATTATAAATTTATAAAGCATTTTTTATATATACTTAATATTTAAGATTTTATAATTCCATAATTATATATATATATATATATAATTACCTTTTTAATACAGAATCAATATAGATCGTCTACCTGTAGTCAATCCGCGTCACCGAATATGGACCAATCAGAAAACACTTAACCAAATCAGACGGATCATACTTGAGAACCGTTAGATCAATCCAAGAAAAAGTACAAACTAATCTCAACCTTTAGATCAAATCTAACCAGTCAACCCAAACATTTTTCAACTCAGATTAATTCTCATCCGTTTGATCAAATCTCCGATCTCATATGATCTGATAACCTTAAATATAAATACCAAAAATTCTTTTTTAATTTTATTTCTTTCATCTTCTTCTCTTTCATCTGCCGAATTTGATATCTCTCTCCCAAATTTCTCTCAACCCTAACTAACCCTCTTCTCTGCCAAAATCCTTGATTTCTATTTCGATTTTGACTAATCTACTCCGATCAATCGATTCTTCACCCTCCATATCATACTTCTACCGATTAATTGATTGATTTTTCTTTTTTGTTTTCTTTATTATTCTTTTTCATTTGTTCGTTAGGTTTATCTGAAAATTTTCTATTTCTTGAATGTATCAAACGATTGTAGTTGTATCTCTCCAAATAGATTTTCTAAAAATCTCTATATTGTTTATTGTTGAATTGTTTTGATTGTTAAAAGGGTAAAACCCTAATTTTTTAATCTAAAAACCCTAAAGTTTCTAAATCTGAAAGTTTCTAATCTGTTATGTTTTGGTGTTCGTTTTTATTAATCTAAACCTTCTGTCAAACAAATATGGCTCGATTTAGCGTTCAAAATCTGAGTTCTAAACATTTTCTTAAAAAAGGGGGCGGGGGCGGGGGAAAAACCCTAATTACTACAACTGACGAATAATTTTTCTCTGATTAACTCTTATATCTGATTTGTTTTTGGGATTTTTACTGAACAATAATTTCTTGATATATTTTAAAGTTTTTCTTAAACCCTAATGTGACGTTCCCAAAATAGGTATACATCATTCATCTTGAGTCGTTAAATACATAGTACAAAAATTCAAATAACAGTCGTGTAAAATACGATAAAATATAGCTGAGAGTTTAAAAAAGAATATTATCATTTAGACAATATTTACACTCAATGGGGTCCGCATTATAATTATTATCATATTATTTCTATTTTCTGCACTCTATTTTCCTGGACCATCACTCTATTTTCTGATTCGTAGAATAGTGAGGACTACTAAAGCTATTTATCCTGGACCATCACTCTATTTTTCGATTCGTCCCAACTATATAACAATGAAATAAAGGGTGAGTTCAATTAGCCCAGTAAGAAACTATATAACAATGAAATAAAGGGTGAGTTCAATTAGCCCAGTAAGAAATATTATGATTAAGATAATATAGAATAAATTATCTTTAGACAGGTTATTCTAATAGAATAATAAAGAATGGAATAATAAAAGAATTCACTAGGCATGCGATAAATTGCATAGACAGGTTATTCTAACAGAATAATAAAGAATGGAACTAGGTCATGGGTAATCTGTATAGACAGAATATTCCAACAGATTAATAAAGAACGGAACCAGATCATGCGTAATCTGCACAGACATGATATTCCAATAGAATAATAAAGAATGGAATAACAACAAAATTCACCAGACATACGCGATGAAGCCTTGCATGATGAGTTATTCCAACAAAATAATAAAGAATGGAATAATAGAAGAATTTCACCATGTATGCGGTACTTCACATAAACATGTTATTCCAACATAATAATAAAATATGGAATAACAACCCTTACGAGTATTAAAAGAAAATAACTCTCTTCATGAATACGAAAGAATAATACCTTTTATCTTAGAAGAAAACTGGATACTAGAATAGTGAGGTAGCAGATTTCTCTTCTTCTTATAACCTGCAGGACTCGGTCTATCTGAGGCAGGACCCACTTAACCATGAGTACCAAAAATAGAAATTTATAACTGCAGTACACTCTGGTATCTATCGACCACACTAAAGAATCTTTGAAACGAAAGACTTGATCACCAAGAAAGATTCAACCAGCAGAAGGCTTAAGACTGTTTAGAAATGATTTTGATAAAATTCCTATATGTCTAAGCCTGTTCTTGAAGGTCTGCTGAGCTAATCTGAATATAGCTCACATGACTTCTGATCTTTGTATGGAAGCAGGCCATTCAACAAAAGAAGAAAAGGACCTTACATGCTCAATCATGCAAAGCATGTCATAAGAGAAGAATTCCCAAGGAAGCTGACTACAGAGGATCACCGAGCATCAATTATGAGGAACTCATTATGGGAGCAAAACTCAGCAAGCACAAACTGACAAGGAATACTACGTTCGTAGTGCTATCAAAGGATCGCAGAATAATCAACCCTGAAAATGCCCATTTCTACGATACAAGAAGATTTAATGACTTCAACCAGAATGAGATATGCATGGTTTCCTTCTGCTACACATGAAGAAGAAAAACTTATGTCTCTCTAAGAAGACAGTATCAACTATGGGGGAGCAGTAATCTGCTAACAGTACATAAGCTCTAAACCATCGAGATATACTATGAAGTCGCATGTATCAAATTCTGAGAGTCCCAAAACCTTGTGGCTGATGAACTAAATGAAGATCCATAGTCAGTAGGAACGTCTCAAAACGTACTACTGATAACCTTTTAGCCACCCAACTCAAAATCGTGGAGTGCCTACAATCAAACATGTGATCGTAGTATAAAAGCATGAAGACACCACGACCACAGAAAATGCAATTGTCTAAAGTTGACAAAGGATCTCCTCACCAGAAAAGGTCAAAAGAGATATTAGTACAAATTACTCCTAAAAACAAATTCATCTGGAAAGAGCCTCAGGGACAAACCTGACCCTTAGCTCACTCTAAGAGGTTGGCCCTTCCTGAGCTACCTTATCCCAGAAGTATTGCTTAATCAAGTTCATCTCAAAGACCAAGTCAGTCAACGATCGTAGAGTAGAGGTTGAAGAGAACTCCACGATCGTAGTACAATCTTAGCAATCGTAGAAGCAGACTCGATGATCGTAGTCCTATAAAGAGGCCACTCCTAACTTACATGGAGTTAAAACAGGAAAATTGCTCAACCATTCAAATTATGAGTACGTAAATTTGAAGGCTGGTTGGAAAGAGGTACTGCTGAAGAAAAATGCCCAAGGCTTCATAAAGCACAAACAGTGGATGAGCCATGGAGGTTCAAAATGAGAAGTAACGTCAAAACCATCCACTATAACATCCTTCAGAGAATTGATCGTTGAGCCAACAAGGAAATCATAGAGTCAATAGCTGTCCTATCATGCTACTCTACGAACTAAAGAGGTCAACGGTCAATCCACATCAATCAAACGTCCACTCTTCTGAAAGAGACAGCTAACTGACAAGTTACTGGAAAGTTACAGCTTGTTACTGGGTATCGTGCAACCAATGACTAGTTAACACGTCATAACGTATGCAGTGTAAGAAGGAACTGCCATAAAGACAGATTCAAATCTGCAAACAGTTATCAGAACCTCTTAAACCTCTCCCCTCCCATTTTTAAACCCTAGAACCCTTTCAAAGCTTAAATCGTATTAAATCTCTAGAACCCAAATAACAATCAGTTGTCTCTCATAAATCTCTCTGAATCAACACCCATACTCCTTGAGTCCTCTAATGGCAAACTGGCAAGTAATCACTAGCATTTAGCTAGGAACCAAGTCGTTTGAAAAATCTGAGAAAAAGTTCAGGGATATTCTCGACCTTGTGAAGGAGGCAGGGTTCTCAGAATGTCTTGAGGTAAACACACGAATATATGGTGACCTGGTCAAAGAGTTTCATTCAAACGCAACCATAAATTCTGGGATTCTCTCCACCAAGGTTAAGGGTCAGACACTGAAACTAAGTTCTTCTGACATCAATCAATGGTTAGACCTTCCTGACCAAGATCTGAAAAGCCTGGAAGAGATCGACACTAAAAAAGCTAAGAAGATTATGCAGTACAAAAGAAACCCTAGTCTGAAAGACATGAAGAAAAAGGAGTTTGCTGAAGAATATGAGTTCCTTGCTGAAATAGTGGATAAATGTATCTTATGCAAGGACACAGCACATGATACTGTGATTGATCAACAGCTGAAGATCATGTCTGCTATAGTCCTGAAGGAACATATCAACTATGGAGCTATCCTGCTTGACCAGATGTCTAAGTGGATGGATAAGGAAGAAAAGAAAAGGTCAACTGAAAAAACCACTCATAAAGGTTTTTCATGGGAGATTCTTAAGTATCATCCTGAAGAAAAAGTTGAAGAATAAAATAAAGGATGATGAGGGCAATATTCTTAATGTTCACAAAATTATGTCTCCACAACTGTTCGTGAACTGGAAGAAGAATCCCAAGAAAAATAGGAGGCTGACTACTGTGAGCAGTATCAAGGCCTCTGCAAAGAAGAGGAAGGCAAGAGAGTTAGAAAGTTCTAAGTCTGGTGACTCTGAATCAGCAGAAATCACACCAGCCAGAAAGAAATCTAGAGGTGTGAAGAAAACCAAGTCCCCACCAAGAAGTCTCTCCACCAAAGACAAGGATGAAGAAGAAAAAGTCTTGACTGCTGAAACCACAAAGCGAAGAAGCAACAGGTTGCTTCAAGAGCCGTTCAAAAAGAAAGCTAAAGTGGTAAACAGACAAGTTCCAGTTCCCCAAGGAAGCACATCTGACAAAGAAGAGGACGTAGAGTCAAAGGAAGAGAAGGGAACTGATAATCTCAAGACTGAGTCCCCTGAAACTGGAGCCATAAAGGAAGATGTAAACTCAACTGATAAAGAAGAAAAGGCTGAGCCCCCACAGGCCAAATCTAGTAATGAAGGTGAAGATGGATTAAAGGAAGAAAATACAGCAACTGCTGATGAAGAAAAATGCACAAGCCCCCAGAGCATTCACTCTGCTAATAAAGACAAGATACAAGTTGACCAAACTGTATCTCCAAATACAAATGCTCCAACCAACTCAGATAATGGATCAAATGATGCTGATTCTAAAGAAGAAGGAAATGCCCCCACCAATGATAGAAAGCAAGAAAGTTTGTATGCTGACTCAAAGACCTCAGACCTCATTGAACTAAGTGATGGTGAATCCGCATCAGGGGAAGAGAATGCTGAAGATAGGACCAGCTTTGAAGGAGATGATTCTAAGGAAGACATTGCTGAAGAGGATCCTGAAAATGAAGTTCAGCAAGAAAAATCTATTGATAAATCTGATGAAAGGAATCAACAAAACTCAAGCTCAAAAAGGGAAGAGATAGAGAAAGATTCCAACTCTGCACGTTAGGAATCTGACGAACTAGAATACTATCCTGTTCTCTCCCCAACCAGAATTATGAGAAGAATTGTAGTGGAAGTCTTTGATGAGCCACCAGCAGAACCACCAACAAAATGGATAAATCAGGGAAATGAACAACTTCAAGTTGTAAGGATGACTACATATGAAGTGCTCCATAACTGGAAAAATATGGAGTTAGATTGCACAACTATACTGTACAACTCTGAGGATCTTCTGATGAGGTGGTTCTTCCCATGAATGCCATGGTTAAAGGCACACACTGATAGAGATGAAAGTTACCTCAGCCGGTGCTACTCTCAGTTTCCAAATTTGGAACTAGTGTCACAAAATTTCCCCAGCGTTAAGAAGTTTGCAACCATGATGATCAATGAAAAGCCCCACTATAAGATCTACCGACATGCTAAAAATCATTATATTCCTTATGATCGTAGAGTGGACTCTGATGGACAAAGGAATATGGTGAACACATTGACAGTAGAGTCTGTTCACTCTACCACTAATAATGATCAAGTCCAGATTCAGATGTCTCTACATGACCAAGCACAACTATCTGGCATTCCTACATCAACTAGTGATTGAAACTCAACAATTCTTCAGATTCTCAACACCTTCAAAGATCTGTCCAAAGAAGCAGATCATAGAGTGCAATCTGGTGTTCAGCAAGAAACTGCCCAACCAAATGACGAAATCTCTATGGAGCAAGAGCTAATGAAAAACTCTGATGAATTGGTTGAGAAGATATCTCTAATCCATGAAGAATCAAAGAGGGTGACAGCAGTTGTAGATGATTTAGTTCAAGATAGACTCCAAGCAACTATGGCTGATATATCCCTCAAAATCAGAGAAAGAGATCACATCTATCTCAAGGCTCTACATGCTCAAAAGGCTGAAGCTCTACTAGCACAAAAGGCAAATGAGGAGCAACTCAAAGTCCTCTCTGACAAGATTGACAACATGACTCGGTCTTTCTCAGTGCAACTTGTGCTAGGACAACAAGAACTCAAGATTGAAGTTGGTAATTCCTCCTACATGATGGAGCAACTTATGTCCAACATGGAGCAGCTCTCTCAAATGATTAATGACAAAAAGGGGGAGAAAAAGAGGCATAGAAAGGGGAAGAAAAAGAAGCTCTCTAGAAAGAGCAAGGAGAGTAGGAGCAAACAAGTCAAGAAGACAAAGAAGGAGAAAGCAGAAGAAAGAGATGGTTCATCAGGTGAGGGGGAGCCTAAGGCTGAGGGGGAGTCAGAATCAGAACCAAAAGAAGAAGAATTGAATAGCTCCTCATCCAAGGGGGAGCAAAGGAATCAAACAGATGAATAGCTGATCAAAAGACATACTGGAAGCATACATGGAACCAAAGAGGTACATCTCTAACTAGTTAGGTATATTCTGGATCCAGGATGTAAAATGTCAGTGTATTAAGTTCCACATCATTATAAATGACATTTATGATTATCTGTTTTAGAAATACAGCTGCTCACTGTATATAAGATTCATTCATAACATGCATATGCACTTATTGTTTTTGTCATAATCAAATAGGGGGAGATTATCAGGAATGATATTCCTATTTATATATGATTTGATTATGTGATATATATATATGAATGAATATGCAAGTAAGCTTGCATTAAGAAAAACTGTAAAGTCCCTTGATAGATAATAGAAACATATGTACAAGGACTTAGAATGAATTGATCAAATGTGTTAGGTTGATCCTACATAAGCAAAACAGCCTTGTAAAGTCCTTAAAAAGAAATGATGTACAAGGACTATAAATATAGAAAGATCAAGCATGTTAGGTTGATCTTATGATGTAATAGATAGGCTTGTCTGATCATCGAGCACTGCACCAGAAATCGTAGTCTGCCAGGAGAGTCAAGGAAAACTCGAGAGCTATCGAGGCAGAATCGTAGTCTGCAAGATAGTAGATCTCAGAGTTCGTAGACTTCCAGGAGAGATGAGGAAGGATCGTAGTATGTTGAGGAGAACTTCCTCAGGGCCATAGTCTGCTGAGGAAGTCATGTTCAGAATCGTAGAGACAGCCTGCCTACGAGCCGACTGAGTATCTGCCAAAGCCAAGTCAAGAATCGTAGACTACACTCGTAGTCGTGAGTCTCATCGATCATATCGAGGCGTAGATCATAGTCAAGCAAGATCGATGAAGACAACAAGTACAACGCATGTAAATCGTAGAGTATCAAGATCCGATCTCGAGTCGTGAGTGTCTCGCATACCAAGTTTGAATCATAGAGTGTAGAATTGAGACTTCAACAGATGTGCTCACAATGCCAAGGCAGAATCGTAGAGCAAATATGAATCTCAACGAATGAGCACTTCCAGAATATCCAAAGGAATGAAGCCTCTGGTCTAAGCTGCAAAGATACATCCCACCTAAAGGAAACTAGAGAGCACTCAACGAATGACATGCAAGCTAATAGAAGATCTAAGAACCAACCAAATCAGCATCAAGATTGAGTTGTGAAGCCATTCGAGATGAAGTCTTCCACAAGGAGATCAGAAGAAGACTTCTGTAACTGACTAAGGAAAGTCAGCAAGTGCAGTAGCTGTCAAGTAAATAGAAGACGATGATCTTGGAAGTAACTAGGATTGTAGTATTTGCCAAACAAAGAAAAGAACTGATGGAGTGTACATAGAGATACTGGTCAATTTCTCAAGAACAAGGCTAAAGTGATTAAGCATGGGTCAGTCCATTGATGATAGGTGAACGGGAGATCACAAGGAGAAAGAAAACTGAGCATGCTACAAATCTGAGATGTCTTTCTTTTCAGAAGGGACCATAACAAAGAGTCAAGTCATCAGTATCTGAGAACAGTCAAGGCAAACAGAAGTATTGAAGCACTGCACAAGAGAAGGAAGAGGTATTCCACATTGGAGATCTAATGAACACTCTTCAAGATCGTAGTGTTAATTCTTCACATCAACAAGCAAGTCATCAAGACACTACGATCAAGTCCAAGAAAGTATGCATCAGAATCGTAGAGTTCAAACAACTGAAGATTGAGGCATTGGCAACGGCTCAATCTGAACATTGATATTCGAATAAAGCTTATTGAGAGCATCGATGCAAGGACAACTTCTGATAGAGAAATCAGAAGGGTGAAATAAAGTCGTTGACCTGCCCGAGATATCAAAAATACATATCTAACAGGGTTGGTGAAACAGTAGACTGCAGTGACAGGAAGTCAGAAAGAGATGTCATGTCACATCTGCACTCAGCACCAAATAACTCGAGATCTGCAAAGAAATTTGAATAGCTTTCAATGGCTACTTTCCAACGGGAAGATTGGGAAGCAGTATAAATCAACAGAGCTTCAAAGATTAAGAGCTGCTGATGATTGTGTAGTTGCAGAATCGTTGAGTTGGTGAATACTATTGTTGACTCTACGAGTTCCACCAAAAATAAATAGAACAAGTCTCAGTGACAGTGAGACTACCAAGGTAGAAGTGAAGCAGCTTTGAAGAAGGAATCAAACAGATCAAAGCTTCACTCAACAAGGATGAGAATGCCACAAAAGATGGCAGCCAAGTTGAGAGCCGAGAATGCCAAGAAGATAGCATTCAGGAAAGTGGCCAAGTACAAAGAAGATCAAGAGAGCCACTCTACGAATCACAATGAACCGAAAGCTGAAACTGAACAAGTGCAGAGCCATATCTGCAAAGTATTAAAGAAGGGTTCAGGGATTTTTAAATGCCAGACAAAGTCTACTAAAATCACAGAGACTTAGCAAACCCAGATGGTGATGGTACACAACTGATACCAGATGAAGATGAGCAGAAAAGAGTGAAGATCAGCTGCACCAAAGAAGTTGTGGTCCAGACCCAAAGCGGAATACAAAGAGGACCACACCAAGCTGCTAAGTAGAAAGATGTTCAGAGCCTAATGACATCTTAGCAGCTCAGCACCAACAACATCAATAACTACAACTATAAGTAGCCAGGGCTTGAGGGGTCCTTGTCCGAAGGGACTAAATGAAGTTCCAAGCCTGCTAGGCTTGAAGAGTTCCTAGGGAACTAGAGAAGTTCCAAGGATGTTGGCCTTGAAGAGTTCTTAGTGAACCAACGTCCCAAGGCTACTGGCCTTAAAGGAATCTTAGTGATTAAGGGTGCTGCCCTTCCTTAGTGGAAATCCTGCTAGTTGAAAGCAGAAGAGTGGATTAGGAGCTTGAGTCTCTGAACCACTTAAAACCCCCTGTGTCTTTTACTTTATGTCATTTACATTATGTACATTAAATGCTATAACTGCTATGCATGCTTTGACTGCTTACCACTAAACTAACTCTACGAACAATGAATATATGATTATGATTATATCAATGAAGGGGATCTTTTACTTATTCCGCTGTGCTTGAAAAGATTCTTATGTTTGTCATGTGCTACTTAATAAGCAGTACTTCTTAATAGAGAAAAAGTATTTTGAAATTAAAAAGGATCTATTCAACCCCCCCTTCTAGATCTATTGTGCCTACTGGGAATTAACAAAAAGGTTTTTCAACACTTTTATCGCTGAGACTCGGCTTAATAAATAATCCACATCATCCCTGCACTACGGCCAATGATATTCATTAGTATCACAACCACAAATTATCCATGCCCAAGGATATTCGTGTATTCATCAATGGTCATGATCATGCCAACAACTGTCCATCAATGCACTACGCCAATGAGGACTTTTAGCACATCATTTGTAACATCACTACCATGATTATACCGATTAATCCTCAGTCATAATCATACCAAGTCCATCTATGCACTACAGAATACGTATGACTTTTAACATAATATAAACATGAGGATGATGACAATGATATAAGAATTCAATAAAATAAGTTCAAGAATTAATTTATCTAGGAACTAATAACGTCCAAATTGTCAACATGATACTTCTTTGTAGAGCGAAATTCAAGAATACTCAGAAGAATATTTCAATGAAAAAATACTGGATGAAGCGCAAATATCAAGGATATTCCACTAATTTTATGGAGTATAGAAGTCAAAACTTGAACCAACTGAGTATAATAAAGAATGGAATAACAAAAGAAATCACCAGGCATGCGATATACCACACAAATAGGTTATTCTAACAGAATAATAAATAACAAAACTGAAGTCACGCGAAACGCATGCATGTGATATTCCAAGAGAATAATAAATAACGGAACCAGTCAAAGTAAATTGCACCGACATGATGTTCCAACCGAATAATAAATAATGGAATCCGTGTCATGCGTAAACGCATTTATAGGATATTCCAACGTAATAATAAATAACGAAATCCGAATCAAATGCGAAATTACACCTAAGCGTGATGTTCCAATATAATAATAAAGAATGGAATAATCAAGAATTTCACCATGTATGCGGTGCTTGCATGTATGTTATTCCAACATAATAATAAAGAATGGAATAATAGAAGAATTTCACCAAGTATAGGGTAGATCACAGATACAAAGTTATTCCAACGTAATAATAAAGAATGGAATAATGAAGTTCTCTTCATGAATACGAAAGAAATAATACCCCTTATCTTAGAACAAACTAGATATAGGAGTAGTGAAGTAATAGAATACTTTTCTTCTTTCTCTTTATAGTTTCTCTCTATAGAGTTTCAAATGAATTAAGCAGAAATAATGAAGGAATGAGCTTCTATTTATAGGAGAATGGACCTAATAGTAACTAATTCCTAAACTATCCAGATTGATTTACTTTTAAGCGGACGGTCCGTATTGGTTTATCAGAAAATATTCTAATAAAACAAAATCTTTTAAATAAAATATAATATATTCTATTTATAATCTAATAAAACGAATAACTTTATAAAAGTATTATGTTTTATATAAAAAGATTTTACTATGCAAAACACTATGCATAATAGAATATAATATATTCTATTTATAATCCTAATAAAACGAATAACTTTATAAAAGTATTCTGTTTTATATAAAAAGTTTTTCTATTTTAGTACATTAATAATACTAATAAATTAAAATTTATATATATATATATATAAACTTCTGTGACTTCATAAAAAGACACCTCAATATATTTAACAACATTTATCATCATTATTATAATTCACAATATTAAATGACCAGGTCGTTCCCAGGAAAGAGGGGGCTTTCAAATAAGGATTTCTCCCTATTGGCGCGCAATTAGGTGACCAAACCTCCCATTTGCAGAACTTCTAGACATCGTTAATATTGTAAATAATATTATTAATAACTCTGTTATCTCAATTATTGATTTAATAATATATAAAATATTAACAATAATTGAATCAAATAACGTGAGATACTATGCAACAATTACTGAAGCAATAATTGAACAAAACTAAGTGACTTCTCACGTAAGCATAAATAATCAATACCGTGTGCTACTATGCAACCACACGTATGCCTGTACTTTTAACACCAGGTGTTTCAACAGTAAACGGTAAAATTTCCGCCGTTATTTTCATAAAATATTTTTATCGTTTTCTCAATTCGATAATAATTCTGTTGTGGGGTCCACCAATGATTGTGCCATCGTACGAATATTCCCTGTTAAAACGAATATTCCCCGACCAATCGAATATTATATAACAACTTGCGTACTTTGCAAACTTTATAAATATTACCCACAACTATAACATTATATCAAATTCATTTCATAATATTTAAAAATGATATTTATAGAAAAATCATCTTTCTTAAAAAAAGTTGGGGTCTTACAACCTCCCCTTCTTATGAAATTTCGCCCTCGAAATTATGGTACATACCTGGTATGTTGAAGAGGTAAGGATACCTTGATTTCATTTCAGATTCTAACTCCCAGGTCATTTCCTCAACATCGTGGTTTCTCCATAAAACTTTGACTTGAGGTATAACCTTGGAGCGTAGAATATGTTCCTTCTTATCCATGATTTGAATAGGAACCTCTTCATACGTTAAATCTTCCGCTATTTCGTCCGGTTCTAACTCAATAATGTGGTTCGGGTCTTCCACATATTTACGTAACATGGATATATGAAAAATGTTATGAACACGAGACATACTTGGCAGTAAAGCGAGTCTATACGCCACAGTTCCTACTCGATCGAGGATTAAAAATGTGCCAATGAATCGAGGATTGAGCTTTCCTCTCTTTCCAAATCTCGTAACTCCTTTCCATGGAGCAACACGTAACAATACATGGTCTCCAATATCGAATTCCACGTCCTTTCGATGAAGATGAACATAACTCTTTTGTCGATCTTGTGAGGTTTTTATACGTTGCCAGATCGTTTGTATCTTTTCCGTAGTCATATGTACTAACTCCGGTCCCAACAACATTGCTTCACCCACCTCATTCCAGCATACTGGAGAATGACACTTTCTTCTATACAACGCTTCGAATGGAGCCATGCTAATACTTGCTTGATAACTATTGTTGTAGGAAAACTCCACCAATGGTAAGAACTTGTCCTAACTTCCCTTGAATTCAAGGACACAGAGTCTTAATAAATCTTCAAGAGTTTGAATAGTTCTCTCTGATTGTCCGTCTGCCCGTGAGGATGATATCTTAAACTAAATCGTAAATCCGTGCCCATAGCTTTTTGCAAACTAACCCAAAATCGTGAAGTGAATCTTGGGTCTCGATCAGAAACTATGGATACTGGCATACCATGTAATTTTACAACCTCGTTTATGTAATACGAGTAAGATGTTTAAGTGTATAAGTTTCTCGTATAGGTAAGAAATGAGCAGACTTGGTCAATCTATCAACAATGACCCAAATTGCATCTATGCCTTGAGAAACCTTGGGAAGACCAATAACGAAATCCATGGTAATGTGCTCCCACTTCCATTCTGGAATTTCAAGTGGTTGCAATGGACCTTTTGGTACTTGATGCTCTGCCTTGACTCGTTGACAAGTTAAACACCTTGAGATAAACAGCGTTATCTCTCTCTTCATATTACCCCACCAAATTGTATGTCGAAGATCATGATACATTTTGGTACTCCCAGGATGGATTGCAAATGGTGTGTTGTGCGCCTCCATCATGATTTTATACTTTAACTCAAGATCGTTAGGAACACAAAGTCTGGAGTTGACTCAAAGTATTCCTTCTTCATTGATTCTTACTTCCGGCATAGCACCTTCTTGTACTTTCTTCCTCATACACATTAGCTCCAGGTCTGTAGCTTGAGCATCTTTAACTTTATCGATTAAAGTCGGTTTTACTCGTATATTCACCATCATCACGTGGGTCCCTGGAGTCTTTATCTCTATCTCCATCCTTTGCAAATCATACAAAATGGACCTTTGCGTTAACAATATCGCACTTTCATACAAGCGTATGATCTTCTACTCAATGCGTCAGCTACCACATTCGCTTTTCCAGGATGGTATTGGATGGTATGATTATAATCTTTCAACAGTTCGAGCCAACGTTGTTGTCGCATGTTGAGTTCCTTTTGAGTGAAGAAATATTTGAGGCTTTTATGATCCGTAAAGATCTCCACTTTCTCCCCATACAAGTAATGCCTCTAAATCTTTAGTGCGAAGACAACAGCTTCCAACTCTAGATCATGAGTAGGATAATTCTTCTCATATTTTTTAAGTTTCCGAGAGGCATACGCTATGACTTTCCCATGTTGCATGAGAACACATCCTAACCCTTTGCCCGAAGCATAACTGTCGATGACAAATCCCTCCGAGCCAGATGGTATTGTTAGAATAGGTGCCGAAATGAGTCTCCTCTTGAGTTCTTAAAAACTATTCTCGCATTCCTCACTCTAACCGAATTTTGTATCTTTTTGAGTTAGCTGAGTTAATGGAGTAGCGATTCGAGAAAACCCTTCTACGAATCTCCGATAATAACCAGCTAAGCCGAGAAAGCTACGTACTTTGGTCACTAATTTAGGTTGTTCCTAGCTTTGAATAGCTTCAATCTTTGCCAGGTCAACAAATATTCAATGACTTGATACCACGTGCCCAAGGAATGCTACTTCCTCAAGCCAGAACTCGCATTTCTTCAACTTGGCATAAAGCTTGTTTTCACGAAGGTTTTGGAGTATCAGCCTCAAGTGTTGCTCATGATCTTCACAGCTTTTGGAATATATGAGGATGGCATCAATAAAGACGACCACAAAGTGATCCAAATATTCCTTGAATACTTGGTTCATCATATCCATGAAGGCAGCAGGAGAATTAGTCAATCCAAAAGACATGACTAGGAATTCATAATGCCCGTACCGAGTTCTGAAAGCCGTCTTTGGAATGTCATCGATTCTAATCTTCAATTGGTGATATTTGGAACGAAGATCAATCTTTGAAAAGAATTTGACGCCTTGAAACTGGTCAAACAGGTCATCAATACGTGGCAATGGGTACCTATTTTTGATGGTGACATGATTCAACTCTCGATAATCAATATAAAGTCGCATACTCCCATCTTTCTTCTTCACGAATAGAACATGAACACCCCAAGGAGAAGTACTAGGACGAATGAAACCGATGTCTAACAATTCCTGTAGTTGGGTCTTTAACTCCTGATGTTCAATAGGAGCCATTCGATATGGGGCTTTGGAAATAAGTTTTGTACCGGGTTCAAGGTCGATACAAAATTCAATTTCATGCTCTATGGGTAGGCCAGGAAGTTCTTCAGGGAATACATCAGGAAATTTATTAACAATAGAAATATCATTCAAAACTGACGTATTTTTGTTTAGATATGTGACATGAGGTAAGAAAGGTTGACATCCATTTTTCAATAAACGAATAGCTTTATGGCTTGAGATGACAGTGATAGATTTTAATGGTTTGGTTGCTTGAATTCACATAATAGGTTGGTTAGGAATATGAAAGCTAACAACCTTACGAAAATAATCAATTTTTGCATGAGTAGTTAACCAATCAATCCCTAGAATCACATCAAATGCAAGTATTTTCAATGAAATAAGATCGACAGGTAATGTGAGGGTACCGATTTGAACCAAACAAGACTTATAAACAGTGGATGTAATGAAGGTTTCTCCCAATGGAGTTTCAAAAGATAAGTTAAAGTCTAATTTCTCCGAAGTCAAATTTAAACGTTGAGCACAAGTAGGAGAAATAAAATGAATGGGTAGAATCGGTATCAAATAAGGTATAAACTTTTCTAGAGTTTATGATAAGCTTACCCATGATGACCTCGTTTGGGTTCCTTGCTTTCTGGGAGGCCACGACAAACGCTCTCCCTTGCACTACCGGTTTTGTCTTATCTGGGACGGCCTTTGATGCCTCCATCCCAGCTGGACTTATCTTCGGTGCACGATAAAATCGGGCCAGGTGACCTTCTCTTCCACAATTGTAACATGCTTTGGATGGCATCGCGTAGTTTGGACTGATGTGTCCCTCCCCTCCACATTTGAAGCATATGATAGGTGGTCGTTCTCCTTGTTTAACGACGGGTGTTGATGCTGACGTCTTTCCATCATTGTTGAATCTCCTCTTCTTGAAATGTCCACTCTTATTATTTTGACCATGATTACCATCGAAGTGGTTACCATTTCTAGCATGTTGATTCCCTCCATTGCTTGTTGTCCTCGCTGATGACTATCATCACCGGTATTATCATTTTTCCTACCGCTCTCTTTTTGGTTGGGTTGACTCATTATCGCTCGCTCAATAATCGAGCCCTATTAACAACATCTCGAATACAAGCAAAGTTTATGAGAAATGAGGTATTGACGCATCTCGGGTTTCAAACCTCTTAGAAATATCCGTGTCATTCTCTCATCATTATCAACCAAATGGGACGCAAACTGGGATAGCTCAGTAAACTTGGCTTCGTACTGTGACCGACGGTCATGTTGTTTTGTTCTAGTTTAATGAACTCTACCTCTTTCATGTGAGCGAAATACTTTCGGAAAGTACTTGTCGTTGAATGCAGTTCTTGGAACTTCTCCCAAGACATCTTCGGTCTGCGGCGGTTGAGTACGCTTTTCTGATTCCCACCAGAATCTTCCTCCGCCTTGCAACATGAAGGTGGCAAAGGAACCTTTTGCTCCTCGGAGCATCCCAAGACATCAAATATCTTGTTGATCTCGCTTTATCCACGCTCTCACCTTAAGTGGTTTTGGCTCTCCAAAAACTCCAGATGGTCCCAGCTCCTTGAATCGCTTAGCGGTGACCGCTCGAGAGTTGCCGGTGTTTTTCACCCGCATTTTGGGATAGAGTCTCTCTTTCCGATGTTGCATGAATTGCGTAAAGCCTATGAACATTCCATCGTTCATTATTTTGTCGGTGTTATTTATTTGCATGAGGATTGTGCCGCCTTCGATGCACATTGTCCCGATTATTGATCCATGAAGACTCAACGGTCTCCTGTTTCTCCATTGCTAATCTCAACATTCTCGGATGCCATTTTCAAATCATCACACAAAATAAGGGTTAATTAACATATCACATATTATCCTATACTACGTGAGACCAATTAAATACCAAATAAACTTAGGTAGGTCATACTAGCGGCGAAGGAATTCCCGTCTCTCCCTCCTAGTTCTTGTCTCACATCTCACCAGGGATCATATCCCTAAGCTTTGATACCAACTGTGACGCCCCCAAAATAAGTGTACATCAGCTATTCTGAGTTTCCAAATACATGGTACAGAATACAAATACAATCTTAAATATACAACAAAAGCTGTGAGTTTTAATACAAATATTGTCTTCTAGACAATATCCACACTCAATTGAGTCCTCATTACATTTATATCACACTATTTAACAAAATAGTGAGGACTACTTGTTAGGTTTGTTATATTCATGTGCGCAATCAAATTGCATAAATTAGCGGAAGCGAGTAAAAATCAGAGTTTAAAAAAATTTATAAACCATAAACCCGGATCACCCTTTATGCACAATTATTAATTAAATGAAAAAGATAACGAATGAGAATCATACCCTTGAAGATCGAGCTTCCTCAGTGCAAGTTCACCTCCAATCCTTTTCGCATTGACTTGAATCCACCGGGTTTGTTCCTTCCTTTGATCAACGTTAGCCACCCAAATGTTTGGCCTCTAGAGGTGATCCACCAAGAAAGAAAAAGATTCAAGAAGTGGGTGGTTGGCTAAACCCTAGTTTTTCTATCTCTATAGAAAAGGCGTACTCTCCAACTGTTGGAATTTTTTACGTAGTTGTAAAAGTCAACAACCCCCTCCACCCATAATAAGACTCCTCTTATTTATTGATGTGGACAACCCTCCTTAACAATTAAGAAATTGGGTTTTATTTAATTAATTAAATTCTTTTAATTAATTAGGCTCCCAAATCTTATTAGGGATAATTAATTAAACTCTTTTAATTAATTTAACCTCCTAATCTTATTAGGAATAAATGAGAGTACTTATATTAAATTAATTCCTAAACTCTTTTAGAAATTAAAATAATAATAATTGTAATAATATTAATAAGACTCCTCTTATTAATTTATATTTAATATTTCTAAAATATTAAATAATAAATATTAAGCTATTTAATTTATTCTATCACCATAGATTAAATTAAATATACTTAACATATATTATTACGATTATGCCATTAACTTCTTAAATAATTATTCTTCCTTTTATGGTGTGACCCTTTAGGTTCTCCATATTAAACCTAGGTTGTGAATAAATCAATTAGAACAATTCTAATCTTATTTAAATAAATAAATCAAACAATTAATTTATTTAAATAAATAATATTTATTCTACATAGGGATAAGCCTCCCTAGCGATCAACGCGACTTTCCGGATAATATAGATTTCAACATTAATCATAAAAGAACCTTTGAGTAAATAGTTACCGTCTGAATTCAATCCTTCCACCATACAATGTCCCAATTAAATATAAGATATGGAATTCTTGTCAAGTCTTATTTTATTTAATTATATGTATTTCGATCCTTAAATGCATGACTCCAAATAATGCAAATTAGAAACTCCTTTCTAATTTCATTCATTTCTTAACCAAGGACTCTTTGGGTTGTCATTTATCGAATCACATAGGACATTTCTCTTCTTTTATTAGAAGTGGTAGATTCTTTATTGATCATACATTATCTCCATGTATAACTTATTATACCCAAGCATACCCTTTGATATACCCTAAGGGTCTTAAGGAATAAGTCAAAGTATAACTCATCATACACAAGATACTATGATGATCTCAAGTCCAAGGATCACTTGTACTACTATCACTACAGGAATTCCTATTGACAGGCAAATAAAACTCCATTAGGTATTCCTTAGCGAGCCACGGTCAAGTGAACTTATTCTCTAATAAGCACCTACATACTTGCTTTAGTGTCTCCACACAAATGATCATGAGATCAATCATCCCCATCCAATGAGCAAAGCAGCGTATGTACCAATCTATCCCGATTCACTAATCCCCAATTTAGTAATCCAATGATTGGGAACTATTTTAGTTTTAAGCTTTCTAAGAATTTAGATCTCATTAAAATGATCATCATCATTATTCTAAAAGCATTGCTTAAAACTATGGGTTTATCACATATTATAAAATAGCATCATGTAGATAATTAAAAGCCTTTAATAAATTAATACTTTTTATTAATAAATGAATAAGATTATTACAAAGTATATGCTTTATCATCAAACATGATTGGCTTGTGTGCATACTACTTTCAATCTCCCACTTGCACTAAAGCCAATCGTCATGGTATCTTATACTTCTTCTTCTCTAAGTGACGATTATCCTGGCATTGGATAAGCTTCAATTAAATGGATATGTAATGTTGTTCTTGAGAGTCCACTATCTCTTTAGTGATTTCCCATCTTTCAATGATTCTAATAATCAAATGAAAGTGCCACAACACATGTTTAGATCCAAGATGAGACTTAGGAACTATTCCTAGTTACGTAATGAACTTTTAATCCAAACAATCAACTTGCGACTTCATTTATAGCTATATACTTTGTCTTTATCACTAAACCAAAGAACTCTTCACTACACCAATCGCTTGGAACCTTTCCAATTCAACGCACCACTGTTCGAGATAACGCTTTACCTTAAAGTGGATTTTTTCATCATCTTGGTGCATCTCGAAAAACTTGAGTCTGTTAAGCCCTCTAGTTTTATTTAGACCCACCATGAATATGATCACATCCTTAGTGCTTGGGTTAAGAACTTTAAGATGTTTTCAACGACTCATAGTGAACTTCTCCATAATATGACTGATCAACATCAGGTCTCGTACATTTCATTGCATGCATAATTGTCACTCATGCGACCTCTCTTTTCAGGAGTCTGTGGGGACTATAAAGAGAGATACACTCCATAGCTCATCAACATGAGACATCTCTTGGAGTTTGCCATGCTAAACGACTTTAGCATCAAATGAATATACGTTCCTTGGGTTAAGTTGAGCATCCTTTTAAATCTATCTATATAGATTTGCATCCCCAATAATGATACTCTTCCCAAATCATTCATGGAGGATTGTTTAGACAACTTTATCTTTACTGATTGTAGCATTGGTATGTAATTCCTCATCCGTAGTATATCAACATATAATACTAGAAATTTCACGACGCTCCCACTGACCCTTTTGTACACACTAGAAGTCTTACCTCATCGAATGTAACTCTGGATCATCATCTTCTATGATGTGTACCTCATCATCATCATCCATGATGAATCCATACCTCTTAGGTATCTTTGGTACTATTCCAGATTTTGATTCGGTTGTGGTACAATAGGTCTATCTTAACGGTTCCTCTTATTTGACTTATAGTGTTTTGTGGTTCTTGAACTCTTCAAGATCTATTATCCTCCCACTAGCCCCTTCAATGATAAACACCTTTATCTTAGAAGGCAGCGTGTTTTACAACAAACACCTTTTGCTAAGTAGAATTATAGAACATATACCCTAAACTTACTTTAGGATGTCCCACAAATCGACACTTGTCAAATCTTGTCCCAAGCTTATCCTTCGAAACCTTTTCACATAAGTTGGACAACCCCTTATCTTAACATACTTAAGATTAGGAATCCTCCACATCCATAACTTTTATGGAGTCTTGGGGGCTGGATTTTGAGGTTACCTTTTTCGTAGATATGCAGCCATTTCTAGGACATAATCCTAGAAGGATACTGGAATGTTGGTAAATCATTATGGACCGCACCATGTCCAACAAGATACAATTTTTCCTTTCGGATACATAAATCATTTATTACATATCGAGGGCGTCCATTATGAAAAACCATTTGAGATGATCAAGAAACTTATTGCACAAGTATTTATTCCTTGATCTAATCAAAGAATCTTAATACTTTGCCAATTTGTTTCACTTCGAATTCTTTGAACCTTTCAAATAATTCATACTTGTATTCAAAGAAATACACACATTCAACTCTTTGAATGATCATCTCCTTTTCTTATACTAATTTGTTCAATATGCAAAATTATTTTCATGTAAGTCAAGTATACAAAATTTATTAAGTAATACTCCATTCTATACAAAACATTATTATTATAAATAGAACAACAATTGTTCTTAATTATAATACCAAAGATTTCATTGTCCAATAATAAAATGGAAATAATATTTTAACAAGAACTGGAATACAATAACAACTTATTGACTTAATAGATTTGCCGTGAAGCGATGCTAAACTATAAGTTTCTATAGCTAATCTGTGAACCTTTGCTTCATTTTCCACACATAGGATTACTTATCTTTGTTTAACTTTCTACTTACGCTTGGTCCTTCATAAATCTATATTTATGATAACCAAAGTCGGTATCCAATACCCAAGTAGAACCTTGACTTAAAGAAAATTTATTTCAATCATGAACAAAAAATCGTATTATACCAAAACTTCACTAAGCTTCTTTGGTTAGCCTCTACAAGATGCTTCTCGCAGTTTCTTTCCAGTGTCCAGGCTTATTGCAGTGGAAGCAAACTCCTTTGCTATCCATATCAGTTTTGTTCTTATTATCCTTTGTTTATGCCTTTCTATTTACCTTCTTTGAATCGTTCTTTATTTCAGAAGATCCTTTGGCCCCTACCAGTAAGACTTGATCTTTCTTGGTTGGAAAGTGACTCTCAACATTTTTCAACATGTTAAGCAAATCAGCGAAGCTGATATCTAGCTTGTTCGTATGAAAAATTCACAACAATTGTGAAAGGAGTCCGGGAGTGAGTGCAAGATCAAATCTTGGCTCAACTCTCCATCCATGACAAAACCAGTTGTCCTAATTGATCAATCAAATTGATTATGTTAAGAACTTTTTTGCATCTTTATATAGTGCCATTGGCCATTCTAGATCGGAAGAGCTCCTTAGATATCGATATCTATCGGTCCTACTTTCCTCACCATCAACTACTTGATGTGCGGGAATATAGTAGGAGCATCCATAGTTTCATCTTGTGGCTGAAGCTCGTTACTCGTGGATCTGCGAGCATGATGCGTTGAGCCAATCATGCATCATCTTGCCACTTTCTAAAAGTAGCAATCTCTTCCTCGAAGGCATTATGCGCAACCATTGCGAGGATAGGCGTATTAAGGACATAAGATAGCTTTTCAACTATGAGAACTATTCTCAAATTCCTTAACCAATCCGTTTAATACGGTCGGTTAAATAACATCTAATATGTTTACATGATGATAGTAATTTTAGACATTGTAAAATTACGTAAATGAATTTGTAATTAACAACATTTTAACATACATTCTTTTATTAATTACCAAAATAAATTAGGTCTTGTTTTTTAAATTGGTATCTCCCACTATTTTCTTCAAACTATATTACCCTCACTTATATAGTTAAAGCAAAATCTAATTAAAGATTTGCTAGTGAGAATAAAGATCCCATTTCAAATGTATATAGCCTTGTGGTGACACAACAAAATATATATAAATAAATAGGTAGACAACTTTTGTCAATTACATCAACTATCTGAACTCCTTTTCTTTTGCCTCTTAGATTATTTTGATCAGTGGTGGCACATCCAGAATCAAAATTATCCAAGTTAAGTCCGACCTAGCACTCCATATATTCAAAAAGAAAAATATCATCCTTGTGGTGACACAACAAAACAATATTGTTCAATTTTCTTTATAAGCATCAAATGTGATAAATTAACATCTTAAATACTTAATACTTGCCTTGTGGTGACACAACAAACTCATATTAAATATTTAATACTCTATTAATTTTATCATGCTAGAAAGCGACGTTCGATATTCCAAATATCTTTGAGCGCTTAGGACTTAATATAAAAATTGAGGGGTTTGTTATTAATTTGTCTCATCTTGTTTAGCGCAGCATTTACATATATATATATAAAATACGCGTCGTATTAATTAACATGCGAAGCATGTTTGCATAATATATAATATATATAGTATAAGCATGCACATATAGAATACTATATTCTACCCGGATTGATTATGGACTTTTATTCTAGTTTGGTTCACTAGAGCCACCAAGTGAACCAAAAGGTCAAATCTAGGGGGTGCAAGAAATAATATTTAAATATAACTATTACATTTAAACTTGGGCTCCATTACAAACGGGTCTTCAAGCTCCTTGTCCCTTGATCTCCAATTTTTCAAAATAATTCTAATTATTCCTATTACAAAACTATTTTAAAATAAATAGAAACCTTGATCGTGATCGAGGGAAATGTACATAGGAGGAGATAGAATTTATATTAAGAAAAATTAGAGAAGGCGAGTCTGCAGACCCCATTTAATAAAACTCATACATTCATGCATCCAACTAAAATAAATCCAATCGCATTGGTCAATAGTCCATAATCAATCCCATTTATTATCATACACATCACCATATGCATCAATAAATAACATTCATCTTATGAATAATAAACATTTAATATATATATATTGATATCATTTAATGGACAAATTTAGTTAGTATAAAATCTAATTTTGAATCAAAATAAACTCCTTTATTTTAATCCAAATTTAAATCAAAATAAAACTATTTTATTTTAATTTATCCAATTTTGAATAAAATAAACTATTTTATTTTAATCAAAATCTTTAATCAAAATAAACTCTTTTATTTTAATTAATTATGGAATCCAATTCCATATAAAAAAAATCTTTTAATTAAAATAAACTCTTTTATTTTAATTAATTATGGAATCCAATTCCATGTAAAAAAAAATCTTTTATTAAAGGAAACACGGATATTCTTTCTATTCACAAATAAACTCCTTTATTTTGAATAATATGAAATCTTATTTCATATTTAAATAAACTCCTTTATTTAAGGAAACATGGATTTTCTTTTCTATTCACAAATAAACTCTTTTATTTTGAATAATATGAAATCTTATTTCATATCTAAATAAACTCCTTTATTTAAGGAAACATGGATTTACTTCCTATTCATAAATAAACTCCTTTATTTTAGGAAAAATAAAATCCAATTTCAACTCCAATTAGTTATTATGGAATCCAATTTCAACTCTAATTAGTTAGCATGAAATTCTAATTTTAAAATTAAAATAAATCTTTTTATTTAAATATTAAAATAAACCTTTTATTTTAAGATTAAAATAAACTTTTATTTTAAAATTAAAATTATTAAGAATATAATATATATATATATATCCTAATATTATATATATATATATATAATAATAAATAAATCTGTTTTCTTAAAAAAAAAAAAAAAACGTGAGTCTGATTTACATAAAGCTTCACGTGGCCATTTTTTTTTTTTTTATTTCACCGCTAACTTATAATCACTTGTGTTTTGCATTTAACCACAGTAACTTTGAAAAAAAAAAAAAATGCCGTTTTTTTTTTTTTTTAATTCCGTGCCATATTCTTTGACCTTGAAGTCTTTTGAAAGAAAAAAAAAAATTCCACCTTTTAAAAGAGTCACGATCCTTTTTTTTTTTTTTTAAAATTTTATATAAAATTATGCCCAATTAAATTGTTCTAAACACATATCAATATACATATCAAATTAAAACAATTAATAATTCGCATAAAGGTTTGGCTCTGATGCCACTGTTAGGTTTGTTATATTCATGTGCGCAATCAAATTGCATAAATTAGCGGAAGCGAGTAAAAATCAGAGTTTAAAAAAATTTACAAACCATAAACCCGGATCACCCTTTATGCACAATTATTAATTAAACGAAAAAGATAACGAATGAGAATCATACCCTTGAAGATCGAGCTTCCTCAGGTACGAGTTCACCTCCAATCCTTTTCGCGTTCAACTTGAATCCACCGGGTTTGTTCCTTCCTTTAATCAACGTTAGCCACCCAAATGTTTGGCCTCTAGAGGTGATCCACCAAGAAAGAAAAAGATTCAAGAAGTGGGTGGTTGGCTAAACCCTAGTTTTTCTATCTCTATAGAAAAGGCGTACTCTCCAACTGTTGGAATTTTTACGTAGTTGTAAAAAAGTCAACAACCCCTCCACCCATAATAAGACTCCTCTTATTTATTGATGTGGACAACCCTCCTTAACAATTAAGAAATTGGGTTTTATTTAATTAATTAAATTCTTTTTAATTAATTAGGCTCCCAAATCTTATTAGGGATAATTAATTAAACTCTTTTAATTAATTTAACCTCCTAATCTTATTAGGAATAAATGAGAGTACTTATATTAAATTAATTCCTAAACTCTTTTAGAAATTAAAATAATAATAATTGTAATAATATTAATAAGACTCCTCTTATTAATTTATATTTAATATTTCTAAAATATTAAATAATAAATATTAAGCTATTTAATTTATTTTATCACCATAGATTAAATTAAATATACTTAACATATTATTACGATTATGCCATTAACTTCTTAAATAATTATTCTTCCTTTTATGGTGTGACCCTTTAGGTTCTCCATATTAAACCTAGGTTGTGAATAAATCAATTAGAACAATTCTAATCTTATTTAAATAAATAAATCAAACAATTAATTTATTTAAATAAATAATATTTATTCTACAATAGGGATAAGCCTCCCTAGCGATCAACGACTTTCCGGATAATATAGATTTCAACATTAATCATAAAAGAACCTTTGAGTAAATAGTTACTTAAATCTGATTCAATCCTTCCACCATACAATGTCCCAATTAAATATAAGGCATGGAATTACTTGTCAAGTCTTATTTTATTTAATTATATGTATTTCGATCCTTAAATGCACAACTCCAAATAATGCAAATTAGAAACTCCTTTCTAATTTCATTACTCTTATAACCAAGGACTACTTGGGTTGTCATTTTTCGAATCACATAGGACATTTCTCTTCTTTTATTAGAAGTGGTAGATTCTTTATTGATCATACATTATCTCCATGTATAACTTATTATACCCAAGCATACCTTTGATATACCCTAAGGGTCTTAAGGAATAAGTCAAAGTATAACTCATCATACACAAGATACTATGATGATCTCAAGTCCAAGGATTACTTGTACTACTATCACTCACTCTGAAATTCCTATTGACGAGCAAATAAAACTCCATTAGGTATTCCTTAGCGAGCCAATGTTCGATGAACTTATTCTCTAATAAGCACCTACATACTTGCTTTAGTGTCTCCACACAAATGATCATGAGATCAATCATCCTCATCCAATGAGCAAGCAACGTATGTACCAATCTATCCGGATTCACTAATCCCCAATTTAGTAATCCAATGATTGGGAACTATTTTAGTTTTAAGCTTTCTAAGAATTTAGATCTCATTAGAATGATCATCATCATTATTCTAAAAGCATTGCTTAAAACTATGGGTTTATCACATATTATAAAAACGACATCATGTAGATAATTAAAAGCCTTTAATAAATTAATACTTTTTATTAATAAATGAATAAGATTGTTACAAAGTATATGCTTTATCATCAAACATGATTGGCTTGTGTGCATACTACTTTCACTACTAATGCTATTATCTAGACCATCACTCCATTCCCCGACTAGTCCCTGCTACGTTCTCATTTCCTGAAGAGAACAATGAAAGTAAAAGGGTGAGCTCAACTAGCCCAGCAAAAAATATTATGACTAAGATAATGTAGAATAAATTATCGTTAGCCTTCAACAGTGTTAAACTGATACAATATAACAAACATCAAGTTTAACTGCAGTAGAACAAGTAATCCACTAAAAGAGTCAAGTAGAGAATAAAATGTACTATATTTTATGATTTAAAAGGTTTTTCATCACTTTTATCGCTGAGACTCAGCTTAATAAATAATCCACATCATCCCTGCACTACGGCCAAGGATATTCATTAGTATCACAAACACAAATTATCCATGCACTACGGGCTAAGGATATTCGTGTATTCATCAATGGTCATGATCATGCCAACAACTGTGCATCAATGCACTACGGTCCAATGAGGACTTTTATCACATCATTTATAACATTACGGTCATGATTATACCGATTAATCCCTGGTCATAATCATACCAAGTCCATCTATGCACTACATGCCACAGATGACTTTCAACATAATATAAACATGAGGATGATGACAATGATATAAGAATTCAATAAAATAAGTTCAAGAATTAATTTATCCAGGAACTAATAACGTCCAAATTGTCAACATGATACGTCTTTGTAGAGTAAAATTCAAGAATGCTCAGAAGAATATTTCCATGAAAAGATACTGGATGAAGCGCAAATATCAAGGATATTCCACTAATTTCATGGAGTATAGAAGTCAAAACTTTAACCAACTGAGTATAATAAAGAATGTAATAACAAAAGAAATCACCAGGCATGCGATAGATCACACAGACAGGTTATTCCAATAGAATAATAAATAACGGAACCGAGTCAAATCACGTAAAACGCACGCATGTGATATTCCAATGTAATAATAAATAATGAGAACCGTGTCAAAGTAAATTACATGACCGATGGATATTCCAAATGTAATAATAAATAACGGAATTCGGTCATGCAGAAACGCATGCATAAGATATTCCAACAGAATAATAAATTATGGAACTAGGTCAGGAGAATTTCGCACCGACAGGATGTTCCAACATAATAATAAAGAATGGAATAATCGAAGAATTTCACCATGTATGCGGTACTTCGCATAGACAGGTTATTCCAACATAATAATAAAGAATGGAATAACAGAAGAATTTCACCAAGTATAGGGTAGATCATTATACTGAAAGTTATTCCAACAGAATAATAAAGAATTGAATAATAGAAGTTCTCTTCATGAATACGAAAGAAATAATACCCCTTACCTTAGAACAAACTGGATATAGGAGTAGTGAAGTAGCAGAATACTTTTCTTCTTTCTCTCTATAGGTTCTCTCTCTAGAGTTTCAGTGAATTCATAAGAAATAATGAAGGAATGAGCTTTTATTTATAGGAGAATGGACTGAATAGTAACTAATTCCTGAACGGTTCAGATTGATTTATTTTTAAACGGACGGTCCAGATTGGTTTACTATAAAATATTCTAATAAAACAAAATCTTTTAAATAAAATATAATATATTCTATTTATAATCTAATAAAACGAATAACTTTATAAAAGTATTATGTTTTATATAAAAAGATTTTACTATGCAAAACACTATGTATAATAGAATATAATATATTCTATTTACAGTATAATAAAACGAATAACTTTATAAAAGTATTCATTTTATATAAAAAGCTTTTCTATTTTATTACATTAATAATACTAATAAATCAAAATTAATATATATATATATATATATATATATATATAAACTTCCGTGACTTCATAAAAAGACACCTCAACATATTTAACAACATTTATCATCATTATTATAATTCACAATATTAATCGACACAGTGGCTTCCTGAAAGAGGGGTTTTCAATAAGGATTTCTCCTATTAGCACGCAATTAGGTGACCAAACCTCTACTTGGCAGAACTTCTAGACATCGTTAATATTGTAAATAATAATATTAATAACTCTGTCATCTCAATTATTGATTTAATAATATATAAAATATCGACAATAATTGAATCAAATAACGTGAGATACTATGCAATAATTATTGAAGCAATAATTGAACAAAACTGAGTGACTTATCATGTAAGCATCAATAATCAATACCGTGTGCTACTATGCAACCACGCGTACTCTTGTACTTTTAACACCGGGTGTTTCAACAGTTAATGGTAAAACTTCCGCCTTTATTTTCATAAAATATTTCTGTCGTTTTCTCAATCCGATAATAATTCCGTTGTGGGGTCCACCAATGATTGTGCCGTCGTACGAATATTCCCTATTAAAACGAATATTCCCCGACCAATCGAATATTATATAACAACTTGCGTACTTTGTAAAATTTATAAATATTACCCATAACTATAACATTATATCAAATTCATTCCATTATATTTAAAAATGATATTTATAGAAAAATCATCTTTATTAAAAAAAGTTGGGGTCTTACAATCTCAATTATTGATTTAAAAATATAACATATTATGCAGATGATACTGTGACAATAATTGAATCAATAATATGAGAGATATAATGCAGCAATTACTATTGTAATAATTGAGTATAACTGAGTGACTTCTCACATAAGTATCAATAATCAATACCATGTGCTACTATGCAACCACGCGTATTACTATACTTTTATCACCGATTATTTTATGACAACTTGTTTACTTTGAAAATTTTTCACATATCACCCTTAACTTTAACCTTTTATCAATTTAACCATTTACTAAATAGAATAATTATAAGAAAATTAAATACTTTCATTTCATAAAATTCGGTGTCTCACAATCTCCCCTCCTTATGAAATTTCGCCCTTGAAATTTACATACCTGGTAGTTTGAAGAGATGAGAATACCTTGCTTTCTTTTTGGATTGTACCTACCCGGTTATTTCCTCTCTATCATGATTTTCCCATTTCTCATCTCATGTATTTCAGATATCATTCTAGAATATAGTTTCAAAATAAGGGTTAATTGACATGTCACATATTATCCCTATATTCTGACCGACAAATTAAATACCAAATAAACTTAGGTAGGTCATACTAGGGAAGGAATTCCCCGTCTCTCCCCTCTTAGTACTTGTCTCACATCTCAGCCAGGGATCATATCCCTAAGCTTTGATACCAACTGTGATGCCCCCAAAATAGGTATACATCACCCATCTTCAGTCGCCAGATATATGGTACAAAAATTCAAATCCAACTTAATTATACAACAGTCGTGTAAAATACGACAAAACATAGCTGAGAGTTTAAACAAGAATATTATCATCTAGACAATATTCACACTCAATGGTGTCCTCATTACAATTATTATCACATTATTCCGTAGAATAGTGAGGACTACTAAAGCCATTTATCCTGGACCATCACTCCATTCCTCGACTCGTCCCAGCTATATTCTCATTTCCTGAAGAGAACAATGAAAGAAAGGGTGAGCTCAACTTTCCCACTAAAAAATATTATGACTAAGATAATGCAGAATAAATTATCCTTAGCCTTCAACAGTATAACAACTGATAGAATACAATAGACAATAAGTTTTAGATCAACAACTGCAGCGAAAATAAGCAATCCATTAGAAGAGTCAAGTAGAGCATAAAATCTACTATCTTCTATGATTTAAAAAGTTTTTCATCAACTTTATCGCTTAGACTAAGCTTAATAAATAAAATGGAATCATCCCTGCACCATGGCCAAGGATATTCATGTAATCTTCAATGGTCATGATTATACCAAATAATCCCTGGTCATAATCATACCAACAACTGTCCATCAATGAACTATAGGCCAATGAGGACTTTTACCACATCATTCGTCACATTACGATCATGATTATACCGAATAATCCCTGGTCATAATCATACCAAGTCCATCTATGCACGTAAGCCAAAGATGACTTTCATCACAATATAAGCATGAGGATGATGACAATGACATAATAATTCAGTAAAACAAGTTCAAGGATAAATTTTAAAGATTTATAATTTAATTTATCCAGAAATCAATAACGTCCAAATTGTCAACATGCTACTGCTTTGTAGAGTAAAATTCAAGAATAATATACATGTACCAAAAATAATTTGGACCGAAAAGAAATATATTTTTTAGGTGAATAGTACCCCACGAATAGTACTTCAGGAATAGTATCCCGTGAATAGTACCCCAACACGAAAAGTGTCCCGAATACTCGAGTGAATGATACTAGAGTGAATAGTAATCTGGTGAATAGTAACCCATGAATAATAACTCGTGAATAGTACTCTGGCACGAAAAGTGCCCCGAATACCCGAGTGAATAATACTAGAGTGAATAGTAACTAGGTGAATAGTAACCTATGAATAGTAACTCGTTAAAAAAAATACCAAAGAAAATGATATTCCATGATTTAGTACAAAAGAAATGTTATCTCGAGCATTTATAATATAGAATATCTGAAACTCGAAATGGATTTTTACCGCCATGCGGTAATCCACGTAGATGCATCATTTCCACAATTTAATAAGGAATGAATACGCAGGATCTTTCACCATGCATGCGGTAATCCACACGCATGTGTTATTCCAATGTAATAATAAAGAATGGAACCAGTCATGTAATTTGTATGAGATGAATATTCCAATGAATAATAAAGAATGGAACCGGTGTCGTGCGTAATCCGCATGCATGTGATATTCCAACACAATAATAAAGAACGGAACCAGGTCATGCTTAATCCGCACAGACAGGATATTCCAACAGAATAATAAAGAATGGAATAACAACAGAATTCACCAGGCATGCGATAGACCACACAAACAGGTTATTCCAACAGAATAATAAAGAATAGAATAACAGAAGAATTTCACCATGTATGCGGTACTTCGAATAGACATGTTATTCCTATATAATAATAAAGAATGGAATAACAACCCTTACGAGTACTGAAAGAAAATAACTCTCTTCATGAATACGAAATAATAATACCCCTTACCTTAGAAAAAAACTGGATACTTAAATAGTGAGGTAGCAGACTTCTCTTCTTCTTTTTCTCAATAATTTCTCTATAATAATTGCTCTTATGAGACTTAGTGAATTGGTGAGAAATGAAGGAAGAATGAGCTATTATTTATAGAAAAATATAGTTTAAATAATTGCACATTTTGGGGCTCGAAATATTACAGTATAATACCTCCCTCTTTTTCTTCATTTTTAATTTAGTCCTGCAAGTATTATCAATCTTGCACCACCTCCCCTAATAGTAAATCATGTGAATCAATAGTAAATCATATGACTCAATAGTTCTAAACATGTGAAAAAATTAATTACAGTATAGTACCTCCAACTATACCTCCATTTTTAATTTAGTCATGCAAGTATTAACAATCTGGCACCAACTCCCCTAATAGTAAATCATGTGAATCAATTGTACACACATGTGAACACATAGTTATAAGCATGTGAATTAATAGCAATTTTTTGCTCATTTATCCAATTAATTACCCAATTGGTCAATATAAGTTCCAGACATTAATTATCATCGAAATAAATATCGATTTCCACTAACACTAATAATTCCCACACAATGGAATTATGAATTTCATCTTTAATCAACACGAACTTATTCATCATTAATATTATAACTCACAATATTTAACAACCAGGTCTTTCCCATGAAAGAGGGGGCTTTCCAATAAGGATTTCTCCATATTGGCACGCAATTAGATTATCTAACCTCTCATTGACAGAACTTTTAGACATTGTCAATATTGCAAATAATAATATGAATAACTTTGTCATCTCAATTATTGATTTACTAATATAACATATTATGCAGATGATACTGTGATAATAATTGAATCAATAATATGAGAGATATGATGCAGCGATTACTATTGTAATAATTGAGTATAACTGAGTGACTTCTCACATAAGCATCAATAATCAATACCGTGTGCTACTATGCAACAACGCGTATTACTATATACTTTTATCACCGATTATTTTATGATAACTTATTTACTTTGAAAAATTTTCATATATCACCTTTAACTTTAACCTTTTATCAATTTAACCATTTACTAAATAGAATAATTATAAGAAAATTGAATACTTTTATTTCATAAAATTTGGGGTCTCACACCTAATGTATCTTGAGTACCTTTACATGCATGTCTATACAATGTTTAACCCCTGAATATATAATTTAAATGTATTGTTCTGACTGCTGAGTTTGCCAAGAAAAATGAAAATTTGTGGCTATGCATTTTTATCACAGACGAGCTTTCAGGTATATTCTCCATCTCATCAATCCTGTACATAAATGGTATACTCTATTTACTGTGATGAGACTGGCAGAAATCTTTTCTTCTCATTTTTTGTCATGAGTGAGATTGACTAGTCACTGCATGTATGTGTTGATTTATATTTGTTTGGCTGGAATAGATAGCTCAGAAAATCTTATGCTCAACATTTATTTCTTCTCAGTTATCATTTTAAACTGCTGTTGTAGGTTATTTTTTGTGTCAAAATTTTTATGATAAAACCTTTGACTTGGGTTATAATTCTGCAAAGTTGTGCTAGTTAAATATTTTTTCTGAGTACATTAGATGTAGTCATAAATTCTTGCATACTCCATATCTAAGCATATCTGATAAACTTCACTGTAGTTATGACCTATTTCTTTTTACTGATTAGACATGTTCGAAATCATCTCTCTATTTTTCCAAACATATTCTTTTAAAATATATGGTAATATTTACTGTATATGACTGGTCTCTCTCTCTCTTGACTTTTTCTTAAACAAAAAGACTTTCTTTTGCAAAATATTAAATTGATTAGACACCAACTACAGCTACTCAATGTTTTTTGCAAATATGTATCTCCCTCGGTCCTTATAACTGAATTCTTTGTGTCATATAAATAAATGCTTACATCCATTAGCTTTAATTCTTGCCCTATATGTCATCGTATCCTTATATAAATGGAAACTCCACATGTTTGCTGCATACATGGTTTATTTTAGTTCATCACCTAGTAACTGTGTTTGTCCTCTTTCTGTTTACTTCACTTGTTATCAAAAATGGACCCTGTTTACTCTGTCAAACGAAGGAAAATCCCACTTTTATCTGAGTTACATCCCGACACTTATGCACCTCAACTAGTTACTCTCTCAGTACAAGTCAAGTATAGGCACATAAGACACAGTCTCACACCAGGTACAATAACTTCATTTAACAACTTTTCTCATATATTTGAAAAAATCAAAAATGTGGGATAGGAGTGTTTGTTGGAAATTTATGGAAGATGATAAATTATAAAAGAAGTAAAATATAACTTTGAAGAACACTTAAGAATACTTTAATTTCACTTGATTAAAATGATCCAAATACAATACTATTTATAGGACTCATAGGACACTTCTAGATCCACAATAATAATTACTACATGACCACATTCATGTACATGAACCTAACCATTACATATTCCAAGACAATTCAAATACATTCATGCATGTACTTAGATATCACCAATTCATGTACTAATATTAATTAAGATATTTCTTGAATAATCTAGAATATATTTGGTTTAGATGCTAACAAGGCCTCCCATAAACCAAATTTATTCTTCATAATGTCGTAAAACATTTTGATCTTTCGATTCCCTCAAATGCAAGAAACTCTTTTGTCATCTCCATTGATGTATATGACACAAATGCTTGAAGTTTCCATTTGTTCTTCTTGATCTTGCTTATAACTAGCTTCTCACATTTTACATGCTTGTATTTCTTCTCCATTTCATTATTTCTGAACTCATTTTGATCAAAACACTTCTCCATATTAACCCATTCAATATCTTTCACAACTTGAGTTTCTTTTTTCTTGGTCTTTGAATTTTTGACCTTTGGTTTGAACTCTGCTTCCAACTTGGACTTTGTATATGATGTTTCTTTAGCAGTTTTTGTGGCTTGAACTTTTTTGGCAACCTTCTTCCTTGTAAAAGTTCTAACAACAACAGGATTAGATGATGTGACGTCCGATTGACTAGTAACTTCTGAGTGTGCACTCTTTTCTTCAACATCCTTATCCTCCAGCTCATTATTCAAATTTGTCTCATTCTCTTCTTCCATCACTTCACTCTCAGGTTCTTCTTTCTCAAAAGATGCTTTAATTATTGTGTCTTCAAATTCTTTATTTTCGACATGATCTATTTCTTTTGCTTCCCGACATATGTCTTCAAAGTCTTCATTTTTCTTTTCTTCTTCTTCTTTTTCTTCTTCTTCTTCTTCTTCTTCTTCAACTTCATCAATTTCTTCTACAAGTTTTTCATCCTCTTCCAAAAACCAAGACTCTTTAGGTAACGATGAACCTTTATAATTCTTGCAAATCAATTCAAGCTCATTCCATAACTGAGATAGAGAATCAAAACATGCAACACGCATCCAGACTTCTTCATGCATTACTCCTTGCAAAATCTTCCTTGTTCTTTTTTCTTTCATTTCTCAAACTTTTTTTGAAATACACTTTTCTAGATTTGCGATGACATCTTGCCATAAATTGCATTCTCCAAGAAATACTCGAATCCTTATACTCCAAACATTATAATTTGTGAACACTAATTTGGCACCAAACCTAGGAAACATCATTTTTTTTATAATTTACCTCACCAAAAATGCTATCAATATGACAACCTTTGTGACGTGCTTCAACTCACAAACTTCTTCAAAATTTTTCTCAACTAGCACATTTGCTAGATTGTAATTCAGAGCTATAACGCGCACACTTTGCACTCGCCCAACGAAACACTTCGATATCACTAAGTCACCTTTCTTGGGTCGTCGATTTTACCTTAGCTACTTTAGTTTAACCTTCGAATTAACCTTAGCTTTGATACCACTTGTTGGAAATTTATGGAAGATGATAAATTATAAAAGAAGTAAAATATAACTTTCAAGAACACTTAAGTATTAATTTCACTTGATTAAAATGATCCAAATACAATACTATTTATAGGACTCATATGACACTTCTAGATCCACAATAATAATTACTACATGACCACATTCATGTACATGAACCTAACCATTACATATTCCAAGACAATTCAAATACATTCATGCATGTACTTAGATATCACCAATTCATGTACTAATATTAATTAAGATATTTCTTGAATAATCTAGAATATATTTGGTTTAGATGCTAACAATGTTTAATAACTTTCATTGATAAACAAATTTATCCAGCTCTTATTGCTAAATTTTGTTCTCATATGACTTTTATTCGAGACTCAATTGGTACCTTAACTGGTATTTCTACTATCTTAGAAGGACAATCTTATGTCATTGATTAATTACTTCTTCTTCATGTATTACATCTAGGAAACAACATGCTAGAACTTTCAAAAATAAATGCTTACACTCATCGAATAGGCACCTCCACTAGTCAATGCATCACTTTCAATCATAATTTAGCCACTGTTATAGACCAACTGGTACCTGCACATCTGTTTGACTTTCCATCAAAGATTGGTCTTGATTTTCTTATTACTCAGTGTCAATTTCTCAGAAAAATTCTCAAACAAAATGTTATGTTTGTTAGAGATGATAAACTGTTACATCCTTTTGACTTAGAATTGATGAAGTGTATTTTAACTCAAGACATGCCTTACAATCTTCCATATTTACTAATTACATCATTTGAGTTTTGTTATCACAACAATTGCTTGGGTTATGATCTACTCCTCACATCTGTTTTTCGATAATTGGGTATTGATGTTCACACTCACCACACCCAACTAGTACGCAGCAATAACATAGTGTCACATCTAACCATCCCTCCTAGACCACTGATAAGTTTTAAACCCAATGATCATAAATACACTGAATCCCATCTGAACCTGATCTTACAGATAGATGCTCTGCACAACATGTGTCAAATGTCTTTACAAAATCAAAGTGTTCTGATGACTCAAATAGAGTCTTTACAAATTTATGTACATCATCTAAGAGATGTGGTCTACATGTTAATGGAAAATCTAAAAGTTTCTATATCTTCATTCTATTTCGCTGCCAATACCAGCTCGGGTAAAGCTGATCAGTTACCTCAAACTCCTCCAGATGCTAATCTTCCAACACATGGTCTACATTTTTCTCCTATACCTTTAGGAGAAATCTAACTATTTGGGAGAAGTGCACTTATATATATTGTAACAATCCAATATTTTATTTATAATTTAAAATATTTATTAAATTGAATGAATATTTTATGGATGTATTTGTTGTTCGAAGATAATTATGAATTAAATTTATTAGATAATACTCTAATTTAATTTAATAGTTAGAAAGTTGTTAAAGATAACATGAAATGCTATATTGATGTTTTAATTTAATAATTTATAATGGTATGTTAAGTTATTAAATAAAATTATAATGAGATTATAATTTTGTGATACTTGGACCGAGTGGAAAATTTATTTAGTATGTTAAAATTAGTTTATTTAACTAATGTTGGATATGGAGATCCAAATAAATAATATGAGATTATAAACTATAGTGTAAAGGATTTATTAAAATAAATTGAAGTAGTTTTAAATTGATTTAACCAAACAAGGCTTAAATACATTAAGTCTTTATTTTAAAAGTATGTTTCCAAACAAAGTCTAATGGCTTTTGAATTTTGAAATTTAGTAAATAATATAAATAAAATAAATCAAAATAATAAATAAAATATATTTTATAACTGATGTACATTAAGTTTTTTTTGTAACTGTTATTTTAAGTATGCGTATAATTGCTAGGCTATCAGTTTTTTTTTCTTACGCATAAGTGATAGTTGCTAAGCCTAAGAAGAAAGAAAGAAGAAAATATAGAGAGAAATTGAGAGAGTTTGAGAGAGACTGAGAGATTTTTGTGTTTTTGAGAAATTCTTTGTGGTTAGCAAGGATTACCAAGTAATCAAAGGTATTTTCCATAACCTTGATATATATATATATATATATATATATATATATATGTTTTACGTTATGTATTTCAAGTCCCTGTGAGTCCAATATTCTTGAATTGTTGTTATAAAAATATTAGTAAGTTATGAAAGCGATATGTTAGGGTTTAAGGTACGCAATGAATAGTGAATAAGTGTTGTGAAGTTAACACTTGAGATTTCTGAAATACATATGGTGTAAAGTAAAACTTGTACTAAAGTAACAAGTTTATCTAAAAGAGAGTTTTATTTTGGGAAAGTGGATATTAGTTTATCTAATAGATATTGTGATTCTAATAATGTGTGTAGGTGAACGTGAGTTGTAAATTATAGCTTACGCACGAGGCAAGTTCCTTACTCTAAACTTTTATCGAGCAAGTTTTGAATTCTAATCATTGTTGAATTATTCTAACTTGTTTATAGTTAAGCAAGTTTATCTAGTTTCATTCTTTTATAGTGAATGCAACTTCTTGAAATCTAATTTCTAATATTGAGCTACCATATTTCATTTACTTTGCACACGTTATTATTATTTTGAGCAAGCTTTGTTTCCAGCTTGTTATCAGTTAATGTATGTTCAATAATTCAATTCTTTATTGTACAAGATCATAGCCTTAGCTTACTATTGTCCAAGTAAGGTTTATTGTTCTATTCAATGCTTATGATTTTTAGTTATTTCTAAGCATGAGTTAAATGTATAGTTGGTTCACCTATGCTTCTTAATCATTTTACATTAAATTATTATTGATCACTCGTAGTGCTGTTAAGACTTGTTGATTCTACTAATCCCTTAGCTGATGATCGTGAAACTCCAAATAATCCTTGAAGCTTATCCAAACCAAATCTTCTTTGGTGCGGACTTGTACTTTAAATTGAGATGAACAACCCTATAACAGGGGATTATTTTTGAGCTACGCAATGACATTAAAATGTTTGCGCAATACATAGTACAAAGGGCTGATCACCTGGAGTACGAGATGATGGTCCACATAGTCGTTTAGATTGTTAAAGGTTACAGTAGAAACACCTGTTAACCTAGGACATAGATGATGATTATGGTCTTTTAGACCGTTAAAGGTTAAAGTAGAAATACTTGATAACCTAGAGCATAGTTCGTAGTCTTATAACCCTCAGTTACATTCTGTATGTTGATATCAATTTTTGATTATTATTGACAGAGTATCATTCAACTCTGATGAGTTTATTCAATGGCATTTATTATGCTATTATTATTCATTGCTATTTCCAGTGAGCATTTGTTTTGCTCACTCTTGCATATATATACTCATTGTAGCTAAAGTTGAGAAGGTTCATGATCCTTGCACTAGCAAGGGAAAAGGGAAAATGAACAAGTGATGAAGACGTGTAATTTATTTATTGTTATGATGATAGACTTTATATTTAATGATGTGATGTAATTATTTTATTTCCACATTTGGTTTATGTTAAAGGTTATATAACCTGGGAGACTTTTGAATTAATGATGTAACCCTTTTAATGGGAGGATTTATGGTTTAATTTTATTATAATTGGGTAGTTAGATATGAATGAATGGAAAGTGAACACCAAATCTTGTGGAAAAGAAGTACCCAGATTTCGGGGTGTCACAAGTTGGTATCAAAGCTTTAGGTTATGAACCTTAGATGGGGAAAAGCCTTAGGAAGTAACCTTGTAGGAATTTGAAAAGGTAGTGGTGATAACTTATCGAGTTTTAAGAAAGAAGTAATAAAGCACTTTATGTGCTTATGTGATTGTAACCTATGTGCTCGTGAGTGTCGAGTAGTAATGATTAGTAATTAAAACTTAAAATTTTGTAGTCAGGATGGCTAATGTAGAAGAATCCAGTCAGGCTAGGGAGGAAGGATCCGAGATGCTTAGAGAGGAGGAGCCTCGAGATATTCAGGTGGTTTGGGAACAACTACTGCCACGGGAGTCATCTCCGTTGGTCACAGTGGTTGAGCAGGAAGGCTTACCTGATGAGGATGATGAGGTACAGACAAATGAGGAGGATCCCGTTGAGATACCACAATCGGATGGGGATGATGGTTATGAGGAGGAAGAGTTTCCACCAAACTTGATCGATGCCTGTATGTACAACGAAGTACACGACCGCAATGTGGAACTGTAGGATAGAGTCAAGGAGTTGGAAGAGATAGTAGCTAAATAGCAGACCTCTATGGCACAGAAGGATGATGAGATCTGAGATTTGGATGGACGCCTAAGTAATGTCGAATGGAGGTTGTTCACACTGAAGGAGAGAACAAGCAAATGGCAGAGGAGATCGTAGAGCTGAAGAATAAGTTAAAAGAAGAGTCTACTAAGAGGGTAAGAGCCGAAGACGTGTATGAGGAAGCTTCTCAACGAGTCGGGGTAGCAGAGAGAGAGGTACAAGTAAAGAAGATCAAGGTGGAGGAAATGAATAGTGTTTTCAACACCGAATCATGTATTATCCGATTCAATTCGAGATGCTACCATGGTACATGCTAGACCGTCGAACAATGTTTTGTATTATGGAAGAGGAGCGTCGTAAGGCTATGCATTATTTTAGTAGATCATCATAAGAAATGTAATTATTGTGTGATTAATAAGTAAATAAGATGTAAATCCTGAGTATTATATAACAAATGGGATATGATGATGATGATGATGATGTTATCCTGAAACTTTTGTAGTTCAGGAAAGTAATGTAGATAGCAGGGATGCTATCATGGCTATGTTTTCTTTTAAAAGATGATGAATAAATAAAAGTTACTAGATATTCAAGATATTGTGTGCTATGTGGTAAAATTTTTGTGATGTGCAAGTTGTGTATATAATATTTAAAAGATTGAATAATAATCTAATGAGCGTATTTTAACAGAAAATGCCTCCAAGACGTCAACCACGACAAAGGACCCCTGAGGGATCTACCAATAATAACAATGCTAAGGCTAATCCGGGTCAGCAATTAGTAACGTTACTGACGGGAGCTTTGCAGAATCAACCGCAGAATCAAGCTACGACCTTTAAGTATTTTAAGGTAGTTGGGCCACCAGAATTTAATGGGTCCATGAATCCGGTTGAGGCACAGACCTGGATCATGGAGATAGAGAAAGTTTTCAATGTGGCTAGAGTAGGTGAGAACCAAAAAACTACTTTTGCAACATTTATGTTAAAAGTAGAGGCGAGTTATTGGTGACAAGCCAATAAAACTCAAGGAGGTCAAGGTAATGACTTGGGATTGGTTTAAGGAGATATTTTTTGAGACTTATTTCCCAGAGAGTTCGAAAAATCAGATGGAGGTGCAATTTTTAGAACTGAAGTAGGGATCAATAATGGTGGTGGAGTATGCCGCTAAATTTAATGAATTGGCAAGGTTCGTGCCATATCAAGTCAACACAGATGAGCGCAAATCTAGGAGGTTTGAACAGGGATTGAAGCCCTGGTTGTACAACAAAGTTTTCATATTTTAATTAAAGACATTTACAACGGTACTAGAGAAGGCAATTGTCGCTGAGGCTGGAGGCGAGGATGTAACAAAGGACAATCAAGTGCAGAGAAAGAGGAAGAGTGAGGGCGAAGCTAAGAATGGTGGTGGTAGTTATGGAAATGGTAAGAATAACTTGAAAAGGAGGTGGAATGCAAATGTGGGAGCTGGGAACCAACAAGGTAACCAATAGAAGAAGAAGTTTAAAGCATCTGCTACATGTGGGAGGTTTCACACGGGTATGTTCTTAAGGGGGAAACGAGTATGTTTTAACTACGGCCAGGAGGGTCACATTGCACAAATTGTAATCAACCCAAGATGAATGCTTGTTACACCTGCGGGTCAAAGGATCATTTTGTTCGCGAGTGCCCTAAGAAGAAATCCGTTGAGACAATTGGAAGCAAAGAAGGTAGAAGTGGAGGTACATTGACTATTGCGGGACCAACATCTTCAAATAAGCCCACAGCTAGAACCTTCAACATGAAGGTGCAAGATGCGGTGCAATCAAAAAATGTCGTGTAAAGTATTATCCCAATCAATGATATAAATGCATATGTATTATTTGATTCGGGTGCTACTTGCTCATTTATATTTGATGAATTTGCTAAGAGGTTAGAATTACCTAGTGAAGAGTTGAATTTCCCTTTACACATAGAAATTGCGAATAGAGAGGTAATTCCTGTTAAGTTCGTATACAAGAATTGTAGGGTGAATATTAAGGGGAATGATATGACATTAGATTTAATCCCGATAAAACTTGGTGAGTTTGATGTTATATTGGGAATGGATTGGCTATTCAATTATAGAGCGATAATTGATTGCAAAAAGAAATGTGTAAACCTTATGACTCCGTCAAAGGTAGTTTTCTATGGTAACAAATCGCCTAGACAAACGAGATGTCTGACGATTATGCAGGCCAAAAATTTATTAAGTCAAGGCTATGTAGGATACTTAGCTTACATAGTCGATGCTCAAAAGAAGAAGGGTGTGAAACTGGAGGAGATACCAGTGGTTAGGGATTTTGTGGATGTGTTTCTATAAGATTTTCCAGGACTTCCACCTGACAGAGAGATTGGGTTCGTGATCGATTTAGCGCCAGGAATTGCTTTAATATCGAAGGCCCCATACAGAATGGCTTTGGTAGAGATGAAGGAACTGTTGGTGCAATTGCAAGAACTGCTAGATAAGAAATATATTCAGCCTAGTGTATCACCGTGGAGAGTGCTGGTGTTATTTGTAAAGAAGAAAGATGGGTCAATGCATCTTTGCATTGATTATAGGGAATTAAACAAAGTCACTATTAAGAATAAATATTTGTTTCCAAGAATAGATAACTTATTTGATCAGTTGAAGGGTGCTAGATATGTTTCGAAAATAGATTTGAGAAGTGGATATCACTAATTGAAAGTAAGGAAGGAAGATGTACCAAAAATAGCATTCCAAACTCGATATGGACATTACGAGTTTCTGGTAACGTCTTTTGGTTTGATAAACGCCCCTGTTGCATTCATGGATTTGATGAACAAGGTGTTTAAACCATTTTTAGACAAGTTTGTGGTGGTATTTATTGACGATATTTTGGTTGTCTCCAAATCTCAAGAAGAACATGTGGTGTGACGCCCCCAAATTCAGGTACTTAAAACCCAAACTCGGTGCTTCACGATACCATTTCTATGAGCGGAATAATACTAATAATAATAACAATAATTTAGATTATCAAATTTAATTTACATATTATCAGAGTTTTCAATCCCAAGTACGAAACCTTTAAACATTCGTTACATGATAATTAATATATATCATCAATATCATAATAAAGTCTAGATATTACAAACGATAGCATAAACATTCATTCAATAACCTTCCCCTTTCCCTTGTTCTTGATAGAGCCTTCAGGTTGTTCACACTTAGCTGAAAACATTTAAATTAAGCAAGGATGATCATTTGAGTGCCCAGCAAGTAATAGCAATCAATAACAATTAGCTGAAAGGATTGAATGTTTTCTTTGAACAATACTTCTACAACTAATCAACAGTTATGAAATAAGCTCAACCAATATTAAACAACATATCATTTTGATTTCAAATTTTTAAAACTACGTATTGACTATAAATGAGGATTAGTTGACAGACTGTGAACATTGTTTTCTATTTTTGAAAAGGTTAAATGAAACTTCATCTCAGAAAGCTATCATAACTTACATCAAGACGGGGTGATCACCATTATGCCTGTCATTGATCAATACTACATTACAAGAACGATATTATCGTTCATCCTTTGTCCGCCTTAGTGCATAAAAATTTCCCATATTTGGGATGTTCATAACAGTCTTGAATCCAAACCAAAACAATTCGGTTGGATAATAATAAAGTTTTATCTTGTTCAATAACAATTTTAAATTTATGTCTAGCCGGATCAAATAGCTTAGACGGATTTTAATTCAACATATACAAACTGGACACTGATAAGTATGTATCAACATGTGATAACATATAATGATTAACCAAGCGAGGACACTTGTATAACCATGTTTAGAAATTAACGAACAGAAAATATATATCTTGATCTACAATAACAAAATAAAAGAACTTGTACAACAATTATAATTTAATAACTTACTTATACAGAATCATTGCATAAGTATATACAAAGGTTGAAATATTTGAACAATCGAAAAGAATAGTTCAGATATTATCTTACGCATGTCCATTGCATAAAGTAAATGCAAAGGGTTAGATACTTGCCTTGTCTGCTGCTTACAGTTATGCAACTTAGTTTTATCGTAGCAACCTATCAGTAATAAGATTATTTTACTAATTAACATAACATATCGTAACACATAATACTGCTTATTGCAATCAGCACATAACCTAGTCACATTGTCACATATGTTTAACAACCATTGAATCACAAATAAACATTTATCAAGTCAACCTATCTAAGTCCAGATCAATTTAAAACATATGCTTGTCTGAATTACCTTTATCGGGTATTTATCGAGTCTAAGACTCTATACAGTAGTTCAATATCCATTTAGATAACTTATATATCAGTCAAACTATTTTTCATGACCTTATAATAATTTTAAAATAATTATTACATTTTATCATGATTTTTGAAACACCTAATCATTATTAAATGATTTAAATATTAAGTAATTTAATTATCATTAATATTTAAATAATATTAAAGTATTAATGAAACCATTGCTAAAATATTAAGTTATTTAAAATAACTTAACTTATTTCTAACACATTTAAATTACCTTTAAGTGGTATTTTAAAACAATAAAATCATTTTTAAATAATTACCATTAATATTAAAATATTAATGTATTATTTATCTAAATATTAAAAGTCATTAATTATAACTTAAAATATTTTTAATTCATTTATATCCTTTGAAATGATTTTTAAATTAATAAAATCATTTTAAAACTATTTATTTAATATAATTATTAAATAAATTTAATATTAATAATATTAAATTATTAATGAAATTTACCTTTAAATATTAAAAGTTATATTTTATAACTTAAAATGTTTTTATAACATTTAAATAATTTTTATATTATTTTAAATCATTAATTCTATTTTTCCATAATTTATTTAATATATTTATTAAATAAAATAATTATCATTAATATTAATTTATTAATGAAATTCATCACATAATATTAAAAGTTATTAAAAATAACTTAAAATATTTTCTTATATCATAATATATTTTTAAATGATTTTTCATGTATTAAAATAATTTTTAAATAATTTATTTAATATTATAATTAAATAAATTAAATACCTTTATTATTTTAAAAAAATTAAATATTTATGAAATATATTAAAAATTATTAAAATTAATTTTTGGACTTTAAAATAATTTTTAGTAATTTATTTTGTATTTTTAATAATTAAAAACTAATTTTCTATAATTATTTAATAAAAATATTAATTTTATAAATAAAGTGTCGCTGAAGACTGCCTATAGTGACATAACCGTCACCATAGGTGTTCTTCATGTTCTTGATGAAACCCAGAACATTCATACACAGTTTCGAGGGACCATGTTTGACCAATATAATCTGTCAGATCATAATGTTTTTGGACCAGTTAAGACATTGATCTTGTAGTACTAATGTAGTACTACAAATATCATGCAACATTTGGGTCAGATTACAACATACAAGCAAGACATGGAAGCTCAAACCATCTGTCAGAACTGTTCTTCATTTTCTGGGTTACCCAGAAAACAAGATCAGTTCAACTGATCACTTTTGGGCTTCCACAACATGCAATCCATGCGTTATTTTTGTGATTTAAAAGCTGCAGTGTGTAGCCAACATATCAAGGAAGAGATTCATTACATAAATTGTAAGACCCCGAATTTTATGAAATGAAAGTATTCAGTTTTCTTATAATTATTATTTTATTTCGTAAATGGTTAAATTGAAAAAAGATTAAAGTTAAGGGTGATATGTGAAATTTTTTGCAAAGTATGCAAGTTGTTATAAAATATTCGTTTGGTCGGGGAATATTCTTTTTGTAGGGGAATATTCGTACGATGGCACAATCATCGGTGGACCCCACAACGGAAGTATTGTCGTAGTAAGAAAACGATAGAATTATCTTTTTATAAAAATAACGGTGAAAGTGTTACCGTTAAAACTGTTGAACTACCCAGTAGTAAAAGTACAGTAATATGCGTGGTTGCATAGTAGCACACGGTATTGATTATTGATGCTTACGTAAGAAGTCACTCAGTTATACTCAATTATTGCTACAGTAATTGCTGCATCATATCTCTCATATTATTGATTCAATTATTGTCACGATCATCTATATATAATATGTTATATTATTAAATCAATAATTGAGACGACAAAGTTATTCATATTATTATTTGCAATATTGACAATGTCTAGAAGTTCTGTCCAGGAGAGGTTTGGTCACCTAATTGCGTGCCAATTAGGAGAAATCCTTATCGGAAAGCCCCCTCTTTCCTGGGAACGACCTGGTTGTTAAATATTGTGAATTATAATATTAGTGATGAATAAGTTCGTATTGATTAAAGATGAAATTGATAGTTCCATTGTGTTGAAATTATTAGTGTTAGTGAAAATCGACATTTATTTTGATAATAATTGATGTCTGGAGGTTATATTGAGCAATCGGGTATTTAACCGGATAAATGAGCAATTAATTGTTATTAACTCACATAATTATAACTATTTGTTCACATTTGTGTACTATTGATTCACATTCTTGTACTATTAGGGGAGGTGGTGCAAGATTGATAATACTTGCATGACTAAGTTAAAATTGGAGGTATAGACAGAGGTACTATACTGTAATTCGTATTTTCACATGATTATAACTATTGATTCACATGATTGAACTATTGATTCACATTATTTATTATTAGGGGAGGTGGTGCAAGTTTGATAATACTTGCAGGACTAAATTAAAAATGAAGAAAAAGAGGAAGGTATTATACTGTAATATTTCGAGCCCCAAAATGTGCAATTTATCGAAACTATATTTTCCTATAAATAGAAGCTCATTATTCCTTCATTTCTCACCAATTCACTAAAGCTATAGAGCAATTATTATAGAGAGAAATTATAGAGAGAAAGAAGAAGAGAAGTCTGTTACCTCACTATTCCAATATCTAGTTTCTTCTAAGGTAAGGGGTATTATTCTTTCGTATTCATGAAGAGAGTTATTTTCTTTCAATACTCATAAGGGTTGTTATTCCATTCTTTAGTATTATGTTGGAATAACCTATCTATGCGAAGTACCGCATACATGGTGAATTTCTTCTATTATTCCATTCTTTATTATTCTGTTGGAATAACCTGTCTGTGTGGTCTATCACATGCCTGGTGAATTTTGTTGTTATTCCGTTCTTTATTATTCTTTTGGAATATCATGTCTGTGCGGATTAGGCATGACCTGGTTCCATTCTTTATTATTCTGTTGGGAATAACCTGTCTGTGCGGTCTATCACATGCCTAGTGAATTCTTCTGTTATTCCATTATTTATTATTCTGTTGGAATAACCTGTCTATATGGATTACCGCATGCATGTTGAACAATCCTTCGTATTCATTCCTTATTAAATTGTGGAAATGATCTGTCTACGTGGATTACCGCATAGCGGGCGAAAATCCATTTGCAGTTTCATATATTCTATTATACTCAGTTGGTTAAAGTTTTGGCTTCTATACTCCATGAAATTAGTAGAATATCCTGAATATTTGCACTTCATCTAGTATCTTTTCACGGAAATATTTTTCTAAGCATTCTTGAATTTTACTCCACAAAGCAGTATCATGTTGATAAATTGGACGTCATTGATTTCAAGATAAATTAACTTATAAATCTTTAAAATTTATTCTTGAACTTGTGTTATTGAATTATTATGTCATTGTCATCATCCTCATGCTTATATTGTGATGAAAGTCATCTTTGGCTTACGTGCATAGATGGACTTGGTATGATTATGTCCAGGGATCATTCGGTATAATCATGACCTGTAATGTTATTAATGATGTGGTAAAAGTCCTTAGTGGCCTGTAGTGCATTGATGGAAAGTTTTTGGTATGATTATGACCAGGGATTATTCGGTATAGTCATGACCATTGATGATTTAATGAATATCCTTGGCGCCGTGTAGTAAGTGGGATGATTCGATGATGTGGTTTATTTATTAAAATGAGTCAAATGATAAAAAATTGATGAAAACATTTTAAATCATAGAAGATAGTAGATATCATGCTCTACTCGACTCTTCTAATGGATTGCTTATTCTGCTGCAGTTAAACTTGATGTCTATTATATTTTATCAGTTTAACATTAAGACTAATGATAATTTATTCTGCATTATCTTAGTCATAATATTTCTTACTGGGCTAGTTGAGCTCACCATTTTGCTTTCATTGTTCTCTTCAGGAAATGAGAACATAGCCGGGACTAGTCGGGGAACAGAGTGATGATTCGAGATGGTGTATTAGTAGTCCTCACTATTCTATAAAATACTATGATAATAATTGTAATGAGGACTCCATTGAGAGTGGATATTGTCTAGAAGGCAATATTCTTGTTTAAACTCTCAGCTATGTTTTGTCGTATTGTGCACTACTGTTGTATAATTAAGTTTGTATTTGATTTATGTACCATGTATTTGACGACTCAAGATTTGTGATGTATAACTTTTTTAGGGGCGTCACAGTTGGTATCAAAGCTTAGGGATATGGTCCCTGGCTGAGATGTGAGACAAGAACTAGGAGGGGAGAGAAGGGGAATTCCTTCGCTAGTATGACCTACCTAAGTTTATTTGGTATTTAATTGGTTGGTCAGAGTATAGGGATAATATGTGATATGTCAATTAACCCTTATTTTGTGACAGTGTTTGAGAATGGCATCTGAAAATATTGAGATAAGCAATGAAGCACATGAGACCGTTGAGTCACCAATGATCAATACCCAGGTAATGTGAAACAGGAAGACAATAATCCTTAGGTAAATAACAACACCAATCAAATGATGAACGATGGGATGTTCAGAGGCTTTGTGCAATTCATGCAACATCAGGCGAGAGAGACTCCTGTTCAAAATACAGGTGGAAACAATGGCAACCCACGGCTGGTCACTGCTAAGCAGTTCAAGGAGCTGGGACCACCGGAGTTTTTGGGAAAGCCAGAACCACTTAAGGTGTAGACGTGGTTAAAGTAGATCACCAAGATATTTGATGTCTTGGGATGATCCGAGGAGCAAAAGGTTCCCTTTGCTACCTTTATGTTGCGTGAAGAGGCAGATTACTGGTGTAAAACGTACCCAGCCTAACGCACTCAAGATGTCTTGGGAGAAGTTCCAAGAGTTGTTCAATGACAAATACTTTCCCGAAAGTATTCGTCATATGAAGGAGGTGGAATTCATCAAGTTGGAGCAAAACAATATGACCGTGTCGCAATACGAGGCTAAATTTACGGAGTTATCTCAGTTTGGATCCCATTTGGTCGATAATGAGGAGCGAATGACGCGAATGTTTCTAAGAGGTTTGAAACCCGATATATGTCAATACCTCATTTCTCACAAACTTTTTTTATATTCAGATGTTGTGAATAGGGCTCAGTTATTGGAGCGCGATAATGAGTCAGCACAACCAAAAGGCAACGACCAACAACACGATAATAATCGTACCGGTGGCAACGGCCATCGGAACAATGATAACCATCGTGGGGGAAATTATCATGCCAAGAATGGTAACCACTTCGGTGGTAATCATGGCCAAGATAATAGGAGTGGAAATTTCAAGAAGAGAAGGTTCAACAACGATGGAAAGACAGCAGCACCAACACCTATTTTCAAGGAAGGTGAATGACCACCAATTGTATACTTCAAATGCAGAGGGGAGGGAAATATCAGTCCAAACTGCGTGATGCAGTCCAAAGCATGTTACAATTATGGAAAAGAAGGTCACCTAGCCCAATTTTATGGTGCACCAAAGTCAAGTCCAGTTGGGACGGTGGCACCAAAGGCGGATACGGACAAAACAAAGTCGGTGGTTTTAGGAAGAGCGTTTTTTGCGACTTCTCAAAAAGCGAGTAACCCGAACGAAGTTAGCACGGGTTATTTAATTATAAATTCTTGCGAAGTCTATACCTTATTAGATACCAGTTCTACCCATTCTTTTATCTCTCTTGCTTGCGCTCAATATTTAAATTTAACTCTAGAGAAGTTAGACTTTGACTTATCGATTGAAACTTCGTTAGTAGAAACCTTCATTTCATGTGTTATCCAAGTCTTGGATGAGAGTCACATTTTTGAATGATATTTCTATTGTTAATAAATTTCCTGACGTATTCCTGAAGAACTTTCTAGCCTACCCCTAGAGTGTGAAATCGAATTTTGTATTGACCCCAGTACAAAACCCATTTCTAAAACCCTCAAATATTTTTCTTCACCCAAAACAAACGTAACATACACCAAAGATGTTGGCTCGAGCTGTTGAAGATTACGACTATACCATTCAATATCATCGTGGAAGAACGATCGTGGTAGCTGACGCGTTGAGTAGAAGATCGTATGCGTTTACGAGTGCGATGTTGTTAACACAAAAACCTATTTCGTATAACTTACAAATGATGAAGATAGAGTTAAAGACTCTAGGGACCCACGTGAAGATAACGAATATACGAGTAGAATCGACTTTAATCGATAAAGTTAAAGCTGCTCAAGCTACACACTTGAATCTGATGAATGTTAAGAAGAAGGTTCAAGAAGGTGTTATCTCAACCCTCGATTTAATTGGCCCATTTGAAATCCTCGATCGAGTAGGAATTATGGCCTATAGACTCACTTTACCGCTAAGTATGTCGCGTGTTCATAATGCTTTTTTACGTATCGATGTTACGTAAATATGTGGATGACCCGAACCACATTATTGAATTAGAACTGGACGAGATAGCAGAAGATTTAACGTATGAGGAGATACGTGTTAAAATCTTGGATAAGAAGGATCATATTCGACACTCAAAGGTTATATCTCAAAAGTGGAATATGAAATGAAGTCAAGGTATCCTCACATATTCGGCATACCAGGTACGTACGTAAATTTTGAGAGAGAAATTTCATAAGGAGGGGAGATTGTAAGACCCTGAATTTTATGAAATGAAAGTATTCAATTTTCTTATAATTTTATTTTATTTCGTAAATGGTTAAATTGATAAAAGGTTAAAGTTAAGGGTGATATGTGAAATTTTTTGCAAAGTATGCAAGTTGTTATAAAATATTCATTTCATCGGGGAATATTCTTTTTGTAGGGGAATGTTAAATGACGACAAGCACAATCATTAAGCGGACCCCCTGATGGAAGTATTGTCGTAGTAAGAAAAGCGAAAAAATTATCTTTTATAAAAATAACGGTGAAAGTGTTACTGAATTAAAACCGTTGAACTATCCGATAGTAAAAGTAATGATGTCTGCATGGTTGCATAAGAAGATGGTATTGATTATTGATGCTTACGTAAGAAGTCACTCGATTATACTCAATTATTGCTACAGTAATTGCTGCATCATATCTCTCATATTATTGATTCAATTATTGTCATAGTATCATTTGTATAATATGTTATATTATTAAATCAGTAATTGAGACGACAAAGTTATTCATATTATTATTTGCAATATTGATAATGTCTAGAAGTTCTGTCAAGGAGATGTTTGGTAACCTAATTGCGCGCCAATAAGGAGAAATCCTTATCGGAAAGCCCCCTCTTTCCTGGGAACGACATGGTTGTTAAATATTGTGAATTATAATATTAATGATGAATAAGTTTGTGTTGATTAAAGATGAAATTGATAGTTCCATTCTGTTAGAATTATTAGTGTTAGTGAAAATCGACATTTATTTCGATAATAATTGATGTCTGGAGGTTATATTGACCAATCGGGTATTTAACCGGATAAATAAGAAATTAATTGCTATTAATTCACATAATTATAACTATTTTTTCACATGTGTGCTCTATTGATTCACATTCTTGTACTATTAGGGGAGGTGGTGCAAGATTGATAATACTTGCACGACTAAATTAAAAATGGAGGTATAAATGGAGGTACTACACTGTAATTCGTATTTTCACATGATTATAACTATTGATTCAAATGATTGAAGTATTGATTCACATTATTTATTATTAGGGGAGGTGGTGCAAGTTTGATAATACTTGCAGGACTAAATTAAAAATGAAGAAAAAGAGGAAGGTATTATACTATAATATTTTGAGCCCCAAAATGTGCAATTATCGAAACTATATTTTCCTATAAATAGAAGCTCATTCTTCCTTCATTTCTCACCAATTCACTAAAGCTATAGAGCAATTATTATAGAGAGAAATTATAGAGAGAAAGAAGGAGAGAAGTCTGCTACCTCGCTATACCAATATCCAGTTTCTTCTAAGGTAAGGGGTATTATTCTTTCGTATTCATGAAGAGAGTTATTTTCTTTAAATAATCATAAGGGTTGTTATTCCATTCTTTAGTATTATGTTGGAATAACCTGTCTATGCGAAGTACCACATACATGGTGAAATTCTTTTGTTATTCCATTCTTTATTATTTTGTTGGAATAACTTTTATCATGCATGGCTATCGCATGCACGTGAATTCTGTTGTTATTCCATTCTTTATTATTCTGTTGAAATATCATGTCTGTGCGGATTAGGCATGACCTGGTTCCATTCTTTATTATTCTGTTGGGAATAACCTATCTGTGCGGTCTATCGTTTGCCTGGTGAATTCTTACTGTTATTCCATTCTTTATTATTATGTTAGAATAACCTATTTATGTGGATTACCGCATGCATGGTGAATGATCTTTCGTATTCATTCCTTATTAAATTGTGAAAATGATCTGTCTACGTGAATTACCGCATGGCGGACAAAAATCCATTTGCAGTTTCATATGTTCTATTATACTTAGTTGGTTAAAGTTTTGGCTTCTATACTCCATGAAATTAGTAGAATATCCTGGATATTTGCACTTCATCCAGTATCTTTTCATGAAAATATTCTTCTGAGCATTCTTGAATTTTACTCCATAAAGCAGTATCATGTTGACAAATTGGACGTAATTGATTTCTAGATAAATTAACTTATAAATCTTTGAAATTTATTCTTGAACTTGTTTTATTGAATAATTATGTCATTATCATCATCCTCATGCTTATATTGTGATGAAAGTCATCTTTGGCTTACGCGTAGCATAGATGGACTTGGTATGATTATGACCGAGGATCATTCGGTATAATCATGACTGTAATGTTATAAATGATGTGGTAAAAGTCCTCGATGGCCACATGTAGTGCGTTGATTTTACGCTTTTTTAGTATGATTATGACCGAGGATTATTCGGTATAGTCATGACCATTGATGATTTAATGAATATCCTTGGCCCGTAGTGCGGGGATGATTCGATGATGTGGTTTATTTATTGTCGAGTCTCGTGATAAAAATTGATGAAAACATTTTAAATTATAGAAGATAGTAGATATCATGCTCTACTTGACTCTTCTAATGGATTGCTTATTCATTGCAGCTTAAACTTGATGTCTATTGTATTTTATCAGTTTAACATTATTGAAGACTAATGATAATTTATTCTGCATTATCTTAGTCATAATATTTCTTACTGGGCTAGTTGAGCTCACCCTTTTGATTTCATTGTTCTCTTCAGGAAATGAGAACATAGCCGGGACCAGTCGGGGAACGGAGTGATGATTCGAGATGGTGTATTAGTAGTCCTCACTATTCTATAAAATAGTGTGACAATAATTATAATGAGGACTCCATTGAGAGTGGATATTGTCTAGAAGGAAATATTCTTGTGTAAACTCTCAGCTATGTTTTGCCGTATTGTACACGACTGTTGTATAATTAATTTTTTATTTGATTTATGTACCATGTATTTGGCGACTCAAGATGGGTGATGTACACCTATTTTGGGGGCGTCACATAAATTCCATATAAGATCAATAGATTCACTAAATAAATACTGGTCAAAACATGTCAGACGTCATGATCATGCGTTTTCTGGGTTACCCAAAAAATTCATTTCATGAATGTCCTGAAAGTAGTATGCATACAAGCCAATCATGTTTGATGATAAAGCATATACTTTGTAACAATCTTATTCATTTATTAATAAAAAGTATTAATTTATTAAAGGCTTTTAGTTATCTACATGATGCTGTTTTAAAATATGTGATAAACCCATAGTTTTAAGCAATGCTTTTAGAATAATGATGATGATCATTCTAATGAGATCTAAATTCTTAGAAAGCTTAAAACTAAAATAGTTCCCAATCGTTGGATTACTAAATTGGGGATTAGTGAATCCGGATAGATTGGTACATACGTTGCTTTGCTTTCATTGGATGAGGATGATTGATCTCATGATCATTTGTGTGGAGACACTAAAGCAAGTATGTAGGTGCTTATTAGAGAATAAGTTCACCGAACGTGGCTCGCTAAGGAATACCTAATGGAGTTTTATTTGCTGTCAATAGGAATTCAGTAGTGATAGTAGTACAAGTAATCCTTGGACTTGAGATCATCATAGTATCTTGTGTATGATGAGTTATACTTTGACTTATTCCTTAAGACCCTTAGGGTATATCAAAGGGTATGCTTGGGTATAATAAATTGCATACATGGAGATAATGTATGATCAATAAAGAATCTACCACTTCTAATAAAAGAAGAGAATGTCCTATGTGATTCGATAAATGACAACCCAAAGAGTCCTTGGCCAAGGCGTAATGAAATTAGAAAGGAGTTTCTAATTTGCATTATTTGAGTTGTGCATTTAAGAATCGAAATACATATAATTAAATAAAACAAATTGATTGATGTATCTGAAATGAAAAATCGTACCTTGTTGGACATGGTGCGGTCCATAATGATTTTACTGACATTCCAAAGATCCTTCCGGGATAATGTCCTAGGAATGGCCGTGCGTATCTCACGAAAATGGTAACCTCAAAATCCTACCCCAAGACTCCATAAAAGTTATGGATAGGAGGATTCTAATCTTAAGTATGTTAAGATAAGGGTTGTCCAACTTATGTGAAAAGGTTTCAAGGATAAGCTTGGGACAAGATTTGACATGTACAGGTTTGTGGGACATCCTAAAGTAAGTTTAGGGTATATGTTCTATAATTCTACTTAGCAAAAGGTGTTTGTTACGAAACACCGCCTTCTAAGATAAAGGTGTTTATCATTAAAAGGGCTAGTGGGAGGATAATAGATCTTGAAGAGTTCAAGAACCACAAAATACTATAAGTCAAATAAGAGGAACACATAGATAGAATTCTATTATACCACAAGCCCAGAATCAGAAACTGGAATAGTACCAAAGATACCTAGGAGGTATGAATTCATCATAGATGATGATGATGAGGTACACATCATAGAAGATGATGATCCAGTTACATACGATGAGGTAAGAGTTCTAGTGTGTACAAAAGGGACGATTAGGAGCGCCAGTGACATTCCTAATATTATATGTTGATATACTACGGATAAGGAATGACATACTAATTCTACAATTAGTAATGATAAAGTTGTCTAAAACAATCCTCCATGAATGGTTTGGGAAGAGTATCTTAATTGGGGATATAAATCTATATAGATAGATTTAAGAGGATGCTCGACTTAACCCAAGGAACGTATATTCATTTGATGCTAAAGTCGTTTAGCATGGCAAACTCCAAGAGATGTCTCATGTCGATGAGCTATGGAGTGTATCTCTTAATAGTCCCCACGCACTCTCGAAAAGAGAGGTCGCATGAGTGACAATCATGTATGCAATGAAATGTACGAGACCTGATATTGATCAGTCATAATATGGAGAAGTTCACTATGAGTCAGTGAAAAATATCTTAAAGTGCTTAACCGACACTAAGGATGTGATCATATTCATGGTGGGTCTTAATTAAAACTAGAGGGCTTAACAGACTCAAGTTTTTCAGACAGACCAAGACGATAGAAAAATCCACTTTAAGGTAAAGGGTTACCTTGAACAGTGGTGCAGTGAATTGGAAAGGTTCCAAACAGCAAAGAGTTGTTGTTTGGATTAAAAGTTCATTACAAAACTAGGAATAGTTCCTAAGTCTCATCTTGGATCTAAACATGTGTTGTGGCATTTTCATTTGATTATTATAATCATTGAAAGATGGGAAATCACTATAGAGATAGTGGACTCTCATGAACAACATTACATATCCATTAATTAAAGCTTATCTAACAGCAGGATAATCGTCACTTAGAGAAGAAGAGTATGAGATACCATGACGATTGGCTTTAGTGCAAGTGGGAGATTGAAAGTAGTATGCACACAAGCCAATCATGTTTGATGATAAAGCATATACTTTGTAACAATCTTATTCATTTATTAATAAAAAGTATTAATTTATTAAAGGCTTTTAATTATCTACATGATGCTGTTTTAAAATATGTGATAAACCCATAGTTTTAAGCAATGCTTTTAGAACAATGATGATGATCATTCTAATGAGATCTAAATTCTTAGAAAGCATAAAACTAAAATAGTTCCCAATCGTTGGATTACTAAATTGGGGATTAGTGAATCCGGATAGATTGGTACATACGTTGCTTGCTCATTGGATGAGGATGATTGATCTCATGATCATTTGTGTGGAGACACTAAAGCAAGTATGTAGGTGCTTATTAGAGAATAAGTTCATCGAACGTGGCTCGCTAAGGAATACCTAATGGAGTTTTATTTGCTCATCAATAGAATTCCTCAGTAGTGATAGTAGTACAAGTAATCCTTGGACTTGAGATCATCATAGTATCTTGTGTATGATGAGTTATACTTTGACTTATTCCTTAAGACCCTTAGGGTATATCAAAGGGTATGCTTGGGTATAATAAATTGTACATGGAGATAATGTATGATCAATAAAGAATCTACCACTTCTAATAAAAGAAGAGAAATGTCCTATGTGATTCGATAAATGACAACCCAAAGAGTCCTTGGCAAGGCGAATGAAATTAGAAAGGAGTTTCTAATTTGCATTATTTGGAGTTGTGCATTTAAGAATCGAAATACATATAATTAAATAAAATAAGACTTGACAAAGAATTCCATGTCTTATATTTAATTGGGACATCAGATGGTGGAAGGATTGAATTGTATTTTAAGAACTATTTACTCAAAGGTTCTTTAATGATTAATGTTGAAATCTATATTATCTCTGAAAAGTCGCTGATCGCTAGGGAGGCTTATCCTATTGTAGAATAAATATTATTTATTTAAATAAATTAATTATTTAATTTATTTATTTAAATAAGATTAGAATTGTTCTAATTGATTTATTCACAACCTAGGTTTAATATGGAGAACCTAAAGGGTCACACCATAAAAGGAAGAATAATTATTTAAGAAGTTAATGGCATAATCGTAATAATATAAAGTTATGTATATTTAATTTAATCTATGGTGATAGAATAAATTAAATAGCTTAATATTTATTATTTAATATTTTAGAAATATTAAATATAAATTAATAAGAGGAGTCTTATTAATATTATTACAATTATTATTATTTTAATTTCTAAAAGAGTTTAGGAATTAATTTAATATAAGTACTTCATTTATTCCTAATAAGATTAGGAGGTTAAATTAATTAAAAGAGTTTAATTAATTATCCCTAATAAGATTAGGGAGCTTAATTAATTAAAAGAATTTAATTAATTAAATAAAACCCAATTCCTTAATTGTTAAGGTGGGTTGCCCACATCTATTAATAAGAGGAGTCTTATTATGGGTGTTGGGGGTTGTTGACTTTTACAACAACGACATAATTCCAATTGTTGGGAGAGTACACCCTTTCTATAGAGATAGAAAAACTAGGGTTTAGCCAACCACCCTTCTTCTTGAATTTTCTTCTTCCTTGGTGGATCACCTCTAGAGGCCAAACATTTGGGTGGCTAACGTTGATCAAAGGAAGGAACCAAACCCGGTGGATTCAAGATTGAACGCGAAAGGATTTGGAGGTGAACTTGTACCTGAGGAAGCTCGATCTTCAAGGGTATGATTTATTCTTTATCTTTTCGTTTAATTAATAATTGTGCATAAAGGATGATCCGGGTTTATGGTTTGTAAAATTTTTAAACTCTGATTTTTACACGCTTCCGCTTAATTTTGCAATTTGATTGCTTTCATGAATATTACAAACCTAGCAGTGGTATTAGAGCCAAACCTTTATGCGAATTATTAATTATTTTAATTTGATATGTATATTGATATGTGTTTAGAACAATTTAATTGGGCATATTTTTTATTGTATAAAATTTAATAAATAAATAAAAAAAAAAAAAAATCAAAAATTTTCTGCTTGGGATCACAAAGAGCTCACATGCTTCCTAATAAAAAAAAAAAAAAAGGCGGCAGTTCATGATTTAAGGGAGCATACTAAGGAGATTTATACAATTAGATGGAGTCCTACTGGACAAGGCATGTGACTGTTTTTTTTTTTCAAAAACCGTAAGTCATGTGACATAAAAAAAAAAAAAAAAAAGGTACAGATCATGTATCACGGAAAGCATGCTTTGTTATTATTATATATATATATATATATTTGATATACATATATATATATATACGGTAATTATATATATATACTAGTTATATATATATATTCTTTGTTATTATATATATATAATAGTTATATATATTTTCTTAATTATTATATAATTAAAATAAAAGTTTATTTTAATTTTAAAATAAAAGGTTTATTTTAATATTAAAATATAAAGTTTTATTTTAATTTTAATAATTTTATAATTAAAATAAAAGGTTTATTTTAATCTTAAAATAAAAGGTTTATTTTAATATTAAAATAAAAGATTTATTTTAATTTTAAAATTAGATTTCATGCTAACTAATTAGAGTTGGAATTGGATTCCATGCTAACTAATTGGAGTTGAAATTGATTCTATAATTTCCTTAAATAAAAGAGTTTATTTAGATATGAAATAGATTTCATATTATTCAAAATAAAAAAGAGTTTATTTGTGAATAGAAAAAAGAAAATCCATGTTTCCTTAAATAAAGGAGTTTATTTAGATATGAAATTAGATTTCATATTATTCAAAATAAAGGAGTTTATTTATGAATAGGAAAGATATCCGTGTTTCCTTTAATAAAAGATTTTTTTTTACATGGAATTGATTCCATAATTAATTAAAATAAAAGAGTTTATTTTAATTGAAGATTTTTTTACATGGAATTGGATTCCATAATTAATTAAAATAAAGGAGTTTATTTTGATTAAAGATTTTGATTAAAATAAAATAGCTTATTTTATTCAAAATAGGATAAATTAAAATAAAATAGTTTTATTTTGATTTAAATTTGGATTAAAATAAAGGAGTTTATTTTGATTCAAAAATAGATTTTATACTAACAAAATTTGCCCATTAAATGATATCAATATATATATTAAATGTTTATTATTCATAAGATGAATGTTATTTATCGATACATATGGTGATGTGTATGATAATAAATGGGATTGATTATGACTATTATTGACCAATGCGATTGGATTTATTTTAGTTGGATGCATGAATGTATGGGTTTTATTAAATGGGGTCTCACAGATTGCCTGTCTTCTCTAATTTTTCTTAATGTAAATTCTATCTCCTCCTATGTATTTCCCTCGATCACGATCAAGGTTTCTATTTATTTTAAATAGTTTTGTAATAGGAATAGTTAGAATTAATTTTGAAAAATTGGAGATCAAGGAGCAAGGAGCGCTTGAAGACCCGTTTGTAATGGAGCCCGGGTTTAAATGTAATAGTTATATTTAAATATTATTTCTTGCACCCCTTGGTTTTTGACCTTTTGGTTCACTTGGTGGCTCTAGTGAACCAAACTAGAATAAAAGTCCATAATCAATCTGGGTAGAATATAGTATTCTATATGCATGCATGCTATATATATATATATATATATATATATATATATATATATATATATATATTATATATTATGCAAACATGCTTCGCATGTTCATTAATATGACGCGTATTTTATATATATATGTGCATGCGCGCTAAACAAGATGAGATAATTAATAATAAACCCCTCAATTTTTTATATTAAGTCCTAAGCGTTCAAAGATATTTGGAATATCGAACGTCGCCTTCTAGCATGATAAAATTAATAGAGTATTAAATATTTAATATGAGTTTGTTGTGTCACCACAAGGCAAGTATTAAGTATTTAAGATGTTAATTTATCACATTTGATGCTTATAAAGAAAATTGAACAATATTGTTTTGTTGTGTCACCACAAGGATGATATTTTTCTTTTTTGAATATATGGAGTGCTAGGTCGGACTTAACTTGGATAATTTTGATTCGGATGTGCCACCACTTGATCAAAATAATCTAAGAGGCAAAATACAAGGAGTTGCATAGTTGATGTAATTGACAAGAGTTGTCTACCTATTTATTTATATATAGTTTGTTGTGTCACCACAAGGCTATATACATTTGAAATGGGATCCTTATTCTCACTAGCAAATCTTTAATTAGATTTTGCTTTAACTATATAAGTGAGGTAATATAGTTTGAAGAAAATAGTGGGAGATACCAATTTAAAACAAGACCTAATTTATTTTGGTAATTAATAATAGAATGTATGTTAAAATGTTGTTAATTACAAATTCATTTACGAAATTTTACAATGTCTAAAATTACTATCATCGCGAAGCATATTAGATGCTAAATTAATCGGAATCAATTAAACCGATTGGTTAAGGAATTTGAGAATAGTTCTCATAGTTTGAAAAGCTATCTTATGTCCTTAATACGCCTATCCTCGCAATGGTTGCGCATAATGCCTCCGAGGAAGAGATTGCTACTTTTAGAAAATGGCAAGATGATGCACAGTTGGCTCAATGCATCATGCTCAGTATCCATGAGTAACAAGCTTCAGCCACACCAAACTATGGATACTTCTACTATACTCCCCGCACGCCAAGTAGTTGATGGTGAGGAAAGCGGGATCGATAGATATCGATATCTAAGGAGCTCTTCCGATCTAGAATGACCAATGGCACTATAAAGATGCATAAAAAGTTCTTAATATAATCAATTTGATTGATCAATTAGGACAATTGGTCTTGTCATGGATGGAGAGTTGAGCTAAGATTTGATCTTGCACTCACTCCCGGACTCCTTTCACAATTGTTGTGAATTTTTCATATGAACAAGCTAGATATCGACTTTGGCGATTTGCTTAACATGTTGAAAAATGTTGAGAGTCACTTTCAAACCAAAAAGATCAAGTCTTACTTGGTAGGGGCAAAAAGGATCTTCCGAAAAGAAGATCGATTCAAAGAAGGTAAATAGAAAGGCAAAAAAAAAGGATAATAAGAACAAAACTGATACGGATAGCAAAGGAGTTTGCTTCCACCGCAATAAGCCCGACAATCGGAATGAAATCATGAGAAGTATCTTGCAGAGGCTAACCAAAGAAGCTTAGTGAAGTTTCTAAGATAAATACAAATTTGTTCATAATTTAAAATAAAATTTTCTTTAAGTCAAGGTTCTACTTGGGTATTGGATACCGACTTTGGTTATCATAAATATAGATTTATGAAGGACCAAGGTAGTAGAAAGCTAAACAAATATAAGTAATCCTATGTGTGGAAAATGAAGCAAAGGTTCTTTGCATTAGCCATAGAAACTTATAGTTTAGCAATGCCTACGGCAAATCTATTAAGTCAATAAGTTGTTATTGTATTCCGGTTCTTGTTAAAAATATTATTTCCATTTTATTGTTGGACAATGAAAAATTTGGTATTATAATTAAGAACAATTGTTGTTCTATTTATAATAATAATGTTTTGTATAGAATCGAATATTACTTAATAAATTTTGTATACTTGACTTACATGAAAATAATTTTGCATATTGAACAAACTAGTATAAGAAAAGGAGATGATCATTCAAAGAGTTGAATGTATGTATTTGTTAAAATACAAGTGTGAATTATTTGAAAGGTTCAAAGAATTCAGAAGTGAAACAAATTGACAAAGTATTAAGATTCTTTGATTAGATCAAGGAATAAATACTTGTGCAATAAGTTTCTAGATCATCTCAAATGGTTTTTTCATAATGGACGCCTCCTGATACGCAATAATTGATTGATGTATCTGAAATGAAAAATCGTACCTTGTTGGACATGGTGCGGTCCATAATGATTTTACTGACATTCCAAAGATCCTTCGGGATAATGTCCTAGGAATGGTCGACATCTACGAAAATGGTAACCTCAAAATCCGGCCCCAAGACTCCATAAAAGTTATGGATAGGGAGGATTCCTAATCTTAATTATGTTAAGATAAGGGGTTGTCCAACTTATGTGAAAAGGTTTCGAAGGATAAGCTTGGGACAAGATTTGACATGTACAGGTTTGTGGGACATCCTAAAGTAAGTTTAGGGTATATGTTCTATAATTCTACTTAGCAAAAGGTGTTTGTTACGAAACACCTGCCTTCTAAGATAAATGTGTTTATCATTAAAAGGGGCTAGTGGGAGGATAATAGATCTTGAAGAGTTCAAGAACCACAAAATACTATAAGTCAAATAAGAGGAACTCAGATGATAGACCTATTATACCACAAGCCCAATCGTAAATCAGAATCGAATAGTACCGAAGATACCTAGGGAGGTATGAATTCATCATAGATGATGATGATGAGGTACACATCATAGAAGATGATGATCCAGATTACATACGATGAGGTAAGAGTTCTAGTGTGTACAAAAGGGACAATGGGGAGCGCGCGACATTCCTAATATTATATGTTGATATACTACGGATAAGGAATGACATACTAATGCTACAATTAGTAATGATAAAGTTGTCAAACATTCCTCCATGAATGGTTTGGGAAGAGTATATTAATTGGGGATATAAATCTATATAGATAGATTTAAGAGGATGCTCGACTTAACCCAAGGAACGATATATTCATTTGATGCTAAAGTCGTTTAGCATGGCAAACTCCAAGAGATGTCTCATGTCGATGAGCTATGGAGTGTATCTCTCTTAATAGTCCCCACAGCACTCTGAAAAGAGAGGTCGCATGCGTGACAATCATGTATGCAATGAAATGTACGAGACCCGATATTGATCACCATAATATGGAGAAGTTCACTATGAGTCGCTGAAAAATATCTTAAAGTGCTTAACCGACACTAAGGATGTGATCATATTCATGGTGGGTCTTAATTAAAACTAGAGGGCTTAATGCACTCAAGTTTTTCAGATGCACTCAAGACGATAGAAAAATCCACTTTAAGGTAAAGGGTTACCTTGAACAATGGTGCAAAGAATTGAATTGAAAGGTTCCAAGCAAAGAAAGAGTTGTTGTTTGGATTAAAAGTTCATTACAAAACTAGGAATAGTTCTCTAAGTCTCTCATCTTGGATCTAAACATGTGTTGTGGCATTTTCATTTGATTATTATAATCATTGAAAGATGGGAAATCACTATAGAGATAGTGGACTCTCATGAACAACATTACATATCCATTAATTAAAGCTTATCCAACAAAGAGGATAATCGCCACTTAGAGAGAAGAGTATGAGATACCATGATTTATTGGCTTTAGTGCAAGTGGGAGATTGAAAGTAGTATGCACACAAGCCAATCATGTTTGATGATAAAGCATATACTTTGTAACAATCTTATTCATTTATTAATAAAAAGTATTAATTTATTAAAGGCTTTTAATTATCTACATGATCTTTGTTTTAAAATATGTGATAAACCCATAGTTTTAAGCAATGCTTTTAGAATAATGATGATGATCATTCTAATGAGATCTAAATTCTTAGAAAGCTTAAAACTAAAATAGTTCCCAATCGTTGGATTACTAAATTGGGGATTAGTGAATCCGGATAGATTGGTACATACGTTGCTTGCTCATTGGATGAGGATGATTGATCTCATGATCATTTGTGTGGAGACACTAAAGCAAGTATGTAGGTGCTTATTAGAGAATAAGTTCACTGAACGTGGCTCGCTAAGGAATACCTAATGGAGTTTTATTTGCTGTCGTCAATAGGAATTCTCAGTAGTGATAGTAGTACAAGTAATCCTTGGACTTGAGATCATCATAGTATCTTGTGTATGATGAGTTATACTTTGACTTATTCCTTAAGACCCTTAGGGTATATCAAAGGGTATGCTTGGGTATAATAAATTGTACATGGAGATAATGTATGATCAATAAAGAATCTACCACTTCTAATAAAAGAAGAGAATGTCCTATGTGATTCGATAAATGACAACCCAAAGAGTCCTTGGCGAGATAGAATGAAATTAGAAAGGAGTTTCTAATTTGCATTATTTGAGTTGTGCATTTAAGAATCGAAATACATATAATTAAATAAAATAAGACTTGACAAAGAATTCCATGTCTTATATTTAATTGGGACATTGTATGGTGGAAGGATTGAATTGTACGGTAACTATTTACTCAAAGGTTCTTTAATGATTAATGTTGAAATCTATATTATTTGGAAAGTCGCTTGATCGCTAGGAGGCTTATCCCTATTGTAGAATAAATATTATTTAAATAAATTAATTATTTAATTTATTTATTTAAATAAGATTAGAATTGTTCTAATTGATTTATTCACAACCTAGCTTTAATATGGAGAACCTAAAGGGTCACACCATAAAAGGAAGAATAATTATTTAAGAAGTTAATGGCATAATCGTAATAATATGTTATGTATATTTAATTTAATCTATGGTGATAGAATAAATTAAATAGCTTAATATTTATTATTTAATATTTTAGAAATATTAAATATAAATTAATAAGAGGAGTCTTATTAATATTATTACAATTATTATTATTTTAATTTCTAAAAGAGTTTAGGAATTAATTTAATATAAGTACTCTCATTTATTCCTAATAAGATTAGGAGGTTAAATTAATTAAAAGAGTTTAATTAATTATCCCTAATAAGATTAGGGAGCTTAATTAATTAAAAGAATTTAATTAATTAAATAAAACCCAATTCCTTAATTGTTAAGGTGGGTTGCCCACATCTATTAATAAGAGGAGTCTTATTATGGGTGTTGGGGGTTGTTGACTTTTACAACAACGACATAATTTCAATTGTTGGGAGAGTACACCCTTTCTATAGAGATAGAAAACTAGGGTTTAGCCAACCACCCTTCTTCTTGAATTTTCTTCTTCCTTGGTGGATCACCTCTAGAGGCCAAACATTTGGGTGGCTAACGTTGATCAAAGGAAGGAACCAAACCCGGTGGATTCAAGATTGAACGCGAAAGGATTTGGAGGTGAACTTGTACCTGAGGAAGCTCGATCTTCAAGGGTATGATTTATTCTTTATCTTTTCGTTTAATTAATAATTGTGCATAAAGGATGATCCGGGTTTATGGTTTGTAAAATTTTTAAACTCTGATTTTTACACGCTTTCGCTTAATTTTGCAATTTGATTGCTTTCATGAATATTACAAACCTAACATGTCCGACCTAGTTTGACCGCTCACTAAGATCTACCTGTTTAAGGTTTTAGTGATCTAGTGTTATAATATTGTAGTCCAAACAACAGACTATAACCTAGATGCAAAGATCATTATATAACATCATAACACAGTCAGATCTAAGCCCACGAAGATCTTGTCAGAGCCTTCTGGGCACGATCTGGGTTTTTCCAGAAATTGAAAGTCATGGTCGGTCAATGAGGTTTGACCGCACATAACTTTCATTCTGTGCACGATCTGAGCTAGCTTAAAGTTCTAGAATATAGATCACATGTCATACTACAAGTATCAACCTTCAAAACACAAAAACCAAACACAGAAATGGATCTACAAGGTCTGACATTTGGTTGTCAGACATGAAAAACAAAATTTCCAATTTTTGTAAATCTTCAAATTCGAGCCTCTAGATGTTATGGATCTAACATCTAGTAACCCAGATCATCATTATAGACTACATATAACATATTTAACATAAAAATTTTAACATCTAACAATAAATCAATGGTCAGATTCTAAGGTTAGATTTTATACCTTTAAGAACAAACTTTTGGATTCTAAGCTTCTAATATGTTATGGTTTATAGTGGGGCTTTGATTTGAGACTGATATACTTTAAGATTTCGTTGGTTTAAGAGAGAGAGAGTCTAGGTTGAGTACTTGTGTCAAATGAGATAACAAATGAATTTTTCTCTCTCTTTGATCCATATATATTACTTGTATACAATGTATTTTGCTAGCTAAATGGCTGAGTTATAGAGTTTATAGCACATGGCTATGTGTAGGGTTGTTCAACCACTAAATGTTTGGCAAGTTATACAAGTTAGCCTAAATAATTCAAGAAGGGCATAATGGTCTTTAGTCATACAATTTTAATGACATGTTAGTAACTTAATAAACCCTTAGGGTTTGACCTTTAGGGTTTAACCCTAAGGTTTTGTGTTTTAACATTTGAGGATTTCTTAAAAAGCCAAAAAAAATGGAAATTTTAGTTTCTAAAAGTCACAAATTAGGATTACTAAATTAGTTTATGTTTCCTAATTATATAAACTTAAAAATTAGGTTTAGTTATTCACTAATTATAATTAAGATCACTAATTTATCAATTAGGGCACCCATTTGATAATTAAGGTTAATAATTTACTAATTAGGATTAATAATTTAATAATTAGGGTTAACAATTTGTAATTAGGGTTTCTAATTACATTATGCATGATCATTAGGGTTTAAAGTCCACTAATTAGCATTATACATCCTAAATTAGCAATTAGGGTTTTTTAATTTGACAGTTAGGGCTCCTAAATATCGATTACGGTTTTAATTTCATAATTAGGGTTTCGAGTCAATAATTAGGGTTTACCTAATTAGCGTTTATATTTATAAAATCCGATATTAATCACATTATCACGATTACCTAACAATTTTGAACTCTATTTTTTTTTAAATTAGGGTTTCACTTAGTATTACTAGGGTTTGTCATATAACAACATAATTGACCAACCATTATCGGTCCATGTATACAGTACATATTTATAGCACTGAAAAATCAAAATATAATTAATATTATATTATTATTATTCCTTGTTCCAAAACCAGAATTAGGGTTTGGATTCCATATCTGATTTACCTTGCATGAACATCATTATTAATTAAGTTAAAATACTTAACTTAATAATCTGAGCTAAAATTCATAGAAATAAATAATAATTATAATAATTACAATAATCATTCCATATATTATTTAAATAATATAATATCATATTTTCTTTGAAAAATTAATAATAAAACATTTCTACAATCAAATTAATTATTATAAAATGTAATTTATTATAATCAATAATTCTAAAATAAAATTATTTGTAATTATTCATGTAATAAATATATTTTATCTATCACACACACACACATATATATATATATATATATACATTATCTTGGCCTATATTTCCCCATATTTATTTTAATAAATAAAATTTCTGATTTATTTATATAGCAAATATCGGGTTATTACATGTGGAACACTTACGTTTGACGCTGGAGACGCTAAGAAAAGAAAAGTTGTACGTAAAATTCTCTAAATGTGAATTTTGGCTGGAACTTGTACAATTTCTTGGGCATGTAATTGACAAAGATGGAATTTCAGACGTGGATCCATCAAAAGTTGAACCTGTGATAAATTGGGAACAACCAAGAACTCCATCAGAAGTGAGAAGTTTCTTGGGATTGGCAGGTTATTATAGACGGTTTATTCAGGATTTTTCCAAGATTGCCACTCCATTAACAAATTTGACGAGAAAATCTGTAAAATTTGTTTGGACAAAAAAATATGAAGAGAATTTTATGGAATTAAAGAAGAGGCTCAGTGTGGAACTTGTGTTCTCACTACCAGATAATACAAGAAATTTTGTGGTGTATAGTGATTCCTCACATAAAGGATTGGGTTGTGTCCTTATGCAAAACGGTAAAGTCATTGCGTATGTATCAAGTCAATTGAAAGACTTCGAGAAAGGGTATCCGACTCATGACTTAGAGTTGGCGGCAGTAGTGTTTGCGCTGAAGATATGGAGACACTATCTCTACGGAGAAAAGTGTGAGATCTACACAGACCATAAGATTCTGAAGTATATTTTCACACAAAAGGACCTAAACATGCGTCAAAGAAGATGGTTGGAATTGATAAAAGATTACGATTGTGAGATCTTTTATCATCCGGACAAAGCCAATGTTGTTGCAGATGCCTTGAGTAGGAAAGGTTGTGAAAAGTTGATGTTGTTAACCAACCAGGAGGAACTCGTTTCAGCGATGGCAAGAATAGAGTTGGAAATCAAATTTCCAAAAAAATCTGATGAAAGATTATACCAGATAGAATCTAGTCCAACTTTGGTGGACAAAATAAAGAATGCTCAACTACAGGAGGAAGAATGCAGAAAAATAAAGGAATGTATGGTCGAGGGTAATGATGTGAAATACAAGGTTGATACTGAAGGAGTGCTAAGATTTGATGGATGAATTTGGGTTCCAATAGTACCGGATATTAAAGAAGAAATCTTGACTGAAGCTCATAACTCAAGATATTCGATCCATCCAGAAAGTACGAAAATGTATCAAGATTTATGGCGACATTTTTGGTGGCCAAATATGAAAAGAGACGTAGCAGAATGTGTTGTGAAATGCTTGACATGTCAGAGAGTGAAGACTGAGCATCAAAGACCAAGCGGATTAATTCAACCGTTGGACATACCGGAATGGAAGTGGGAGCATATCATAATGGATTTTGTGGTAGGTCTTCCAACAACGCAGAAAGGATACAATGTAATATGGGTAATAGTGGATAAACTAACGAAATCAGCGCACTTTTTGCCAATAAGGATTAGATTTAATCTTGATCAGCTGGCAAAACTATACGTTAAGGATATCGTTTCAAGACATGGAGTTCCAGTGTCAATAGTATCAGATAGAGATCCGAGATTCACATCAAACTTCTGGAAGAGACTACAAGAATGTATAGGAACACAACTAAAGATGAGTACAGCCTATCATCCGCAAACTGATGGTTAAATCAAATAAAAAATTCAGACGTTAGAAGATATGCTTAGAGCATGCATCATGGATTTCAAAAGAAATTGGGACGATCATCTACCATTGGCAAAATTTGCCTACAATAACAGTTACCATGCAAGCATTGGCATGCTGCCATACGAGGCATTTTACGGCAGGAAATACAGAACTCCACTTTGATGGGATGAAGTTGGTGAATGTCAACTGTTAGGACCAGAACTGGTACAACAGACCGCTGAAGTTATCAAATTCGTCCGAGTAAGAATGGTAGCTACTCAAGATAGACAGAAGAAGTATCCTGATCAACACAGGCAGAATCACATATTTGACGTGGGAAATTTTGTTTTCCTGAAAGTTACTCCTTGGAAGGGGAAAATTCGTTTTGGCAATAAAGGAAAGTTAAGCCTGAGGTTCATTGGACCCTTCGAAGTACTACAAAGAGTGGGATAAATATCTTACGAGGTAGCTTTACCTCCAGAATTAGAACATGTTCACAACGTTTTTCATGTGTCGGTGTTGCGACCGTACAAACACGATTACAAGCATGTGATCGAGTATGAACCGTTGCAGTTCAATAAAGATTTATCTTATGAAGAGTTTCCTATACAAATAATCGACAAGAAAGAACAAGTGCTCAGGAATAAGGTGATACCTTCTGTGAAGGTGATATTGAGAAACCACAATGTCTAAGAGGCTACGTGGGAACTCGAAGATGAAATAATGAAGAATTACCGTGAGTTATTTGTTTAATCTGTGTCTTCGATTATAGGGACAGAATCTTTGTAAGGAGGGAAGAATATGATAAATGAGTTGTTTGAGTTGTGATTCTGGGGACAGAATCACTGTAAGGAGGGAAAGATGTAACAATCCAAGATTTTATTTGTAATTTAAAATATTTATTAAACTAAATAAATATTTTATTGATGTATTTGTTGTTCATAGATAATTGCGAATTAAATTTATTAGATAATACTCTAATTTAATTTAATAGTTAGAGAATTGTTAAAGATAATATGAAATGCTATATTGTTGTTTTAATTTAATAATTTGGAATGGTATGTTAAGTTATTAAATAAAATTATAATGAGATTATAATTTTGTGATACTTGGACTAAGTGGAAAATTTATTTAGTATGTTATAATTAGTTTATTTAACTAATGTTAGATATGGAGATCCAAATAAATAATACGAGATTATAAACTATATTGTAAAGGAGTTATTAAAATAAATTAAAGTAGTTTTAAATTGATTTAACCAAACAAGGCTTAAATACATTAAGTCTTTATTTTAAAAGTATGTTTTCCAAAAAAAGCCTAATGGATTTTGAATTTTGAAATTTAGTAAATAATATAAATAAATTAAATTAAAATAATAAATAAAATATATTTTATAACTGATGTACGTTAAGTTTTTTTTTTTGTAACTGTTATTTTAAGTATGCGTATAATGGCTAGGCTATCAATTTTTTTTCTTACGCATAAGTGATAGTTGCTAAGCCTAAAAAGAAAGAAAGAAGAAAATAGATAGAGAAATTGAGAGAGTTTGAGAGAGACTTGAGAGATTTCTGTATTTCTGAGAAATTATTTGTGGTTAGCAATGATTACCAAGTAATTGAAGGTATTTTTGATAACCTTGATATTATATATATATATGTATGTATGTATATATGTATGTATGTTTTACGTTATGTATTTCAAGTCTCTGTGAATCCAATTTTCTTGAATTGTTTTTATAAACTGAATTATTGTATTTGTGAGCAATTGTGATGTTAGAATTTGCATTTAGACAAGAATTAGTGTGCTAATCACGTTAAAAAGAAAGAAAATTGTCTACAGTACATGTTTTTATATATGGCTTGTGAAAGTACCAAATTTGGTGGTTAATTTGTAAACTAATCTATAAATTGAGCATGCAATATGTTAATTCGGTAAGAAACGAAGAGAATGTAGTTTGAATGAGTTAATTTGGACAAGAATTGTGATAACAATGATAATTTTTGTGAAGGATGTCAAAAATGGAGTTTTTAGTATAAAACATGGAATTTAAAGAATTTAAATTGGTTGTAGTGTTGTTTAATTATTTAAAGTTGGTGAAGATGTGAGTTATCATGTTTATATGAGTTTTATGTCAATTGGATATGTTAAATTTACTATTTTGTGGGTGAAATTCGTGTTAATTGGGCTAATAGAGTGCTGAAAAATAGATTGCATAGTTTTTGTGCTCAGGCACTAAGCAAGAATCGCATTGGTGTCAAGGCTAGAACGCTTGTAAATTGCGTGCGGTCTCTAAAGCTTATGTATGGCGCAAATGCGCCATACCCTGATTTGAGGCAGTGATGCCTATTATTTATACAAACCTTGAGGACCTATTGTAACTTAGTATAATGATATGTTAGTGTGACAAATATGTAATGAAGAGGTTAAAACAGAATTGTATCATGTCATTAATAATTTCAAAGTTATAAGAAGATTAGTAAGCTATGAAAGCGATATGTTAGGGTTTAAGGTACTCAATGAATAGTGAATAAGTGTTGTGAAGTGAACACTTGAGATTTCTGAAATACATATGGTGTAAAGTAAAACTTATACTAAAGTAACAAGTTTATCTAAAAGAGAGTTTTATTTTGGGAAAGTGGATATTAGTTTATCTAATAGATATTGTGATTCTAATAATGTGTGTAGGTGAACGTGAGTTGTAAATTATAGCTTACGCACGAGGTAAGTTCCCTACTCTAAACTTTTATCGACCAAGTTTTAAATTCTAATCATTGTTGAATTAATCTAACTTGTTTATAGTTAAACACGTTTCTCTAGTTTCATTCTTATATACTGAATGCAACTTCTTGAACTCTAATTTCTAATATTGAGCTACCATATTTCATTTACTTTGCAAACATTATTATTATGTTGAGCAAGCTTTATTTTCAACTTGTTATCAGTTAATGTATGTTCAGTAATTCAATTCTTTATTTGACAAGATCATAGCCTTAGCTTACTATTGTCCAAGAAAGGTTTATTGTTCTATTCAATGCTTATGCTTTTTAGTTATTTCTAAGCATTAGTTTAATGTATAGTTGGTTCAATTATGCTTCTTATTCATTTTACATTAAATTATTATTGATCACTCGTAGTGCTGTTAAGACTTGTTTATTCAACTAATCCCTTAGTTGATGATCATGAAACTCCAAATTACCCTTGAAGCTTATCCAAACCAAATCTTCTTTGGTGCGGACTTGTACTTTAAACTGAGATGAACAACCCTATAACATGGGATTATTTTAGAGCTACACAATGGCGTTAAAATGTTTGTGCAATACATAGTACAAAGGGTTGATCACTTGGTGTATTAGGTGATGGTCACCATAGTCGTTTAGACTGTTAAAGGTTATAGTAGAAACACCTGTTAACCTAGGACATAGATGATGATTATGGTATTTTAGACTGTTAAAGGTTAAAGTAGAAATACTTGATAACCTAGAGCATAGTTCGTGGTCTTGTGACCCTTAGTTACATTCTGTATGTTGATATCAGTTTTTGATTATCATTGATAGAGTATTATTCAACTCTAATGAGTTTATTCATCGGCATTTATTATGCTATTATTAATCATTTCTATTTCCAATGAGCATTTATTTTGCTCACTCTTGTATATATATACTCTTTGCAGCTAATGTAAGACCCCAACTTATTATAAATGAAATTGAATTTCCTCTATTTATTATTTTGAAATAGTAAGGGTTGATTTGATTAATGTAATAGTTATGGGTAAAATATGCAAATATCTTAAATAAGCAAGTGGTTAAAAAATATTCATTATTGTCAGTGAATATTCGTTTAGTCGTGGAATATTCTTACTGTCGGAGAATATTCGTACGACGACATAGCCTTGTGTGGGCCCCATAACGAAAAGTGATTGGATGAAGAAAACGACAAGTATAAGTTTTTTTATTATAAATAACAACAGAGTTGTTACTGCTTAACACTTGTTGAATACCCTTGGTTAAAACACAAGATGTCTGGCGTTGTTGCACAATAGCACACGGTATTGCACCAATTATTGATTCTTACGTAAGAGGACATTACTCAATAATTGTTACAGTAATTACTGTTCAATATTTTATTGATTCAATAATTGCTACGTTGATGTTTTATATTATTGTTGTTTCAATAATTGTCACTGTACAGTATTTCCCATTATCAGATCAATAATTCATATTATTTGAATAATATTATTAGATATCATTATTGGCAATGTCTAAGGGTGTTCTGTCTAAGGAGAGGTTAAGTCACCTAATTGCGCGCCAGTAAGGAGAAATACTTATTGGAAAGCCCCCTCTTTCCTGGGAACGACCTGGTTGTCATTATTGTGATTCTGTAATATTATTTATGAATAATTAATTATTAATTTATATTATAACAAAAATATTTATTTATGTGGATAGAAATGGAGGAATTTTTAGAAAAATGGCAATTGTTGAAAATTGATATTTTATATTTTCTGATAAAATAATTCATTTAAATATATTATTATATTATAATAATATAATAATGGTGATATTTTACATTGAATGTGTGATATATGAATAAATGAGGAGGAAGAGTATTTTTGTTACAATAAATGTTAAAAACATGTTAAGCATGTCGGTGGGCCCCATTTTGTGACTAAAATTAGATTATAGCCCGTAAAATCATCCGTATGTGGATTTCGGTCAATTTCTGCTTGGAATTTGGAAAAAATGTAAACTTACAAAGTTGTAGAGAATTGAATTTCCTATAGAATGGACATAAGATAAATTTTTTTTTTGATAAAAGGGCTATTTATTAAAAATTATTGAAGTTCCAGAATAATTGATTTTTGAAGTTTTAATTATTTTTTTTATGAAAAACGTTTTTATTATGATTGGTGGGCCCCACTTGTTGTTAAGCATGCTGAATTCAGAATTTCAAAGTGGGTGTAGGAATTTAAAAAATAATAATAATATTTTATTAAATTTTCTGCTTTGGTGTTCTAATCATTTTCTTATAAATAAGGTGTTTAGGTTAGAATTGAAAATCACACCAAAAATTGAAGTTTTCTCTCTCTATATTATCGAGCGTATTCTTGTGAGTATTTTGATACTTTGAGTGTTGCTATACGGTGCAAGTTCCTTCAGCACTATATCCAGTATTCTAGTCAGAAGTACTGTCTTTTTGAGGTAAGGGATGTTATTTTTTTATAAATGATATTATTTCTTTCAATATCATTATGTCCGGATATTGGTAAGATTTTTCTTGTGAAATTCTTATCTTTTTGTTTTGGGGTTACTATTCACGTATATGGTACTATTCACGTATACAACACTATTTACGAATACGGCACTATTTATAGAAAAATTAAAATTTTATTCTTTGTCCTAGATGTCTATTTTTGTTACTATCTTTGATTGTATCCATTTTTTGATCATTATTCTTGAATTTTACTCCACCATAGTATATTATGGGGTGTTTTTGAACATGGATAAACCGAAGTACGAATCCTTAATATTTGTTCTTTTGTCTCACTGGATTCATTTTCTTTAAAATATTTTTCATCATCCACAGTCCTAAATGATGATATAACTGAATATCTTTGGCTTGCAGTGCAAAGATGAATGATATTCTGATGAATATCTTTGGCCCGTAGTGCAAAGATGAACAGGTGTTGAGATGAACATGACCAACTGATGAATATATTTGGCCTGTAGTGGAAAGATGAATATTTGATTCAAGATAAATATTGATTTATGTTACAGGGATACAATATTGATGATGGACTTTTAAATTCATAGATGTTAGTAGATTTCATTCTCTACTTAACTCTTCTAATGAATTGTTATTTCCGCTGCGAATATTGATCTGAAACTTGTTGTCTATTATATTCTATCATATTTTTCCCTGTTGAGGACTAACGATAATTTATTCTATATTATCTTAGTCATAATGTTCTTTACTGGGCTAGTTGAGCTCACCCTTTTCCTTTTTGTTCCATTTTTCTTCTCAGGAGGCAATGTAGACACTCAAAATTTTCTGCACACCTGTTACTAACATTGCAGGAGGGCAGATTCGTCTTTCGGAGATAACCCTAGAAGACTGCTCACATCCATTCTGGATACTACCAGAAGTTCAGTCTTAATTTTGGAACACACACCGGGAGTATCATTTCCAACCCCGAAACACATACTGGGAACATCATTTCCAACCTCGAAGATAACCCCGAGTTTCATCCTTGGCGATAACCCTAAGGAATGTTGTTGCAGTTCCGGCGATAACTCCAAAAATTCTTGTTTCAAATGCATGCTATCAGCTTCAATCAGACCTCCTGCCGAGGCACTCATACCTCAGACTCGGAGCTAACACCGGGCAGACAGGCACACTTACAGATGACATTGTGGCATTCAAATAATTACAGCAGTAAAATCTCAGATGTAACCCTGAGCAACGTCTGCTTTCAACTCAAACCGGATATAACCCCGATGAGGAGTCAAATGTCATCTTGCTACCTCAACACATGCGCGTCGTCTCAACATTTCATACATATATACATACAACAATGTCCTACAATAACCAAGGAGTTCCAATCCCGAGTGACTATTACACGTGGCAATACACCGGATAGTATTTGAAGCTTGAAGACCATGGGCATAGTCCCCTCTTCCTGACTTCGTACAACCTCTAATTCATGTCATTGCGTAACTCTTGATATAAGCAGTCCAAAGAAGGTCTTATATATCTCGTTCGGATGCTCGGATTGAAATTCTACAAGTTTGAGCGGACATTACAATTGCACGCAGTACACGTGCTTGAGACAACAGACCCATGAGAACCGAGGCAAACCAAGCAGTGCATCTACTACTGTCAGAGTTCACTTTGCTGCCCCCTCTATCAATAGAGGGCTTGGGGTAGCCATTTTAAAAAAAGAAAAAGAAAAAGGCGAGGGAACCCTGTCAAATTTGTTCTGTACACACCCCATATTGAGTGCTTTCTTTTTTTAAACACCTGTTAACTCACATATAGCTATACATTTACCAGCGGGAGCACACTGGCATTAGCAGCACACTGTAAGCCTTCTCACACTCTATAAAGCCTTTCTCTTCATCTTTGCACACACTATTCTACACATTGAGAGTCGTGTTGTGTGCATATGCCTGCATTTCCTATCTGTGGTTTTCATTTCTATCTGTATATATATACTTATATATGTATATATTTATATATGGACTAACATTATCAAGTTATGCCTCGATTGAGCCTAGACTTATGTCTGGAGCATTTACTAGCTTATATATATATATAATTATATATATAATTGTTGTCAGACATATCTGATGAGCCTGGATTTACATCCGGAGCATTTATTGCTTATATATATATATAATTGTTGTCGGACATATCCGATGCTTATATATATATATATATATATATATATATATATATATATATATTAGGGCACAGAGTTACTTGAGGCCTTTTCTTACTTTATTTACATTTATTCCCTTTGAGTTTACTTACAGTGGCGATTGATCGCATTTACGACTTTATTTACTTTTCTAATACCCCATGGAGTTGCTTTGTGGTGGTTGATCATGTCCATATATATATATATATATATATATATATATATATATATATATATATATATATATATTTCCGCTTTTATATATTTACATTTTCGATCTCCCATGGAGTTGCTTCGTGGTGGTTGATCATGTCTATATATATATATATATTTATAGCTTTTATATATAACTGCTTATTGTTTTTCATATAAACTGCGGTATCATGTGAGCCTAGGAATCATGTGATCACTGATTCATCTCATCAATCTAGATTCTTTTCGTGATGGACATTTTAGTCAGTAAGTAGCTTGTACATTATTTACTTATGCAATTTCCTTGGATGGTCATTATGCCCATGAGGAGTTCGACACTCAGATATTCTTTTCTCGAAGATGCCTCGCATCTCAAAAATAAAAGCAAACAAACTGAACATTTAATAATAAAATGGAAGTATGAAAATGTCTCAATTCCTATTGAGCACAGGGTTTGAAAAACCTTTTTTATAAAACATCATTGCTATATCTTGCTTAAAACTTAATTTTTGTATAAATTCAAACCCTTTGTATATAGGTGCGAACGAAGCCTCACACTACTTTCAAATAATTGCACATTGATCCACACACACACACACACATTCATATAACAGTTTCTTTGAAAAGTGGTGGTCACCGTGGCAACACGGATGTCGGGGGGTACCTAACACCTTCCCTCCGCATAATCAAGCCCCCGAACCCAAATGAATCTTGGTTTCAAAGACCCGTTTTGTAAGACCCCAACTTTTATGAATAAAAATGATTTTTCTATAAATATCATTTTTAAATATTATGGAATGAATTTGATATAATGTTATAGTTATGGGTAATATTTAGAAATTTTGCAAAGTACGCAAGTTGTTTATAATATTCGATTGGTCGGGGAATATTCGTACGACGGCACAATCATTGGTGGACCCCACAACGGAATTATTGTCGGATTGAGAAAACGACAAAAATATTTTATTGAAAATAATGGCGGAAGTTTTACCGTTAATACTGTTGAACTACTCAGTAGTAAAAGTACAATAATACGCGTGGTTGCATAGTAACACATGGTATTGATTATTGATGCTTACATAAGAAGTCATTTAGTTTTATTCAATTATTGTCGATATTTATATGTTATTAAATCAATAATTAAGATGACAGAGTTATTAATATTATTATTTGTAATATTAATGATGTCTAGAAGTTCTGTCAAGGAGAGGTTTTGTGACGACCCCAAAATAGGTCCATTCCATCCAACCCATTCTGAGTCGCCAAATACATGGTACAAGAAGCAAACTACAACTTCAATAATACAAATGTCGTAGAAATACTGACAAGATATATCTTGATGAGTTTAAATATAATATTGTCTTCTAGACAATATCCACACGCAAATAAATCCCCATCATATTTATTGATACATCATTTTACAAAATGGTGAGGACTACTAAACAACTCTCTCTAAACCTTCATTCCATACCCCGACTAGTACTCGCTACATTCTCGCCTCCCCGAGAAGAAAAATGGAACAACAAGGAAAAGGGTGAGCTCAACTAGCCCAAGAAAGAATACTATGACTAAGATAATATACAACAAATTATCGTTAGTCTCCAACAGGAAAAAAATCGATAGAATACAATAGACAACAAGTTTCGGATCAATATTCATGAATGAAATAATAATTCATAGAAGAGTTACGTGAGAGAATGAAATCTACTATAATCTATGAATTTAACAATCCATCATCAATATTTTATCCTCAGTAACATCAATCAATATTCATCTCAAATCAAATATTCATCTTTGCACTACTGTGCCAAAGATATTCATCAATCGGTCATGTTCATCTCAACACTGCTCATCTTTTGCACTAAAGGCCAAAGATATTCATCAATCGGTCATGTTCATCTCAACACCTGTTCATCTTTGCACTAAAGGCCAAAGATATTCATCAGTCGGTCATGTTCATTTAAACACCTGCTCATCTTTGCACTACAGGCCAAAGATATTCTTCAGAAATCATTCATCTTTGCACTACAGGCCAAAGATATTCAATAATATCATCATTTAAGACTGAGGATGATGAAAAATATTTTTAAAGAAACGAATCCAGTGAAACAAAATGACAAGGATTAAGGATTCGTACTTGGTTTTATCCACGTCCAAAAATACCTCAAAAATAATCACAGTGGTGTAAAATTCAAGAATGATCAAAACATGGATACAATCAAAGCTAGTATCCAGAATAGATATTTTAGACGAAAAGAAAAATTTTCATTTTTCTATGAATAAGTCCGTATTCGTGAATAGTGTCAGATATCGTGAATAAAGGCCGATATCGTGAATAGTAACTCAAACCAAAAAGATAGAAATTCCACAAAAAACATCTTCACGCTTCATGAATAGTACTCGTGAATAGTAACTCGTGAATAGTAACTCATGAATAGTAACTCGTGAATAGTAACTCATGAATAGTAACCCCGACATGAAAAAAATTCCAAATTTGATAAAAATTTCCAACCAATATTTCAGCATAATGATATTGAAGAAATAATATCATTTGAGAAGAAAATAACATCCCTTACCTTAAAGAATCAAGACTTTCTAAGGAAAGGCTCAAGTGATGATTTGAATGAAACTTGTCTTTGAATAAAGAACTCTCAAAGTATCTAAATACTCACAAAATACGCTCAATAATATAGAGAGAGAAAGAGAGAAAACTTTGTTTCTGGTGTGATTTTCAATTCTAACTTAGCCCTCTATTTATAGGAAAATGTTATCCCGCCGAAGCAGACTTGACCTGCTACCTGATGGCTTTACCTGCTACTATTACCACCTACCACATTTGAAATAAAATTCAGCACATTTTTTCACCAACCACAAGTGGGGCCCACTCAATTCTAGAATTTTCCACCAAAATCAATTATAAACCTAATTTCCGAATCCGACACCTCTTAAAATTCACAACAAATCATTCGTGCATTTTTAACGGTTCAAAATTTGTGGACATATACTCAACTTATGTATGTATAACATACCCAAAATTACCACAATCCAACGGTCGGATTAAAAATTATAACCCCCGCAATATATCTCAAAACCCCTGATTTGATTTTTAATACCTCCAATCCGATAAAATACTGATAAAACACCTCAACATTAATTCCTTCATTAATAACCACATAAATAAATCCATCATTTATATTCATATAAAATAAATATTTCCTTATCATATGAATCAATAATTAATTATTCACAAATAATATTACGTAATCACATTTATGACAACCAGTCGCTCCTGTGAAAGAGGGGCTTTCAATAAGGATCTCTCATCATCTTGGCCGCGCAATTAGGTGACCAAACCTCTCCTTAGATGAACTTTCTAGACATTGCCAATAATGTTATCTAATAATATTATTCAAATAATATGAATTATTGATCCGATAATGGGAAATACTGTGCAAGATGACAATTATTGAAACAATGAATAATATAAAATACCAACGCAAACAATTATTGAATCAATAAAATAAACTATTGAACAAGAACTCATCGTAATAATTATTGAGTAGTGCCTTCTTTACGTAAGGATCAATAATTCAACAATATCATGCAATACCGCAGTGCTATCTTGTGCAACCACGCCAGACATCAGTATTTTAACCACCGGGTATTCCAACAATTTAATTCAGAATAACTACTACATCGTTATTTTAAAACCAACTTATATTTGTCGCTTTCTTCATCCAATCGCTTTCCGTTATGGGCCACACATGGCATTTCGCTACCGCCGCATTTAATATTCCCCGACAAAGATTTAATATTCCACGACCAAACGAATATTCCCTGACAAAAATGAATATTTTATAACCACTTGCTTATTTTGAAATATTTGCGTATTTAACCCTTAACTATCCACATTAATCAAATCAACCCTTACTATTTCAAAATAATAAATAAAGGAAATTCCTTTTTATTTAAAAAAAAAAATTTGGTCTTACAACCTCCCCTCCTTATGAAATTTCGTCCTCGAAATTGACGTATCGACTGTGTTTCAAAAGGTAAAGATACCTCGCTTTCATTTTCGCTTTCCAACTCCCGTGTCATTTCCTCAATAGCATGGTTTCTCCACAAAACTTTAACTTATGGTATAACCTCGGTGCATATAGGTCATTTTCCTCTACAAAATCTTGACAGTATCTCCTCGCACGTTAAGTCTTCGGCTATCTCGTCCGGGTTCTAACTCAATGACGTGGTTCGGTCGTCCACCTATTTACGTAACATCGATGCGTGAAAAACGTTATGAACACGCCATACTTGGTGGTAAAAAGCGAGTCTATAGGCCACGGCCCTATTCGATCGAGAATTTCAAATGGATTAATAAATCGAAGGTTTGAGCTTTCCTCACCTCACCGATTCTCGCTTTTGAAATAACAACTTCTTGCACCTCCTTCTTCAAATTCATCACCCCGTTGTGTAGCTTGAATACTTTAACTTTATCGATTAAAGTCGATTATACTCAGATATCATCACGCACTCAGTATATCATCACGGGTACCTAGAGTTTTCATCTCAATCTCTATTATTTGTATATTATACTTAAATGAGTCTTTGACAATATCGTACTTTCGTACTTGTATACGATCTTCTACTCAACACGCCGCCTACCACGTTCGCTTTTCCGGTGATGGCATGGTCGTAACATGTGTTTGAAATGAGTCTCCTCTTGAGTTCTTCAAGCTCTTACCACATTCCTTGCTCCATTTGAATTTTGTATCTCTATGAGTCACTTCGTTAATGGAATAGCGATTCGAGAATATCCTTCAACGAATCTCCGATAATAACCAACTAAGCCTGAAAGCTACGATTTCGCTTTCTTCCAATTTAGGTTGTTCTCAATCGTGACTCATATCCCAACCTTGGATAAGACGTTACAATGACACCTATCGGTTTTACTATCGCATTTAATATGGTGTCCCCTACGGAGAGTCTGGCTTCGGTGCATTCCACAAAGGAAGTCACCAGATAAAGGCTCAGGTACCAAATTCTATAGTTGAATTTTTAACTCCTGAAGTTCAATAGGAGCCATTCGATATAAGATTTTAGAAATGAGTTTTGTACCGGGTTCAAAGTCGATACAAAATTTAATATCAGCCTTTGGGAGTAAGCCAAGAAATTCTTCAAAAAATACGTCAGGAAAATTCAATAACAACAAGAATATTATTCAAATCTGACGTGTCTTTATTCAAATCCATAACATGGACTAAGAAAACTTGACATCCGTAATAAACAAATGACTTCATGGCTTGATATGAAAATGTTTGATTACAATGGTTTGATTGCTTGAATTCGAATAACAGGTTGCTTAAGAATATGAAAACTAACAACCTTACAAAAGCAATCAATTTGGCATGATGAGTAGTTAACCTTAAAATCACATCAAAAGCAAATATCTCTATAGAAATAAGGTTAACAGGTAATGTGATAGTGCCAACTTGAATCAAGCAAGATTTCTAAACAACGGATGTAATGAAAGTTTCTCCTAACGGAGTCTCCATAAATAGGTCAAAGTCTAATTTCTCCGTAGTCAAGTTCAAACGTTGAGCGCAAGCAAGAGATAAAAAGAATGGGTAGAACCGATATCTAGTAAGGTATAAACTTCGCAAGAATTTATAATTAACTAACCTGCTAAACTTCGTTCGGGTTCCTCGCATTTTGACCCTCATTCACGACAAACGCTCTTCCAAGAACCGCTTGACTTTGACTTTTCAGATCCGCCTCGGTGCCAACGTCCCAACTGGACTTGATTTCGCTTATAGACAAAATCGAGCTATGTGACCATCTTTTCCACAACTAAAACATACCTTGAAGGCTTTGAACAGTTTGACCTTATATGTCCCTCCTCTCCGCATCTCAGTAAGCATCTAATCCGGCGATCGTTCTCTTCCCTAGAATTTGTTGATGGTCTTGATCTTTTCACGAAGCGCCTTCCCGTCATCGTTAAATCTTCTTTTTAGATTGAACATCTCTTTCCATAATATCAACGCTGTCGTGCGGCTTTTTACCCATGCATCACTCATTCTCACTCGTTCGATTATTTCTTCTTTCACTTTTCGATTCCACTTTTATCATCTTATACTCGCCAAAGAGTGCTTCGCATTCAAGCATCACATATCGGGTAACACAAGCTTGAATCGTTGCATCCTTTTGCTCCACGATTTTCCTCGCAATTCTTCAACTGCGCTTCTTCTAACTCATGAATACGATTTTGCAATTCTATATTTTGATCATAAAATACCTCTAATAAACTCTCTTGGTACCTCTTCTTCCTCTTCTTCCTCACTCTCAATTTGTTACCTCTACGACTATCTCTCGGTGCAACTATCAATTCTTCACTCACCACATGGATATCTCTAATTCCTTCTTCACTTTGACATCACATTATCCTCGGTTGGCGATTAGAGGTGTCTCCACGATCTCATTTACTCCATTGTTAATATTCTCGATCGACATTCTCAATTCATCATCATAAAACAAGGGTTAATTAAGGAAATCAATCACATAATATCCCTATATACTTGACCAACTAACAAATAAGCTTAGGTAGGACACACTAGCAAAGGATTTACTCGCCTCTCCTCCTAGTTCTATTCCCCGATCTCCACCGGAGATCATATCCCTAAGCTCGATACCAACCGCGGCGACCCCAAAATAGGTCCATTCCATCCAACCCATTCTCGAGTCGCCAAATACATGGTACAAGAAGCAAACTACAACTTCAATAATACAAATGTCGTGTGAAATACGACAAGATATATCTTGAGTTTAAATATAATATTGTCTTCTGCAGACAATATCCACACGCAAATAAATCCCCATCATATTTATTGATACATCATTTTACAAAAATGGTGAGGACTACTAAACAACTCTCTCTAGAACCTTCATTCCATACCCCGACTAGTACTCGCTACATTCTCGCCTCCTGAGAAGAAAATGGAACAACAAGGAAAAGGGTGAGCTCAACTAGCCCAGTAAAGAATACTATGACTAAGATAATATACAACAAATTATCGTTAGTCTCCAACAGGGAAAAATCTGATAGAATACAATAGACAACAAGTTTGATCAATATTCGCAATGAAATAATAATTCATAGAAGAGTTACGTAGAGAATGAAATCTACTATAATCTATGAATTTAACAATCCATCATCAATATTTTATCCCCGTAACATCAATCAATATTCATCTCAAATCAAATATTCATCTTTTTACTACTGTGCCAAAGATATTCATCAATCAGTCATGTTCATCTCAACACTGCTCATCTTTGCACTAAAGGCCAAAGATATTCATCAATCGGTCATGTTCATCTCAACACTGCTTCATCTTTGCACTAAAGGCCAAAGATATTCATCGATCGGTCATGTTCATTTAAACACCGCTTCATCTTTGCACTACTGAGCCCAAAGATATTCTTCAAAATCATTCATCTTTTTCTACAGCCAAAGATATTCAATAATATCATCATTTAAGACTGAGGATGATGAAAAATATTTTTAAAGAAACGAATCCAGTGAAACAAAATGACAAGGATTAAGGATTCGTACTTGGTTTTATCCACGTCCAAAAATACCTCAAAAATAATCACAGTGGTGTAAAATTCAAGAATGATCAAAACATGGATACAATCAAAGCTAGTATCCAGAATAGATATTTTAGACGAAAAGAAAAATTTTCATTTTTCGGTGAATAGTCTTAGATTCGTGAATAGTCTTGAGTATCGTGAATAAAGTCTTGAGTATCGTGAATAGTAACTCAGACACACCAAAAGATAGAAATTCCACAAAAAACATCTTCACGCTTCATGAATAGTACTCGTGAATAGTAACTCGTGAATAGTAACTCATGAATAGTAACTCGTGAATAGTAACTCATGAATAGTAACCCCATACATGAAAAAATTCCAAATTTGATAAAAATTTCCAACCAATATTTCAAAGATAATGATATTGAAGAAATAATATCATTTGAGAAGAAAATAACATCCCTTACCTCAAAGAATCAAGATTTCTAAGGAAAGGTCGGAAGTGATCTTTGAATGAAACTTGTCTTTGAACAAAGAACTCTCAAAGTATCTAAATACTCACAAAATACGCTCAATAATATAGAGAGAAAGAGAAAACTTTGTTTCTGGTGTGATTTTCAATTCTAACTTAGCCCTCTATTTATAGGAAAATGTTATCCCGCCGAAGCAGACTTGACCACACTACCGATGGCTTTACCTGCTACTATTACCACCTACCACATTTGAAATAAAATTCAGCACATTTTTTCACCAACCACAAGTGGGGCCCACTCAATTCTAGAATTTTCCACCAAAATCAATTATAAACCTAATTTCCGAATCCGACACCTCTTAAAATTCACAACAAATCATTCGTGCATTTTTAACGGTTCAAAATTTGTGGACATATACTCAACTTATGTATGTATAACATACCCAAAATTACCACAATCCAACGGTTGGATTAAAAATTATAACCCCATGAATATATCTCAAAACCCCGATTTGATTTTTAATACCTCCAATCCGATAAAATACCGATAAAACACCTCAACATTAATTCCTTCATTAATAACCACATAAATAAATCCATCATTTATATTCATATAAAATAAATATTTCCTTATCATATGAATCAATAATTAATTATTCACAAATAATATTACGTAATCACATTTATGATGACCAGTCGCTCCTCCGGAAAGAGGGGCTTTCAATAAGGATCTCTCTCATCTTGGCGCCGCAATTAGGTGACCAAACCTCTCCTTAGATGTAACTTTCTAGACATTGCCAATAATGTTATCTAATAATATTATTCAAATAATATGAATTATTGATCCGATAATGGGAAATCTTGTGCGCGATGACAATTATCAAACAAAGAATAATATAAAATACCAACGCAACAAATTATTGAATCAATAAATAAACTATTGAGCAAGAACTCACCGTAATAATTATTGAGTAGTGCCTTCTCTACGTAAGGATCAATAATTCAACAATATTGCTGCAATACCGTGTATTTCTTGCAACCACGCCAGTATTCGTATTTTAACCACCGGGTATTCCAATGATCTTAACTGGTAATAACTACACCGTTATTTTAAACCAACTTATATTTGTCGCTTTCTTCATCCAATCGCTTTTCGTTTATGGGCCCACATGTGGTCGCTACATCCGCATTTAATATTCCCCGAAAAGATTTAATATTCCACGACCAAACGAATATTCCCAACAAAATGAATATTTTATAACCACTTGCTTATTTTGAAATATTTATGTATTTAACCCTTAACTATCCACATTAATCAAATCAACCCTTACTATTTCAAAATAATAAATAAAGGAAATTCCTTTTTATTTAAAAAAAAATTTCGGGGTCTTACAGGTTTGGTCACCTAATTGCGCGCCAATAGGGAAAATCCTTATTGGAAAGCCCCTCTTTCTGAACGCAATCGTGATTAATATTGTGAATTATAATAATGATGATAAATGTTGTTAAAAATATTGAGGGGAATTTTTATGAAGTATTTGATGTAAATTAACTTATTTTATGGACCCCTATTTACCCGTTTTTCAAAATAATCGGTAGAAGATTATTCAGTATATATATTATATGGAATCCACCTGTGATGTTGATTTGTTGGTGGAGGAAACATGCGGGGCCACTGGAAGAAAAATGAATTGAGGGGGGAGAGAATACTGATGGTTCACGGGAGGTTTTTTTACAAATGGTGGGTGAATATATATATATATAGAATATGAAATCAGGAGGGGGGGAAAGGAAAGAACGTAGGGAGTAACTTTATTATTATTATTATATATATATATATATTATTATATATATATATTATAATAAGTTATATTTTTTATGAAAAATAAAATATATTATATTTTATTGAATATTATATTAATAAGTTGAAAAATGGGATGAAGCGTCTGAAAATTTTTCTGCCCGTGAATGTTTTAGCACATTCCAGTTATATAAATTATATATATATATATATATATATATATTATATTTTATTTAAAAGATTTTGTTTTAAATCTGGACCGTTCGTTTAAAAGTAAATTAATCTGGACCGTTCAAGAATTAGTTACTATTCAGTCCATTCTTCTATAAATAGAAGCTCATTTCTTCATTATTTCTTACGAATTCACTGAAACTCTAGAGAGAAAACATAGAGATAATTCTTCTTCTATAATCTTGAGTATTTTCTTTAGCGTTTAAGAAAGCTTTAAGCGTAGTGCAAGTTTCTTCAAGTATATCCCCGCCCTACCGACGGGATACTCTTCTTTATAAGGTAAGGGGTATTATTTCTTTCGTATTCATGAAGAGAACTTATGTTATTCCATTTTTTTCATTATTCATTGGAATAACTCAGTATCTGGCTATTCTACCCTATACTTGGTGAAATTCTTCATTATTCCATTCTTTATTATTTAATTGGAATATCCTTCACATGCATGCGTTTTTATGCCTTAACTAGTTCCGCCTTTATTATTACATTAGAATATCCCATCTGTCTTTGGTTCCGTTATTGATTATTCTGTTGAATAACATGTCTATGCTCATACCGCATGCATGGTGATTTCGTTGTTATTCCATTCTTTATTATTCTGTTGGAATATCTTGTGGGTGTATGTGTTTACTTTGACCGGTTCCATTATTTATTATTCAGTTGGAATAATATGTCTATGCGAAGTACCACATGCATAGTGATTTCTTTTGTTATTCCATTCTTTATTATACTCAGTTGGTTAAAGTTTTGACTTCTATAATCCATGAAATTAGTGGAATATCCTCGATATTTGCGCTTCATCCAAAGATCTTTTCATGGAAATATTCTTCCGAGCATTCTTGAATTTTACTCTACAAAGAAGTATCATGTTGACAATTTGGACGTTATTAGTTCCTGAATAAATTAATTCTTGAACTTGTTTTATTGAATTCTTATATCATTGTCATCATCCTCATTTTTACATTTTTTTGAAAGTCATCTGTGGCCTGTAGAGCATAGATGGACTTGGTATGATTATGACCAGGGATTATTCGGTGTAATCATGACCGTAATGTTACAAATGATGTGATAAAAGTCCTTTTTGGCCCGTAATGCATTGATGGACAGTTGTTGGCATGATCATGACCATTAGTGAATACACGAATATCCTTGGCCGTAGTGCATGGATAATTTATGGTTGTGATACTAATGAATATCCTTGGCCGTAGTCAGGGGATGATGTGGATTATTTATTAAAAGTCGAGTCCCATGATAAAAGTGATGAAAAACCTTTTTAAATCATAAAAGATAGTAGATTTTATTCTCTACTTGACTCTTTTAATGGATTGCATGTTCCGCTGTAGTTAAACTTGATGTCTATTGTATTTTATCAGTTTAACACTGTTGAAGACTAATGATAATTTATTCTGCATTATCTTAGTCATAATATTTCTTCTTCGGGCTAGTTGAGCTCACCCTTTCTTTCACCGCTCTCTTGAGGAAATGAGAACGTGGCTTTGACTAAGTAGGGGGAGCGGTGACGGTCCGATTTATAGTATTAGTAGTCCTCACTATTCTGTTAAATAGTGTGACAATAAATGTAATGAGGACTTATTTTGAGAGTGGATATTGTCTAGAAGACAATAATTGTATTAAAACTCACAGCTCTCTTGTTGTATATTAAAGATTGTATTCGTATTCTGTACCATGTATTTGGTGACTCAGAATAGGTGATGTATACCTATTTTGGGGGCGTCACACGTTTAGCAGTGTCACATCACTGGGTCAATGTGAAAACCATTTTCAGTTGCGTTGGTGCAACTAGTTAAAAATACCAACTGGCGACTCTTAAAGTCAAATCGTCGACATTACACATGTCGGACCTTTTTCACTTGTTTTTTCAAACAAATCTCACATAACATGAGAACACCAAAGAACAAGTAACGATAAGGGATAACTTAAAATCCCGACGTCGACAGGTGGCGACTCTACTAGGGACTCCAGTAAGAGGGCTTAAGCCACTATTACAAGCTTTTCAAAACTATTATATGCTTATTGTTAGGTTTGTAATATTCATGTGCGCAATCAAATTGCAAAAATAATCGGAAGCGTGTAAAAATCAGAGTTTAAAATTAATTTACAAACCATATATCCGGATCATCCTTTATGCGCAATTATTAATTTAACGAAAAGATAAAGAATAAAATCATACCCTTGAAGATCGAGCTTCCTCAGGTACAAGTTCACCTCCAAATCCTTTCGCGTTCAATCTTGAATCCACCGGGTTTAGTTCCTTCCTTTAATCAACGTTAGCCACCCATGTGTTTGGCCTCTAGAGGTGATCCACCAAGGAAGAATAAAATTCAAGAAGATGGGTGTTATGGCTAACCCTAGTTTTCTATCTCTATAGAAAGGTGTACTCTCCCAACAATTGGAATTATGTTATTATGTTGAAAAAGTCAACAACCCATACCACCCATAATAAGACTCCTCTTATTTATAGATGTGGGCAACCCACCTTAACAATTAAGGAATTGGGTTTTAATTAATTAATTCTTTTAATTAATTAAGCTCCCTAATCTTATTAGGGATAATTAATTAAACTCCTTTAACTAATTTTTCCTCCTAATCCTATTAGGAATAAATGAGAGTACTTATATTAAATTAATTTCTAAACTCTTTTAGAAATTAAAATAATAATAATTGTAATAATATTAATAAGACTCCTCTTATTAATTTATATTTAATATTTCTAAAATATTAAATAATAATATTAAGCTATTTAATTTATTCTATCACCATAGATTAAATTAAATATACATAACATATTTATTACGATTATGCCATTTACTTCTTAAATAATTATTCTTCCTTTTATGGTGTGACCCTTTAGGTTCTCCATATTAAACCTATTGTGAATAAATCAATTAGAATAATTTAATCTTATTTAAATAAATAAATTAAACAATTGATTTATTTAAATAAATAATATTTATTCTACAATAGGATAAGCCTCCCTAATGATCAACGACTTTCCGTATAATATAGATTTCAACATTAATCATTAAAGAACCTTTGAGTAAATAGTTACCGTGACATTCAATCCTTCCACCATACAATGTCCCAATTAAATATAAGACATGGAATTACCACAAGTCTTATTTTATTTAATTATAAGTATTTCGATCCTTAAATGCACAACTCCAAATAATGCAAATTAGAAACTCCTTTCTAATTTCATTCTCGCTTAACCAAGGACTCACTGGGTCATTCATTTATCGAATCACATAGACATTTCTCTTCTTTATTAGAAGTGGTAGATTCTTTATCGATCATACATTATCTCCATGTATAACTTATTATACCCAAGCATACCCTTTGATATACCCTAAGGGTCTTAAGGAATAAGTCAAAGTATAACTCATCATACACAAGATACTATGATGATCTCAAGTCCAAGGATTACTTGTACTACTATCACTACAGAATTCCTATCGACAGCAAATAAAACTCCATTAGGTATTCCTTAGTGAGCCACGCTCAATGAACTTATTCTCTAATAAGCACCTACATACTCTTGCTTTAGTGTTCCACACAAATGATCATGAGATCAATCATCCTCATCCAATGAGCAAGCAAACGTATGTACCAATCTATCCCATTCACTAATCCCCAATTTAGTAATCCAATGATTGGGAACTATTTTAGTTTTAAGCTTTCTAAGAATTTAGATCTCATTAGAATGATCATCATCATTATTCTAAAAGCATTGCTTAAAACTATGGGTTTATCACATATTATAAAAACAAAGATCATGTAGATAATTAAAAGCCTTTAATAAATTAATACTTTTTATTAATAAATGAATAAGATTGTTACAAAGTATATGCTTTATCATCAAACATGATCGGCTTTATGTGCATACTACTTTCAATCTCCCACTTGCACTAAAGCCAATCGTCATGGTATCTTATACTCTTCTTCTCTAAGTGACGATTATCCTGCTGTTGGATAAGCTTTAGTTAATGGATATGTAATGTTGTTCTTGAGAGTCCACTATCTCTATAGTGATTTCCCATCTTTCAATGATTCTAATAATCAAATGAAAGTGCCACAACACATGTTTAGATCCAAGATGAGACTCGTGAACTATTCCTAGTTCTCAGAATGAACTTTTAATCCAAACAATCAACTTGCAGCTTCATTTATAGCTATATACTTTGTCTTTATCACTAAACCAAAGAACTCTTTCATTGCTTTGGAACCTTTCCAATTCACTGCACCACCGTTCAAGGTAACACTTTACCTTAAAGTGGATTTTCTGTCGTCTTGGTCTGTCTGAAAAACTTGAGTCTGTTAAGCCTTTTAGTTTTAATTTAGACCCACCATTAATATGATTACATCCTTAGTGCCGGTTAAGCACTTTAAGATGTTTTTCACCGCCTCTTCTGTTGATCTTCTCGAATTATGATCCGATCAACATCGTGTCTCGTACATTTCATTGCATACATGATGATTGTCACTCATGCGATCTCTCTTTTTGGAGTCTATGGGGACTATTAAGAGAGATACACTCCATAGCTCATCGACATGAGACATCTCTTGAGTTTGCCATGCTAAACAACTTTAGCATCAAATGAATATACGCTCCTTGGGTTAAGTCGAGCATCCTCTTGAATCTATCTATATAGATTTTATCCCCAATTAAGATACTCTTCCCAAACCATTCATGGAGGAATGTTTAGACAACTTTATCTTTACTGATTGTAGCATTGGTATGTTATTCCTCATCCGTAGTATATCAACATATAATACTAGAAATTTCAAGACGCTCCCACTGACCCTTTTGTACACACTAGAACTCTTACCTCATCGTATGTAATCGGATCATCATCTTCTATGATGTGTACCTCATCATCATCATCCATGATGAATCCATACCTCCTAGGTATCTTCTTGACTATTCCGCATTTATTGATTCTGGGTTGTGGTACAATAGGTTCATCTACGTGTTCCTCTTATTTGACTTATAGTGTTTTGTGGTTCTTGAACTTTTCAAGATCTATTATCCTCCCACTAGCCCTTTCAATGATAAACACCTTTATCTTAGAAGGCAGCGTGTTTCGCAACAAACACCTTTTGCTAAGTAGGATTATAGAACATATACCCTAAACTTACTTTAGGATGTCCCACAAATCGACACTTATAAAATCTTGTCCCAAGCTTATCCTTTGAAACCTTTTTCACATAAGTTGGACAACCCCTTATCTTAACATACTTAAGATTAGGAATCCTCCCTGTCCATAACTTTTATGGAGTCTTGGGGCCGGATTTTGAGGTTACCATTTTCGTAGATATGCAGCCATTTCTAGGACATAATCCCAGAAGGATACTGGAATGTCGGTAAAATCATTATGGATCGCACCATGTTCAAATAGGTACGATTTTTCCTTTCAGATACATCAATCAATTATTACGTATCGTGATGTGTCCATTATGAGAAAACCATTTGAGATGATCTAGAAACTTATTGCACAAGTATTTATTCCTTGATCTAATCAAAGAATCTTAATACTTTGTCAATTTGTTTCATTTCTGAATTCTTTGAACCTTTCAAATAATTCACACTTGCATTTCAACAAATACATACATTCAACTCTTTGAATGATCATCTCCTTTTCTTATACTAGTTTGTTCAATATGCAAAATTATTTTTATGTAAGTCAAGTATACAAAATTTATTAAGTAATATTCCAGTTCTATACAAAATATTATTATTATAAATAGAACAACAATTGTTCTTAATTATAATACCAAAGATTTCATCATCCAACAATAAAATGGAAATAATATTTTTTTAACAAGAATTGGAATACAATAACAACTTATCGACTTAATAGATTTGCTTCGTAGTATTGCTAAAATATAAGTTCCTATGGTTAATGCAAAGAACCTTTGCTTCATTTTCCACACATGATTACTTATATTTGTTTAGCTTTCTACTTCTGCTTGGTCCCTTCATAAATCTATATTTATGATAACCAAAGTCGGTATCCAATACCCAAGTAGAACCTTGACTTAAAGAAAAAATTTATTTTAAATCATGAACAAAAACTGTATTGTAACCGAAACTTCACTAAGCTTCTTTGGTTAGCCATTGCAAGATGCTTCTTGCAGTTTCTTTCCAGTGTCCATGCTTATTGCAGTGGAAGCAAACTCCTTTGCTATCCGTATCAGTTTTGTTCTTATTATCCTTTGTTTATGCCTTTCTATATACCTTCTTTGAAACGTTCTTCTTTTTCGAAGATCCTTTGGCCCCTACCAAGAAGACTTGATCTTTCTTGGTTGAAAGTGACTCTCAACATTTTTCAATATGTTAAGCAAATCAATGAGGTCGATATCTAGCTTGTTCATATGAAAAATTCACAACAATTGTGAAAGGAGTCCGGAGTGAGGGCAAGATCAAATCTTGCTCAACTCTCCATCCATGACAAAACCTGTTGTCCTAATTGATCAATCAAATTGATTATGTTTAGGACTTTTGTCTGTACTTATAGTGCCATTGGCCATTCTAGATCGGAAGAGCTCCTTAGATATCTGATATCTATCAGTCCTACTTTCCTCACCATCAACTACTTGATGTGCAGGAATATAGTAAGAGCATCCATAGTTTCATGCTGACGCTGAAGCTCGTTACTCATGGATGCGAGCATGATGCATTGAGCCAACCTTGGCATCATTTTGCCACTTTCTAAAAGTAGCAATGTCTTCCTCGTAGGCATTGTCCGCAAACCATTGCGGTGGATAAAGGCGTATTAAGACATAAGATAGCTTTTCACCATGAGAACTATTCTCAAATTCCTTAACCAATTCGCTTAATTCTATTCGATTAATTTAGCATCTAATATGCTTCATGTTGATAGTAATTTTAGACATTGTAAAATTTTGTAAATGAATTTGTAATTAACAACATTTTAACATACATTCTTTTATTAATTACCAAAATAATTTAGGTCTTGTTTTAAATTGGTATCTCCCACTATTTTCTTCAAACTATATTACCCTCACTTATATAGTTCGGCAAAATCTAATTAAAGATTTGCTAGTGAGAATAAGGATCCCATTTCAAATGTATATAGCCTTGTGGTGACACAACAAACTATATATAAATAAATAGGTAGACAACTTTTGTCAATTACATCAACTATGCAACTCCTTGTATTTTGCCTCTTAGATTATTTTCATCAAGTGGTGGCACATCCGAATCAAAATTATCCAAGTTAAGTCCAACCTAGCACTCCATATATTCAAAAAAGAAAATATCATCCTTGTGGTGACACAACAAAACAATATTGTTCAATTTTCTTTATAAGCATCAAATGTGATAAATTAACATCTTAAATACTTAATACTTGCCTTGTGGTGACACAACAAACTCATATTAAATATTTAATACTCTATTAATTTTATCATGCTAGAAAGCGTACGCTCGATATTCCAAATATCTTTGAACGCTTAGGACTTAATATAAAAATTGAGGGGTTTGTTATTAATTTGTCTCATCTTGTTTAGCGTAATATATATATATATATAAAATACGCGTTATATTAATGAACATGCTAAGCATGTTTGTATAATATATAATATATATATAGTATAAGCATGCACATATAGAATACTATATTCTACCCGAATTGATTATGGACTTTTATTCTAGTTTGGTTCACTAGAGCCACTAAGTGAACCAAAAGGTCAAACCTTGAGGGGTGCAAGAATTAATATTTAAATATAACAATTACATTTAAACCCGGGCTCCATTACAAACGGGTCTTCAAGCTCCTTGCTCTTTGATCTCCAATTTTTCAAAATTAATTCTAACTATTCCTATTACAAAACTATTTAAAATAAATAGAAACCTTGATCGTGAATAAGGGAAAGTACATAGGAGGAGATAGAATTTACATTAAGAAAAATTAGAGAAGACGAGGTACGCAGTATTCCCCATTTAATAAAACCCATACATTCATGCATCCAACTAAAATAAAATCCAATCACATCGGTCAATAGTCCATAATCAATCCCATTTATTATCATACACATCATATATGCATCAATAAATAACATTCATCTCATGAATAATAAACATTTAATATATATATTGATATCATTTAATGGGCAAAATTAGTTAGTATAAAATCTAATTTTGAATAAAAATAAACTCCTTTATTTAAATTCAAATTTAAATCAAAATAAAACTATTTTATTTTAATTTATCCTATTTTGAATAAAATAAACTATTTTATTTTAATCAAAATTTTAATCAAAATAAACTCCTTTATTTTAATTAATTATGGAATCCAATTCCATATATATATATATAAAAAAACTTTAATTAAAATAAACTCTTTTATTTTAATTAATTATGAATCCAATTCCATGTAAAAAAAAAATCTTTTATTAAAGGAAACACTTGATATTCTTTCCTATTCACAAATAAACTCCTTTATTTTGAATAATATGAAATCTTATTCCATATTTAAATAAACTCTTTTATTTAAGAAATACGGATTTTCTTTCCTATTCACAAATAAACTCTTTTATTTTGAATAATATGAAATCTTATTTCATATCTAAACAAACTCCTTTATTTAAGGAAAGATGGATTTACTTACCTATTCACAAATAAACTCCTTTATTTTAGGAAAAATAAAATCCAATTTCAACTCCAATTAGTTATTATGGAATCCAATTCCAACTCTAATTAGTTAGCATGAAATTTAATTTTAAAATTAAAATAAATCTTTTATTTTAATATTTAAAATAAACCTTTTATTTTAAAATTAAAATAAACTTTTATTTTAAGATTAAAATAATTATATATATATATATAATATTCAATTTTAAAATTAAAATAAACTCCTTTTTTTATTTTAATATTAAAATAAACTTTTATTTTAAAATTAAAATAAACATTTTATTTTAATTATAAAATAATTAAGAATATATATATATATATATAGTATATATATATATATAACTATTATATATATATATAATATAATAACCGAATATATATATATACCCGTGCATTCCTTTAAACCAAAAAAAAAAAAAAAAAATTCTGTAACATTTGTTTCCGGAAAACCGTGCATACCTTTTAAAACTATGAAATGGTTATACCCATGCAACAAACACCCACGTGGATAATATTTGAAACCAAAAGATTTAAAAGCAACTTTTACTTTTTATGTTGCTGACTTCCGTTATTTCCGTGAAACAAAGAAAACCGTAAATTTTTCTCCGTATCTCAGTGCTTGGGTCATAAAAAAAGCGAAATGGATCACGGTTTTCAAAAAAATCCCTGCTTTTTTTTTTTTTTTTTTTTTTTTTTTTTAAATTTTATACAATAAAATTATGCCCAACTAAATTGTTCTAAACACATATCAATATACAAATTAAATCGAAATAATTAATAATTCGCATAAAGTTTTGGCTCTGATGCCACTGTTAGGTTTGTAATATTCATGTGCACGCAATCAAATTGCAAAAATAATCTAAGCGTGTAAAAATCGAGTTTAAAATTAATTTACAAACCATATATCCCGATCATCCTTTATGCATAATTATTAATTTAACGAAAAGATAAAGAATAAAATCATACCCTTGAAGATCGAGCTTCCTCGTGTACAAGTTCACCTCCAAATCCTTTTCGCGCTCAATCTTGAATCCACCGGTTTAGTTCCTTCCTTTGATCAACGTTAGCCACCCATGTGTTTGGCCTCTGAGAGGTGATCCACCAAGGAAGAATAAAATTCAAGAAGATGGGTGTTATGGCTAACCCTAGTTTTCATCTCTATAGAAAAGTGTACTCTCCCAACAATTGAATTATGTCGTATGTTGAAAAAGTCAACAACCCATACCACCCATAATAAGACTCCTCTTATTTATAGATGTGGGCAACCCACCTTAACAATTAAGGAATTGAGTTTTAATTAATTAATTCTTTTAATTAATTAAGCTCCCTAATCTTATTAGGGATAATTAATTAAACTCCTTTAACTAATTTTCCTCCTAATCCTATTAGGAATAAATGAGAGTATTTATATTAAATTAATTTCTAAACTCTTTTAGAAATTAAAATAATAATAATTGTAATAATATTAATAAGACTCTCTTATTAATTTATATTTAATATTTCTAAAATATTAAATAATAATATTAAGCTATTTAATTTATTCTATCACCATAGATTAAATTAAATATACATAACATATTATTACGATTATGCCATTTACTTCTTAAATAATTATTCTTCCTTTTATGGTGTGACCCTTTAGTTCTCCATATTAAACCTATTGTGAATAAATCAATTAGAATAATTTAATCTTATTTAAATAAATAAATTAAATAATTAATTTATTTAAATAAATAATATTTATTCTACAATAGGATAAGCCTCCCTAGCGATCAACGACTTTCCAGATAATATAGATTTCAACATTAATCATTAAAGAACCTTTGAGTAAATAGTTACCGCATAATTCAATCCTTCCACCATACAATGTCCCAATTAAATATAAGATATATGGAATTATCACAAGTCTTATTTTATTTAATTATATGTATTTCGATCCTTAAATGCACAACTCCAAATAATGCAAATTAGAAACTCCTTTCTAATTTCATTCTAACGCCAAGGACTACCATCATTATTTATCGAATCACATAGACATTTCTCTTCTTTTATTAGAAGTGGTAGATTCTTTATCGATCATACATTATCTCCATGTATAACTTATTATACCCAAGCATACCTTTTGATATACCCTAAGGGTCTTAAGGAATAAGTCAAAGTATAACTCATCATACACAAGATACTATGATGATCTCAAGTCCAAGGATTACTTGTACTACTATCACTACAGAATTCCTATCGACAGCAAATAAAACTCCATTAGGTATTCCTTAGCGAGCCACGCTCAAAGAACTTATTCTCTAATAAGCACCTACATACTTGCTTTAGTGTTCCACACAAATGATCATGAGATCAATCATCCTCATCCAACGAAAGCAAACGATGTGTACCAATCTATCCGGATTCACTAATCCCCAATTTAGTAATCCAATGATTGGGAACTATTTTAGTTTTAAGCTTTCAAGAATTTAGATCTCATTAGAATGATCATCATCATTATTCTAAAAGCATTGCTTAAAACTATAGGTTTATCACATATTATAAAACAAAGATCACGTAGATAATTAAAAGCCTTTAATAAATTAATACTTTTTATTAATAAATGAATAAGATTGTTACAAAGTATATGCTTTATCATCAAACATTATTGGCTTGTGTGCATACTACTTTCACTTATGTGTGAATGTTGCATTTATATTTATGATGAATGTGTACGAATGCATTTTACTTACTGCACTACAAAATATCTATTTGTGATATTAGTGCTTCGCACATGTCATCATTTTGCATAAACGTTGAGACACGTTGTATATGAATGTATGTTGTGTGGTTCCTCCATCAGGAGGCTATCCTGTCGGTGTTGGATTACTAGACTCATAGGAAGACTAATTCCAATGAGGCTCATGAAAGGCACCACCCAGATTCGCTCCAGTTGAAAGACCAAATTAACTTCCCGTCAAGTAGATTGCGATGATATGGGAACCTTCATACCAAAAAGCCGCGAGAGTAACCCTAAGATAGGTCAACCTCTGATAAATCAAATGCGGAGGAAAGTCTCTTCATGTTTTCCATTTTCAATTACTTGTAAAAGCATTTACTTATAATTATATTTCATGCTCATCTTTATGCAATGAAAAATATAAAGAATATTTGTGTAATAACATGTTATCAATTAACATCCGATTTTGTAGGACAATATTGTAACGACCCCAAAATTCATACAATTTAATTCTCGACTTCGGTCGTTAATAATACATTCAACCACTAATTTTACATCATTAAACGATAATACAACCATTGAAATTTGCAGAATAATTAAAATTTTCTATTACAAACTATCCTCGTTCCCAAAATCTTCAACCTTTACATTTAAATATCTCAAAATTATTTTAATACTACAATAGTTTACATCGCAAAACGATATTACAATTCAACATTAATACATTATTCGAAACCTTAAACATGGTTCAAATAATAATAACACAACCAAAGTATATAAATCTTCAAGTATCACATCTAATTCATGTCTTTCAAGTAACACATAACTTTACCTTTAATCTTGAACCTGCAACAGTGGTTGTTTGCAAGGTTAAGCTCGACAGCCCAGCAAAATCTAACAGTTTTCATGCATCACATGGTATATAATAACATGCTCAACATATAGCATACATGCTACAGTTCATATAACAAGTATAAAGATTGAGTCTTTACTCAATCAGCATGCTTTAATCAATCAACATAGTCATAAATTGACTTTAACATTTCATACTTTCAACATATATATAACACATCATGCTCTTTGCAATAAAGATTTAAAACACTTAATCATCAAGTTCACTTAGCAAATAGGAACTGAAAGACTTATCTGATTCGTAGGTTATGAACTACGACTTAATTGCTTAACGCTTATCTGCACTTTGTGTATTCCTACACAGTTATATAATCATGGATTCACATCCATTAGTCATATATTTCATACATTCTTAATATAATAATAAAGTTACATTATTTCCTAACTAGGTTTGTAAAACATTCATTTCACTTTCTCATCATACTCTTAGAATAGCTAGGCATGTATAAGTATACCTTAACCTTCCGTACTTGACATCAAATAGGTTGTGATCTATTTTCAAGTTCACATTCAAATTACTTAGCTCCATAATGATTTTTTTAATCAATAAGGCTTAACAACTTTCTTTAACAAGATTTGATGTTATAAGCTTTTAAACCATATATTGGTACTAATAATCCTCTAATAGCATGCTCACATGTATCTATCTCATTTACATGGACATAACATAGTTCATACTTTTAAAACATGCTTAATAACTTATGTCATGTTTGACTAGTTGAGTGCACATATCATTCATGTCTTAATACTTAGTTACAAAAGATAATGGAGTTTGTCTTTGAAATCATTTTATCATTAATGATGTAGTATACCACATATAAGACAACTTTTAAAAACTCTTATCATAAGTAACTAAGTTATGATAACGTCTTCTCAAATTCAAAACCTACCTCATGTAGCATTTATGCACCTTAGTTCTATTATATCAAGTTTCTCTTGAAAACTTTTCTAACCCAAGGTATAACAAGTTTTATCATGAACAAGACAATATAAACACCATATCATGCTCATTTATATTTGAACTCAATCATGTATACAAACCACTAAGTTTAGAACTTAGAGAACATAAGTTTCATCATGGTTTTTTTTTAAGTTTCTTTTCCAAAACACATACTAAGTCATGCCAATGCTTTCTATTATGAGCAAGGAAATTTTATATGTCATGTATAATATCATTCATTTTCATGTTACATCACTTAGAATAATACATTCCATCATCGGGAGCACTATACTTGCGTATGTACTCGTTCGACGCCCTCCGATCGCCTCTGAATACGTAACAGTCACAAAGATGACTATGTTTACCCTTTCTAAAGACCTCAAATAAAAAAACGTAAATAATAAAAGTTGTAGGTCTATTCGTCCTCGTTCCGGAACATCTTGAATCACCTCAATCGGAGTTTGTATGAAAAATTTATGGCTGTTTTAGTAAAACATGTTCTGTCAGATTTTTTTTACCAAAATTGGCTAGGTAGACTACCCCACCCCCCCACCCCCCGCTAGGGCGGGGGTTTTTACACTAGGGGGGCTGTGGGGGCGGGGGTCCCTTCTGCTAACTCGCAAATTTTGATCCCGAACACTACAGAAAGCCAAATTAGGCCTACAAACTCCTTTCTAACAACCATACCAACCTACCCAAGGTGTAATATGTTTACAAAAACATAAACTAATGTTTCTAACATGTTTCTAACCATATAAACAACATAAATATCAAAGATTACAACCTTCAATTTCAATATTTCTCTTATTACCTCTTCTTTTTACATTCATAGCAAAATTCTTCACTGTGAATTCGTTTTACATCCGTTTTGACTCGTTCAACTTGGGTTGTTTTCGTTTTTCAACATACTAACAATATCTATCATCAATTTCAAATTTTATCCATCAATTTTGACTCCAACATAAGTTAAAATATACATATGCCATCAAAACTCATGTTTTTCATCTTTAACATATTCTTATGATTTTGATTACTCTAGAACCAATTAAAGAGACTATATATACTAGATTATACACCCATACACAAATATATACAACATCTCTTCAAATCACCCAACCAAAATAGATTTTTAAGTGAAGAACTTGAGAAACTATAAATTAAATTTTTAGAACTTGATGAATACCTTTGAACAACAATAAAAATCTCATGTAAGCGTATACATGAATACATATGAAAACCATATATGCATATAAATTCACAATCATGAAAACCTAATTTTACAAAGACTAAATACAAAACATCTTAATTTAGTATAAGGGTTAGTTTGATACTATTCTAGGTTGAATTAGGAGAAAATATGGAGATAAGGAAAGTTTTTCTTTTGTTTTCTCAATTTTTTCGTACCTCATCATTTATAACTCCTCGCGAGTTTACCTCGTATTATTTCATAGTACATTACCTTCATAGCATCAAGCTATAATTATTCAAACATTACAAACCATCTTTCTCTATAACTTAAACAGATCACGTCGTGATCTTATTCTATAATCATCTCCCTTAAAATTCTTTTCTTCACTTGTGATCGTTTTGTTTTACGATCCTCTTTCTTTCCTTTTTCATCATACGTATCCATTCTCTAACAGTTTCAATATGGTACGCTGAGTGGTTTCCCACAAACAACTAACAAACTAGGTTCCGAGTTGCTAGTTCGTATATACCTCCGCTTTATGAAGGAATTGTTTAGCCCAGATACCATACACCAACTACTAAAGAGTACAATTGTGCCATACTTAAATATAATTGTTTGATTCTTAACTTCTTTATCATCTTCTCCTTTATTCTCTAAGGTTATAGCCTAGGGTACTCTTACCTAAGGTTTATAACCTACAGCTTTGATACCAACTGTAACAACCCCAAAATTCATATAATTTAATTCTTAACTTCGGTCGTTAATAATACATTCAACCTCTAATTTTACATCATTAAACGATAATACAACCATTGAAATTTGCGGAATAATTAAAATTTTCTATTACAAACTATCCTCGTTCCCAACCTTCAACCTTTACATCTAAATATCTCAAAATCATTTTAATACTACAATAGTTTACATCGCAAAACGATATTACAATTCAACATTAATATATTATTCGGAACCTTAAACATGGTTCAAATAATAATAACACAACCAAAGTATATAAATCTTCAAGTATCACATCTGATTCATGTCTTTTAAGTAACACATAACTTTACCTTTAATCTTGAACCTGCAAAAGTGGTTATTTACAAGGTTGAGCTCGACAGCCCAGCAAAATCTAACAGTTTTCATGCATCACATGGCATATAATAACATGCTCAACATATAGCATACATGCTACAGTTCATATAACAAGTATAAAGATTGAGTCCTTACTCAATCAACATGCTTTAATCAATCAACATAATCATAAATTGACTTTAACATTTCATACTTTCAACATATATATAACACATCATTCTCTTTGCAATAAAGATTTAAAACACTTAATCATCAAGTTCACATAGCAAATAGGAACTGAAAGACTTGCCTGATTCATAGGTTATGAACTACGACTTAACTGCTTAACGCTTATCTGCACTTCGTGTATTCCTACACAGATATATAATCATGGATTCACATCCATTAGTCATATATTTCATACATTCTTAATATAATAGTAACGTTACATTATTTCCTAACTAGGTTTGTAAAACATTCATTTCACTTTCTCATCATACTCTTAGAATAGATAGGCATGTATAAGTATACCTTAACCATCCGTACTTAAAATCAAATAGGTTGTGATCTATTTTCAAGTTCACATTCAAATTACTTAGCTCCTTAATGATTTATTTTAATCAAAAAGGCTTAACAACTTTCTTTAACAAGATTTGATGTTATAAGCTTTTAAACCATATATTGGTACTAATAAGCCTCTAATAGCATGCTCAGATGTATCTATCTCATTTACATGGACATAGCATAGTTCATACTTTTAAAACATGCTTAATAACTTATGCCATGCTTGACTAGTTGAGTGCACATATCATTCATGTCTTAATACTTAGTTACAAAAGATAATGGAGTTTGTCTTTGAAATCATTATATCATTAATGAAGCAGTATAGTGCATATAAGACAACTTTTAAAAACTCTTATCATAAGTAACTAAGTCATGATAACGTCTTCTAAAATTCAAAACCTACCTCATGTAGCATTTATGCACCTTAGTTCTATTATATAGAGTTTCTCTTGAAAACTTTTCTAACACAAGGTCTAACAAGTTTTATCATGAACAAGACACTATAAACACCATATCATGCTCATTTATATTTGAACTCAATCATGTATACAAACCACTAAGTTCAGAACTTAGAGAACATAAGTTTCCTCAAGGTTTGTTTTTTTTAAGTTTCTTTTCCAAAACACATACTAAGTCATGCCAATTCTTTCTATTATGAGCAACTAAATTTTATATGTCATGTATAATATCATTCATTTTCATGTTACATCACTTAGAATAACATATTCCATCATCGAAAGCACTATACTTGCGTATGTGCTCATTCGACGCCCTCCGATCGCCTATGAATACGTAACCGTCACAACGATGACTAATTTTACCCTTCCTAAAGACCTCAAATAAAACAACTTAAAGAATAAAAGTTGTAGGTCTATTCGTCCTTGTTCTGGATCATCTTGAATCACCTCAATCAGAGTTTGTATGAAAAAGTTATGGCTGTTTTAGTAAAACATGTTCTGTCGATTTTTTTTTCCAAAATTGGCTAGGCAGACTACCCCCCCCTTGGGGGGTTTTACGCTAGGGGGTCCTTCTGCTAACTCACGAATTTTGATCCTGAACACTACAGAAAGCCAAATTAGGCCTACAAACTCCTTTTTAACAACCATACCAACCTACCCAAGGTGTAATATGTTTACAGAAACATAAACTAATGTTTCTAACATGTTTCTAACCACATAAACAACATAAATATCAAAGATTACAACCTTTAATTTCACTATTTCTCATATTACCTCTTCTTTTTATATTCATAGCGAAATTCTTCACTGTGAATTCGTTTTACATCCATTTTGACTCGTTCAACTTGGGTTATTTTCATTTTTCAACATACTAACAATATCTATCATCAATTTCAAATTCTATCCATCAATTTTGACTCCAACATAAGTTAAAATATACATATGCCATCAAAACTCATGTTTTTCATCTTTAACATATTCTTATGATTTTAATTACTCTAGAACCAATTAAAGAGACTATATATACTAGATTTTACACCCATACACATATATATACAACATCTCTTCAAATCACCCAACCAAAATAGCTTTTTAAGTGAAGAAGTTGAGAAACTATAAATTAATATTTTAGAACTAGATGTATACCTTTGAACAACAATAAAAATCTCATGTAAGCGTATACATGAATACATATGAACACCATATATGCATATAAATTCACAATCATGAAAACCTAATTTTACAAAGACTAAATACAAAACATCTTAATTTAGTAGAAGGGTTAGTTTGATACCATTCTAGGTTGAATTAGGAGAAAATATGGAGATAAGGAAAGTTTTTCTTTTGTTTTGTTAAGGTTTCCCTTCTTCTTCTTCTTCTTCCTCTTCTTCTCTATATTCTCTCTTTTCTAACTTACGTACATAGAAACATATAACGTATAATATAATAGATATAAATTATATAATATAATTATATATGTAACTAATATCAGTTACATTTTTTTTCTTCTTTTTCTTTTTTTTTTTGAAAATCAAAAGCCATAAGGCTTGTCTGGCTAGACCATTTTAAAATAATGACTTAATCATTCCTTAAACCTTGTTTGGCAAAACACGATTAAAATTAAAATTTCAAAAGCTCTAAGGCTTTGTTTGGTAAAACCAAATTAAAACTCTTTTAATTTATTTTCATAAGTCATTTATAATATAGTTTATTGTCCCACATTGCTTACTTGGATTTCCATATCCAATCTTAATTAAATAAATTAATTACCACATACTAAATAAATTTCCCACTTAACCAAATATCACAAAATTATAATCTCATTATAATTTTATTTAATAATTAATATATCACTTTAATTATTAAATTACGACAAAGAATATAAAGAACTCATGTAATCTTTAACAATTATCTAATTGTTAAATTAAATTAGAGTATTATCTAAGAATTTTAATTCACAAATATATACTAACAACAACCACATAAATAAAATATTTATTTAATTTAATAAATATTTAAATTACAAATAAAATCCTGGATTGTTACAAATATTCCTAAAACGGACACATTATGATAACATTTACATTATCCCTAAGACTAAACTACATAAGCTTTTTATAGGGAAGCAATTGGGTCTGTTACCCGCTCAAAATCCAAAAAGGCCACGAGCTTACAGCCAATCATGTCTTCTTCTGACCATTCTAATCATATTTCTCCAGAAGAATTTGACGGATTAAGTAAACAAATCACAGATTTGGCTGTTCTGCTTAAAGAATTGCATCAGTCTACTCAGGGTACAGAAATATCTACACATACAAAATCCTCTTTATAAGGAGGAGCTCAAGGTTTGGAAAAAATAATTCCAGAACCTCAGTTGGATACGACCAACAAAGACCTTGAAAACACCCATCTCAAAAGAGATCTAGACACTAGTGATATCAGGAAGAAGGTCCTTCAAATGGAGGAAACTATCCGTGTTCTGAAAGGGATTGGAACACATGGAAGTGTTTCATATACTGACCTTTGCATATTCCCTGGTGTTAATTATCCAGAGAAATTCAAAACCCAAGATTTTGAAAAGTATGACGGATTAGGGGATCCTTATACACATTTGAAAGTGTTCATTGGAGAACTTGGATCTTATGCGAAAAATGAGAAGCTCAGAATGCAGCTGTTCCAGAAGAGTCTGACTGGAGAAGTCCATTCATGGTATACCAGATTAGACAACTCAAAGATCCATAGCTGGGAAGAGCTAGCTCACGCCTTCCTCACTCAATACAGTTTTCAATCTCATATGGCTTCTGACCGGTACCAGATTACCATGGTCAAGAAACAGTCTAATAAGTCTTTCAGAGAGTATGCTCAAAGGTGGAGGTGCCTTGCTGCTTAAGTTATTCCTTCCATGATAGAATTAGAAATGGTCACGACTTTCATAGATATATAGGAAGCTCCTTTATATGAGAGAGTTTTAACTGGTATTGGTAAACCATTCTCTGAAATGATCAAACATGGAGAGATGGCTGAGATGGGATTGAAGCTAGGTAAAATTCAAGACCTAGCCGCTCTTAAAACAGTTGCTGAGCACATCCAGTTCGGAACTTATGGAAACAACCCCCAAAGGGTCCATAAAAAGAAAGAGGAGGATGTGTCCTTGATACTACAAGGACAGAAAAGGTAGTCAGAACATGCCTATACATAGGAGAAACTACTCCCCTTTCCAAGCACAGTCTTCAAACCCTCCATTGCCTAAAAGTGGAGAAGCAAATCGCCCTCGAACGTTCACACCCTTAGGGGACTTGCTCAAGAATATTCTTGCTCTTTTGACTACTCAGAAGAAAATCACACGTCTTCCTCCACCAGTCAACCCTAATGGGAGGGGTTTTAATGCTACTCGGAAGTGTGCTTATCATGCCGGAGCACTTTGACATGATACTCAAGATTGTTGGGCCTTGAAACACAAGATTTAAGATTTAATATATAACGGTGAGATCGTGGTCACCAAACCACGATCATTCACCATGCATGTGGTAATCCACATAGACAAGTTATTCCAACAGAATAATAAAGAATGGAATAACAGAAGAATTCACCAGGCATGCGATAGACCGCACAAACAGGTTATTCCTAACCAAATAATAAAGAATGGAACCAGTCATGCGTGAATCCGCATGCATGGGATATTCGAATGTAATAATAAAGAATGGAACCAGTCACGATAATCCGCGATGCATGTGATATTCCAATGAATAATAAAGAATGGAATAATAACTTAATTCACCGCATACGATAGATCAAGATGCATGTGTTATTCCAATGTATAATAAAGAATGGAATAACGTAAGAATTTCACTATGTATGCGGTATCATGGCATAACGAAGTTATTCTAACATAATAATAGAGAATAGAATAACAACCATTACGAGTATATTGAAGAAAATAATTCTCTTCATGAATACGAAAGAAATAATACCCTTACCTTAAAAAGAAGAGTATTCCGACGGGTAGGGTGGATATACTTGAAGAAAACTTCAGACTATTTTCCACGCTCAAAGCTTTCTTAAACTCTAAAGAAATACGCTCAAGATTATAGAAGAATAATTCTCTGAATTTTTGGTGTGTTTTTCAATTCTAACTAAGCATCCTATACTATGCAATAAAATATAATATATTCTATTTATAATTATATAATAAAACAAAATTTATAAAATATATATTATTTAAAATCTAATAAAATAAATAACTTTAAAAAAGTATTCTATTTTATATAAAAAGATTTTACTATGCAAACACTATGTAGGCACTATCTGAAAACACTACGCATAATAAAATATAATATATTCTATTTATAATCAAATAAAACAAAACTTTATAAAAAGTATTCTATTTTATATAAAAATATATTACTATACAAATACTATGCAGTACACTATGCAAATATTATGCATAATAAAATATAATATATTCTATTTATAATCAAATAAAACAAAACTTTTATTAAAACTATTCTGCTTTTATATAAAAGTTTTCTATTTTATTACATTTATAATAATAATAAAACAAAATATATAATATATATATATATATATATATATATATATAATATATATAAAACTTTCGCGTGACTCCCCCAAATGATCGATTTCCAAAGTCACACATGGGCCCAACAAATACTTAATAAAAATCCCCTCAATATTTTTAACAACATTTATCATCATTATTATAATTCGCAATATTTAACAACCAGGTCGTTCCCAGGAAAGATGGGGCTTTCCAATAAGGATTTCTTCCTATTAGCGCGCAATTAGGTGACCGTTCTTGACAGAACTTCTAGATATTGTCAATATTGCAAATAATAATATTAATAACTCTGTCATCTCAATTATTGATTTAATAATATATAAAATATAGACAATAATTGAATCAAATAACGCGAGATACTATGCAACAACATTCATCAGAGCAATAATTGAACAAAACTGAGTGACTTCTCACGTAAACATCAATAATCAATACCGTGTGCTACTATACAACCACGCGTATTACTATACTTTTACTACCGGGTAGTTTAACAGTATTAACGGTAAAACTTCTGCCATTATTTTCATAAAAAGTTTTCTGTCATTTTCTCATTCCGACAATAATTTCGTTGTGGGGTCCACCAATGATTGTGCCGTCATACGGATATTCCCCGACGAAAATAATATTCCCCGACCAATCAAATATAATACAGCAACTTTCATACTTTGCAAAATTTATAAATACTACCCACAACTATAACATTATCTCAAATCCACACCATAATATTAAAAAAAATATATTTCGAGAAAATAAAATCTTTATTCGTAAAATTTGGGATTTTACAATCTCCCCTCCTTATGAAATTTCGCCCTCAAAATTTACGTACGTACCTGGTATGCCAAACAAATGAGGACACTTTGTCAGATTCTAAATCTTGAGGTATAACCTTTGAGTGTTGAATAGGATCCTTCTTATCCAAGATTTTAACATGTATCTCCTCATACATTAAATCTTCTGCTATCTCGTCTAGTTCCAATTCAATAATGTGGTTCGGGTCATCCACATATTTACGTAACATCGATATGTGAAAAACGTTATGAACACGCGACATACTTGGCGGTAAAACAAGTCTATAGGCCACAGTTCCTACTCGATCGAGGATTTCAAATGGGCCAATTAAATCGAGGGTTGAGATTTCCTCTCTTCATCGATTCTTGCTTCTAGAATAACGCCCTCTTGAACCTTCTTCTTCACATTCATCAGCTCTGAGTATGTAGCTTGCACGGCTTTAACTTTATCGATCGATTCTACTCGTATATTCGTTATCTTCACGTGGGTCCCTAGAGTCTTTAACTCTATCTTCATCATTTGTAAGTTATACGAAATGGGCCTTTGCGATGACAATATCGCACTCGTACCCGTATATGATCTTCTACTCAATGCGTCAGCTACCACGTTCGCTTTTCCAGGATGGTATTGGATGGTATGATAGTAATCTTCAACAGCTCGAGCCAACGTCTTTGGCACGTTATACGTTCATTTTAAGTGAAGAAATATTTGAGGGTTTTAGAAATGGGTTTTGTACTGGGGTCAATACAAAATTTGATTTCACGCTCTAGGGGTAGGCTAAAAAGTTCTTCAGGGAATACGTCAGGAAATTTATTAAGAATAGAAATATCATTCAAATCTGACGTATTAGTATTTAAATCCGTGACATGGGCTAAGAAAGCTTGACATCTGTTTTTCAATAAATGAATAGCTTTATGGCTTGATATGACAGTGATTGATTTTAGTGGTTTGGTTGCTTGAATTCGCATAATAGGTTGGTTAGGAATATGAAAGCTAACAACCTTACGAAAACAATTGATTTTAGCATGGTGAGTAGTTAACCAATCAATCCCTAAAATCACATCAAATACAAGTATTTTCAAAGAGATAAGATCGACAGGTAACGTGTGGTTACCGATTTGAATCAAACAAGGCTTATAAACTGTGGATGTAATGAAGGTTTCTCCCAACGGAGTTTCAACAGATAAGTCTAAGTCTAATTTCTCTGGAGTCAAATTTAAACATTAAGTGCAAGTAGGAGAAATAAAGGAATGGGTAGAACCGGTATCAAATAAAGTATAAACTTTTCTAGAATTTATGATTAGCTTACTCGTGATCACCTCATTCGGATTCCTCGCTTTTTAGGAGGTTACGACAAATGCTCTCCCTTGAACTACCAGTTTTGTCTTGTCTGGGACACCCTTTGATGCCTCCATCTCAGCTGGACTTGACTTTGGTGCATGATAAAATCAGGCTAGGTGACCTTCTTTTCCACATTGCATTGTGCAGTTTAGACTTATGTGTCCTTCCCCTCCACATTTGTAACATACGACCGATGGTCGTTCTTCTTCCTTTAAAACGGGTGCTGGTGCTGCTGTCTTTCCACCATTGTTGTACCTTCTCTTCTTGAAATTTCTACTTCAATTATCTTGGCCATAATTACCACCAAAGTGGTTACCATTCTTGGTATGATAATTTCCCCCACGATGGTTATCATTGTTCCGATGGCTGTTGCCACCAGTACGATTATTATCGTGTTGTTGGTCGTTGCCTTTTGGTTGTGCTTACTCATTATCGCACTCTAATAACTGAGCCCTATTCACAACATCTGAATATAAACAAAGTTTATGAGAAATGAGGTATTGACGTATTTCGGGCTTCAAACCTCGTAGAAACATTCGTGTCATTCTCTCCTCATTATCTACCAAATGGGATGCAAACTGGGATAACTCCGCAAACTTAGCCTCGTACTGCGACACGGACATATTGTTTTGCTCCAACTTGATGAATTCCACCTTTTTTATGTGACGAATACTTTCAGGAAAGTACTTGTCGTTAAACAATTCTTGGAACTTCTCCCAAGACATCTCAATGCGTCCAGTCGGGTAGTGCGTTTACGATTCCCACCAATGATCTGCTTCTTCACGCAACATAAAGGTGGTGAATGGAACCTTTTGCTCCTTTGAGCATTCCAAGACATCAAATATCTTGGTGATTTGCTTTATCCACGTCTCTGCCTTAAGTGGTTTTGGCTCTCCAAAAAACTTCTGTGGTCCTAGTTCCTTGAACTGCTTAGTGGTGACCGTCCGAGAGTTGCCAGTGTTTTCACCTGCATTTTGGACAGGAGCCGTTCTTGCCTGATGTTGCATGAATTGCATAAAGGCTCTGAACATTCCATCGTTCATCATTTGCTCAGTATTGTTATTTGTATGAGGATTGTTGCCTTCCTGATGAACATTATCCTGATTATTGATCTGTGGAGACTCAATGGTCTCCTGTGCTCCATTGCTATTCTCAACATTCTCGGATGACATTTTCAAATACTGCCACAAAACAAGGGTTAATTAACATATCACATATTATCCCTATACTATGACCGACCAATTAAATTCCAAATAAACTTAGGTAGGTCATACTAGCGAAGGAATTCCCCATCTCTCCCCTCCTAGTTCTTGTCTCACATCTCAGCCAGGGATCATATCCCTAAGCTTTGATACCAACTGTGACGCCCCCAAAACAGGTATACATCACCCATCTTGGGTCGCTAGATACATGGTATATAAATCAAATAAAACTTCTTTAATACAACAGTAGTGTAAAATACGACAAAACATATGCTATGAGTTTTAATTCAAATATTGTCATCTAGACAATATCCACACTCAATGGAGTCCTCATTACATTTATTATCACACTATTTAACAGAATAGTGAGGACTACTAATGCTATCATTTGGACCGTCACTCCATTCCCCGACTCATCCTAGCTATATTCTCATTTCCTGAAGAGAATAGTGAAAGAAAGGGTGAGCTCAACTAGCGTAGTAAGAAATATTATAACTAAGATAATGCAGAATAAATTATCATTAGTCTTTAACAATGTTAAACTGATAAAATACAATAGACATCAAGTTTAATTGCAGCGGAATAAGCAATCCATTAGAAGAGTCAAGTAGAGCATGATATCTACTATCTTCTATGATTTAAAATGTTTTCATCAATTTTTACGGCTGAGACTCAGCTTAATAAATAAACCACATCATCGAATTAAGCCTGCACTATGGGCCAAGGATATTCATTAAATCATCAATGGTCATGACTATACCGAATAATCCTTGGTCATAATCATACCAAAAACTGTTCATCAATGCACTACAGGCCACTGAGGCCTTTTACCACATCATTTATAACATTACAGGTCATGATTATACCAAATGATCCCTGGTCATAATCATACCAAGTCCATCTATGCACGTAAGCCAAAGATGACTTTCATCACAATATAAGCATGAGGATGATGACAATGACATAATAATTCAATAAAACAAGTTCAAGAATAAATTTTAAAGTTTTATAAGTTAATTTATCCTAAAATCAATAATGTCCAAATTGTCAACATGATACTGCTTTGTAGAGTAAAATTCAAGAATGCTCAGAAGAATATTTCCATGAAAAGATACTGGATGAAGCGCAAATATCCAGAATATTCTACTAATTTCATGGATAATAGAAGTCAAAACTTTAACCAACTTAGTATAATAGAATATATGAAACTACAAATGGATTTTCGCCCGCCATGTGGTAATCCACGTAGACAGATCATTTCCACAATTTAATAAGGAATGAATACAAAGGATCATTCACCACGCATGTGTAATCCACATGTATGTGTTATTCCAACGAATAATAAAGAATGGAATAACCAAGAATTCACCAAAGTTATTCCCAAAGGAATAATAAAGAATGGAACTGTGTCACGCTACGTAATCCGCATGCATGTGATATTCGAATGTAATAATAAAGAATGGAACCAGTCATTATGTAATTCATTACGCATGTGATATTCCAATGTAATAATAAAGAATGGAATAACAACAGAATTCACTAGGCATGCGATAATCGCATGCATGTGTTATTCTAACAAAATAATAAAGAATGGAATAATGTAAGAATTTCACCATATATGCGATTGCACTTGGCATATGTGTTATTCCAACATAATAATAAAGAATGGAATAACAACCATTACGAGTATTGAAAGAAAATAATTCTCTTCATGAATACGAAAGAAATAATACCCCTTACCTTAAAAAGAAGAGTATTCCGACGGATAGGGCGGGGATATATATACTTAAAGAAAACTTGCACTATTTTCTATGCTCAAAGCTATCTTAAACTCTAAATACGCTCAAGATTATAGAAGAAGAATTCTCCGAATTTCTGGTGTATTTTTAATTCTAACTAAGCATCCTATTTATAGAGAATGGAAAGGATACTATGTAATAAAATATAATATATTCTATTTATAATTATATAATAAAACAAAATTTATAATATATATATATATATATATATTATTTAAAATCTAATAAAACAAATAACTTTATAAAAGTATTCTGCTTTTATATAAAAAGATTTTACTACGCAAATATTATGCATAATAAAATATAATATATTCTATTTATAATCAAATAAAACAAAACTTTATAAAAAGTATTCTGCTTTATATAAAAAGATTTTACTACGCAAACACTTTGCAAAGACTACGCAAACACTATACATAATAAAATATAATATATTCTATTTATAATCAAATAAAACAAAACTTTTATAAAAAGTATTCATTTTATTACATTTATAATAATAATAAAATTATATATATATATATATATATAAAACTTTGCGTGACTTCACTACTACTACAAAAATAAGAATAGAAGACTTAAACCACAACGTTTTTTATAAAAATGTTGTGGTATTTTTTTTACATTGTTTTTAAAAAAAACGTTATAGATATATATGTAAAAATGTTATCTATTTAAAATGACATTTTTAGTGTTAACTAGATAACATTTTTTTTTAAAACGTTGTCTATCAAGAAAAACACGGAGCTTTAAAAAATCTCGCTGAAGTGAAAACTTAAATAATAAGTATCACTCTTACGCTAGGGCTCCCAGTCTCCAGGCCAGATATGAAATTTCTCAGCCTTAACCAGAGGATTCTCCCTCGCGATTGCCTTTCTCCCTGCCGCCTTGAAATCGAAGGCGCAGCCGTGCTGTTTTGGGTACCTGTGAGTCCCACAAAACGTCTTCCCACACTTGCACGTGCAACCCATCAGCCCGACCCTCTTCCGGCACGCTGAGCACCGGTTCGGTCAGACCACCTGCTCTACAACAGTCTCTATCGTATAAACCAACCGACCGAGAGAAGTTTCTGACAAGGACACCGCCGATGAAGACGGCAAAACCACCGCCGGAGCAGGAGACAATTAAGGGTTTGGGTAGTGGAAACCTTTGGGTTTGGGCTGCGATTTTAGTGCTGCAAATGGAAACAGTCGCTGCTCTTTGATCTTTTATCAATGTTTCACCGTATGAATTTTCCAGATTCATTATTTCGATATCAAGCTTACCTGATTTCGCTCGGCTCTACACCAAATCTTGTATTAAGGTAACACTTTACTTGATAATATGTAGTATTTGATTATTGTACAGTTTTTTTTTTTTTTTTTTTTTTTTTTGGGGGTGAACTGTACGTGCAGTGAAGATAAAACTTGGGTCTTTCTAATTTTGTTTGGATTTAAAGTAAATAAATTGTAAGCCTGAATAAAGAACAAAGATTTGACAGAGTAAGAGATTTTCTTGAAAACTCAGCCACTGTAATTAATTAAACTAGGATTCATATATATATATATATGTCTAATTTTATAATTTTATTTTTTCGGTTTTGACAGAAGCAGGCAGATGTGAATTCGCTACTTCTGTTGTTGGGATTGCTTTGCCATGTGTTGCCATTGATGTTCAGATATGCCGTAGTGTCAGCCAGTGATTTAGCGCTGGGTTCCATTCTTCAGTTGTCCAGAGCAAGCAACATTATTATGTTTGTAGCGTATGTTACATATCTAGTCTTTCAGTTAAAGACTCACCACTAGTTGTTTGAACCACAAGAGGTGAGTATAATAGTACATTCCAATAATGTCAAAAAATAAAATAATGGTTCTGTGAATTCAATAACGATTGATTATGCTGCATTCCAATATTTATCCCTTAATTTGCCGTGCATGATAAATGCTCCATTTCTGCATTTTCATTATATATAGCATTTACACACAAAAAAGAAGAAAAAAGAACAATTTTGTTGTCCCAGATGAGATACTTGGTGATTGAAAATTAAAGCCCTCCATACCACTGTCTGAATTTCCTGTTCCCCCAGTGCTCTTAATGAGCCAGAAGATAAAATTATTTTTAAAAAACAACAGACTATAAATAACCAATATGTGGATTATAATCGAACTTAATGTTCTAATTCAATATCGCATGGTGGAAATTTCTAAGGAGGTGAAAGTAACGAGGATTCTGAAGAGAAGTCTGTGATCGGATTTTGGAGTGCATTTATTTGGTTAATTGGTATGACAGTTATGATCGCTTTACTATCCGAGTATGTTGTGGGTACTATAGAGGTATATAAAATAAATTTAATTATCTTAGTAAACCTATTTTTATAGCATACATATGCTCATTTATTTATTATTGAAACTATAATGGAATATACTATTCCTTCTCAATCAGGCTGCATCAGAATCTTAGGGCATTTCTGTGAGCTTTATTAGCATTATTTTGCTACCAATTGTTGGGAATGCAGCAGAGCATACAGGATCAATCATATTTGCATTCAAGAACAAACTGGTATTTTTCTACATTCTTAGTAAAAATTACTTTGGTCAAACTGGGCTAGCTCCATGACTATAAATTTTGGTTTATTATGCAGGATATATCTTTGGGTGTTTCTCTGGGGTCTACATCTCAAACTTGGGTTTATTTGTATGTGTTTGAGCACAATCATGCTATGCTCCTAGTGTTTACTTGTATTTTGATCTTTACTTTAGTTTATTATCATATGAGCTCTTCTCCCACTTGTTGAGCAACTTGTACATAGCTCACCTCAGACTTTCATATTATGTATGAGCTGAAAACATTGATTGAATATTCACTGACAGATGTCTACGGCTGCCTTCGTAAAAGGCCTCCTTGATTTAGAAGGACAATTAACGCCAATCCTGGTTTGTAGCTTGTTCCTAGAAATTTTGTGTGTTTGTTGACTTGTACTTTAGATGACTGACATGCTATACGCTATCTTCTAAAGGTTTCACTTGTCAGCAAGGACTCCTCTATGTTGGATGGACTTGATAATGCCAGTATTGAGATAGAAGAAGCTAAGGTTTTTCCTTCTCCTACCGCATTATGTTGCCATGCTTTTATATGAAACACGTAAGTTTTAATAAATCACAATAGAGCATTTTATTATGATGTTGCCTTATCACTTGATACACGTAAGTTTTATCCTATTCAGGTTTATTAGAAAAGTTGTTTCCTCACACTGGGAATGGAGAACCCTTTTCAGGGAGTACTCGTTTTTTCAGGGCAAAGACTTATTTTCTGACCTTGCTCTGTGTTCTCAATAGCATTCTACAAAATCTGAGAAAACCAATGAGATGAAGGCTTGCAGCATATTTGGATTTGATTGGTCCGAACCCTTGGTTACGTTTGCCCTCTCTTGCGGAAGTTGGTCTTCTCCTGCTGTAAGTTGGGTGAACCTTTTTATTATTTTACCAGAGTTAAATATTCAATTAAGTTTATTTACCTTTTCACACTTGTGGAAGCCAAACCAGCATTTACTGAAGCAGCTTTGCATACAGAAGTCCATTTCACTTCTATGATTTGCCTGTTGACGGAACCAGTGTGAAAAGATCACCATTCATACAAGGAAATGGACAATTATCTTGGGAATATAGTGCTCAGTTACAGGTATCTAGTGTTAGTTGATAAGTGGGTTTTATACCTACTTATTGGATATCAATTCACGCGAATTATGCCTATCTCAAGTACATTTTAGTCTATTTTAGTTGCATTTCATGTTATTTCGCATTGCATGTACTTAAAACTCCTTTTGGTGAAAAAGTTCAGGAAATGGACTAATTTGGTGGTGTTGGGTGGCAAGAGGCGATTGGACGCATGGCTTGAGGCTGACGGATGCACGACATGAGGATGTAGTGAAGCGGAGGGACTGATAATGAAGGAAGGAAGGAAAAGAATGAACAAGTAGTAGTAGCAGTAGCAGCAGGATGACAGAATCTGAAGCAGAACCAGAATTTACAGATTGCAAGTCGTGCGGCCGCGCGACAGAATAGCCTTAAGAGCATGCACCCGCGCGAGCACTCGGCTGGACAGAGCATGACATCTCGCAAGTCTCGCTACCATGACGAGGAACATATCGAGGGCGCTACTGCATTACTGGCGAGGTCAAGTGCTATTTATTTGTTTTATTTTAATTTTTAATTAAAAGGGTTGTAATTGGTTTTAAACGATATCTGACTGGTGTCAGAGATACACTCGAACAACTTTTACGTATTTTTTTAGTAGAAACTAGGGTTTATAGATTGAGAGAGATTCCAACGAAGAACGAAGCCTAAACTCCATCTTTTCTAATTCTTCTTGGGATTTTCTTGCATTGTGGATTATTATTATTGTTTTGCTGGATTTATATAAGGATTTGAACGTTAACTTTGGTTTACAATCTGCAATTGGGTTTGATCGTTTCTATCCTTCATCTTTCAATTGTTTGCTTGTTAATCATGTTTAGCTTTGATCCCATAATGGCTTTTGATTCAGTCATGAAATAAACTCCATTATGGGATTCTAACGAATTTTAATATGTAGTTTGGTTGCATGCTTGATTGCTAGGGCTGTTTTACACATCATATGGGAATTCTATTATGGTTGTTTTACATGTATAAATGCTTGATCACCATTCATTTCAGTATTTTCATGGAATTGACAATGAACATGCGAGTATAGATTTTAGTCATAATAGCATACGTATATGGGGTTGTTTTATATGGCTTGCGTATTTCGTGAATGAGATAGACATATACTTATTCATCGTATGAGTTAAAATAAGGGCTTGTGCTTAAAATTCGTATGATTGCAATTTGACATGGATATATAGTGATTTTGGTTATATTGATGATTACATAGAGTCTATCATTTGTGGATGCTGTGTAAGTAGGTTATAGTGCATTGAAAAATGGCTATGACTCTATTAGTGCTCTTGGCTATTTTCCTGTGATATGTGAACAATTCTTGCATGATAGTGGTAATTAGATGCAGTATTAAATGAAGTTAGGATCCCATTATTTCCAGATTTGATTTATTCCATTCTTATTCTCATTTTAGTTATTATTTGTAGTTAGAATAATTCACACTTTTGATCTTTAGTTTAAGCATATAGAAATAGTGATTTGATTGATGAATAATAGTTTAAATTGAACAACTTTCTCTGTGAGATCGATACTTTACTTACTCTGTATTACTTGTTGACACATGTATGCTTGCATGAGTTAGATCTCTTTTGTCATAACTGAAAAAGAGGCAACAAGTTTTAGGTGCCGTTGCCGGGGAAAGGCGTTTAATTTAAATATTTATCATCAATTTTAAGCTATTTTGTATGACTTAGACATATCTATTCTTATCTCATTTCTATTTTTGTTTTATTTGTGATTTCAGGTACTTGTAGATTTTTATGCACACAAGATCTTCCAATTCCGAATTAACACCAGCGCATGATAACATTAACGGAAGAGGTTGGAAAGCTAGTGTGCAAAGAAATTTACAAACTCAATTAGAGAGTACTACAGTTAGTATGGCAGAAGAACAGAGAATTGAGCAAAGAGAAGAGCACCGGGCTCTACGAGATTATTCCATGCCGAATATAAATGGACTCCATCATCATAGTCGATTTGCATAAATAAATGCAATACTTTTGAGATTAAACCGGGCACTATTCAGATGGTGAAAAACTCGGTTCAGTTTGGGGGTGCTACTACGGATGATCCGAATGAACACATATTGAGCTTCATCAAGATTTGTGATACATTCCGATATAACGGTGTGACGGAGGATGCTATCAGACTGAGGTTGTTCCCATTCTTATTGAGGGATAAGGCGAGGAGTTGGCTTCATTCTTTTTCGTTAGGGTCGATCACTACATGGGAGGACTTGGCGCAGAAATTCTTAGCCAAGTTCTTCCCAATGGCTAAAACTGCAAAGATGAGGACAATTATATGTCAGTTTGAGAAACAACAGGGCGAGTCCTTATATGAAGCATGGGAGAGATATAAAGAGATGTTAAGGAAGTGTCCGCATCATGGTATGCCGTATTGGATGGTAATTAACACTTTTTACAATGGATTGGGATGGTAGTCGAGACCGATTGTAGATGCAGCTGCAGGAGGGGCATTATGGGCAAAAAGCTATGACGAGGCCTATACACTTATTTAGACTATGACAGCTAATGATTTCCAGAATCCTACATCACGAATGCCACGTTTTCAAGGTAGCAGTGTGTTTGGAGGTAGATGCTATCACCAAATTTGTCAAGATAGATGACAAATGATGGCAAAGAAGGTAGACACAATAGCAGAGAGCAAAGTGAAAACAGTAGCCTTCGTTTGTGAGATTTGTGCAGGGTCACACTCCATGGATCAGTGTGCTATTAGCTCAGAATCGGTACATTATATGAGCAACTACAGGAAAGACTAAGGTCAATTTCAGAACACATACCATCCCAACAACCGAAATTATCCAAACTTTAGTAGGTCGAATAACCAAGGAAATCTACAAAGTCGGGCCAAATTAATCATCAATTCCAATCATACAACCAACCAAATGACGATACATCGAAACCACCGTTTCCACTGGGATTTTCGTATCAACAACAACAACAACATCACACTCCAGCTGCACCTCAGCAGGAAAGGAAATCAGAAATGGAGGAGATGATGTTGAAGTACATGGCAAATATGGAGGTTATGATCAAGAGCCAAGCAGTGGCTATTAAGAATTTGGAAACTCAGATGAGGCAGATGGCGAGCATGCTTAGCAACAGGCCCCAAGGTTCCTTGCCAAGTAACACAGAGACAAATCCTAGAAGAGACGGGAAGGAACAATGCCAAGCGATATCATTAAGATCTGGGAAAAATCTGGCAGACATCAGAAGTCGCATACCGCTACCGAGAACACTAGGAAGGCCAAGTACCGCATGAGGCGTAAACAATCGAATATAGTACAACAACTTGCATACTTTGCAAATTTATAAATACTACCCACAACTATAACATTATCTCAAATCCACACCATAATATTAAAAAAAAATATTTTGAGAAAATAAAATCTTTTTTCGTAAATTTTGGGATTTTACAACCTGTTATTGGGGAGACCATGGATACACATGGCTGGACCTGTTCCCTCCATACTACATCAACAACTCAAATACATTGTCAACAACAGTCTAGTCACTATTAACACTGAGCTGGAGTGTCCTGAACAAGGAGATTTACCAATCATCAGCTTCAACTCAGAAGTTGAGCCAGGCAGTTTTCATACCTTGGAAGTGAGTAACATACAATACCAACCTATTGAAGCACCACTTCCCAGGCCCAAGATTTCTGCCGAGGTTATGTCGGCCACTCAAGAAATGATGTCATTGGTTCATCAGCCTAGACAAGGGGTTGGTAAAAATCAGCAAGGTATTAAGCACCCTATTCAAATGTCCAGTCAAATTAGGACAACCGTCCTAGGCTATTCTGCCAGTTCCAGCGATAAGAATCCTCATAAGTATAAGCAGGTTCCTCAAGCTTCCGCCACACGGCGATTTTTTCCATCTACACCGCATGAGCTGATACAGTCTCCAGTAAAGGTGCCAGTGAAAGTAGTATGCACACAAGCCAATCATGTTTGATGATAAAGCATATACTTTGTAACAATCTTATTCATTTATTAATAAAAAGTATTAATTTATTAAAGGCTTTTAATTATCTACATGATGCTGTTTTATAATATGTGATAAACCCATAGTTTTAAGCAATGCTTTTAGAATAATGATGATGATCATTCTAATGAGATCTAAATTCTTTGAAAGCTTAAAACTAAAATAGTTCCCAATCGTTGGATTACTAAATTGGGGATTAGTGAATCCAGATAGATTGGTACATACGCTGTTTCTTGCTCATTGGATGAGGATGATTGATCTCACGATCATTTGTGTGGAGACACTAAAGCAAGTATGTAGGTGCTTATTAGAGAATAAGTTCACCGAACGTGGCTTGCTAAGGAATACCTAATGGAGTTTTACTTGCTCGTCAATAGAATTCTCAGTAGTGATAGTAGTACAAGTAATCCTTGACTTGAGATCATCATAGTATCTTGTATGATGAGTTATACTTTGACTTATTCCTTAAAACCCTTAGGGTATATCAAAGGGTATGCTTGGGTATAATAAGTTGTGCATGGAGAGATAATGTATGATCAATAAAGAATCTACCACTTCTAATAAAAGAAGAGAATGTCCTATGTGATTCGATAAATGACAACCCAAAGAGTCCTCGGCTAAGGCGTAATGAAATTTGAAAGGAGTTTCTAATTTGCATTATTTGAGTCAGGCATTTAAGAGTCGAAATACATATAATTAAATAAAATAAGACTTGACAAAGAATTCCATGTCTTATATTTAATTGGGACATCAGATGGTGGAAGGATCAAATTGATTTCAAGAACTATTTACTCAAAGGTTCTTTTATGATTAATGTTGAAATCTATATTATCCGGAAAGTCGTTGATCGCTAGGAGGCTTATCCTATTGTAGAATAAATATTATTTATTTAAATAAATTAATTGTTTAATTTATTTATTTAAATAAGATTAGAATTGTTCTAATTGATTTATTCACAACCTGGTTTAATATGGAGAACCTAAAGGGTCACACCATAAAAGGAAGAATAATTATTTAAGAAGTTAATGGCATAATCGTAATAATATAGTTAAGTATATTTAATTTAATCTATGGTGATAGAATAAATTAAATAGCTTAATATTTATTATTTAATATTTTAGAAATATTAAATATAAATTAATAAGAGGAGTCTTATTAATATTATTACAATTATTATTATTTTAATTTCTAAAAGAGTTTAGGAATTAATTTAATATAAGTACTCTCATTTATTCCTAATAGGATTAGGAGGAAAATTAATTAAAGGAGTTTAATTAATTATCCCTAATAAGATTAGGGAGCTTAATTAATTAAAAGAATTTAATTAATTAAATAAATCCCAATTCCTTAATTGTTAAGGTGGGTTGCCCACATCTATAAATAAGAGGAGTCTTATTATGGGTGGTGGGGTTGTTGACTTTTACAACATACGACATAATTCCAATTTGTTGGAGAGTACGCCCTTTCTATAGAGATAGAAAACTAGGGTTGAGCCAATACCCCTTCTTCTTGAATCTTTATTTTTTCTTGGTGGATCATCTCTAGAGGCCAAACATATGGGTGGCTAACGTTGATCAAAGGAAGGAACCAAACCAGGTGGATTCAAGTTAAACGCGAAAGGATTTGGAGGTGAACTTGTACCTGAGGAAGCTCGATCTTCAAGGGTATGATTTTATTCTTTATCTTTTCGTTTAATTAATAATTATGCATAAAGGGTGATCTGGGTATATGGTTTGTAAATTTTTTTAAACTCTGATTTTTACACGCTTCCGCATTATTTTGCAATTTGATTGCTTCTTGAATATTACAAACCTAATACAAAACAAAATTTATGTTATGGCTATCTCAAGCTTCCCAAACCAGTACCAATCAAAGCAAAAGAGGTGCTGATTCCTGATCCCAAAGTGGAAGAAAGGGAGCAGAAACGTAAACATGACATCACCTTGATGATGTCAGGCATACGCATCATTGTCCACGATGAACATACAAACAGATATACCCCAGAAGATGATTACCCAGATGTCATGCTTATCATTCGGGAGAAGGAGGACAATGACAACCCCTCCATCACTATAGTCTACCAGGACTTTACCCTCAACAATTGGAGCAGCACTCCATGCATTGGTCGACAAGGGTAAAACGGGCAGAAAATCCTTTTGCCCTGTAGATAACTTTAATTGCTTAATTTTCTATACAGTATTAGCAGTTATTTTATCAGTACATGCTAACACTTGTGTATGATTAAACAGTTTCATATATTAAGTGAAAGCATCTTTTGATTTTAGGACTCTGAATTTAGATGTGCCTGTACTTGCTGATCATGTGCCTTCTCTCCACAAGGGCTGTAACTTTGATGCAAAGTTGGACTCAGACTTGATGGAAATACAAGAGGACATTGAGACACCTCATGAGATTAAAGAATGGGTCATAGACAAACCTAAACCCAACCTTGACCAAAACACTTCTTTCAATCTTGGAAGCTTAGAAAGCCCTAAGTTAATCCAGATTGGTTCAGACCTAACCCCAAATCAACAGAATGACATGGTTGTGCTATTAACCAAATTCCAGGATGTGTTTGCATGGTCTCATGAAGACATGGTGGGTTTGTCCACTGATATTGTTCTTCATCGCCTTCCCATTAAGGAAGGATTCAAACCAGTTAGGCAGAAACTCAGGCAATTGAAACCTGAGTGGAGTTTAAAGGTTAAAGAAGAAATTGTGAAACAATTTCAAGCTGGCATTATCATGGTGTCTACATATCCAGAGTGGAAATCCAACATTGTTCCCGTGCCTAAACCCAGAGGGAAGGTGCGAGTTTGCATGGATTACCGGGATCTGAACAAAGCTTGTCTTAAAGATAGCTTTCCCATGCCCTTTATCCACATTCTTATTGACAATACTGCTCAATACGACATGTACTCCTTTGTGGATTGCTTTGCGGGGTACCATCCGATTATGGTTGTTGAGGAAGATCGTGAGAAAACCACTTTCATCACGCCTTGGGGAACCTTTTGCTATAAATGGTTGTCATTCGACCTCATCAACGCCGGGGCAACCTACCAGCGAGTTATGATGGCTCTTTTCCATGATTTAATGCATAAAGAGATAGAGATCTATGTGGATGACATCATTGTCAAGTCCCGAAGGGAGGAAGACGACTTAGACCGTCTCAGAAAGTTGTTCAACAGGTTGCGTAAGTACAACTTGAAGTTGAATCTAGCCAAGTGCGCCTTTGGTGTCAAATCAGGCAAGTTGCTAGGTTTCTTGGTCAGCCACAAAGGGATTGAACTGGATCCTACCAAAATCCAGGCCATCAAGGAAATGCCCATTCCTCAAGCAGAGAAGGAAATACGAGGATTTTTAGGAATAATCAACTTCATTAGCAGATTTATCTCTCAACTCACAGCAACCTATGAGCCCATCTTCAAATTTTTAAGGAAGAACTCCTCCATGAAATGGAACGATGAGTGTCAGAAAGCCTTCCTTACCATTACAGAGTAGCTGGTTAACGCTCCTATTTTGGTACCTCCCAGGGATGATGTTCCCTTGTTTATGTACACCATTAATTAATGATGCCATGCCATTAATGATGATGATAGAGGCCAAGAATGAGCTATCTATTATCTTAGCAAAAGATTCAGCATCAGTGAACACAAGTACACTATGATTGAGAAAACTTGTTGTGCTTTGGCATGGGCTTCAATGAGGTTAAAGAATTAAATCCATGGTTAGACAACCCAGCTCATATCCCATGTGGATCCTCTCAAGTACGTGTTCAGTAAGCCCATACTGAATTGTCGACTGTCCAGATGGTAGTTGATCCTACAACAATTTGACATCGTCTATGTGACGCAAAAGTCTGTCAAAGGTTAAGGAATTGCGGATCAACTGGCCGCTGCACCTGTAGGGGATTACAAACCCTTAGAAACATACTTTCCCGATGAAGGGGTAATAACAGTTCAGCAACACCATCAGTATAATGCATGCCACACATGGAAAATGTATTTTGATGGAGCTGTTAACATAGATGGCTCTGGAGCTATAGCAGTTTTAATATCAGATATGGGGGAGCAGTATCCTGTTGCCGTCAAATTGCAATTTATCCGCACCAACAACACAGCTGAGTATGAAGGCTGTATCATGGGGCTAAAACTTGCCCGTTCAATGGGCATTAGGCGGTTAACTGTCTTTGGGGATTCCGAATTGGTAATCAAATAATCCACAAGAATCTATCAAACAAAAGAATTACATTTGTTGCCTTACCATCGGCAAGTTTTACAGATGGCTTTGAAGTTCAAAGAAATCTCTTTTCTACACATTCCTCGTAATAGGAATGATTTTACGGATGCACTAGTAACGTTGGCCTCCTTGATTATCATACCTGACAAGGAAAATATGCCAAGCATCACATTTGCCCTGCAAAAGGCCCCAACTTATGGGAACTACGTTGGAGAAGTATCGGATGAGCTACCTCCCATCCATAACCCTTGGTATCAGCATATCAAGGAGTATCTGCGAGATGGATCTACACCGGCTGAGGAGAGCCTAATTGAGAAGAGGCGGATCCATCGACTTGCTATGAAATTCTACCTGAGCGGAGATGCACTCTACAAAAGAGATGCAGGATTGGGTCTCCTCAGATGTCTAGATAAAGACCAAGCTCAGAGGCTCATGGATGAGATCCATAGTGGAGTATGTGGCCCACACATGAGTGACCCCTTACTTATCAAGAAAATTCTCAGAACAGGACATTATTAGCTTACACTCAAAGCTGACTGTGATGATCACGTCAAGAGGTGCTATCAATGCCAAATTCATGGGAATTTTATCCACGCCCCTCCAAGGGAACTCCACAATATGAGTTCTCCATGGCCCTTCTCAATGTGGGGAATGGACGTGATCGGGCCCATTGAGCCCAAAGCCAGTAATGGACATCGATTCATATTCACCATGATCTACTACTTCACCAAATGGGTAGAAGCATCCTCCTTCCCCAGGGTTACCAAAGAAGTCATCATTGCTTTCATCAGAAATAATGTAGTCTGTCGATATGGAAAACCAGAGGTCATTGTTTTAGATAATGCTAAAAACCTCAACAACAAAATGATGGAGGAGTTATGTAGTAAATTCCACATCAAACACCTTAACTCTGTCATCTACCATCCAAAGATGAATGATGCTGTTGAAGCGGCTAATAAAAACATCAAAAAGATCATGTATAAAATGTCAGCCAATCACAAAGGATGGCCTAACCTCTTACCTCTGACTTTATTAGCCTACATAACTTCTATGCGTACTTCCATTGGGGTAACCCCGTACTCATTAGCCTATGGGATGGAAGCAGTGCTCCCCATAGAGGTAGAAATGGAATCCCTCAGAGTGTTGATGGATGCTCAGTTGGATGAAGACCAATGGGTACAAGACATGTATCACCAATTGTCTCTGATAGACGAAAGGCGAACCGCGGCTATCTTCTATGGTCAGTTATATCAGCAAAGGATCGCACGATCCTACAACAGAAAAGTCCGGCTACGACAATTCAAATAACATGACTTTGTTTTGAAAAAGATCATTGACAACCAAGATCAATCTAAGGGAAAATTCACTCCTAATTGGGAAGGCCCGCTTGTTGTCAATGAGGTATTGACAGGAGGCGCTCTTAGACTACAGGAAGTGGATGACGATGAATTTCCACAGCTTATCAACTCAGACACCGTGAAAATGTACTATGTCTGAGGACATCATCAAGCAAACATCCTGGTATGGATCATCCAATCACCAGTCATTCCGGTTTTGAACCATCTCTTTTTGTAAATTCTTCTGCCCCTCAGGGAAACATACATTTCAAGCCAGCAGCCTGGTTTCACCTCATTTCAAATAGTACATATAATTTCAATTATCCTGAAGACGGGATTGAACCTTTCACACTTGTAGTTTATCCTGAAGACGGGATTAAACTTTTCTACGCTTGCAGTTTGTCCTGAAGACGGGATCAAACTTTTTCCACACCTGCAATTTGTCCCCATCATAGGATCAAACTTTCTTCTCCCCACAATATAGCCTGCACATGGGATTCACACTTCTCTTTGGCTGCAATTCGTCCTGAGGGGTGAACTACATCGACCTGATCTCCCTGATACCCGGGAGTACATAGGCAACCATATTCTATATAGCCCAGTCACAATAAACAAAAAACAACAAAAACATTTCAGCCATTCCTCTACAAAAACAAAAAACAAAAAACACATTTCTACACCATTCTTCATTAATAAAGCTTCTACACCCATCTTCCTTCCACATTCAGCGTTGAACCTCTTACACCAGGTTTGAACAACGCAGACTTGATCTCCTCTTCAATAGGAGTACGTAGGCATCCATTTATGGTTCAGTCTAACCCATACCAGAATAAAAATGTTTATCACACAGTACTGGGATCAAACTTCAATCCACCACATTTCATCGGCTTCAGACCAAGGGGATGGAATTACCCAACCTCTCCTCACAAATAGGGGATTCGGTGACCATCTAAGATGCGGTTATGCCTCAAAGAGCAATACCAATCCATAAGGGATGGAATTAACTAGTCTTCTCACAAATAGAAGTACTTGCGACCATCTGTGGTGCGGTAAATCTTAGAGAGGAAAAGCCACACTCCTCTCCACATTTCCACACAAAAACCAGTACCAAGACACCAAAGATGGTAGGGATACATACAGATTAATGATCCGTCCTGAGAGATCCTATGATGGCTTAATGTCCACATATCGAGGATGAGTTTAGAATGCATCAAGATCACAAGGCCCTGAAGAAATAGGCAAATATCAAGCAAGTATCAAGGCACAACTAAAAGGGAAGTAAATCAAAATATATTTCTCTATCATATATAATACTGTTGATATAGACATATGTGTTGTACATGACAAAATGACTAAGGTAGTATGTGCAGGAAAATGCAAAGCTATCTACGGATCTGTGTGTATGCGGACTATCAGATCTAACATAGCATCCCTCTCTGAAGACGGAGGTAAAGCTGCAAGCTCCTGCCCAATGGTATCTATGCGAACTAGCAGATCAGAGGCTAACTACATGGTGACATGATGCTCATCAATGTATGAACTCATATCGGCAAGGATGTCAGTTGTATGGAATCTAACGAAAGTACTACCTGCAATAGCCACATCCCTAGCAGATAGGGCGGCATCCCGCTCCACAATCAATGCATCCCTGGCTGATCTAGCCTCATCCCTCTCTAATAAAGCGGTGTCTCTCCCATCAAGAGCTGTCAACATCGAGGCCCTAGCCTGATCTCTCTTATAGGTCATCAGATGTAGGCTCTGCTCCAGATAAGGTGCTGAATACTGAATAACAGTGGCACTCGAGGTGGGAGAAACCATCACAAATGTTGGCAGCCCAGCAGTTAAATCCCCATCGATGTGAATGTCAGCCTCCTCCATAGGCTCCTCATCATTGAAATCAATCTCCTGCACTGTGGATACTACCACAGTCGATGCAGTCTCTGTCTCTATCCATGCTGAATACTCTGCAGAATAACCTGGATGACTGACAGAAAACTCAGCTAGCTCTCGCTGATCCCAACAGGCATACAACCTGGATCTGTCCGCTGACGACAAATGGCAAGAAGCGAAGTGCTAAATCACTGCCCCCTCAAATGGGTAGAGATCTTAAAATTGGTCAAACTAACACATCATGGTCAGTGGGTGGTAGATGATCATCCCTCTCAAACCAGCTAGAGGAAGATAATCTATGCCCGGAGCATGAGTAATGAAGCTGTAGGTTGAGCTAAGCCTTATACACGGCAATATAGCGAATGGATCTCCAATCCCTGCCAGGAAAGCTGACTAATGAGTGGAATTTATACCCGCGAATGGGATACTTTATGATTTAAATAGTTGCTTGTTCTCATAGATTGTATACAGTTTTATATGATTATAGTGTTATCGTGCTTAATCGATGCATTGCAGAGCTATACAGTGATTTTTCAACTTCAAAGGGGCAAAATGGTAAAATCTATACACTCATCGCCCATGCATGCCTAATGCCAAACTTATCGTCAGCCATGGCCACCACCCCCGTCCTTGCTCACATCATCACCATGTGCCATGACCATTTCGTTCTTCTTGGGCTCATGACTGCACAACATGAGCTCCGCTTTTCTTAGCTTACATGGCGCCGCAACGCCAACCTCAAGTCTATTGACTGCCCCTCAGCGCGAGCTCCGGTGCCCAGGCAGAGACAAATGATTCTTGACCTAGCAAAAGAGGGAGAGCTGGGGATATAAAAGAAAAGGGAGGCTCTGCATACAAAAAATCATGAAACCTTAGACTAAAATAGTTTTTAGCTTAGATTAGTTTTTCTTTGGAATTTCTCTTGCTTTCTCTTTGATAAATGTTTGTAAATATAGTTAGCTTAAATTAGGGATAAGTATGGGTTTCTTTGGAGCATCAAGAGCAGTGAGCTACATGGACTGGAGAGCTTGATTCGAGCAGAATGCTTAGAGATTGAAGGGCTTTGACAGAGTTTCTTCTTATCTATTTATTATCTCTGATTGTGTAATCCATAAATGTTGTCTTTATTACTATATGTATTTTATTCAATAGTTATGAACTGAATATTTGCTCTAAGATTATAATGGAACCATTTGTTATTTAAATTGACTGTCTTATCTCTTTGGTTGGCACCATATGATTTGGTTCGATATATTTATGCTTAATGATTCTCGCTAAGACATTAGTGATGATTTTGGTAATTTACATGATATCGACAGAAGAATTATAGATTTACACCTGAATATATTGGCATGTGATTGTGGGTTTCGACTGCATAAGTTGTGCGTAGAATAGACATATATTTGTGCACCACGTATGACCTAATTGAGAGCTTATGCTTAAATCCTTTTTCGATCAATTCGCATGACATATGTAGGATTGTATCTAGCTTAGCTTGGGCTTTTTTCGCTCTATTCCCTATCGGGTGGATCTGGAAAGGATATGTTCGTACATACCTCGACAGAGGTGTATGAGCACTAGTTTGATGAAACATAGCACGCCAGGTGTTCGACAGAATGCCTGAGTGGGGTGAAGTTGTAACCTTAGCTTGTTATTCCTTAGATTACTATTCGTTATCCATTTACTTACTTTGATAACTAGTTATGCTTAGATTAATCACTCTTTTATTTATTGTTGTTCGAATAAGACTTTAGCGATACAAAGTCGGTACTTGGTAAATATTAGTGATAGTTCCTCGTGGGTACAACATTCTACTTATCATTGTATTACTTGTTAGACTGCATATACTTGCGTGTGTTTAGTGATCAGTTTTCCGACCAACAAGTTTTTGGCGCCGTTGCCGAGGAACTGTTATTCTAATATTCTCCAATATTGATTTCAATCAATTTAGTCTTACTTTGAATATATATATATATATATATATATTTTCTTTTTTTTTTTGATCTTCCTTTCTTTTTGTTTTTAAGTTTATAGATTATGGATGATCAATGTTATCAGTGGCTTTATAAGTGGACGACGCCACCAAGCTCGGAAGAAGGACTCGAGAAATTGCAAGTTCAAATTACAAATGCCTTGAGGTTTTCTGACAATCTTGAGTGTCAGTTCACTCAGAATGCCTACTGTCAGGAACGAGCTGACTTCGAACCAATCTCCTATCATCCAAACTGCTAGGATTATCCAAACTCTTGGGACTACAGTCAAGAGCAGTATCATGATCCGAATAATGTCTGCCAGTTTGAATATCAGTCTCCGTCGCACTATGAGTTGACATCTCATCCGAATGAGAACTTTTATGAGTCCTCAACACATGAAGAAGAGAACAGGCTTGAGGAGCTTCTCACCGTCTTCATCGAAAGAAATGTGGTTCGAATGGCAAGCCAAGAAGCCGCATTGCACAGGCTTGAGAATCAATTGGGGCAACTCGTCAATGCCATCACAAATCCACCGCGAGTCAATGTACCGGTCTTAATTAATCTTGACGATGAAGCAATAGAGTATTTCATGGTGGATACACAAGGAAAATGCGATGAGTCTCGCACAGTTGTTGAGGGAGACGTCATAGTGCAATCTGACCAACCGGTGAAGTCTAAAGTTGGAGACAAATAGAGAAACAGTGGTTGTATAGTAATTACTGATCCACAATAAAAAACCATGCTCCTGACTGTGAAAACCCTAGAGGGCCCAAAAGAGCATAAGGAACGCTTTTAACTTGATGACAAAGGCGAATTAGTGGATAATTCTAGTGGTGAAAGATTATTTATGGCAAAGGATGACTGGATGGATGAAGGACAGAAGAATGGCCAAGCATCCATGTCGGCCAATACTTTAAAAGAATTGAAGAATAGGCAACATGAAAAGGTCATTTTTGCTTATGAGCCGGATTGAGTGGCATCGGTGTAGTCAAGCCAACGACTTTAAAACAAGCGCTTGGTGGGGAGGTACCTCCATCTCGGTATAAATTTTATGTGTTTTCTTTACTTATGTCTAGTTTACCTTGTATCTGTTTGCTTTAGTTTTCAACATGGTTGGCAGATTATGCCTTAATGTTTTGTGTCTATCATTTACAGGCAGCATGTTTAGTATGATGTACTGCATATTATAATAGTGTTTATTATGTTTTTAAGAATGTATGTTTGCCTTTGAAGTGTAGTTTTTGTTCTTGTCTTGGCATGTGCAGATAACAGGCAGAAAAACTTAGAAAATGATCATCGAGCCGCGGCGCCATCAAATGTACTGCAACTCACGCCGCGGCGCCATGCTTATTTTCAAAGATTTGGAACTCGCGCTCCACATATTATAAGACAGGCCGCGTCGTGGCGCCATGAACGTACATACCCAACTGATAACTCGCGTCGCAGTGCCAACCAACAAAGGGTTGGTCAGGCTGCGGCACCACAAGCGAGACTCAGCTACTGCTAAATCGTGCCGCAACGCCAAACAAAGAAGGATTACTCGTGTCGCGGCGCGAGAAGCAAGAATTTGAATTTTAAGTGCAGTTTTTAGCAAGCAGTTACGCCACGCCTCTCCATTTCTTCCCAAATCCCTCGACGTCTCTCGGCACCATAGCACAAAACAGCCTTTGCTTTCCCATTAATGTTTCAATCTCAGAAGTTTGAGCATTGATCTCTCATCAAATACCCCCAAGAGCCTCCATCAACTTGCTTGTCAAAGTGAACGCCCACACGAATTCTCACTTAGGGTTTTCTCACTCAAGGTATTGTTTCGTTCAATTGATAAAATATTTTGATCGAATTATTGGATTTGTACAATTCTTGTTGTGCTCTTCTTCTTGCTTGATTGGGTGATTTCCACTAACAGAAATCGGGTTAGAGCACTTTCAAACAAAGGTCTGTCCAAGTGGTTTTGAATAGCGCACACGAGGTGTTTGACAAATTGCTTGAGAGAAGAATTTGACTATTTTGGGTCTGTTTGATATTGGAAATTGCTGGGGTCTACTTGGCCTAAGTTTGGGGGGATTTTAGCACTATTTAGGACTGCTTTTGCATCAAACCTTCTCTGATTTTGACATGGCTCCCATGAGGCAACGCTGAGCGTCGGAGGGTCTTCGTCTTCGTCCGCAACACCACAGGCTTGGGACTCCACCAAGTTTATCAATGAGGAAACCTGGAAGCGGTACAGAGACTCTTTTGGCATGCAAAACTTGATTCCTAAATGGGGGTTGCGGCTTTATAGGAAAGATGGTGAAGTCACAAACATGATACTTGAACGACAGTGGATAAACTTCACAAAATCACCCATATCAGCTGTTGTATCTATAGTTCGAGAATTCTATGAAAAAGCCAGTCTAGATGGTCCTGCCGTGGTTCAAGTCAGGGGGCGGTCCGTGGCATTTGACAGTCCAGCCATGAATAAACTATTCGCGGTGCCAAACTATGCGGGCAATGATTATATACAGTCGGGATTGCATAGTTATGACCTGGAGGATATCATAAGAAGGCTCTGCAAGCCCGGTACGACATGGAAGAAAAATGACTATACGGGTGAAAAGACCAGCTTCCCATCTTTGGCACTCAGTCGCTATGGGAAGGTGTGGTTCAGCTTTATGTGTGCTAGCATGATCCCGACCCGTCACCTAAGCGACGTGACTAAAGATAGGGCAATTCTGTTATTCGCCATTGTCACGGGTCTGAATGTGGATATCGAAGTTCTCATCCATGACTCAATCGTTAAGGCGATCAAGAGTACCGCCGCTTCGGGACTTCCCCATCCGTCCGTGATCACGCGATTATGCAAGTAGGCAGGTATACAGTGGGGACCAGAAGAGATAGCTTCGCCACCCATGACTATCATCGACCATCAAACGATCAAATGCTTCAATGTGTGGGACGGGGCAGAGTCTCATGTCAGAGACGAAGGGTACGGACCGCCTATAGCAGACCCAGAGCCTTCTCAAGCACCAGACGTAGGCCCAGCTAGCCAGGGACTACTGGCCGACATCATGGCATCTCTCACCCTGCTGCATCAGAAACATGAAGCCGAGGCGCAGAGGCAGTGGAGGCACATAACAGCAGTGGCTCAGAGGCAGGAAATAGCAATGCAGTATGAGGCTGAGCTGGTAAACACCATGCAAAGCATCTACACTGACTATTGTGGCGAGAGCACTGAGTTCACGCCATACCAGTTTCCAAAGCCTCTTGTCTTCCCACCATACCCTCCACCATCACCGCCCGCTGAATCTGATCAGGACGCAACTGATGATGATAAAGCCGATGCCGCTGCTGAGTGAGCAACCTTCAGGGAAGACCTCTTGTATGAAATTGCTTTATGTTTAGCAATGAGGGCATTGCTCAACTCAAGTTTAGGGGTATTTTTGGATATTATCTGTTTATTTTCGTACTGCCATTTTAGGTTGCCAGACTTTAGTACTATTATTATGTTTTTATTATCAGTATTGTGGTGCAGACTTTTGAACTGCGGGATTTTTACTTTGAATTTTTATCATTATGAATGCCATGAACTGCTTTTGGTTTTATTTATTAATGCTTTGATTATTTTTAGCATGATTATGGTTTATAGCCATCTTTTTGGGGCTTATACTGATTAGATGCTTATGCCATATGATTGGCCTTTTTCACCCTATTTTGAGCTACTATTTAGCGAGGGTGTTATAATTATCTTTAATTTTTTTGATTATGGTTGATGACAAGCACCAAGTTTTTTTGGTCTATCTCTTAGAGTCATGTCAAGCATGTATGAGCTAGGGTTTTTTTTCAATTGATAAGTTTAGACTGTTATTGATTCGTCCTTCTAGCAAGCACCGACTAACTGTGTTAATTAGTAATTTTTTTCAAAATTTAGTTCGCTTGTTTATTGCTTTGAGCATTTGTTCACTCTTATAAATATTCATTTTTACAAGGTAATAAAAGGCTTAGACGTTTTTACAGTTTTGGATCTTGGATTCATGCATGTTTTGATATATAAAAAAATGAATAAATTGTTATGAAAGATTGAATATCAAAAGTCTTACGGTGGGTCGAGATAGAGCGTAACACGCACTCGCCCATAAACGCAGGACCGGTATTTAGATGGAGCATAAAATGCACTCGCCTAATAATCTTCAGTGCTCATAAAGTCTAATTTGGCTTATGTTGATTACGTGGCCTTTGTTGCTCGAGTTACTAGATTCTTAGGGGTGTTCTACACCTAGTGCCCTAAAGCCGTCTGGCTTGGGAGTCACTGATCAAAAGCTCATTAATGGGTAGTTCTGATTAGCCTAAGGTAATTAAGGAATGTCCGAGTCAGGTTTTACAGTCTTCATGCTATAGTCTTTTGACCCGTTACTGCAATTATGTCTTATTCTTAATGCTTGTTGAAAGTTTAAGTTGCAGAGTGTGCATATTAGTATTAACAATCGACTGTGCAAACTTATTTGAAGCAATGATTAATCAGGACGGTTGGTCTCCACACACACACATAGAATGGATCGAATACAGTCTTGTGCTTGAAATTGAATGAAACCTTATTCATATCTGTGTTTGCCCTGTTCTCTAGGAGTAGCTTTAAGCTTTGAGGCCATGATACTATATTACATTTTTATTTTTCTTTCGCGTGTGTTTTACTTTTGTTAAGGCGTGTTAGACAGTTTGCTTGAGGACAAGCAAAGACTTAAGTTTGGGGGTATTTGATGAGTGGAATTTATACCCGCGAATGGGATACTTTATGATTTAAATAGTTGCCTGTTCTCGTAGATTGTATACGGTTTTATATGATTATAGTGTTATCGTGCTTAATCGATGCATTGCAGAGCTTTATAGTGATTTTCCAGCTTTAAAGGGGCAAAATGGTAAAATCTATACACTCGCATCATGCAAGTACCAATGCCAAGCTTATTAGCCGTCAAGCCGGCCACCACCCCCCGTCCTTGCTCACATCATCACCGCATGCCAGTGGCCTGCTTTATTCCTTCTTGGGCTCATGACTGCAATGCAGAGCTTCAGTTTTTCTTAGCTTACATGGCGCCACAACGCCAACCTCAAGTCTATTGCCCCATGCAAGTATGAAGCTTGAGTGCCAAACCGAGACAAATGATTCTTGACCTAGCAAAAGAGGGAGAGCTGGGGATATAAAAGAAAAGGGAGGCTCTACATACAAAAAATCATGAAACCTTAGACTAAAATAGCTTTTAGCTTAGATTAGTCTTTTTTTGGAATTTCTCTTGCTTTCTCTTTGATAAATGTTTGTAAATATAGTTAGCTTAAATTAGGGAGAAGTATGGGTTTCTTTGGAGCATCAAGAGCAGTGAGCTACACGGACTGGAGAGCTTGATTCAAGCAGAATGCTTAGAGATTGAAGGGCTTTGACAGAGTTTCTTCTTATCTATTTATTATCTCTGATTGTGTAATCCATAAATGTTATCTTTATTACTACTTGTATTTTATTCAATAGTTATGAACTGAATATTTGCTCTAAGGTTATAATGGAACCATTTGTTATTTAAATTGACTGTCTTATCTCTTTGGTTGGCACCATATGCTTTGGTTTGATATATTTATGCTTAATGATTCTCGCTAAGACATTAGTGATGATTTTGGTAATTTACATGATATCAACAGAAGAATTATAGATTTACACCTGAATATATTGGCATGTGATTGTGGGTTTCGACTGCATAAGTTGTGCGTAGAATAGACATATATTTGTGCACCACGTGCGACCTAATTGAGAGCTTATGCTTAAATCCTTGTTCTTATCAATTCGCATAGACATATGTAAGATTGTATCTAGCTTGGGCGTTCTTTTCTATTCTATTCCCTATCGGGTGGATCTGAAAAGGATATGTTCGTACATACCTTGACAGAGGTGTATGAGCACTTGTGTGTTCTCGGTCGATAAATTGTCGTGACCATTAAGACCAGAGAGAGAAGGGTAGCTAGTTTGATGAAACATAGCACGCCAGGTGTTCGACAGAATGCCTGAGTGGGGTGAAGTTGTAACCTTAGCTTGTTATTCCTTAGATTACCATTCGTTATCCATTTACTTGCTTTGATAACTAGTTATGCTTAGATTAATCACTCTTTCATTTATTATTGTTCGAATAAGACTTTAGTGATACAAAGTCAGTACTTTGGAAATATTAGTGATAGTTCTTTGTGGGTACGACATTCTACTTATCACTGTATTACTTATTAGACCGCACATACTTGTGCGTGTTTAATGATCGCTTTTCTGACCAACACTGACCAAGATGCAGCATCTGTACACTCCGCAGGCTGGAAGGAGTAAGACATAGTTATATCATGGGTGAAACAATACTCATGTCGTCTGAATGTGCTAATCGGTCCCAAGTGTGACATAAACCACACATACAGCATAACCGAGCGGCTTATGAACACTCCTGCTGGATAAGTGCAGCAATATGTGGCCGACCTCAAAGTCTCTGCCATAATCATCGGTATGGAGAGCTCTCACTACCATAATAACGCCAATGTCCAACTCATCCATGTACCATGGTATGTTGACGTATGACAATATGCACAGCAGTAGTACATCCACTCTAGCTGAATGCCAATGATCTTCCGGTGTGGTGAAATCCCCAGAATACCGTGCGTAACTATCCTCAGAGCCAAATTTGTCAAACAGAAAATGCTGGGATATCACGTGGCCAGATGTAATCTCATCCTGTACCACTCTACGCTTCAATCTGGTGAGAGTCATAAACTGCCTACTCATGTCTCCGATAGCCATATGCACGCAAGGTCTGTCCAACGGCAGCATCGTCAACCGTGCATACTCCTCCAAAGTAGGAGTCAACTCCTGGGTCCCGAATCGAAAAACTTGTCTCTCTGGTACCCAAAGGTTTCTAGCATACCCTCTATATGAACCACAGGGAACTGAGAAACATCAACAAGGTCATAGTATCTTTCAAGAAGAAATGATCTACAGTCACCCTGTCTGTTGGTGACATACTATCATACCATGAGCGCATACCCGATGCCACCAAAAATGGTGAGGTATGATCAATACTGTGACAACCCGGAAAATCGGATTGTCCAGAATTTAAGTTTAAAGAATTAGTTATTAATAAAATGAATTTTTATTAATATTATTCTGTGCTATGTGTTTATTAATCGTTCTATAACCTAGGATGATTATTAATCAGGAGGATTCTGGCTACGAGCTAGACTGAACGAGTAAGAATTTTCAAGACGAAAATAAAAATTTTCCGGGAACAAAAATATTTCTAGGGAAAAAGACGAAATAGGCACTATTCATCCGTTTCTGCTCAGAGATTTATTTTGAATTTCCGAGAAACGCGTAATGATAGAATTCTGAGACGAGATGGAATATTCAATAATATTTCAGTTATGGGAAAAACAAAGTTTTTGCCTGCGGACTTAAAACCTAAAGGTTAGGAAAAGTGAGTTTCGAGAATTTTATGATTTCGTATAATAATTAGAGTTAATATGCGTGAGGAATACGAGTATAATACTAGTTATTATACAAGTATAGTACGAAGATTAGTACGATGTATAATACAAATATCGTACGAACGATATATGAAGAGAATACGAGAATACAAGAATGGAATGCGTAGAATACGATTAGTCTAAATGGACTTTAAGTTCATGGACTTTGTAGAATCCAAGTGGACTTGGATTATATCAAGCCTAATGGAATGTGTAATCAAGCCCAGAGAAGGCCCAGTAAGAATTAATGTAAGGCCCAATGTTAGATTTAATTAGGCCCGATCTAAGAAAATAAATCGCGGATCAAACCTATGGGTCACTGGATGGGTAAAACCCACGGAGCAACCCATGAGAAGACCCATGGGCATAAGGGGCGGCCACTTGGCCACCAAGTAAGGGTGGTGGCCAAGTAAACTTGGAGGCTAAGCTTGGAATAGTAAGGGTGGTGGCCTAGTTTCTTCTAATTTACTTTAAGTTTAATATGTTCAAAAATATAACTTAATGAAGATAAGAAGTAGATGAAGTTAAGAATGATTTCATATGGTTGAAATCATGAAAAAAAACGAAGAAATAAGAATTAGGAATTTAGTTTATAAATTTCTTAAGGAAATATAAGATTCGTAAGGATTTTGAGCGATCCAAATGAATCTTATGAATGAGTAGGTCAAATAAGTAAGGAATGATGTTCTATAACATCAAATTCCAAGAAAAAGTAAAATCGTAATCCAAAATATCGATTAAAAAAATGAAGAACACGCGAAGAACGCGAAGAATGTTGTTGATGGACAAATTTAAAACCATCGTAGGATAATTGTTGTTGATGGACAAATTTAAAACCATCGCGTATAAGTTAGTTGCTTATTGCTTGGTTAGGAACGTTAGAAACGTTCATGAAGAACGGATTAAAACTGGGCTATAACGAAGTTTTGACGAAATTTTTGTAAAAGACGAATGAAAATTTGAATGTTAGTAAATAAACCCAAACATATAGGGTTTCATAAGAATGTAAGAGAACGTAGAACACGTGAGTCGTGGACTAAAGAACGAACGAGTTCCGAGTTCGGATGACCGAATTACGGACGAACAAACGAAGAACGTTAAAAACGTAAAATGAACGAAGAGCGAGGATTAAGCCAATTGAATGGCATGTTAACGGATTGAGAACAAAGTTCTGTCTAAGGGTCATCGAAGTATGTAAGATAAGGGAGAGAATGGATTTGGAACGTCCTCGTTCCGAGTTATAACGAAGAAGTTATGAGATCGAAAAGTAAGCGTCTCAAAATGAAGTTAACACTTAGAAAAATTTTCTAAGATTAGTGCTTGGCAACGCGGCGCCAGCCATGCCTTGTAAGGTGGTGCTGCAGCCTGCATCGGAGAGCCGACACATCGCTAACTTCTTGCACAAAGTCGAAGTTATAGTGAAGAGAGTGGCCACCATGTCACGGTGCAAGGCAATGCCCAAAAATAAGATTTTTTCTGCTCAATTACTAGGGGATGTGCAAGAAAGAAATATGAACATATAGTTCATCTAATGTAACACTTAATCAAGTGTATTAAGCCTTTGATGAAGGTTGAATGAAAAGATTAAATGAGATTAAAAGATGAAGAATGTAGACGCGGGTTACGGAACCAATGTCCCGGAACCGTAGTCACAATGAAACGAACGTGAGGGATTGCTATAATTGTGATTCCTTAAACGTTGATTGACTAGGGTAATGAATAACATTTCGATGTTATGTCATGGTCATGAGAGATGAATGTAAAGCGTTTAGACGCTATGAACGCAACGTTGTTGCGATGAACGATCGGTCTTAGCATTCAACAAACCGTATGGCTTTGACATTAGGAAAGAATAATGAACATGGGGTTCAGGTGACGAGTAATGAATGAAAGTAATTAAAACCTTGGATGAAGGTTGAATAGAATTAAGAGGCAAGTAACGTAAATATTGAATACGTAAACGATCCTTATAAATCATTTTCACATTGAGCGAACGTTCTAAGTATACATTGGTTGTATGACTTAGACATTGACGGGAGTAATAACTAAGATATGAATTATCAAGAAAGCCGTAGCGAACGGTAATAAGATTAATGAAAATCCGAATGTGAGTCGGATGAGAATGTTAGAATGAAATGTAAGCGTTGGACACTTGAACTGAGTTAAAGGTTAAGTGTACGCGAATTCTAAATGGGTAGAACCTACACCCCGTGTATGGTTTGATTGTAAGGTAATAAAGATCAATGATTAAACCTGTTAACGGTGGAGAAGCCGAATTAAGGACAAGTACGTATAACGTAAAAGAAGCCGAGTTAATGTTTATAACTTGGATAACGTTCCGAGTCAAATGAATCGAACGTTGTAAGATAAGAATAAGGTAACGTAAAATGCTTAACGCTATAAATGCGTAGAATGAATATTGAATGATCGTCCTGAGTATAAAAAAAGATTATATGACTTAGACGATAAAGAATGAATCAAGAGGTATGACATTTAGTTGCCAAAAAGCCATAAGGAATAAGAAATTGACTTAACAAACATTATAGTTTAATAGTTCGGGTAAGTTAAGATGAATTTAGGTTCTAGTACACTCGTAACCTTTGATGGTTGACATATGGCAGCTGGGCTAAACATTTCCTTCAGAGAGTGAAGGTATATACAAAACTGGCAATCGATCTAACTCATTGTTATGGGTAGTGTAGATGAGACGGGAACTTATTTGTTGGTTGTTAGTGGGAAACCACTCAGAGTACTATATGGACTACTAGCAGAGACACGATGTGTGCTGAGTCCTAGGAGAGTTATAAGAAGAAGATAAGAATGTAAATCATCAAAGATGATGAATGTATTAAGTAAGACATCTCCGTATGTCACGAAGCCGTTAACCAGTAAAAGAAGTTGGTCGCGTAAACATAGTTTGTAAGGACGTGAACCTTAAGAAGTAAAGTTAAGTAAACCAATACGTAAAGTCAAGTATATGACTAATTGGTGTACGTGTTATTTCCTTATGTGCTACATAGGAATTGGAATGAGCAGTTCAGCATAAACTATAAGTTGTAGCTGTGCGTAAGGCAAGTTTCCTAACTTCATTCATATTTTAAATGAATGCTAGTTTCTAAAACTTCTCAGATGTTGAAATTGAGAAGTTCTGTCAATATGCAAATGTGTGATATTTGTACAAGGTGTTAGAATATATGAGGCCTTGTGCCACAATGTGAACACTTCGATCTTTTTATATAGGAACTATTATGTGATTAAACTGTTCAATATGAGCATGTTCTGTTTATACATGAACCGTTATTGTTAAGTCTGTGCTATTGATTCTAGCTAGACAGAATGTGTATGAAAGAGAGTAGAGAATGAAAGTATTTCAAAGAGAATGTAATTAATGTTTTAAAATGATAGGAATCGAGATTATTCCTATTATTCAAGCTGTTTCATAACCTTTATTCGGTTATTAAAGTCTTACAAGAATGTTTGAATTCATAAAGTTGTTTGTTCAACTGTTATGACTTGCTGGGCAATTGAATGCTCACACTTTTTTTAAATAAAAATATTTTCAGCGAACGATGTTAGAAAGAACTTAAGGATCCCATAAAGACCAAGTTGATCGGTATCCAGAAGAAGTACCATTCATTATATGAATGTGTGTGATGATCAAGCGAAGACTTGTAATATAGAATGATAGAATTAAACTATAGAATAGTTTAATGAATGATTATGTATCCTTGGTGGCGGATAAAAGTCACTTGTACAAGATGTCAAGAATAATGTAATTATCATTATTTGGAATAAAAGAGGTTTTAAGGTTTTAGAACCTGGGATTTGAGGATGTATGTTGTTATATTTAGCTATATAATGATGTATGTTTGGAAGAAGATAGGATCGTGACGTATACGGAATATGGATGTGAAAATAGACCGGATTTCGGGGCGTTACAGGTTGGTATCAAAGCTGATAGGTTATAAATCTTAGGTATGAATACCTAAGACTATAATCTTAGAGAGAAAGATAAGAGGATCACCACATGATCATAGTAAATCGTAGTAACAAGCGAGCTATTAAACGATGAATGATTTATAGCTAATGCTATGAATGAATGGTACTACGAAGTAGTACGGGAAGAATAACTTAGATTGAGTTGTAAAGGATAGCATACAAATTAAAGAAAATTCGTATTAAGTAAAGAGAAAGTTAGAAGTTGTAGAATTTCAATTAAGGACTCATGTGATAGATGAGTTGTATGAACCTTTGTATGGGCAGAGGTTTGTGCTTGGTGTAAAAACTGCTCAGTTTATTACAGTGATAATCATTGGAATTGATCACGCTATCAAGATGTATATGACGAGAAGGTGAATCTTTTCTCATGTATATACTTGATAGGTAGAGAATGATAAGGTAGGTGCGAGTTCTTGAAACTCATACTTATGGTAAGTTCGTGACTCATAATATGGTATGTTTTTGAACTTCTCATCAAATGGACACCTATGGTCTGTCTGGGATAGTTTTTAAACTCATATTATTGTGGAAAGTTCCTGAACTCATAATGTGTGGTATGTTGATGGACTGTACTAAGGTATAAGAATGTTTAGCTGAAAATGAATTATTTTCAATAGACTTAGCATTGAAGGTGCTAGAGAAGATTAAGTATTATCACAAGTAAGACAATGAAGGAAGATGGATGATAAGATATTCCAAGTCATCTAGCTATGCTAGATTTTGAAGTTTCTTAAAATCGTGTTGATGTGTGCGTCTTGAAAATGAAAGAATTGGTTCAACTTTTGGAACCAATGGATTTTAAAAGAACTATTCTTGGTATGTCTATGCTAATTGTTTCGGCTAGACAGAAATTGATTTGAAATATCAAAATGAATTTTATATCATCAGTGCATTTCATGCAAGGATGGTAAAAGGATGGAGTTATTAATGCAACTGAACCTAGTGTTGGAAGTGATCTTAGGATCAACAACCCGCTATGGTATGATGTATAATGACGAAGTCATAAACTGACGAAGTCCTCAACGTACTGTGAAAAGTGCGGTATCATGACGTCATGAAACGTTTTGATGTATTGCAAAGGAATTTAAAGAATTGGTCGATGTCAAGTGAGTTGACTAGACGAATGTTTCAAGTTGATGTGCAATTTATTGGTATGGTCTAAGCTACTTGACTTGGCTAAGACGAATGGTATGTCATGATTAAAAGAAAATCGAGCTTTCTTTGAAGAACCATGCCAAACCAAATTGTTTTGGTGCGGATTCTAATGATTAAGTCTGAGGTGAACATACCCTGAAATGGGGTTATAAGATAGGTTGATCACCTACGTATAGAAGAGGTAGTTTACCTTCTTTGTGATTGTAAACTTACTGTGTAAGAAAGGTTAACGACGAAAGGCTGTTTAACCTAGTAAGAGTTCATGGTCGATTTGACCCCTCAGCAAAAGTATGAAATGTTTTAAAGGAATACTTATATTCCTAGTTATTCCTTTCACTTCATGATTCTTGATAAGTTATTAAGGGTAGGGAATGTATGAAAGATAAGAACTTCTTTGAAGAGAAGTTGAGAAGATGAGTAAGCTAAAATTTCGAGGACGAAATTCTTTGAAGAAGGGGAGAATATGAGGACCCGGGTAAGGGTTTGGTTTTAAGAAATTCCGAGGACGGAATTTTTTTAAGGACGAAAGAATGTGACAACCCGGAAAATCAGATTTTCCAGAATTTAAGTTTAAAGAATTAGTTATTAGTAAAATGAATTTTTATTAATACTATTCTGTGCTATGTGTTTATTAATCGTTCTATAACCTAGGATGATTATTAATCAAGAGGATTACGCCTCTGAGCTAGGTGAACGAGTAAGAATTTCAAGACGAAAATAAAAATTTTAAGAACAACAAAAATATTTCTGGGGAAAAAGACGAAATATGCACTATTCATCCGTTTCTACTCGGAGATTTATTTTGAATTTCCATGAAACGCGTAATGATAGAATTCTGAGACGAGGTGGAATATTCAATAATATTTCAGTTATGGCAAAAACGAAGTTTTCACCTGCGAACTTAAAACCTAAGGGTTAGGAAAAGTGAATTCCGAGAATTTTATGATTTCGTATAATAATTAGAGTTATTATGCGTGAGGAATACGAGTATAATACTAGTTATTATACGAATATAGTACGAAGATTAGTACGACGTATAATACGAATATCGTACGAACGATATACAAAGAGAATACGAGAATATGAGAATGGAATGCGTAGAATACGATTAGTCTAAATGGACTTTGAGTTCATGGACTTTGTAAAATCCAAGTGGACTTAGATTATATCAAGCCCAATGGAATGTGAAATCAAGCCCAGAGAAGGCCCAGTAAGAATTAATGTAAGGCCCAATGTTAGATATAATTAAGCCTGATCTAAGAAAATAAACCGCGGATCGAACCGATGGGTCACCAGATGGGTAAAACCTATGGAGCAACCCATGGGGAAGACCCATGAGCATAAGGGGCGGCCACTTGGCCACCAAGTAAGGGTGGTGGCCAAGTAAACTTGGTGGCTAAGCTTGGAATAGTAAGGAGGTGGGGGGGAAATGACCAATTTGCTCTAAGCCTTGGTTTTCTATAAATAGAAAGCTTAAGTTCATTATTTTAAGCTTTTGGAAAATCCTACTCTTTGAGAGAGAGAGAAAGAGGGTTCAAATGGGAGAAGAGAGGAAAAGGAAGAGGAAAAGCTAGCCCGAGTGCACGCTTTGTCCGACGGAAGGAGATTAAACAGGAACGATAATCTGAACCCTAGTTTCTTCTAATTTTCTTTAAGTTTAATATGTTCAAAAACATAACTTAATGAAGATAAGAAGTAGATTAAGTTAAGAATGATTTCATATGGTTGATGTAAGACCCCAACTTATTATTAATGAAATTTAATTTTCTCTATTTATTATTTTGAAATAGTAAGGGTTGATTTGATTAATGTGGATAGTTAGGGGTTAAATACGCAAATATTTTAAAATAAGCAAGTGGTTATAAAATATTCATTATTGTCGGGGAATATTCGTTTGGTCGTGGAATATTAAATCTTTGTCGGGAATATTCGCATGCGACGGCAGCAACCCATGTGTGGGCCCCATAACTTGAGCGATTGAATGAGGAAAACGACAAATATAAGTTGTTTAAAAATAACTGCAGAAGTTATTACTTCTAGTTATCTTGTTGGAATACCGGTGGTTAAAACACACTAATCTGCGTTGTTGAGCGAAGAGTACGGTATTGCACCAATTATTGATTCTTACGTGAAAGGCATTACTCAATAATTGTTACGATAATTATTGTTCGAAAGATTTTATTTTATTGATTCAATAATTGTTGCGTTAATATTTTATATTCTTTGTTGTTTCAATAATTGTCATTACAAGGTTTTTCCATTATCTGAGACAATAATTCATATTATCTCGAATAATAATATTAGAAAACATTATTAGCGATGTCTAGAAAGTTACATCAGGAGAGGTTTGGTCACCTAATTGCGCGCTAAGATGAGGAGAGATCCTTATTGAAAGCCCCTCTTTCTGAACCTACTTTTGTTGTCAATATTGTGATTCTGTAATATTATTTGTGAATAATTAATTATTGATTCATATGATGAGGAAAATATTGATTTTATATGGATATAGATGGAGAAAAATTTTAAATGACAATTGTTGAAAATTAATATTTTATCTTTTTCGATAAAATAATTCATTTAAATATATTATTTTAATAATATATTGATGGTGATATTTTTACAATAAATTCATGGGTTATAAATAGATGAGGTGGAAGAGAGAAGATAGAATTGGAATCATTTAATAATTGTAAATATTTTAATGTATATATATATATATATATATATATATATATATATATATATATATGTACGTGTGTGTGTGTGGAAGAAGTGGTGGGGTAAGAGAAGAAAGTGGGGAAGAGAGAGAGTTAGTGGAGAATTATGGGAAAGGAAGAAAGAGAAAGGAAGAGAAGGAAATTAGAAAACTTATCCAGTATCTTTGATTTTGGTCATTTTTCGTTTGGAATTTGGAAAAATTTCTTCAGTAAAGTTGTAGAGAATTCGATTTCAGTAGAATGGAAATAAAATTAGTATTTTTCGATAACCTATCTATTTTCTATGAATTGTTGAAGTTTGGAAAATAAAATGATTTTTATTAATAAAGGGTGGGACCCACTTGTGTTTTAACACATGTGGGTGCTATTTTTTCAAGATGGCGAGTTTGATTTTCAAAATGGTTGGCTTGACAATTGAGGTGGCGTGGAAGAAGAAAAAGAATAATAATATTTTATTATTTAGTCTCCTTTTGGCGTTTCTAAGCATTTTCCTATAAATAAAGCGCTTAGGTTAGAATTGAAAATCACACGAAACAAGTTTTCTTTCTCTAGATTATTGAGTATTTTTTGTGAGTATTCGATATTTTGAGAGTTCTTTATTCAAAGGCAAGTTTCACAAACACTATATCCAAATTCATCCGAAGTACGGTTATTTTGAGGTAAGGGATGTTATTTTCTTCTCAAATGATATTATTTCTTCAATATCATTATCTTTGAAATATTGGTTGGAACTTTTATCAAATTTGGAACTTTTTCATATCGGGTTACTATTCATGAGTTCTTATTCACGAGTTACTATTCATGAGTTACTATTCACGAGTTACTATTCACAAGTACTATTAAGTGAAGCGTGAAGATATTTTTTTGTGGAATTTCTATCTTTTGGTGTCGAGTTACTATTCACGATATCGGCACTTTTCACGATACTGACTCTATTCATCGAAAAATAAAATTTCTTCTTTTTCGTCCAAAATATCTATTCGGATACTAGCTTTGATTGTATCCATGTTTTGATCATTCTTGAATTTTACACCACTATGATTATTTTTGAGGTATTTTTAAACATGGATAAAACAAAGTACTGAATCCTAAATCCTTAATCCTTGTCATTTTGTTTCAATTGGATTCGTTTCTTTAAAAAATATTTTTCATCATCCTCGATCTTAAATGATGATATTATTGAATATCTTTGGCTGTAGTAGTGCAAAGATGAATGATTTCTGAAGAATATCTTTGGCACATAGTGCAAAGATGAGCAGTGTTGAGATGAACATGACCGATGATTAATATCTTTGGCCCGTAGTGCAAAGATGATGAACAGTGTTTAAATGAACATGACCAATGATGAATATCTTTGGCTGTAGTGCAAAGATGAATATTTGATTCGGATGTATATTGATTGATGTTACTGAGGATAAAAGATAGACGATGAACTTTTAAATTCATACATAGAAGATAGTAGTTTGCATTCTCTACTTAACTCTTCTAATGAATTATTACTTCATTGCGAATATTGATTTAAAATTTGTTGTCTATTGTATTCTATTAAATTTTTCCCGTTGAAGACTAACGGTAATTTGTTGTATATTATCTTAGTCATAATATTCTTTCTTGAGCTAGTTGAGCTCACCCTTTTCCTTTTTGTTCCATTTTTCTCGGGGAGGCGAGAATATAGCGAGTCCTAGGAGTCTGGGTATGGAATGAAGGTTTTAGAAAGGATTGTTTAGTAGTCCTCACCATTTTGTAAAATAATGTATCAATAAATGTGATGAAGATTATTTGAGTATAGATATTATCTAGAAGATAATATTTGTATTCAAACTCACGCTTTTCTTGTTGTAATAATAAAGTTGTAGTTGTTTTCGCATACCATGTATTGACAACTCGGAATAGGTGATGTATACCTATTTTGGGGCGTCACAAGTTAGTATCGAGCTTAGGGATATGATCTCCAAGGAGATCGGGGAATAGAACTAGGAGGGGAGAGCGAGTAAATCCTTCGCTAGTGTGTGTCCTACCTAAGCTTATTTGTTAGTTGGTCAAGATATAGGGATATTATGTGATATATTGATTTCCTTAATTAACCCTTGTTTTATGGCAGTATTTAAGATGGCAGCTGAGAGTGAGGAAGAAGAGGAACCTGAGGAGAATTTATTAGAAGAAATTTTGATCAAAATGTAGAACTACGAGATCGTATTCGTGAGCTAGAAGAAACGAGTTGAAGAATTGCAAGCGGTCGTGGAACAAAGAGATACAACAATTCAAAATTGTGTTACCCGATATGTGATGCTCGAACAAATCACCCTTTGGCAGAGGGTAAGATATTAAAGTTGGAATCTGAGAATTCAAATATCAAGGATCAGCTGAAAGAAGAAACAACTGAACGAGTGAGAATGAAGGATGCATGGGTAAAAGCCGCACGACATGTTGATATTGTAGAAAGAGACGTCCGATCCAAAAAGGTTAAAATAGATGATATACATTTCTCTTTTTGGACAGCAATTGGAAGAACCCAACATCGAGTTTTAAATTACCTTGTATAGAGCGGTCAATCTCAATTCGATATGGATCGAAGATTGATGATTCAGATCATGAATCGAGTATGCGATGAAGCGATTGAAGGTGGAATATGCCCTATAGAAAAGTCAATTCCAACGATAATGTAACGACACAAAAAATGCTACCCCAGCATGTCAAAGCCGTAGTTCAAAGGAGAGCGGTTGTCATGACTTCCCAACAAGTGAGGAACCCGAACGAAGTTAGCATCGTTAGTTAATTATAAATTCTTGCGAAGTTTATACCTTACTTGATCACCTAAGTGCTACCCATTCATTTATCTCTCCGCATGTGCTCAACGTTTAAACTTGACTCAGGAGAAATTAGACTTTGACCTATCTGTGGAAACTCTCCGTTAGGAGAAACTTTCATCACATCCACTTGTTTATAAATCTTGTTTGATTCAAGTTGGCACCATTACCTTACATGACCTTATCTCTTTAAAGATACTTGCTTTTGATGTGATTTTAGGGATTGATTGGTTAACTACTCATCATGCCAAAATTGATTGTTTTCGTAAGGTTGTTAGTTTTCATATTCCTAACCAACTGTTGTATGAATTCAAGCAACTAAACCATTAAAATCAATCAACATATATATCTAATCATAAAGCTATTCGCTTATTGAAAAAGCGGATGTCAAGCTTTCTTAGCCCATGTTATGAATTTGAATAAAGACACGTCAAATTTGAATAATATTCTGTTGTTATTGACTTTCTGACGTATTTCAAGAAGAACTTCCCGGTCTACCCCGCGTGAAGTTGAATTCTTTATTGATCTTGAACTGGTACAAAGCCCATTTCTAAAACCCCATATCGAATGGCTCTATTGAACTTCAGAGTTAAAGGTCCAACTACGAGAATTGTTGGACATCGGTTTCATTCGTCTAGTACATCATCCTTGGGGTGCTCTGTTTTATTTGTAAAGAAGAAAGACGGGAGTATGCGACTTTGTATTGACTATCGGGAATTGAACCATGTCACCATCAAGAATAGGTATCCTCTACCTCGTATTGATGACTTGTTTGACCAATTTGCAAGGGGCACAATTCTTTTCAAAAATCGATCTTCGTTTTAGATATCATCATTGAAGATTAGAATCGAGGATATTCCAAAGACGCCTTTAGAACTTCGATGCGGGCATTATGAATTTTTAGTCATGTCGTTGGACCGACTAATGCTCTCTATGACTTTCATGGATATGATGAATCGAGTATTCAAGGAATATTTGGATCGGTTTTGTTGTTGTCTTTATTGATGACATCCTTATATATTCCAAAAGTCGTGAAGATCATGAGCACCATTTGAAGTTTGTACTCCAAAGGCTTCGTGAAAACAAACTATATGCCAAATTAAAGAAATGCGAGTTACGGCTTGAGGAAGTAGCATTCCTTGGGCACGCGATGTTAACGAAACATGGAGTATCTGTTGATCCGTGAAGATTGAAGCAATACAAAGTTAGAACAATAACCAAGTCGGTGGCCAAGAATCGTAGTTTTTGGGCTTAATTGGTTATTATCGGAGATTCGTGGAAGGGTTTTCTCGAATCGCTACTCCATTAACTCATTCTTTCGGAAGGATAAAAAATTCGTTTGGAGTGAAGAATGCGAGAAGAGTTTCCAAGAGCTTAAGAGGAGACTTATTTAAGACTGCTGTTCTAACAATACCATCTGGTTCGGATGGATTTGTTATCTCATATGATGCTTCGAGCAAAAGGGTTAGGATGTGTTCTCATGCAGCGTGGGAAAGTCATAGCCTATGCCTCGCGACAACTTAAAGAGTATGAGAGGAATTATCCTACTCATGATCTAGAGTTAGCGTGATCGTTTTTTCGCTAAAAGATATGGAGGCACTATCTATATGGGGAGAAAGTGGAGATATATTCGGACCATAAAAGCTTAAATATTTCTTCACTCAAAAAGAACTCAACATGCGGCGGTGGCGTTGGCTCAAACTATTGAAGACTACGACCACACTATTCAATACCATCCTCGAAAAGCGAACGTGGTAGTGCGACGCGTTGAGTAGAAAGATCATATCACGGGAACGAGTGCGATGATGTCAAGTATCGATAGAGCCAACTTTAATAGAAAAAGTTAAGGTTGCTCGAGCCACCGGCCGAGGGATGATGCATATGAAGAAGAAAGTACAAGAAGGAGCTATTAGGGCGAGAATTGATGAAGAAGGAATACTTGAGTCCACTCTAGACTTTGTGTTCCTAACGACTACGATTTGAAGTACAAGATTATGATGGAGGCACACAATACACCATTTGCAATCCATCCTGGAAGTACTAAAATGTATCGTGATCTTGACATACATTTTGGTGGAACAATATGAAGAGAGAGATTGCAAAGTTTATCTCAATGTGTTTAACTTGTCAACGTGTAAAGGCGGAGCATCTAGTACCTAAGGGTCCGTTGCAACCACTTGAGATTCCTGGAATGGAAGTGGGAACACATTACCATGGATTTCGTTCTGGTCTTCCTACGGTTTCTCAAGGCATCAATGCTATTTGGGTTATTGTTGATAGATTAACCAAGTCTGCTCATTTCTTGCCGATATCTGAGACTTATTCCCTGAACGTCTTGCTAGTATATGCGTAAATGAGATTGTGAGGTTGCATGGCATGCACAGTATCCATAGTTTCGGATCGTGACCCAAGATTCACTTCAAGATTTTGGGTTAGCTTGCAAAAAGCTATGGGCGCGGATTTGCGATTTAGTTCGACATACCATCCCCAAACCAGACGGACAATCGAGAGGACTATTCAAACTCTTGAAGATTTATTAAGACTCATGTGTCCTGACTTCAAGGGCGGTTGGGATAAGTATTTACCATTGGTGGAATTCTCCTACAACAACAAAGTATCGTGCAAGTATAGGTGTGGCTCCATTCAAGCATTATATGGGCCGAAAATGTCGTTCTCCAATATGTTGGGATGAGGTGGGTGAAGCAACATTGTTGGGACCCGAGTTAAATGCGTATGACTACCGAAAAGATCCAAATGATTCGACAACGTATACAAAGCGGCACAAGATCGACAAAAGAGTTATGCGGATCTTCATCGAAAGGGCGTGGAATTTAGTGTAGGGGATCATGTATTATTGCGAGTTGCTCCATGGAAGGGAGTTACAAGATTTGGGAAGAGAGAAAGCTCAATCCACGATTTATTGGTCCATTTCAAATTCTTGACCGAGTAGGAAATGTAGCCTATAGACTTGCGTTACCTCCAAGTATGTCTCGTGTTCATAATGTGTTTCACATATCGGTGCTTAGAAATATGTGAAAGACCCGAACCACGTTATAGAGTTAGAACCTGACGAGATAGCCAAGACTTAACGTATGAGGAGGTACTGTCAAGATTTTGGATAGGATGGAGCATGTCCTACAGCCAAAGGTCATACCACAAGTTAAAGTTTTGTGGAGGAATCATCTTTATAGAGGAAATGACACGGAATTAGAAAGCGAAATGAAAGCAAGGTATCCTCACCTTTTCAAAACACCAGTACGTCGTCAATTTCGAGGACGAAATTTCATAAGGAGGGGAGGTTGTAAGACCCCAACTTATTATTAATGAAATTTAATTTTCTCTATTTATTATTTTGAAATAGTAAGGGTTGATTTGATTAATGTGGATAGTTAGGGGTTAAATACGCAAATATTTCAAAATAAGCAAGTGGTTATAAAATATTCATTATTGTCGGGAATATTAGTTTGGTGCGTGGAATATTAAATGCATCGTCAGGGAATATTAAATGCGGACGGTAGCGACCGTGTGTGTGGGCCCCATGTGAGCGATTGGATGAGGAAAGCGACAAATATAAGTTGTTTAAAAATAACGGGCGTAGTTATTACTGATTATCTTGTTGGAATACCCGGTGGTTAAAACACACTAATGTCTGCGTTGTTGAGCGATGGTACACCAGTATTGCACCAATTATTGATTCTTACGTGAAAGGCATTACTCGATAATTATTACGATAATTCTTTATTCGATATTTTATTTTATTGATTCAATAATTATTGCGTTAATATTTTATATTCTTTGTTGTTTCAATAATTGTCATTACACGATATTTTCCATTATCGAGACAATAATTCATATTATCTGAATAATAATATTAGAAAACATTATTAGCGATGTCTAGAAAGTTACATCTAAGGAGAGGTTTGTCACCTAATTGCTTGGCCATGAAGGAGAGAGATCCTTATTGGAAAGCCCCCTCTTTCCTGAGGGCCTGCACGGTTGTCAATATTGTGATTACTGTAATATTATTTGTGAATAATTAATTATTGATTCATATGATGAGGAAAATATTGATTTTATATGGATATAGATGGAGAAAATTTTAAAATGACAATTGTTGAAAATTAATATTTTATCTTTTTCGATAAAATAATTCATTTAAATATATTATTTTAATAATATATTGATGGTGATATTTTACAATAAATTCATGGGTTATAAATAGATGAGGTGGAAGAGAGAAGATAGAATTGGAATCATTTAATAATTGTAAATATTTTAATGTATATATATATATATATATATATGCGTATTTGTTGTGTGTGTGTGAAGAAGTGGTGGGGGTAAGAGAAGAAAGTGGGGAAGAGAGAGAGTTAGTGGAGAATTATGGGAAAGGAAGAAAGAAAGGGAAGAGAGGAAATTAGAAAACTTATCCAGTATCTTTGATTTTGGTCATTTTTCGTTTGGAATTTGGAAAAATTTCTTACAGTAAAGTTGTAGAGAATTCGATTTCAGGCGAATGGACATAAAATTAGTATTTTTTACGATAACCTGGTCTATTTTCTATGAATTGTTGAAGTTTCAGAAAATAAAATAATTTTTATTAATAAAGGGTGGGACCCACTTGTGTTTTAACACATGTGGGCTACTATTTTTTTCAAGATGGCAGGTTTGATTTTCAAAATGGTTGGCTTGACAATTGAGGTGGCGTGGAAGAAGAAAAAAGAATAATAATATTTTATTATTTAGTCTCCTTTGGCGTTCTAAGCATTTTCCTATAAATAGGCGCTTAGGTTAGAATTGAAAATCACACCAGAAACAAGTTTTCTTTCTCTCTAGATTATTGAGCGTATTTTGTGAGTATTTTGATATTTTGAGAGTTGCTATTCAGTGCAAGTTTCTGTCAGCACTATATCCGAAATTCAGTCAGAAGTACGGTTATTTTGAGGTAAGGGATGTTATTTTCTTCTCAAATGATATTATTTCTTCAATATCATTATCTTTGAAATATTGGTTGGAACTTTTATCAAATTTGGAACTTTTTCATGTAGGGTTTTATATTCATGAGTTCTTACTATTCACGAGTTACTATTCATGAGTTACTATTCACGAGTTACTTATTCACAAGTACTATTCATGAAGCGTGAAGATGTTTTTTTTTGTGGAATTTCTATCTTTTGGTGTCGAGAGTTACTTATTCACGTATCTGGCACTATTCACGATATCTGACTCTATTCATCGAAAAATAAAATTTCTTCTTTTCGTCCAAAATATCTATTCTGGATACTAGCTTTGATTGTATCCATGTTTTGATCATTCTTGAATTTTACACCACTATGATTATTTTTGAGGTATTTTTAAACATGGATAAAACAAAGTACGAATCCTAAATCCTTAATCCTTGTCATTTTGTTTCACTGGATTCGTTTCTTTAAAAATATTTTTCATCATCCTCAGTCTTAAATGATGATATTATTGAATATCTTTGGCCTGTAGTGCAAAGATGAATGATTTCTGAAGAATATCTTTGGCCTGTAGTGCAAAGATGAACAGGTGTTGAGATGAACATGACCGACTGATTAATATCTTTGGCCCGTAGTGCAAAGATGAACAGGTGTTTAAATGAACATGACCAACTGATGAATATCTTTGGCCTGTAGTGCAAAGATGAATATTTGATTCGAGATGTATATTGATTGATGTTACAGGGATAAAAGATGAGACGATGAACTTTTAAATTCATACATAGAAGATAGTAGTTTGCATTCTCTACTTAACTCTTCTAATGAATTATTACTTCCATTGCGAATATTGATTTAAAATTTGTTGTCTATTGTATTCTATTAAATTTTTCCTGTTGAAGACTAACGGTAATTTGTTGTATATTATCTTAGTCATAATATTCTTTCTTGAGCTAGTTGAGCTCACCCTTTTCCTTTTTGTTCCATTTTTCTCGGGAGGCGAGAATATAAGCGAGTCCTAGAGTCGGGAATATGGAATGAAGGTTTTAGAAAGGATTGTTTAGTAGTCCTCACCATTTTTGTAAAATAATGTATCAATAAATGTGATGAGGATTATTTGAGTATAGATATTGTCTAGAAGATAATATTTGTATTCAAACTCACAGTTTTACTGTTGTAATAATAAAGTTGTAGTTGTTTCTGTACCATGTATTGACAACTCAGAATAGGTGATGTATACCTATTTTGGGGGCGTCATAGTTGAAATCATGAAAAAAATGAAGAAATAAGAATTAGGAATTTAGTTTATAAATTTCTTAAGGAAGTATAAGTTTCGTAAGGATTTTGAGCGATCCGAATGAATCTTATGAATGAGTAGGTCAAATAAGTAAGGAATGATGTTCTATAACATCAAATTCCAAGAAAAATTAAATCATAATCCAAAATATCGATTAAAAAATGATGAACACGCGAAGAACGCGAAGAATGTTGTTGATGGACAAATTTAAAACCATCGTAGGATAATTGTTGTTGATGGAAAAATTTAAAAACCATCGCGTATAAGTTAGTTGCTTATTGCTTGGTTAGGAAAGTTTGAAACATTCATGAAGAACGGATTAAAACTGAGCTATAACGAAGTTATGGCAAAATTTTTGTAAAAGATGAATGAAAATTTGAATGTCAGTAAATAAACCCGAACATGTAGGGTTTCATAAGAATGTAAGAGAACATAGAACACGTGAGCCTTGGACTCAAGAATGAACGAGTTTCGAGTTCGGTTGACCAAATTACGGACGAACGAACGAAGAACGTTTAAAATGTAAAATGAACGAAGAGCGAGGATTAAGCCAATTGAATGGCATGTTAATGGATTCAGAACGAAGTTCTGTCTGACGGTAATCGAAGTTTGTAAGATAAGGGAGAGAATGCCTTTGGAATGTCCTCGTTCCGAATTATAACGAAGAAGTTATGAGATCGAAAAGTAAGCGTCTCAAAATGAAGTTAACACTTAGAAAAATTTTCTAAGATTAGGTCTTCATGCTTGCATGGCGCCAAACCATGCCTTATAAGGTAGCGACTGCGACTTCAGATTCGGACAGACGAGACATCGCTAACTCACACCACAAAGATGAGTCTTAGTGAAGAGAGTGGCATACATGTTACGGTGCAGGCAATGCCCAGAAATGAGATTTTTACTACTCAATTACTAGGGGATGTGCAAGAAAGAAATATGAACATATAGTTCAACTAATGTAACACTTAATCAAGTGTATTAAACCTTTGATGAAGGTTAAACAAAAAGATTAAATGAGATTAAAAGATGAAGAATGTAGACGCAGGTTACGGAACCAATGTCCGGGAACCGTAGTCACAATGAAACAAACGTGAGGGATTGCTATAATTGTGATTTCTTAAACGTTGATTGACTAGGGTAATGAATAACATTTTGATGTTATGTCATGGTCATGAGAGATGAATGTAAAGCGTTTAGACGCTGTGAACGCAACGTTGTTGCGATGAACGATCGGTCTTAGCATTCAACGAACCGTAAGGCTTTGACATTAGGAAAGAATAATGAACATGGGGTTCAGGTGACGAGTAATGAATGAAAGTAATTAAAACCTTGGATGAAGGTTGAATAGCATTAAGAGGCAAGTAACGTAAATGTTGAATACGTAAACAATCCTCGTAAATTATATTCACGTTTAGCGAACGTTCTAGTATACATTGGTTGTATAACTTAGACATTGACGGGAGTAGTAACTAAGATATGAATTATCAAGAAAGCCGTAGCGAACGGTAATAAGATTAATGAAAATCCAAATGTGAGTCGGATGAGAATGTTAGAATGAAATGTAAGCGTTGGACACTTGAACTGAGTTAAAGGTTAAGTGTACGCGAATACTAAACGAGTAGAACCTACACCCCATGTATGGTTTGACCGTAAGGTAATAAAGATCAATGATTAAACCCGTGAATGGTGGAGAAGCTAAATTAAGGACAAGTACGTATAACGTAAAAGAAGCCGAGTTAATGTTTATAACTTGGATAACGTTCCGAGTCAAATGAATCGGACGTTGTAAGATAAGAATAAGGTAATGTAAAATGCTTAACGCTATAATTGCGTAGAATGAATATTGAATGATCGTCCTGAGTATACAAAAGATTGTATGACTTAGACGATAAAGAATGAATTCTGAGGTATGACATTTAGTTGTGATAAGTAGGTTTTATACCTAATTATCCGGTATCTTTTACTTGAATTAGTTGCTTATACTCATGTGTCTTAGTTACTTTTCATGCATTTTGTGTTCATTTTGTAGGTTATATGTTTGGGAGCGGTGTGAGCGACTATTGGTAAGGAAAAGAAAGGAAAATGCAAAGAAAAGCAATCCAGACATCATTTGGGCTTTCATGTTCATTTCATGTTCTTGGCTTGGAACTTGGAGTATATTGTAGAGCTTCTTCTTTACTTTCCGGAACATCTTGAATCATTCCAATCGGAGTTTGGATGAAAGAGTTATGACATTTCTACCAACGGACGTCGTTGAACTTCATTGTTTTGGGTGGCCATTTGCATAGCAGTCACTTCCAGTCCAATTTTGACCTTTATCCGTTCGTTATTTCTCAAAACTCAAAGAATGAAAGTTGTATAGCTCGTCGATATCTTCGATTCGATAGGTGGCAGGCCCCATAATTCCTCCCGGATCAAAGGTTTTGGCCGTTTTACCAGAAGACGTTGCAGTAGAAAAATAATTGGCAGATTGGGGGCAAGCCGGGGCTTGCTCTTTTGTGCCTTGGGAGCAATCCGGGGCTTGGGGTCCTGGGTGTGAAATCAGTAGCATAGCAAGCCGGGGCTTGCCTATGCGCAGAAAGAGTAGATTTTGTCCGAATTTGAGTCCGAAAAGGATTGGTTCGAGTTGTTTGATTCAAGGACTCCCAAGAGGACTTAAAGACATATAAGGAGGCTTATAAAAGGAGGAGATTTGCAAGGATTAGAGGAAGTTTTTGGAAGAATTTCATTAGATTAGATTAGAGTAAATTAGATCAAAACCCTAGTTCTAATGAGTTTTGGAGATTGAAGCAACTTGGAGACCATTGAAGATTCAAAGTAGGAGCAAGGAGGGAGCGTCAAATCTATAGACAATAGATTCTATCTTCTTATCTTCTTCTATCTTTATCTTTTAATGTGTATTCAATTGTGGATTCTTAGTTTTAATTCAATAATCATGAACTAATTCTTTGTTTGAGATTACAATGGATCTTATTGTGTAATTTATTTTAATATGCTTCGCTATCAATTATTGTGTTCTATCATGAGGATTGTCTATTGTGATTTGGACTTAATTGTTTAATTGATTGGCCATCAATTACTGTGATAATCTATATGAACTCGAGAGATGAAGTATAGATTTAGATCTGATCATGATAGTATGTGTTCAGGATTTTGTTAATAGCTTAAACTTAATGAGTGTTAAGGTAGAGATATGTTTGACATCGCATGTAATCGGATAGAGAACTTATTCTTCAACCTTCTTCAATTGTAATTCATATAGAGATATAGTGGGTTAGTTGATTAAGGTGTTTAACGGATTTCTATCTTAATTGTGGATTGACGTTAATACGGTATTAGTGCATCGAGAGGTGGTTAATACTACTTTAGTGTTCTTAATTAACAATTCGGGATAGAGAATAATTGATGAGAATTGTCTTAACTTAAATGAAGCAATAAGTGAAGTTGTAATCTTAAATCTCCGTAATCCTAATTTAACTAGTGGAATTTAATAGTAATTTAATTTATATAATTTGAAATTCATTCGTTTAAATAAAATTGAGTTGGTTACGAGTTAGTACTTGGTGATTTTTATTAAATAATTCTCTGTGGGAACGATACTCAACTTATCACTTTATTACTTGTTGACCACGTATACTTGCGTGTTGTGCGTAATTAGATTTTACCCAACAAGTTGCCAGAAAGCCATAAGGAATAAGAAATTGACTTAACGAACATTATAGTTTAATAGTTCGGGTAAGTTAAGATGAATTTAGGTTCTAGTACAATCGTAACCTTTGATGGTTGACATATGGGAGCTGGGCTAAACAATTCATTCAGAGAGCGAAGGTATATACAAAATTGGCAACCGATCTAACTCACTGTTATGGGCAGTGTAGATGACACGGGAACTTGTTTGTTGGTTGTTTATGGGAAACCACTCAGAGTACCATATGGACTACTAGCAGAGACACGATGTGTCCTGAGTCCTAGGAGAGTTTTAAGAATAAGATAAGAATGTAAATCATCAAAGGCGATGAATGTATTAAGTAAGACATCTCCGTATGTCACGAAGCCGTTAACCGGTAAAGGACGTTGGTCGCGTAAACTTAGTTTGTAAGAACGTGAACCTTAAGAAGTAAAGTTAAGTAAACCAATGCGTAAAGTCAAGTATATGACTAATTGGTATATGTGTTATTTCCTTATGTGTTACATAGGAATTGGAATGATCGATTCAAAGATAAACTATAAGTCAGTAGTCATATGCGTAAAAAGCAAGTTTCCTAACTTTATTCATATTTTAAATGAATGTTAGTTTCTAAAACTCCTCAGATGTTGAACTTGAGAAGTTCTGTCTATGTGAAAATGTGTGATATTTGTACAAGGTGTTAGAATATATGAGGCTTTGTGCCACAATGTGAACACTTCAGTGTTTTTATGATAGGAACTGTTCTGTGATTGAACTGTTCAATATGAGCATGTTCTGTTTATACATGAACCATTATTGTTAAGTCTGTGCTATTGATTCTAGCCAGACAGAATGTGTATGAAAGAGAGTAGAGAATGAAAGTATTTCAAAGAGAATGTAACTAATGTTTTAAAATGATAGGAATCAAGTATATTCCTATTATTCAAGCTACTTCATAACCTTTATTCGGTTATTGAAGTCTTACAAGAATGTTTGAATTCTTAAAGTTATTTGTTCAACTGTTATGACTTGCTGGGTAATTGAATGCTCACACTTACTTTACATAAAAACATTTTCAGCGAACGATGTTAGAAAGAACTTAAGGATCCCGTAAAGATAAAGTTGATCGGTATCCAGAAGAAGTACCATTCATTGTATGAATGTGTGTGATGATCAAGCGAAGACTTGTAATATAGAATGATAGAATTAAACTATAGAATAGTTTAATGAACGATTATGTATCCTTGGTGGCGGATAAAAGTCACTTGTACAAGATGTAAAGAATAATGTAATTATCATTATTTGAAATGAAAGAGGTTTTAAGGTTTTAGAACTTGGGATTTGAGGATGTATGTTGTTATATTTAGCTATATAATGATGTATGTTTGGAAGAAGATAGGATCGTGACGTATGGAATTCAGATGTGAAAATAGACCAGATTTCGGGGCATTACAAATACGGCTAACTATCGAAGAAGACATTTGTACGGGCCGTGTCATAAGACCATCCAGGGGTCAATGCTGAATATCTCTGACATACATACATATGTATAATATAATAATATGCATGATACAATAGATGGCAATATGATATAGGGAATGGAAAACTGTACATACATTCCTAAGTATATCATTATCTAATACATCTCTATACAGCTAAAATACATAAAAATGGGGCGAAGCTATCCAACATCTAATAGAGGCCTACCTGTGGCACCCCTACATGGGTCCCACACCTCCAGCTCATTCCAATTAGAGTTACAAAAGAGGTCTCACAAGCTGAAAAGGCCAAATCAGAAATTAAAGAGCTATGCGATTGAGCGGAATAGCCTGAAATTCTAGTTTTAACGGGCCAAACTCTGGCTCCACATCTCACTCATTGGTATTCGCCTGTATACAAGGTATACTATAACACTGATCTCAAGCTTTTACAAATCATGCTCGACAATACCTCACAAAGGTCTGATGCCGTCAGTGCAGGGTCACAACCCTAGAAGTATCCATGGCGGGGGTTACAACGCCTTAGAAGTTATAATCATCAAGTATCCCCGTGGGGTTCCAATGACGAAGTTATGAAATCGGCGTATCCCCATGGGGTTACAACGCAATTCAACCATTGATACACAAATCAATTAAGGTCAAGCAACCTTGACGTTACTTCAGCTGGTGGCAAGTAAATCCATCGAAGCAACTTATCCATGACAACCTTTCCCAACAAGGGTTACAATGCGATGCAACCATTGAAACACACATCAATGAAGGTCAACCAGCCTTTACGGTTTACCCAACAGGGATCTATCCGGTGATACACACATCAGTGAAGGTCAAAATTTCCTAATAAATACATACTATCGGCGTGAACCCGACAGATGGTGGGGCGTCCACGATTAATATCGAGCTTAGGGATATGGTCTTTTGCAGAGATCGGAGAATATAACTAGGAGGGGAGAGACGAGTAAATCCTTCGCTAGTATGTCCTACCTAAGCTTATTTGTTAGTTGGTCAGTATATAGAGATATTATGAGATATATTGATTTCCTTAATTAACCCTTGTTTTATGGCAGTATTTAAGAATGACAGATGAAAATATTAACAATGGAGTAAATGAGACTGTGTAGACACCATTAATCACCAACGAGGAGAACGTGCAACAGTAAATGATAATGTTCCTCCCCATAAACAACACCACCGAAAGCGTATGATGAACGATGAGATGTTTAGAAGCTTTTTGCGGTTCATGCAAAACCAGACGAGGAAGACTCCTATTCAAAATATAGGTAGAAACAATGGCAATGCACAGCTGGTCACAGCCAAGCAGTTCAAAGAGTTGGGACCACTAGAATTCTGGGGAAAGCCAGATCCGATTAAGGCAAAAACGCGGGTCAAGCAAATTACCAAGATATTTGATGTATTGGGATGCACGGAGGAACAGAAGGTTCCATTCGCCACTTTTATGTTCCGTAGTGAGGCAGATTACTGGTGGGAATCTGTGAAGCGTACCCATCCAGCCGCACTCAGCATGTCTTGGGAGACATTTCAGAAACTGTTCAATGACAAGTACTTTCCTGAAAGTATTCGTCATATGAAGTAGGTGGAGTTTATTAGACTGGAACAGAACAACATGACTGTGTCCCAGTATGAAGCAAAGTTCGCGGAGTTATCCAGGTTTGCACCTCATTTGTTGGAAAATGAGGACCGTATGACGCGGATATTTCTGAGAGGTTTGAAACCCGACATACGTCAATATCTCATTTCTCACAAATTTTCTCTATATTCAGATGTTGTCAACATGGCTCAATTATTAGAGCGAGATAATGAGTACGTTCAATCGAGGGACCACAACCATGGTCATACTAGTGACAGAAGTCATCGAAGCAATGATAACCAGCGGGGAGGGAAAAATTCAGACAAAAGCGGTAACCACTCTGGTGATAATCGTGGTCATGATAATAGGAGAGGCGAGTCAAGTGGAAATTTCAAAAAGAGGAGATTCAACAATGACAATGTGAAGACGTCAGCACCAGCATCAATTGTTTCTAAGGGAGGAGAACGACCACCGGTCGTATGCTATAAATGTGGAAAAGAGGGACATCATTGGCCGTCCTACAACAGTTCAAGGTATGTTATAATTTTGGAAAGGAAGGACATATTGCTCGAGATTGTACGGTAGTGAAACCAAGTCCAGCGGGGATGGTGACTCAAAAGGTTATCCCAGAAAAGTCAAAGTCAGCGGTTCCTGGAAGAGCATTTGTCATGACTGGTCAAAATGCGAGGAACCCAAACGAGGTGATCACGGGTAAGCTAATTATAAATTCTTGCGAAGTTTATACCTTACTGTTGGGTAAAATCTAATTACGCATAACACGCAAGTATACGTGGTTAACAAGTAATAAAGTAAAAGTAGAGTATCGTTCCTACGAGGAATTGTTTAATAAAAATCACCAAGTACTAACCCGTAACCAACTCAATCTTATTTAAACGAATGAATTCCAAATTATATAATTAAACTACTATTAAATTCCACTAGTTAAATTAAGGTTATGGAGATTTAAGATCACAACTTCACTTATTGCTTCATTTAAGTTAACACACTTCTCATCAATTATTCTCTATCCTGAATTGTTAATCAAGAACACTAAAGCAGATAAAACCACCTCTCGATGCATAATACCTATACTCACTTAAATCCACAGATGATAGAATTAAGCAAGACACCCTAATTAACTAATCCACTATATCTCTATATGAATTACAATTAAAATGGATTTAAATCACAAGTTCTCTATAAGATTATATATGGCATAAAGGCATATCTCTATCCTAAACACGAATCATGAATTCGATCTATGCAGAAATCACAAACACATGCTATCATGATCAGATCTAAATCTATACTTCATCTCTCGAGTTCATATAGATTATCACGGTAATTGTTAGCTAGGAAATTAATCAATTAAGTCCAAATCACAATAGACAATCCTCACAATAGAACATAATAATTGATAGAGAATCATATTAAAATAAACTACACAATAAGATCCATTGTAATCTCAAACAAAGAATTAGTTCATGATTATTGAATTAAAACTAAGAATCCACAATTGAATAATCATTAAAAAAACAAAGATAGAAGAAGAAAAGAAGATAGAATCTGTTGTCTGCAGATTTGAAGCTAGGGCTTGCTCCTACTTTGAATCCTCAATGGTCTCCAAGTTGCTTCAATCTCCAAAACTTATTAGAACTAGTGTTTTAATTTAATTTACTCTAATCTAATCAAATGGAATCCTCCTTCTCTCTAATCTCCCCCTCTAATCCTTGTTATTCTCCTCCTTTTATAAGTCTCTTTATATGTCTTTAAGTCCTCTTGGAAGTCCTTGAGTTAATCGGATCGAAACAATACTTCCCGAACTCAAATTTGGACAAAAAATGACTTTTCATAGCGTTTCCCATTCCTTGGTAGTTATAAACTAAAAGGTCCATTTTGCCGGGGTCCTTCTTCTTTTTGTAGCTTGTATGCCCACCCCGACGGGCATTTTATGAATGGAAAGCCCGCCCCGGCGGGGGTCACTTTTCTGTTGCAGTGTCCTCTGGTAAAACGGCCATAACTCTCGCATCCGAACTTCGATTGGGATGATTCAAGATGTTCCAGAAAGCAAAGAAGAAGCTCTACAGTATAATCCAAGTTCCAAGTCAAAAATTGCATCCAACTTGGTGTTAAAAGCCCTGCAATCTTCCATTATTGTATTTGCTTGCATATTTTAGTCTAAAAGATGTCCGAATTACTTTTCCTTGCTTCTTCATGCCAATTTTATGTCATAGCCTAAAAAATAACATAAAATATATGAAAAGTAACTAAGAAACATAGGTTTAAGCAACTAATTCAAGTAATAGATACCAAATAAGTAGTTATAAAACCTACTTATCAAATACCCCCAAACTTAAACCGTTGTTTGTCCTCAAGCAAAAACATAAAACAACAATGCTATGTAATGCAACTAATCTACATGCCTACGAATCCAGCAGTAATGACAGAAACAAGTCTAATCAACTGGCCTTAGATAAATCAAGTAAGCATAATAATACATTATATCAAAACTCATCAGTAATTTCTCACTAAATCATTAAATCTTATAATGTTATCACTAATATAGTGCGTGTGTGCTCCATAACAATGTTAACAGATATAAAATCAAATTTAACACATAACAAGTCTCTTCGAAGGCATCATATAGTGTAAACTCAAGAAATCCAAAAATAAGCTAGATCCAACTAAAATCAAATAATTACCAATATCGACGGTCAACATGGGATACTTATGCTTTATTTTTCATCTATGGGGGTTTTTTGCTCTTATTTCCCATTTTATTCAAAAAATTTTTGTTTATATACACATAGCTATGCAATGTCTTATTCCCTTAGGCTTTTCAATGCTACCTTAACAAGCTTTCGACCAATGACTCCCAAACCATTAATGTGACGCCCCCAAAACAGGTATACTTCACCCATCTTGAGTCGCCAGATATATGGCACAGAACTCAACTACAAACTTAATTATACAACTGTCGTGCAAAATACGAAAAAACATAGCTGAGAGTTTAAACACGAATATTGTCTTCTAGAAAATATCCACACTCAATGAAGTCCTCATTACAATTATTATCACACTATTTTATAAAAATAGTGAGGACTACTATAGCCACCATCTTAGACCATCACTCCATTCCCTGACTCGTCCCAGCTATATTCTCATTTCCTGAAGAGAACAGTGAAAGAAAGGGTGATTTAACTAGCCCAGTAAGAAATATTATGACTAAGATAATGAAGAATAAATTATCCTTAGCCTTCAACAGTATAACAACTGATAGAATACAGTAGATAATAAGTTTTAGATCAACAAATGCAGCGGAATAAGCAATTCATTAGAAGAGTCAAGTAGAGCATGATATCTACTATCTTCTATGATTTAAAAGTTTATCATCAATTTTATCCCTATAATACTCATTAACAGTTCTTTATTATACCCAAGACAAATAGAACTTTCATCACCTGTCTTCACCTGAACCACCAAAGATGTTAGTTAAATTCATAATTCATGTTTATAATAATGTCAATCAACAATTTCTCCTTGCCACAAAGCTTAATAGAACATTTACTCAATATCCTTACCCCAAAGGCTAACGATATTCAAATGTAATAACAATGATCTTACCAATCAATTGTCTATCTTTGCACTACTGTCCAAAGATATTCAACTATAAAACCAATGGTCATGATCATACCAATCAATTGCCTATCAGTGTACTACGACCAAAGACATTCAACGGTTAACTAATGGTCATGATCCTGCCAATCACATCATCGAATTATCCCTTCACTATGACCAAGGATATTCATTAGTATCACAAGTGGTCATGATCAAGTCATACACCTATCCATCTTTGCACTATGGGCCAAAGTTATCAATTAACAGTTCATCTTTGCATTACAACCAAAGATATCAATCAATAGTTCATATTAGCATGTAAGCCAAAGATATACTACTGTAAAACTAATAATCAATAGTCCATCTTTACACGTAAGCCAAAGATATACAACTATAAAACCAATAATCAGCAATCCATCTTTGCACGTAAGCCAAATATATACAACTATAAAACCAATAATCAACAATTCGTCATTGCACGTAAGCCAAAGATATACAACTATAAAACCAATAATCAACAGTCCATCTATGCACATAAGCCAAAGATGACTTTCATCACAATATAAACATGAGGATGATGACAATGATATAAGCATTAATCAAACGAAATCAAGGATAAATATTAAAGACTTTAAATTTTTCCAGAGTTTAAAAATATCCAAATTGTCAACATGATACTGCTTTGTGGAGTAAAATTCAAGAATAATATTCATGTACCAAAAATAATTTGGACAGAAAAGAAATATATATTTATGTACCCCGTGAATAGTAACTCGTGAATAATAACTTGTGAATAGTAAGTCATGAATAGTAACTCGTAAATAATACTCTGTATTCGTACATAGTAACGTATACATAAATAATGTCATATACGCAAATAGTGTCATATATACATGAATAGTGTCGATATCGTGAATAAGTAACAATCAAACACAAAAGATAAAGTTTTACAATAAAATCCATATCAATATTTATAACACCTTAATCCAAATGTTATAAATTACTTAATAATCTCATAATCTAATATTATTAATATTACCATAATATTTTAATCATTTCTTAAACTTATAAATAATTTATTTTAATTGTTTACACTTTACTAATTAATGCATTTAATCATTCTAAAATGTCAATCTCATAAGATTTCATCACCAATAACCAAAACTCTTATCAAAAATCTGCATATACCTTATATAGGATTCTCAAGCCATAAAATCCTATTTTCTAATTTTCTTACTTCACATAACATATTTAATTCATTTACTCATAACTAGTCCATTTTCATGAAAAATACCAAATCAGTATAAACAAATTTTCTTTTAAGGATTTAGCAAAATATAGTCCCATATTGAACATATATTTTTCTTAGAATTTTTAAAATTCATTTACAATTTTTTATATGACTAAAACTGCCGAATATTTAGACATTTATCAAAAATTGTACTTTTGTCTAAAAATTCTGAAATTTATAGGGTATACTATTGTTATATAGATGTACTCCCAATAAAAATTTCACCAATTTTGGAGTTAACCACAAGGAGTTATAAGGGTTTACTTTTAAAATAGTCTTTTCCCATAAAATTCATAACTCCTAATCTATACATCCAAAAATCGCCATTTTTGGACACAATCTAGAAAACTCATCAAATTATCATTTCAAATTTTTCCAGAATTTTTTAGGGTCAAAAAAATTACGAAATTGCCCCTGGCAGAAACCCCTTACTTACAACGGTTGAACGAAAATAATATTCCTTACGAATATTGAACGAAAATAATATTCCTTATGAATATTAAACGAATATAATGAATATTGAACGATAATAATATTCATACGAGTACGAAAAATAATATATCTTCATAATATATAAATAATAACCCTTACCTCAGAAGAAGACTGGATACTAGAGTAGTGAAGTAGCAGACTACTCTTCTTCTTTCTCTCTACAGCTTCTCTCTTTATAGCTTCTATCTCTATAATTGCTCTTGTGAGACTTAGTGAATTGGTGAGAAATGAAGGAAGAATGAGCTTCTATTTATACGAAAATATAGTTTCAATAATTGCACATTTTGAGGCTCGAAATATTACAGTATAATACCTTCCTCTTTTTTCTTCATTTTTAATTTAGTGCTGCAAGTATTATCAAACTTACACCACCTCCCCTAATAGTAAATCATATGAATCAATAATAAATCATGTGACTCAATAGTTCTAAACATATGAAAAAATTAATTACAATATAGTATCTTCAACTATACCTCCATTTTTAATTTAGTCATGCAAGTATTATCAATCTTGCACCAACTCCCCTAATAGTAAATCATGTGAATCAATAGTACACACATGTGAACACATAGTTATAAGCATGTGAATTAATAGCAATTAATTTCTCATTTATCCGATTAATTACCCGATTGGTCAATATAACTTCCAGACATTAATTATCATCGAAATAAATGTTGATTTCCACTAACACTAATAATCCCAACACGATGGAACTATCAAATTCATCTTTAATCAACACAAACTTATTCATCATTAATATTATAACTCACAATATTTAACAACCAGGTCGTTCCCAAGAAAGAGGGGGCTTTCCAATAAGGATTACTCCTTATTGGCGCGCAATTAGGTGACCAAACCTCTTCTTGACAGAACATCTAGACATTGTCAATATTGCAAATAATAATATGAATAACTTTATCGTCTCAATTATTGATTTAATAATATAACATATTATGCAGATGATACTATGACAACAATTGAATCAATAATATGAGAGATATGATGCAACAATTATTGTAGCAATAATTGAGTATAACTGAGTGCTTTCTCACGTAATCATCAATAATTAATATCGTGTGCTACTATGCAACCACACGTATTACTGTACTTTTACACCGGTTATTTTATAACAACTTGCTTACTTTGAAAAATTTTCACATATCACCCTTAACTTTAAACTTTTATCAATTTAACTATTTACCAAAATAAAAAAATTGAATACTTTTATTTCATAAAATCCGGGATCTCACAATTAAGACCTTTGGGCGCTAGGTGTAAAGACAATCCCCTCGGGCTTACTTACTTAAGTAACAAAGGCCACAAAACTAGACAATCACGCCACGGTGTTTATTCATACTTTTGTTTTTCTTTTCTTTTTTTATATAGCTTATATACCCTATATATTCCCCCAAACTTAGGTTCTTATCTAACTTTAGCCATCACTACTTATTCTTGTCATTCTTTCATTCAAACTAGCATTATCCTTTAGAGTCCCGTTATGTATCAATTTAAACTCAATCAATCAACGAGTAGTTTTTAATGTGGTATCCTAATTAAACCAGTTTCAAACAGAAAAAGATTCAATTCATAACAAGAAATCACATCAAAGCTCTAATATTCAGTACTACACTTGTCTACCCAATTCCAATCTCATCATTGGCCAAAACAAACTATAAATATCAAACAGCTGGACTCATGCAAGATTTACTAAATGCTATACAAACATAGTAAACTAACTACTATTTTTGAAAATTTTAAATTTTTTAAGGTTTTTTTAATTTTTTATTTTAAAAAACTGGATACAAAAACTAAATGTAACTATACGAACTATAATGTAAATAATTAACTATATTCAATACGACACTAAAATGCCCCCAAACTTAAACTAGACATTGTTCTCAATGGCTGAAATAGAAAAAGTAAAGTAGAGTAGAGGACTTCCCTGAAAATATAGCAATCCTCCTCCTTGTCCGCTAAGTTTGGAGAATAGATTAGGCACATGGAAAATATTGGGCACCACACTTGAATAACCTTTTTATAATCTTTTGCATGTCCATTGAACCTCCAATACCTACAATTAAGAGAGACAACATGGATTAGAATAACATTTATACTGGTAAGAGAACTTAATAAGCAAATTAATTCCTATCTACTAAATAAACTAGTAAAGCATATAAATATAAAAATTCTTGGTTGCCTCCCAGTTAGCGCTTGAATTACAGTCTTTCAGCATTACTTTGTATGGTCAACGCTATCCAATTCCTCTTCAATAGTTGAGGAACCCTCCATCCATCAGAAATAATATAGCTTTTGGTAGGTTTCCATTTGTGATGGCTAATGCATCAAAGTCACCTGACATGCTCTGATTTGGTATGATCTCAATCAAGAACATCCCACAACTAGATGTTTTCTCCATTGTGTATGTGATCACTTTGGGGCATGGAAGCTTGTCACACACAATGGGCTCTTCGTCTATCTTCTCTTTCTCGTCCCACCATGGATTCAAAATTGCACTCGCTCTTATGTCATCAAGAGCTTCGCCGATGACATGACTACCAAGTGGACATGATTTTTCAAATCTGACTGACTCTTTAATCTTCGGTGGAGACCCATTTAGATCATCGTCGACCTCTATTTCATTATCCCCAATTGTCTCCACACTTCTGATATCTTGTGGCTCATCCAGTCGCAGATTTAGTTCGGGTTCTCTGTCAATTTCGTCATCCGTGTCATAAAGCCAAGTGTTTGGAGGAAGGTTGCTTATGGCTTTGATCATTTAATCTATCTTATTTTGAAGATTCTGAATTGACTTCTCTTGATTAATCCTTTTTTCCTCATTTGATGCTATGAACTTGGACAATAATTCCTCCAGTCTCAAATTATCTGTCTCGATTTTGGAATCCATGTATTGAGGACCATGAGTTGAAGTGGTGATGAGTTATTCCATCTAGTGCAGAAAATTATGGCTCGATATTTCTTAACTCATCATTCTCTCCTCTTGGTTTTCTATGACCTTTGACAATAATTCCTCCAACTTTGACTTTTCTTCTTTTAACGGAGGTTGATATGAGAATTCTGGCGTGTATGTTGGATTTGGAGTAGAGTATTAATCTTGATAATTATAGCTCCATGAAGAATCCGGGTGATACCCCCAAACTTGATGATAACTAGGATAAGAATAGTTGTTGAGGTAGTTACCACCATACTGTACTGACCCAAGATTGATGGTGCATTGATTACTCGGGTGATTGTCAGCACAATAATTCCAAGTAACTGCTATCCTTCGATTATGTTGGGCTGCAACAACGTCCAACCTCCTAGAAAGTGTCTCAAGTTGTGCTGATAGTGCAGAAAATACATTCAGTCCATCAATCTCCGCTCCCCTTGGTTGAGTCATACTCGAATATGGCCTTTGATAATTGAATCCAGCCATGGTACCTAAAATGAGAGAAAAAGAAGAAGATAATAAAATAAAATAAAAATAAAGAAAGAAAAAAATGTTTAAATTAAGACTAATTTGATTGAAGCTAATATTGGCAAAAATATATTAAACTAATTCCCCGGCAACGACGCCAAAAACTTGTTGGGTAAAATCTAATTACGCACAACACACAAGTATACGTGGTCAACAAGTAATAAAGTGAAAGTAGAGTATCGTTCCCACGAGGAATTGTTTAATAAAAATCACCAAGTACTAACTTGTAACAAACTCAATCTTATTTAAATGAATGAATTTCAAATTATATAATTAAACTATTATTAAATTCCACTAGTTAAATTAAGGTTACGGAGATTTAAGATCACAACTTTACTTAGTGCTTCATTTAAGTTAACACACTTCTTATCAATTATTCTCTATCTTGAATTGTTAATCAAGAACACTAAAACAGATAAAACCACCTCTCGATGCATAATACCCATACTCACTTAAATCCATAGATGATAGAATTAAACAAGACACCCTAATTAACTAATCCACTATATCTCTATATGAATTACAATTAAAAAGGATTTAAAGCACAAGTTCTCTATAAGATTACATATGGCGTAAAGGCATATCTCTATCCTAAACACGAATCATGAATTTCATCTATGCAGAAATCACAAACACATGCTATCATGATCAGATCTAAATCTATACTTCATCTCTCGAGTTCATATAGATTATCATGGTAATTGTTAGCTAGGCAATTAATTAATTAAGTCCAAATCACAATAGACAATCCTCACAATAGAACATAATAATTGATAGCGAATCATATTAAAATAAACTACATAATAAGATCCATTGTACTCTCAAACAAAGAATTAGTTCATGATCATTGAATTAAAACTAAGAATCCACAATTGAATAATCATTAAAAAAACAAAGATAGAAGAAGAAAAGAAGATAGAATTTGTTGTCTGCAGATTTGAAGCTCCTTCCTTGCTCCTGCTTTAAATCTTCAATGGTCTCCAAGTTGCTTCAATCTCCAAAACTCATTAGAACTAGTGTTTTGATCTAATTTACTCTAATCTAATCTAATAGAATCCTCCTTCTCTCTAATCTCACCCTCTAATCCTTGTTATTATCCTCAATAGTCTTTTTATATGTCTTTAAGTCCTCTTGGAAGTCCTTGAGTTAATCGGATCGAAACAATCCTTCCCGAACTCAAATTTGGACAAAAAATGACTTTTCTGCGCGTACCCCCGCCCCAGCGGGGGTCCTTACTATTTTTCAGCTGGTATGCCCACCCCAGTGGGCATTTTGTGAAAGGAAAGCCCGCCCCGGCGGGGTTCACTTTTCTACTGCAGTGTCCTATGGTAAAACGACCATAACTCTCGCATCTGAACTCTGATTGGGATGATTCAAGAAGTTCCAAAAAGCTAAGAAGAAGATCTACAGTATAATCCAAGTTCCAAGCCAAGAACATGCATCCAGCTTGGTGTTAAAAGCTTTGCAATCTTCCATTCTTGTATTTAATTGCATATTTTAGTCCAAAAGATGTCCGAATTGCTTTTCCTTGCTTCTTCATGCCAATTTTATGTCATAGCCTACAAAATAACATAAAATATATGAAAAGTAACTAAGAAACATAGGTTTAAGAAACTAATTCAAGTAATAGTTATCGAATAAGCAGTTATAAAACCTACTTATCACTTACTAGATACCGGTTCTACCCATTCATTTATCTCTCATGCTTGTGCTCAACGTTTAAACTTGACTCCGGAGAAATTAGACTTTGACTTATCTGTGGAGACTCCATTAGGAGAAACTTTCATTACATCCACAATTGATTATTTTCGTAAGGTTGTTAGTTTTCATATTCCTAACCAACCTGTTATGCGAATTCAAACAACTAAACCACTAAAATCAATCACTGTCATATCAAGCCATAAAGCCATTCGTTTATTGAAAAATTGATGTCAAGCTTTCTTAGCCCATGTTATGAATTTGAATAAAGATACGTCAGATTTGAATACTATTTATGTTGTTAGTGAAGTTCCTGATGTATTTCCTGAAGAACTTCTCGGTCAACCCCGTAACGTGAAGATGAATTCTTTATTGACCTTGAACCTGGTATAAAGCCCATTTCTAAAACCACATATCGAATGGCTCCTATTGAACTTCATGAGTTAAAGGTTCAACTACAGGAGTTGTTGGACATCGATTTCATTCGTCCTAGTACATCTCCTTGGGGTGCTCCTATTTTATTTGTAAAGAAGAAAGACATGAGTATGTGACTTTGTATTAACTATCGAGAATTAAACCATGTCACCATCAAGAATAGGTATCCGCTACCTCGTATTGATGACCTGTTTGACCAGTTGTAAGGAGCACAATTCTTTTCAAAGATCGATCTTCGTTCTGGATATCATCAATTGAAGATTAGAACTGAGGATATTTTAAAGACTGCCTTTAGAACTCGGTACGGGCATTATGAATTCTTAGTCATGTCTTTTGGATTGACTAATGCTCCTGCGGCTTTCATGGATATGATGAACCGAGTATTCAAGGAATATTTGGATCAGTTCGTTGTTGTCTTTATTGATGACATCCTCATATATTCCAAAAGTCATGAAGATCATGAGCACCATTTGAAGCTGGTACTCCAAAGGCTTCGTGAAAACAAGCTATATGTGATGCCCCCAAAATAGGTCCACACGACCCATTATGAGTCGCCAAATATCATACTATAAAAATCAAATACAAACTTCATTTATACAACTGTTGAACTATCGTGCAGAATATGACCACAGTTAAACTGTGAGTTTTAATACAAATGTATTTAACTCTCATGGTGCCTCGACCACAACCTTACAATGGTACTTTACATAAAAAGTGCACAAAAAAACTATTTTAGAAATTAAAATCTTTGGGAAGTGCTCAAGGAAACCTTCGTACATGGGAGGCCATGCGTCTAGGTTATGATAGATATCATATGTCCACAGAATTATTCTTGGTTGAACCAATAGACCCAAAGAAAAACGAGAAGATTACTATCATGTTCTGTCCAATGGCGAGTCTTCTCTTGACATATAACTATCTCCACTGTCTGCAATTGAAAATTATATTTCAACCAAACTCCAAGATCATATAGGTAGTGCTCGTAGATATACTCAGCAAGTGGATGTGTGATAAGTGGTATTTTTACCTACTAATTGAATACCAATTCATGCGAATTGTGTCCTTCTCAAGTACATTTTATTGTGTTTTAGTTGCATTTCATGTTATTTTGCATTGTATTTACTTAAAACTCCTTTTTGTGAATAAGTACAGGAATCGGCTTAATTTTGGTGATATTAGAAGGCACGAGGCTAAGGGATGCGTGAAGGCGAGGCACAAGTGGTGATGTGCATGGCATGGAGGTACAATGAAGCATGGAGACCAAGCATGGAAGAAGATCAAGCATCAAAGAGCAAGTAGTAGCAAGACAGAATACGACAAAGATGAGAATCGTAACTGTAACTTGTAGATCAAGGCCGCATGGCGAAGAGCCTGGGGAGCCTTGCCTACCGCGCGAGAACTCTCGGTTGGACAGGTAAAACTTTACTGCAGTCTCTCGCCATGCCGAAAGTGACATATCAAGGAAGGAAGCAGCAGCAAGGCCAATAATGCTAAAGCTGTGATTTTGTTTTATTTTACTTTTAATTAAATGAGTTGTAATTGGTTTTTAAAAATGATTCTGACGGGTGTCTGAAAGAGGATTGATACTTTTAGCGTATTTTTACACATCATAACTAGGGTTTACACCTTGGGAGAGATTCCAACGTAGAGCGAAGCCAAAACGTCTACTTCTCCAATTCTTCTTGGGATTCTCTGTCATTGTGGATTTTTATTATTGTTACTGGATTTCCATGAGGATTTAATCATTGATCATTGGTTTTTATTCAGCAATTGGGTTTGATCGTTCTATCTTTCATATTTCAATTGTTTGCTTATTGATCATGTTTAGCTTTGATCCCATAATGACTTTTGGTTCAGACATGAACTAAACTCCATTATGGGATTCTAACGGATTTTAATATGTAGTCTGGTTGCACGCTAGGGTTGTTTTGCATATTATATGGGAATTCTATCGTGATTGTTTTACATGTATGAATGCCTGATCACCATTCGTCTTAGTATTTGTATGGAATTGACAATGAACATGCAAGTATGGATTGTAATCATGATAGCATACAAATATGGGGCTGTTATATATGGCTTGCGTATTTTGTGAACCAGATAGACATATACTGTTTCACCGTATGAGCTAGAGTAAGGGCTTGTGCTTAAAATCAATATAATTGCAATTTCACATAGACATATAGTGATTTTGGTTGTGTTGATGATTACATAGAGTCTATCATCTGTGGATGATGTGTAAGTAGGTTATAGTGCATTGAAAAATGGTTATAACTCTATTCGTGCTCTTGGCTATTTTCCTATGATATGTGAACATTTCTTGCATGATAGTGGCGATGAGATGAAATATTAAATGATGTTAGGGTCCCATTATTTTCAGTTTATATTTATTTCATTATTATTCTTATTTTTAGTTGTTAGTATAATTAGTTCAATTCAACAATTCTAGTTATTAGTTTAAGCATATAAATACAGTGAGTTAATTGATGCATAATAGTTTAAATTTAACAACTTTCTCTGTGGGATCGATACTCTACTTACTCTATATTACTTGCTGATGCATGTATGCTTGCATGAGTTAGAGCTCTTTTATTAGGACTGTAAAAGAGGCAACAAGTTTTTGGCGATGTTGCCGGGGAAAGGCGTTGAATTTAAATAATTATCATTAGTTTAAAGCTATATTGTATAACTTAGACAATTCTGATCATTTCTAATTTCTATTTTTGTTTCATTTTTTTTCGTTTCAGGTACTTGTGGATGTTTATGCACACGCGATTATCCAACTCAGAACTAACACCAGCACAAGATAACATAAACGGAAGAGGTTGGAAAGCGAGTGTGCGGAGAAATTTACAAGCTCAGTTAGATAGTACAACATCCAAAATGGCAGAAGAACAAAGACTTGAGCAAAGAGAAGAGTATCGGGTTCTAAGGGAGTACTCCATGCCAAACATAAATGGACTACATTCAAGCATAGTCAGACCAAATGATAGCGACTAATACCTTTGAGATTAAACCGCACTATTCGGATGGTGCAAAACTTCGGTTCGATTTGGGGTGTTTTCTACGGATGATCCGAATGAACACTTATTTAGCTTCATCGAGATTTGTGATACATTCAGATACAATGGTGTAACGGAGGATGCCATTAGACTACGGCTATTTCCATTTTCATTGAGAGATAAGGCTAGAAGTTGGCTACATTCTTTGCCTTCAGGGTCAATCACTACATGGGAGGATTTAGCACATAAATTCTTAGCTAAGTTCTTTCCAATGGCTAAGACTACAAAGATGAGGACGACTATCTCTCAGTTCGAGCAACAACATGGCAAGTCCTTATATGAGGCATGGGAGCGATACAAAGAGATGCTCGGGAAATGTCTGCATCACGGTATGCCAGATTTGATGGTAATCAACTCCATCTATAATGGTTTGGGATGGCAGTCGAGACCGATTGTGGATGCAGCCACAAGAGGGGCGTTATGGGCAAAGAGCTATGATGAGGCCTATACACTTATCGAGACTATGGCTGCAAATGACTATCGAAATCCCACACTTCGGATGCCACGCCCCCTGTGTTGCGAGTGTGTTGGAGGTAGATGCGATTACACAGTTGTCGGCACAGATGGCAGCTATGGCTAAGAAGATAGATACTTTGGCAGAAAGCAAAATGAAAACAGTTGCCTTCGTTTGTGAGATTTGTGCAGGGTCACACTCCACGGATTAATGTGCTATCAGCTCGAAGTCGGTACAATATGTGAGTAACTACAGAAAAAACCAAGGTTAATTCCAGAACACATACCACCCCAACAACCGAAATCATCCGAACTTTAGTTGGTCAAACAATCAAGGACAATAGCAGAACCAATTTCAGCCGAATCATCAATTTCAGTCACAGTCATCTCAGCCACAGTTTACACCAAAACCACCGTTTCCACCAGGATTCTCCCGTCAACAACAACATCACACTCCAAATTGCACTACGCCCGAAAAAGAAATCAGAGATGGAGGAAATGATGTTGAAATACATGGGAAATACTGAGGTTATGATCAAAAGCCAAGCAGTGGCTATTAAGAATTTGGAGACTCAAATGGGGAAAATGGCAAGCATGCTTAACAATAGACCCCAAGGTTAATTGCCAAGTAACACAGAGATAAATCCTAGAAGAGAAGGGAAGGAGCAGTGTCAAGCGATCACATTGAGATCGGAAAAGATTTGACAGTCTCGCGGTGTCGCGCACCCGCTGATTATCTTAAGGAGGTCGTCTGTGGCATACGAGGCGAGCAGCAGTGACTGAAGAGGAAGAAAATCTGGAAAATTCTAAGGTTTAGCAGGATGAGAAAGACAAGGAAAATTCAGAAGAGAAGGTTAAGAGTCCAGTACAACCAATTCACCCTCAAGTACCTTATCCGCAGAGGTTAGTTAAGCAGAAAGAAGACAAACAGCTTGACAAAGAAGTTTACGGAGGTATTCAAAAAGTCAGAGATCAATATACCTTTCGCTGAGGCATTGGAACAAATGCCAAGCTATGCAAAGTTCATGAAAGGTATATTGTCAAGGAAGAGAAGATTAGATGAGTTTGAAATGGTAGCCTTAACCGAGGAATGCAGTGCAGTGCTCAAACGCAAACTACCTCCAAAGCTGAAAGATCCGGGCAGCTTCACAATTCACTGCACAATTGGGAAGTTGAACTTTAGTAAGTGTTTATATGATTTGGGGGAAAGTATAAACTTGATGCCCCCGCCGGTGTTCAATCGATTAGGATTTTGCCACTCAAGGCCGATTTAACATATCACTACTGACTAGTGAATGATGGATCCATCACATATCCACGGGGAATTGTTGAAGATGTGTTGGTTAAGGTGGACAAGTTCATTTTTCCAGCTGACTTTATCATCCTAGATTTTGAAGAGGACAAGAGTATACCAATCATACTGGGGATACCATTCTTAGCTACAGGCATGGCTTTGATAGATGTACAAAAAGGGGAACTCACTATGCGCGCACATGATCAGGAGGTCAGGTTCAATGTCTTTATGGCAATAAAGTTCCCAACAGACGAAGAAGAATGCTTTTTGGTTAACTTGGTGGACCGGGACCTAAAGGATGAGGTCCAAAAATTAAAGAATTATGAACCGATGAGGTGTGTAACGGGCAAAAGTTCAGAGTTGAAGGTAGAGCCGTTGACGGAGGCCGAAGTCACTAAATTTTGGGGTGTGGTGGACAACAAGGAAGGCACCTCAGTTCTTGATGTGACGTGAGATTCAGAGATACTCAAGATAATTGACTATAACTTAGCGCTGGATGGGAGGCAACCCATTATTTCTACCCCCATTGATTTTTTTAGTTATTCATTTGGAATTCTTTTAATTAGTTCTATGTCATTCATTTTTCTTACTAGGCTATTAGATTTTCATGCTTAAGTGCATAGCAAGAACTGCTGTGAAAATATTTGCAAGATGGTAGCACTATGAGGCCACTAAGTTATGTCTTAACAACATGCATTAATGTCCATGCAGGAACCATCATTGGAAAGCATCACTGATAGTTAGAGTGGAGTGGAACGTTAACATTGCAGAGAGTCAAAGCTCATGGCCATGCCCATGCATGCAGAACTTCATGGCACCACATACCAACTCAATCGAGCGACAAACATTCTCATAAGTCTCATGCCTACAAGACAAATGATAAGACACACTTTCATGGCCACATGGCGCGACACCAAATCAAGGCAGATTTGAACATTTTAAAATAGAGTTATGGACCATTTGGACTCTCATTTGCGATAATAACAGACGCAAAACTCTCTCACTCCCCATAACTCACATCTCTATCTCTCTATCAGCTACAGATTGAAGCCGTATATCTCTTCATCAAATCTCCACGATTCTCTCCATGTCCCAAGCTCAACCCACGCTCTCATCCACTCTATAAAGCTAGGGTTCCCAATTGGGTTGGCAGAAACAAGTATGAAGGTTATCAAATCACAAATTCTCATTCTCTCTCAGTAAGTTCATCTTCATTCTCAATCAATTATCTGTAAATGGGTCCAAAGAGAGCACGACCATCTTCATCTTCCTCATCCTCCTCTGGCAGTCACGAAGAGGACATTGTCGACCACGCCAAGTTCTTATGTTTGGAAGCCCAGCAGGAGTACTACCGAATCGTAGCAAAAACATTTATCAGGGAAAGAGGATTCAAACCAGAAGGTCAGGATGGACAGCTTTGTGCCATGATCCAGGAACGAGGCTGGGGTGGACTGACTACATCTCCCACGCCCATTCCGATGAGCATAGTCCGAGAGTTTTATGCCAATGCCAAAGTCACCATGAATGATACCTCTATGGTTCGAGGTGTTAAGATAGCCTACAGACCTTCCGCTATCAGAACCATTCTGAGAATCACCAAGACACCACCACGAGGGCTACCAATTGGATCACAGGGGCACATCAGGAAACAGACCTGGAACGTGTCATTGCAGAGTTGTGCATACCAGGCACGAAGTGGACATACAAAGTCGGCACGACCCAGCCTCGTATATTCCCAGCAGTCGTACTGATCGATACGCTAAGGCATGGAACCTGTTTATTTGTGCCCAATTATTGCCTTTATCGCATCAGCATGAGATAATGGTGGAAAGGGCCATAATACTGTGGGGCATAATTACTGGCGAGTACATTGATGTGGGTTATTTGATTCATCAAAATATTGTGAAGTATCTGAAGGGAACTACCACTGGGAGCATTCCACATGCTTCAGTGGTAGCCATGCTATGTGCGCATCAGGGGTGCAATTAGGGCAACGAACAAATGTAATATCCAAGCCAGGACATCACCCATGCCACCATCGCTAAATTTGAGGACTGGGCAAGTGGTGAGCCACACCCGCGTGAATGAGAATTTATTCTTTGGCCCACATTCCCAGAGCCATCGCAGCAGCCCCCTCAGACAGATGAAACAGGCCCATCCACCCGAGCACACACCGTTCCTAGCGATCGCCAGCTCCAAAGGTTAGAGCGTAAAGTCGACGCCATGTATGACAATTTTGGAACGTTTGCTACGGGACTCACAAGGGCCTTGGCCGAAGCCTTCGCGCAACAAGGAACAATACTAGAGTGGCCTCAATTTGGAACCGCAGTGCCATATCCACCACCAGATTCACCACCCGAGGAGGGTTGTCAAGCTGATTATTAGGGGAGTTTTCTGTACCCTTTACCTTCATTCAATGGGGACATTGAATAGTATAAGTTTGGGGGTATTGGGGGTTATAGCATAATAGTTTAGTTTTATTTAATTGTTGCATATTTAGTTTAATTTTGCATGTTTATGTGTTAGATAAAATTTTGCAGAAATTTTTTAATTTTTATTCATTTATTGATTGTGTTAGTATGTTTTAGTTGTATGTCTCACACAAATTTTTGCTTTATAGAAATTCTTGCCTAGCCAATAATGATAGTGAATTATGAAGGATTTTAAAGTATGTTGGATAACATGAGCTGAGATATAATGTTTTACACAACGAGATCCATGTTGCTATTTAAATGCTTTAGGTTTGCACAAACGTGTTCACAATCACTTGTAGGTTTAAGAAATGTGTGTTACATTGCTCGATAGAACATGTAGTTTTAAAAAGAGAAACATGTTGAAAGTGCTCTTAGACTGTATGAAACATTGACATGCAAAATTTTGGGAAAACATGGGTATGCTATGTATATAAAAAAAATCAAATAGTAATAACGTGGCTAGTCTTAATTCGGGGCCCTGGCTACTTGAATAAGTACGCCCGAGGGGATTGTCTCTACACCTAGCGCCCTAAGGTCTTTCATGGTCTGGGAGTCATTTGTTGAAAGCTCACTAAGGGGTAGCAGTGTGCCTAATGGATTGAGACATTGCACAGTCATGTAAAAACCGCGGGAAAGTGCGAAAATTGCCCTCGTGAGTAGCAATAAAGCAATAAACCCATTGTTGAACCTTAGTCTGTGTTGATATATTGAAATAGTCTATGTGGCATGATTAGACATGAGCCTTGATTTAAACTATAATTTTCTGTTTGGAGCAATGTAGCATACGTATTCTTTACTTAGATCAAGTTTTGGTAAACACCACACACACACACACAACATCTCTATAACATATATAAATTATTTGAGTGTATGACATTATGCCTATAGTTTGGTTTGAAATTGTATTCTTGGATCTCGATAATTCACTGAGGTAATTTGATTTGAATTTCTGTTATGGCTGGGATTATGTGAGACTAATTTGCATCATAGAGTAGTTATATAGTTTTGTAGTTGCATTTTCATTGTTCATTAGTATGCATTGCTTAAGGGCAAACAACAGTTCAAGTTTGGGGGTATTTGATAAGTGGTATTTTTTCCTACTTATTGAATACCAATTCATGCGAATTGTGTCCTTCTCGAGTACATTTTATTGTATTTTAGTTGCATTTCATGTTATTTTGTATTGCATTTACTTAAAACTCCTTTTTGTGAATAAGTACAGGAATAGGCTTAATTTTGGTGATATTAGAGGGCACGAGGCTAAGGGATGCGTGTAGGCGAGGCACAAGCGGTGATGTGCATGGCATGGAGGTACAATGAAGCATGGAGACCAATCATGGAAGAAGATCAAGCATGAAAGAGCAAGTAGTACCAAAGAAAGAATATGACAACAAGAGAATCGTAACCGTAACTTGTAGAATGAAGGGTCATATGGTACTGCATCGCAGAGAAGAGCACAGGGAGCCTTGCGCTACCTTGTGAGACATATACTATTTCACCGTATGAGCTAGAGTAAGGGCTTATGCTTAAAATTAATATAATTGCAATTTCACATAGACATATAGTGATTTTGGTTGTGTTGATGATTACATAGTGTCTATCATCTGTGGATGCTGTGTAAGTAGGTTATAGTGCATTAAAAAATGGTTATAACTCTATTCGTGCTCTTGGCTATTTTCCTATGATATGTGAACACTTCTTGCATGATAGTGGCGATGAGATGAAATATTAAATGATGTTAGGGTCCCATTATTTCCAGTTTATATTTATTTCATTATTATTCTTATTTTTAGTTGTTAGTATAATTAGTTCAATTCAACAATTCTAGTTATTAGTTTAAGCATATAAATACAGTGAGTTAATTGATGTATAATAGTTTAAATTTAACAACTTTCTCTGTGGGATCGATACTCTACTTACTATGTATTACTTGTTGACGCATGTATGCTTGCATGAGTTAGAGCTCTTTTATTAGGACTGTAAAAGAGGCAACAATGTGCACAACCCTGTCTTATGATAACACGAGGTTGTATGTCATTAGACATCTTATATGATAGTGACAAAACACCATTCCAAAGTTAGGTTCGCCTCACCCTATTCGGTTCACCAAAATTAAATATCAAATGTCGTATACAATACGACACACTTGTCTAAAGTTCTCAATAAAACTATTTCCATACTATTTAGGGAGAACCTCAACATCTATAGACCACTATTCTATTCTTCTCATTACCCAGCTCAAACCCATTACACTCTTATTACCTGAAAGGAATTGTGAAGCAAAAAAGGGTGAACACAACTAGCCCAGTAAAGAATATCATGACTAAAGATAATTTACATCATTAATAGCCTTCATCAGTAATAAATTAGAGATTTAGAACATATGGTAGATGATAAAACTTTTCAACCATAGTTGTAGCGGAACAAGCAATCCATTAGAAGAGTCAAATAGACCATCATTCTCCATGTTAAAAGTCCACCAATAATGTTTTATCCCTGTAACATCAATCAACAATTCATGTCCACAATCATATGAATAACTCATAATCATAATTGTGATTCTCTTCGCACCCAGGACGAAGATAATTTTCATCACCTATCTCCACCTGAAACATCAAAAATCATGGTTATACCAAATCACAATTCCTGCTCATAATCATACTAATAAATTCATCTTTGCACCACAGGCCAAAGACATACAACTGTATTTTAGAAGAGTCAAGTAGAGCATGATATCTACTATCTTTTACGAATTAAAAGTGTATAATCAATATGTTATCGCTGAGACTCAGCTTAATAAATAATCCACATTATCGAATCATCCCTGCACTACAGTCAAGGATATTCATATAATCATCAATGGTCATGATTATACCGAATAATCCCTGGTTATAATCATACCAATAACTATCCATCAATGCACTACGGGCCAATGAGGACTTTTACCACATCATCTATAACATTACAGGTCATGATTATACCGAATGATCCTTGATCATAATCATACCAATAAACAATTCATCTATGCACATAAGCCAAAGATTTTCATCAATCAATAATTCATCTTTGCATGTAAGCCAAAGATATACAACTGTAAAACCAATAATCAACAGTCCATCTTTGCACGTAAGCCAAAGATATACAATTGTAAAACCAATAATCAACAGTCCATCTTTGCACGTAAGCCAAAGATATACAATTGTAAAACCAATAATCAACAGCCCATCTTTGCACTTAAGCCAAAGATATACAATTGTAAAACCAATAATCAACAGTCCATCTTTGCACGTAAGCCAAAGATGACTTTCATCATAATATAAGCATGAGGATGTTGACAATGATATAAGCCTTAATCAAACGAAATCAAGGATAAATATTAAAGACTTTAAATTTATCCAGAGTTTAAAAATATATAAATTGTCAACATGATACTGCTTTGTGGAGTAAAATTCAAGAATAATATTCATGTACCAAAAATAATTTGGATAGAAAAGAAATATATTTTCGTAAATAAATAGTACCCATAATAGTACCCTATGAATAGTACTCCAGGAATAGTACCTCGTGAATAGTACCCCGGCATGAAAAGTACCCCAAATACCCTAGTGAATAATATTTGGGTGAATAGTAATTCGTGAATAGTACTCATGAATAGTACTCCGACATGAAAAGTATTCCGAATACCCGAGTGAATAATACTAGAGTGAATAGTAATCGGGTGAATAGTAACCCATGAATAGTAACTAGTAAAAAAATACCAAAGAAAATAATATTCCATGATGAGTACAAAAGAAATGATTTCTCATACTAGTATAATAGAATATATGAAACTGCAAATGGATTTTCACCCGCCATGCGGTAATCCACGTAGACAGATCATTTTCACCATTTAATAAAGAGTGAATACGAAGGATCATTCACCATGCATGTGGTAATCCACATAGACAGGTTATTCCAACAGAATAATAAAGAATGGAATAACAGAAGAATTCACCATGCATGCGATAGACCGCAAAGACAGGTTATTCCCAACAGAATAATAAAGAATGGAACCAGGTCATGCGTAATCCGTACACACAGGATATTCCAACAAAATAATAAAGAATGGAACCAGGTCATGCGTAATCCGCATGCATGTGATATTCCAACGTAATAATAAAGAATGGAACCAGTCATGTAATCCGCATGATGTGATATTCTAATGTAATAACAACGAAATTCACCGTGCGTGCGATAGGCCGCACGCATGTGTTATTCCAATAGAATAATAAAGAATGGAATAACAGAAGAATTTCACCATGTATGCGGTACTTCGCATAGACAGGTTATTCCAACATAATAATAAAGAATGGAATAACAACCATTACGAGTATTGAAAGAAAATAACTCTCTTCATGAATACGAAAGAATAATACCCCTTACCTTAGAAGAAATTGGATACTGGAATAGTGAGGTAGCAGACTTCTCTTCTTCTTGCTCTCTATAATAATTGCTCTATAGCTTTAGTGAATTGGTGAAAAATAATGAAGGAATGAGCTTCTATTTATAGGAAAATATAGTTTCCATAATTGTACATTTTGGGGCTCAAAATATTACAGTATAATACCTTCATCTTTTCCTTCATTTTTAATTTAGTCATACAAGTATTATCAAACTTGCACCACCTCCCCTAATAGTAAATCATGTGAATAGATAGTAAATCATGTGACTCAATAGTTCTAAACATGTGAAAAATTTAATTATAGTATAGTACCTTCATCTATACCTCCATTTTAAACTTAATCATGCATGTATTATCAAACTTGCACCAACTCCCCTAATAGTAAATGAATGTGATTCAATAGTACACACATATGATCAAATAGTTATAATTATGTGAATTAATAGCAATTAATTGCTCATTTATCCCATTAATTACCCGATTGGTCAATATAACTTCCAGACATCAATTATTATTGAAATCAATGTCGGTTTCCACTAACACTAATAATCCCAACACAATGGAACTATCAATTTCATCTTTAATCAACACAAACTTATTCATCATTAATATTATAACTCATAATATTTAACAACCAGGTCGTTCTAAGGAAAGAGGGGTCTTTCCGATAAGGATTTCTCTTTATTGGCGCGCAATTAGGTGACCAAACCTCTCCTTGACAGAACTTCTAGACATTGTCAATATTGCAAATAATAATATAAATAACTTTGCTATTTCAATTATTGATTTAATAATATATCATATTATGCAGATGATATTGTAACAATAATTGAATCAATAGTATGAGAGATATGATGCATCAATTACTGTAGCAATAATTGAGTACAACTGAGTCACTTCTAACGTAAGCATCAATAATCAATACCGTGTGCTACTATGCAACCACGCTTATTACTGTACTTTTACTACCGAGTAGTTCAATAGTTTTAACGGTATCACTTTCGCTGTTATTTTTATAAAAGATAATTATGTCGTTTTCTTACTACGACAATGCTTCCGTTGTGGGGTTCACCAATGATTGTGCCGTCATACGTATATCCCCCGATAAAAAAAAATATTCCCCGGCCAAACGAATATTTTATAACAACTTGCATACTTTGAAAAAATTTCACATATCACCCTTAACTTTAACCTTTTATCAATTTAACCATTTACTAAATAGAATAATTATAAGAAAATTGAATACTTTCATTTCATAAAATTTGGGATCTCACAATCTCCCCCCTTATGAAATTTTGCCCTCAAAATTTACGTACCTAGAAGTTCGAAGGGATGAGAATACCTTGCTTTCTTTTCGGATTGTACCTTCCCGATTATTTCCTCTGTATCATGATTTTCTCATTGCTCATCTCCTGTATTTCAGATATCATTCTAGAATATACCTTCAAAACAAAGGTTAATTAACATATCACAATTTGTCAACTTATCTAGTAAACAATTTCAGCTTAGGTATGTCACACACTAACGAAGTATATTACTCGTCTCTCGCCTCCTAGTTCTAGACTCATATCTTTGCCAGTGACCATATCCCTAAGCTCTGATACCATTTGTGATGCCCCCAAAATAGGTCCACGCGACCCATTCTGAGTTGCCAGATATCATACTATAAAAATCAAATACAAACTTCATTTATACAATCATTGAATGAGTCAAATGCGAATATCGACCATAGTTAAATTGTGAGTTTTAATACAAATGTATGTAACTCTCATGGTGCCTCGACCACAACCTTACAATGGTACTTTACAAAAATACTTCCGTTGTGGGGTCCACCAATGATTGTGCCTTCCTACGTATATTCCCCGACAAAAAGAATATTCCCCGACCAAACGAATATTTAATAACAACTTGCATACTTTGAAAAAATTTCACATATCACCCTTAACTTTAACCTTTTATCAATTTAACCATTTACTAAATAGAATAATTATAAGAAAATTGAATACTTTCATTTCATAAAATTTGGGGTCTCACAATCTCCCCTCCTTATGAAATTTTGCCCTCAAAATTTACGTACCTGGAAGTTCGAAGAGATGAGAATACCTTGCTTTCTTTTTGGATTGTACCTTCCCGGTTATTTCCTCTGTATCATAATTTTCTCATTGCTTATCTCCTCTATTTCAGATATCATTCTAGAATATACCTTCAAAACAAAGGTTAATTGACATATCACAATTTGTCAACTTATCAAGTAAACAATTTCAACTTAGGTAAGTCACACACTAGCGAAGTATATTACTCGTCTCTCCCCTCCTAGTTCTAGACTCATATCTCCGCCAGCAACCATATTCCTAAGCTCTGATACCATTTGTGACGCCCCCAAAATAGGTCCACACGACCCATTCTGAGTCGCCAGATATCATACTATAAAAATCAAATACAAACTTCATTTATACAACTGTTGAACTATAGTGCAGAATATGACCACAATTAAACTGTGAGTTTTGATACAAATGTATGTAACTCTCATGGTGCCTCGACCACAACCTTACAATGGTACTTTACATAAAAATGCAATACCAAAACTGCTTTTAGAAAATAAAATCTTTGGGAAGTGCTCAAGAAAACCTTCGTATACATGGGAGACCATGCGCCTACAGGTTATGATAGATATCATATGTCCACAGAATTATCCCTGGTTGACTCAATAGACCCCAAAGAAAAACGAGAAGATTACTATCATGTTCTTTCCAATGGTGAGTCTTCTCTTGACAAATAACTATCTCCACTGTCTGCAATTGAAAATTATATTTCAACCAAACTCCAAGATCATATAGGTAGTGCTCCTAGATATACTCAGCAAGTGGATGTGCACAACCCTGTCTTATGATAACACGAGGTTGTATGTCATTAGACATCTTGTATGATAGTGACAAAACACCCTTCCAAAGTTGGGTTCGCCTCACCCTATTCGGTTCACCAAAATTAAATATCAAATGACGTATACAATACGACACTTATCTAAAGTTCTCAATAAAACTATTTCCATACTATTTAGGGAGATCCTCAATAGCTATAGACCACCGTTCTATTCTCCTGTTACCCCCACTCGAGCCAACTACACTCTTATTACCTGAAAGGAATTGTGAAGCAAAAAGGGTGAGCACAACTAGCCCAGTAAAGAATATCATGACTAAAGATAATTTACATCATTAATAGCCTTAATCAGTAAAAAAATTAGAGATTTAGAACATATTGTAGATGATAAAACTTTTCAACCATAGTTGCAGCGGAATGATCAATCCATTAGAAGAGTCAAATAGACCATCAGTTCTATTATCTTCTCCATGTTAAAAGTCCACCAACAATGTTGTATCCCTGTAACATCAATCAACAATTCTTGTCCACAATCATATGAATAACTCATAATCATAATTGTGATTCTCTTCGCACCCAGGACAAAGATAATTTCCATCACCTATCTCCACCTAAAACATCAAAAATTATGGTTTTACCAAATCACAATTTATGCTCATAATCATACTAATAAATTCATCTTTGTACTACGGCCAAAGATATTAATTAACAATTCATCTTTTCACTACATGTCAAAGACATACAACTGTATTTTAGAAGAGTCAAGTAGAGCATGATATCTACTATCTTTTACGAATTAAAAGTGTATAATCAATATGTTATCACCGAGGCTACTTTAATAAATAATCCACATCATCGAATCATCCCCGCATCTGACCCAAGGATATTCATGTAATCATCAATGGTCATGATTATACCGAATAATCCCTGGTTATAATCATACCAATAACTATCCATCAATGCACTACGGGCAAATGAGGACTTTTACCACATCATCTATAACATTACAGGTCATGATTATACTGATTGATCCCTGGTCATAATCATACCAATAAACAATTCATCTATGCACATAAGCCAAAGATACTCATCAATCAATAGTTCATCTTTGCACGTAAGCCAAATATACACAATTGTAAAACTAATAATCAACAGTCCATCTTTACACGTAAGCCAAAGATATACAATTGTAAAACCAATAATCAACAGTCCATCTTTGCACGTATGCCAAAGATGACTTTTATCATAATATAAGCATGAGGATGATGACAATGACATAAGCCTTAATCAAACGAAATCAAGGATAAATATAAAAGACTTTAAATTTATCCAGAGTTTAAAAATATCTAAATTGTCAACATGATACTGCTTTATGGAGTAAAATTCAAGAATAATAATCATGTACAAAAAATAATTTAAACAGAAAAGAAATATATTTTCCGGGTAAATAGTACCCCGCAATAGTACCCTATAAATAGTACTCCGGGAAGAGTACCTTGTGAATAGTACTCCGGCATGAAAAGTACCCCAAATACCCGAGTGAATAATATTTGGGTGAATAGTAATCCATAAATAGTAACTCGTGAATAGTACTCTGACACGAAAAGTGTCCCGAATACCCGAGTGAATAATACTAGAGTGAATAGTAACCAGGTGAATAGTAACCCATGAATAGTAACTCGTAAAAAAATACCAAAGAAAATAATATTCCATGACGAGTACAAAAGAAATGATATCTCATACTAGTATAATAGAATATATCTGAAAAGCTAAAATGGATTTTCACACCATGCAGAATCCATGTAGCATGATCATTTCCACCATTTAATAAAGAATGAATATGAAGGATCATTCACCATGCATGTGGTAATCCACATAGATAGGTTATTCCAACAGAATAATAAAGAATGGAATAACAGAAGAATTCACCATGCATGTGTAATCCGTACACACAGGATATTCCAACAGAATAATAAAGAATGGAACCAATTCATGCGTAATCCGCATGCATGTGATATTCCAATGAATAATAATAAAGAATGGAACCAGTCATAAGTAATTACGCACAGCATGTGATATTCAACGAATAATAAAGAATGGAAAAACAACATAATTAACCAAGCATACGATAGACCGCACAGACAGGTTATTCCAATATAATAATAAATAATGGAATAACAACAAAATTCACCAGGCATGCGATAGACCGCACAGACAGTTTATTCCAACAGAATAATATAGAATGGAATAACAGAAGAATTTCACCATGTATGCGATACTTCGCATAGACAGGTTATTCTAACATAATAATAAAGAATGGAATAACAACCATTACGAGTATTGAAAGAAAATAACTCTCTTCATGAATACAAAAGAATAATACCCGTTTCCTTAGAAGAAACTAGATACTGGAATAGTGAGGTAGCAGACTTTTCTTCTTCTTTCTCTCTATAATTTCTCTCTATGTGAATTGCTCTATAGCTTTAGTGAATTGGTGAAAAATAATGAAGGAATGAGATTCTATTTATAGGAAAATATAGTTTCCATAATTGCACATTTTAGGGCTCAAAATATTACAGTATAATACCTTCATCTTTTCCTTTAATTTTAATTTAGTCATGGAAGTATTATCAAAATTGCACCACCTCCCCTAATAGTAAATCATGTGACTCAATAGTTCTAAACATGTGAAAAAATTAATTATAGTATAGTACCTTCATCTATACCTCCATTTTTAACTTAGTTATGCAAGTAATATCAAACTTGCACAACTCCCCTAATAGTAAATGAATGTGATTCAATAGTACACACGTATGATTAAATAGTTATAATCATGTGAATTAATAGCAATTAATTGCTCATTTATCTGATTAATTACCCGATTGGTTAATATAACTTCCAGACATCAATTATTATTGAAATAAATGTCGGTTTCCACTAACACTAATAATCCCAACACAATGGAACTATCAATTTAATCTTTAATCAACACGAACTTATTCATCATTAATATTATAACTCACAATATTTAACAACCGTGTCGCTCCTGGAAAGAAGGGGGCTTTAGATAAGGATTTCTCCTTATTGGCGCACAATTAGGTGACTAAACCTCTCCTTGATAGAACTTCTAGACATTGTCAATATTGCAAATAATAATATAAATAACTTTGCCATCTCAATTATTAATTTAATAATATATCATATTATGCAGATGATACTGTGACAATAATTGAATCAATAATATGAGACATATGATGCAAAGAATTCTCATAGCAATAATTGAGTATGGCTGAGTGACTTCTCACGTAAGCATCAATAATCAATACCGTGTGCTACTATGCCACCACGCGTATTACTGTACTTTTACTACCGAGTAGTTCAACAGTTTTAACGGTAACACTTTCGCTGTTATTTTTATAAAAAGATAATTCTGTCATTTTCATACAACGAACATACTTCCGTTGTGGGGTCCACCAATGATTGTGTCGTCCTATATATATTCCCCGATAATAAGAATATTCCTCGACCAAATGAATATTTTATAAAACTTGCATACTTTAAAAAAAATTCACATATCACCCTTAACTTTAACCTTTTATCAATTTAACCATTTACTAGATAGAATAATTATAAGAAAATTGAATACTTTCATTTCGTAAAATTTGGGGCCTCACACTATATGCCATGTTGAAGAAATGCTAGTTCTGGCTTGAGGAAGTAGCATTCCTTGGGCACGTGGTGTCAAAACATGGAGTATCTGTTGACCCGACGAAGATTAAAGCAATACAAAGTTGGGAGAAATCGAAATCGATGACCGAAGTACGTTGCTTTCTGGGCTTAGCTGGTTATTATCGGAGATTCGTGGAAGGATTTTCTCGAATCGCTACTCCGTTAACTCAACTAACTCGAAAAGATACAAAATTCGTATAGAGCGAGGAATGCAAGAAGAGTTTTCAAGAGCTTAAGAGGAGACTTATTTCGACACCTATTTTGACAATACCATCTGGTTCAAATGGATTTTTTATCTACAGCGATGCTTCAGGCAAAGGGTTAGGATGTGTTCTCATGCAACATGGGAAAGTCATAGCGTATGCCTCGCGACAACTTAAAGAATATGAGAGGAATTATCCTACTAATGATCTTGAGTTAGCGTGATCATTTTCGCTTTAAAGATCTGGAGGCACTATCTATATGGGGAGAAAGTGGAGATATATTCAGGCCATAAAAGCCTGAAATATTTTTTCACCCAAAAGGAACTTAACATGCGGCAACGACGTTGGCTCGAGCTGTCAAAAGATTACGACCACACCATTCAATACCATCCTGGAAAATGAACATGATAGCTGACCCGTTGAGTAGAAGATCATATGCGGGAACGAGTACGATGTTGTAAACACAAAGGCTCATTTTGTGTGATTTACAAAAGATGAAGATAGAATTCAAGACTCTGGGGACCCATGCGATGATTTCAAGTATACGCATAGAACCAACTTTAATTGATAAAGTTAAAGTTGCTCAAGCCAAAGACCCGGAGCTAATGCGTATGAAGAAGAAAGTACAAGAAGGTGTTATCCCAGAAGTAAGAATCGATGAAGAAGGAATACTTCGAGTCAACTCCAGACTTTATGTTCTTAACGACTCTGATTTGATGTATAAGATCATGATGGAGGCACACAATACATCGTTTGTAATCCATCCTAGAAATACCAAAATGTATCGTGATATTCGACATACTTTTTGGTGGAACAATATGAAGAGAGAGATTGTGAAGTTTATCTCGAGGTGTTTAACTTGTCAACGTGTAAAGGCAGAGCATCAAGTGCCTAAGGGCCCATTGCAACCACTTGAGATTCCGAAATGGAAGTGGGAACACATTACCATGGATTTCGTTACGGGTCTTCCCACGGTTTCTTAAGGCATATATGCGATTTGGGTTATTATTGATAGATTAACTAAGTCTGCTCATTTCTTGCTGATACAGGAGACTTATTCCCTTGAACATCTTGGTCGTATGTATGTAAATGAGATTGTGAGATTGCATGGCATGCCAGTATCCATAGTTTAGGATCGTGACCCAAGATTCACTTCACGATTTTGGGTTAGCTTCTGAGAAGCTATGGGCGCAGATTCTTTATCTGATTCGACATACCATCCTCAAACGGACGACGGACAATCGTGAGAGGACTATTCAAACTCTTGAAGATCTATTAAGACTATGTGTCCTAGACTTCAAAGGGAGTTGGGATAAGTATTTACCATTGGTGGAATTCTCCTACAACAACAGTTACCAGGAAAGTATAGGTGTGGCTCCATTCAAAGCATTGTATGGACGAAAGTGTCGCTCTCCAGTATATTGGGATGAGGTGGGTGAAGCAACATTGTTGGGACCAGAGTTGGTATGTATTACTACAGAAAAGATCCAGAAGATTCGACAATGTATACAAATGGCACAAAATCGACAAAAGAGTTATGCGGATCTTCATTGAAAGGAAGTGGAATTTAGTATTGGGGATCATGTATTGTTGTGTGTTGCTCCGTGGAAGGGAGTTACAAGATTCGGGAAAAGAGGAAAGCTCAATCCATGATTTATTGGTCCATTTCATATTCTTGACCGAGTAGGAAATGTGGCCTATAGACTCGCGTTACCTCCAAGTATGTCTCATGTTCATAATGTTTTTCACATATCTGTGCTTCGTAAATATGTGAAAGACCCGAAACACGTTATTGAATTAGAACCAGACAAAATAGCCGAAGATTTAACGTACGAGGAGGTACCTGTCAAGATCTTGGATAGGAAGGAGCATGTCATACGCACAAAGGTCATACCACAAGTCAATGTTTTGTGGAGGAACCATGCTATTGAGGAAATGACCTGGGAGTTGGAAACAGAAATGAAAGCGAGGTATCCTCACCTTTTCAAAATACCAGGTACGTACGTCAATTTTGAGGATGAAATTTTATAAGGAGGGGAGGTTGTAAGACCCCAACTTATTATAAATGAAATTGAATTTCCTCTATTTATTATTTTGAAATAGTAAGGGTTGATTTGATTAATGTGGTTAGTTATGGGTAAAATGCGCAAATATCTTAAATAAGCAAGTGGTTATAAAATATTCATTGTTGTCGGGGAATATTCATTTGGTCGTGGAATATTCTTCTTGTCGGGAATATTAAATGCGATGGCGCAAACCTTGTGTGGAGCCCATATAACTGAAAGCAATTGGATGAAGAAAATGACAAGTATAAGTTTTTTTTATAAATAATGACGTAGTTGTTACCGTTAACACTGTTGGAATACACGGTGGTTAAAACACAATAATACGCGTTGTTGTACAGTACCACACAGTATTGCACCAATTATTGATTCTTACGTAAGAAGGCACTACTCAATAATTGTTACAGTAATTACTGTTCAATATTTTATTAATTCAATAATTGCTACGTTGATGTTTTATATTATTGTTGTTTCAATAATTATCATTGCACAATATTTCCCATTATCATATCAATAATTCATATTATTTGAATAATATTATTAGATATCATTATTGGCAATGTCTAAGGAAGTTCTGTCTAAGGAGAGGTTTGGTCACCTAATTGCGCGCCAGTAAGTTGAAATCCTTATTGGAAAACCCATTCTTTCTTGGGAATGACCTGGTTATCATTATTGTGATTCTGTAATATTATTTGTGAATAAATAATTATTGATTTATATGATAACGAAAATATTTATTTATGTGGATAGAAATGGAGGAATTTTTAGAAAAATGGCAATTATTGAAAATTGATATTTTATTTTTTCTGATAAAATAATTCATTTAAATATATTATTATATTATAATAAAATAATAATGATGATATTTTTACATTGAATGTGTGATATATGAATAAATGAGGAGGAAGAGTATTTTTGTTACAAACCATAGTGGAGTAAAATTCAAGAATGAAGATCAAAACATGGATACAATCAAAGCTAGTAATCATAATAACAACTTGGACAAAGAACGAAAAATTTAAGTTTCCTGTGAATAGTGTCGTATATGTGAATAGTAACCTTGACACAAAAAGACAAGAATTTCACAAGAAAAATCTTACCAATATTTCGGCATAATGATATTGAAAGAAATAATATCATTTACGAAGAAAATAACATCCCTTACCTCAAAAAAATAGTACTTCTGGCTGGAATGTCAGATATAACACTGAAGGGAACTTGCACCATATAGCAACACTCAAAGTATCAAAATACTCACAAAAATAAGCTCGATAATATAAAGAGAAAAAACTTCAGTTTCTTGGTGTGATTTTTAATTCTAACCTTAGCACCCTATTTATAGGAAAATGCTTAGAACACCAAAGCAGAAAATTTAATAAAATATTAATATAATTAAAAAATTTCACGCCCACCTTAGACAAACTGATTTCAGCATGTTTACAACACATGTGGGGCCCACCAAATGAGAAAAATGTTTTTATTAAAAAATATATTTAAAACTTCAAAAATTAATTATTCTGAAACTTCAATAATTCATAATAAATAGCCCTTTTATCAGAAAACTTAGAATCGTATCTCTATTTCATAGGAAATTCAATTCTCTACAACTTTGTAAGTTTAAGTTTTTCCAAATTCCAAGCAGAAATTGACCAAAATCCACATACGAACGATTTTACGAGCTATAATCCAATTTCAGTCACAAAATGGGGCCCACCAACATGTTTAACATGTTTTAAATATTTTTTTTGTAACAAAAATACTCTTCCTCCTCATTTATTCATATATCACACATTTATTGTAAAATATCACCATTATTATATTATTATAATATTATAATATATTTAAATGAATTATTTTATCAGAAAAGATAAAATATCAATTTTCAACAACTGTCACTTTCAAAATTTTCTCCATCTATATCCACATAAATAAATATTTTCCTTATCGTATAAATCAATAATTAATTATTTATAAATAATATTACAGAATCACAATAATGACAACCAGGTCGTTCCTAGGAAAGAGGGGGCTTTCCAATAAGGATTTCTCCTTACTGGCGTGCAATTAGGTGACCAAACATCTCCTTAGACAAAACTTCCTTAGACATTGCCAATAATGCTATCTAATATTATTCAAATAATATGAATTATTGATCTGATAATGGGAAATATTGTGCAGTGACAATTATTGAAACAACAATAATATAAAATATCAACGTAGAAATTATTGAATCAATAAAATAAAATATTGAACAGTAATTACTGTAACAATTTTTGAGTAGTGCCTTCTTACGTAAGAATCAATAATTGGCGCAATACTATGTGCTATTGTGCAACACCGTGTATAACTGTGTTTTAACCACCGGGTATTCCAACAGCGTTAATGGTAACAACTACGCTGTTATTTATAAAAAACTTATACTTGTCGTTTTCTTCATCTAATTGCTTTCCGTTATGGGGCCCACACAAGGATGCACCGTCGTACAAATATTCCCCGACAACAATAATTATTTTATAACCACTTACTTATTTAGGATATTTGAGCATTTTACTCATAACTAACCACATTAATCAAATCAACCCTTACTATTTCAAAATAATAAATAGAGGAAATTCAATTTTATTTATAATAAGTTGGGGTCTTACAAACGGCGCAGCTGCGCTGTCCCTTAGCCAGACCAAGGTTGAGCTTTTGCACTTCCTGACTTCAGTCCAACTCTAACATACAGGTATGCATACATATTAACATACATACATGCTAGAGTTTCACATATAACACATGACCATACTTGTAAGACCCCAACTTATTATTAATGAAATTTAATTTTCTCTATTTATTATTTTGAAATAGTAAGGGTTGATTTGATTAATGTGGATAGTTATGGGTAAAATACATAAATATTTCAAAATAAGCAAGTGGTTATAAAATATTCATTGTTGTTTCGGGAATATTCGTTTGGTCGTGGAATATTAAATGCTGTCGGGGAATATTAAATGCGACGGTAGCGACCATGTGTGGGCCCCATGAGCAAAGCGATTGGATGAAGAAAACGACAAATATAAGTTGTTTAAAAATAACTATAGTAGTTATTCACAGATTATCTTATTAAAATACTTTAAATGGTTAAAACACAAGATAGCACGCCTGGATATTGCACTAATTATTGATTCTTACGTGAAGGCACTACTCAATAATGGTTACGATAATTCTTGCTCGATATTTTATTGATTTAATAATTCTTTGCGTTGATATTTTATATTGTTGTTGTTTCATAATTGTCATTACACAAGTATTTTTCATTATCGAAGCAATAATTCATATTATCCGAATAATATTATTAGATAACATTATTGGCATTGTCTAGAAAGTTACATACAAGGAGAGGTTTGGTCACCTAATTGCGCGCCAAGATGAGAGAAATTCTTATTGAAAAGCCCCTCTTTCCTGAGGAGCTGCACGGTTGTCGATATTGTGATTACATGTAATATTATTTGTGAATAAATAATTATTGATTCATATGATGAGGAAAATATTGATTTTATATGGATATAGATGGAGAAAATTTTAATGTGACAATTGTTGAAAATTGAAATTTTATCTTTTACGATAAAATAATTCATTTAAATATATTATTATATTTTAATAATATAATAATGGTGATATTTTTACAACGAATGTGGAATATATGAGTATCTGAGGAGGAAGAGTATTTTTGTTGCAATAAATGTTTAAAACATGTTAAACATGTCGGTGGACCCCATTTATTGGTGAAATTTGATTATAACTTTAAAATCTCCCGTTTGTGGATTTGGTCAATTTTGTTTGGAATTTGGAAACACTTTCTTCTACAAAGTTGTAGAATTGAATTTCCTATAAAAAGTTGCGAGATTCAATTTTTTGATAAAAGGGCTATTTATTATGAATTATTGAAGTTACGAGCTCAAAATAATTGATTTTTGGAAGTTTTAATTATTTTTATTAAGAAAAACGTTTTTATTGTTTTTTGCACATGTGTGTGTGTTGAAGTTTGGACTAGATTTGTGTGCGTGAGAAATTTGATTATATATATTATTATTATATTAAATTTTACGCTTTGGTGTTCTAAGCATTTTCCTATAAATAGGGTGCTTAGGTTAGAATTGAAAATCACACCAGAAACTGAAGTTTTCTCTCTCTATATTATCGAGTGTATTCTTGTGAGTATTTTGAGTATAATTTGAGTATTGCTATCTGATGCAAGTTCAAGTCATAGCCTATATCCTGTGTTTAAATAAAATCTTGACCTTTTCGAGGTAAGGGATATTATTTTTTTCTCAGAAATGATATTATTTCTTCAATATCATTATGTTGAAATATTGATTTGAAGTTTTATCAAATTTGGAACTTTTGGTGTCGAGTTACTATTCACGATATTATTCGACATTTATTCACGATATCTTACACACTATTCTGAATCTTTTTTTGCACTATTTATCGAAAAATAAAAAAAATTCTTTTCGTCCAAAATATCTATTACGGATACTAGCTTTGATTGTATCCATGTTTTGATCATTCTTGAATTTTACACCACTTGTGATTATTTTTGAGGTATTTTTGACGTGGATAAAACAAAGTACTGAATCCTTAATCCTTAATCCTTGTCATTTTGTTTCACTTTGGATTCGTTTTTTAAAAATATTTTTCATCATCTTGATCTTAAATGATGATATTATGGAATATCTTTGGCTGATAGTGCAAAGATGAATGATTTTGAAGAATATCTTTGGCCGTAGTGCAAAGATGAGCAGTGTTTAGATGAACATGACCCGGTGATGAATATCTTTGGCTGTGGTGCAAAAGATGAATATTTGATTCGGATATATATTGATTGATGTTACGAGGATAAAAGATGAGCGATGAACTTTTAAATTCATACATAGAAGATAGTGGTTTGCATTCTCTACTTAACTCTTCTAATGAATTATTTTTTTCCGCTGCGAATATTGATTTAAAATTTGTTGTCTATTGTATTCTATTAGATTTTTCCATGTTGAAGACTAACGATAATTTGTTGTATATTATCTTAGTCATAATATTCTTTACTGGGCTAGTTGAGCTCACTCTTTTCTTTTTTGTTCTATTTTTCTTCTCAGGAGGCGAGAATATAGCGAGTACAAGTCGGGGTTTGGAATGAAAGTTCTAGAGAGAGTTGTTTAGTAGTCCTCACCATTTTTGTAAAATAATGTATCAATAAATGTGATGAGGATTTATTTGAGTATAGATATTGTCAAGAAGATAATATTTGTATTCAAACTCACAGTTTCTTGTTGTAATAATAAAGTTGTTGTAGTTGTTTACATACCATGTATTGACAACTCGGAATGGGTGATGTATACCTATTTTGGGGGCGTCACGGTTGGTATCGAGCTTAGGGATATGATCTCTGGCGGAGATCGGGGAATAGAACTAGGAGGGAGAGCGAGTAAATCCTTCGCTAGTGTGTCCTACCTAAGCTTATTTGTTAGTTAGTCGATATATATAGGGATATTATGTGATATATTGATTTCCTTAATTAACCCTTATTTTATGGCGATATTTGAGAATGTCGTGAGAATATTAACAATTGAAAATGAGACCGTGGAGACGCTTTTACTCACCCACGCGAGGAGAACGTGCAATAGTGGCAATGTTCCTCCATAAACAACACCACCATGCGAGATGATGAGCGAGGGGATGTTTAGAAGCTTTTTGCGGTTTATGCAAAATCGAGACGAGGAGACTCGTGTTCAAAATACGAGGAGGAAATGATAGCAATTCACGGGTTGTCACAAATGAAGCGATTCAAAGAGTTGGGACCACGAATTTAAGGAAAGCGGATCCGATCATGGCGGAAACATGGGTCAAAAATTACCAAGATATTCGATGTCTTGGGATGCGGAGGAGAACGAAGGTTCCATTCGCCACCTTTATGTTTAAATTGGCGAAGGCGATCATCTTTGGTGGGAGTCTGTGAAGCGTACCCATCCGGTACTTTTCGGCATGTCTTGGGAGACATTTGAAACTATTTAATGACAAATACTTTCCTAAAAGTGTTAAATCGTATGAAGGAAGTGGAGTTCATCATATTAGAGCAAAACAACATGGCGGTGTCTCGATGCGAGGTAAAGTTTGCGAGTTATCGAGTGTTTGCACCTCATTTGGTGGAGAATGAGGAGCGTTATGGCGCGGATGTTTCTTAGAGGTTTGAAACCCGGCATACGTCGATATCTCATTTCTCATAAATTTTCTCTATTCGGATGTTGTAAATGCGGGGCTCAATTATTAGGCGAGATAACGAGTCTGACGGTCAACGAGGACCACAACCGAGGATCATACCGGAGATGGCGGTCAACAAAACAACGATAATCACGGAGAAAGAAAAAAGACGGACAAAAATGGTAACCACTCTAGTGGTAATCATAGCCATGAAAATAAAAGAAGCGAGTCGGGAGGAGATTTTAAAAGAGGAGATTTAACAACGACCATGTGAAGACAGCAGTCTTGGCGACAAGCGGGTTCTAAGGGAGGAGAACGACCACCGGTCATATCTTACAAATGCGGAAAAGAGGGACATATCGGTCAAACGCCCACAACAGTTCAAGGTATGCTATAATTGTGGAAAGGAAGGACATATCGCTCGAGATTATGCAGTAGCGAAACCTAGTTCAACGGGGATGGTGACTCAAAAGATCATCCCGAGAAAAGTCAAAGTCAACGATTCCGGAAGAAGCGTTTGTTGTGGTGGTCAAAATCGAGAAATCCAAAGCGAGGTGATCACGGGTAAGCTATTTATAAATTCTTGCGAAGTTTATACCTTACTTGATCTACCGGTGCTACCCATTCATTTATCTCTCCCCTTGTGCTCAACGTTTAAACTTGACTCGGAGAAATTAGACTTTGACTTATCTGTGGAAACTCCGTTAGGAGAAACTTTCATCACATCCACTATTTATAAATCTTGTTTGATTCAAGTTGGCACCATTACCTTACCCATTGACCTTATCTCTTTAAAGATACTTGCTTTTGATGTGATTTTAGGGATTGATTGGTTAACTACTCATCATGCCAAAATTGATTGTTTTCGTGGGGTTGTTAGTTTTCATATTCCTAACCAACCTTTGTTATGCAATTCAAGCAACTAAACCATTAAAATCAATCATTTGTCATATCTAATCATAAAGCTATTCGTTTATTGAAAAAGCGGATGTCAAGCTTTCTTAGCCCATGTTATGGATTTGAATAAAGACACGTCAAATTTGAATAATATTCTGTTGTTATTGACTTTCCTAACGTATTTCTGAAGAACTTCCCTGTCTACCCCTCAAACGTGAAGTTGAATTCTTTATTGATCTTGAACACGTACAAAGCCCATTTCTAAAACCCCATATCGAATGGCTCTATTGAACTTGAGGAGTTAAAGGTCCAACTCTGAGGAATTGTTGGACATCGGTTTCATTCGTCCTAGTACATCTCCTTGGGGTGCTCTGTTTTTATTCAGTAAAGAAGAAAGACGGGGAGTTTACGACTTTGTATTGACTATCGGGAATTGAACCATGTCACCATCAAGAATAGGTATCCTCTACCTCGTATTGATGACTTGTTTGACCCGATTCTGCAAGGGCACAATTCTTTTCAAAAATCGATCTTAGATTACGGATATCATCGGTTTGAAGATTAGAACGAGGATATTCAAAGACGCCTTTAGAACTTCGATGCGGGGGCATTATGAATTCTTAGTCATGTCTTTTCGGATTGACTAATGCTCCTAACGACTTTCATGGATATGATGAACCGAGTATTCAAGGAATATTTGGATCGGTTTGTTGTTGTCTTTATTGATGACATCCTTATATATTCAAAAAGTCGTGAAGATCATGATCACCATTTGAAGCCGGTACTCCAAAGGCCCATTGAAAACAAACTATATGCCAAATTGAAGAAATGCGAGTTTGGCTTAAGGAAGTAGCATTCCTTGGGCACGTGGTGTCGAAACATGGAGTCTATCTATTGATCCGTGAAGATTGAAGCAATCTGAAGTTAGGATGCCAAAGTCGATGGTGAAGTCACGTAGTTTTTTGGGCTTAGTTGGTTATTATCGGAGATTCGTGGAAGGGTTTTCTCGAATCGCTACTCCATTAACTTCAACTAACTCGGAAGGATACAAAATTAGTTTGGAGCGAAGAATGCGAGAAGAGTTTCAAGAGCTTAAGAGGAGACTCATTTGGCACTGTTCTAACAATACTATCTGGTTTGGATGGATTTGTTATCTCTGATGATGCTTGAGTGCAAAGGGTTAGGATGTGTTCTCATGCAACATGGGAAAGTCATAGCCTATGCCTCGCGACAACTTAAAGAGTATGAGAGGAATTATCCTACTCATGATCTAGAGTTAGCGTGATCGTTTTCAGCGCTAAAAGATATGGAGGCACTATCTATATGGGGAGAAAGTGGAGATATATTCGGACCATAAAAGCCTTAAATATTTCTTCACTCAAAAGAACTCAACATGCGGCGTGACGTTGGCTCAAGCTATTGAAAGACTACGACCACACTATTCAATACCATCCTGGAAAAGCGAGCGTGGTAGGCGGCGTTGAGTAGAAGATCATATCACGAGAAGCAGAGTGCGATGATGTCAAGTATACACATAGAGCCAACTTTAATAGAAAAAGTTAAGGTTGCTCGAGCCACCAGGCCGGGTGATGCGTATGAAGAAGAAAGTATAAGAAGGAGCTATTCCTAAGCGAAATTGATGAAGAAGGAATACTTGAGTCCACTCTGAACTTTGTGTTCCTAACGACTCGATTTGAAGTACAAGATTATGATGGAGGCACACAATACACCATTTGCAATCCATCTTAGAAGTACTAAAATGTATCGTGATCTTCGACATACATTTTGGTGGAACAATATGAAGAGAGATTGCAAAGTTTATCTCGATGTGTTTAACTTGTCAACGTGTAAAGGCGGTAGCATCTAGTACCTAAGGGTCCGTTGCAACCACTTGAGATTTCGAAATGGAAGTGGGAACACATTACCATGGATTTACTTTACGGGTTCTTCTTCCTCACGGTTTCTCAAGGCATCAATGCTATTTTGGGTTATTGTTGATAGATTAACCAAGTCTGCTCATTTCTTGCTTGATCGGGAGACTTATTATTAGGTTTGTAATATTCATGAATATTGATCAAATTGCAAAAATAAGCGGAAGCGTGTAAAAATCGAGTTTAAAATTTTTACAAACCATATACGGATCACCCTTTATGCACAATTATTAATTAAGCGAAAAATATGAATAAAAACATACCCTTGAAGATCAGAAGCTTCCTCGGTACAAAGTTCACCTCCAATCCTTTTCGCGTTCAACTTGAATCCACCGGGTTTGGTTCCTTCCTTTGATCAACGTTAGCCACCCAAGTGTTTGGCCTCTGAGGTGATCCACGAGGAAAAAGAATTTTCAAGAAGAAGGGTGGTTGGCTAAACCCTAGTTTTTCTATCTCTATAGAAAAAAAAAGCGTACTCTCCAACTAATTGGAATTATTACATTATATATCGATATACGATATAAGACTCCTCTTATATAGATATCAAATAACCTACATTAAAATAAGGTATTATTTAATTAAACTCTTTTAATTAAATGGGCTCCCTAATCTTATTAGGGATAATTAATTAAACTCCTTTAATTAATTTTCCTTCTAATCAATTAGGAATAAATGAGAGTACTTATATTAAATTAATTCCTAAACTCTTTTAGAAATTAAAATAATAATAATAATTGTAATAATATTAATAAGACTCCTCTTATTAATTTATATTTAATATTTCTAAAATATTAAATAATAAATATTAAGCTATTTAATTTATTCTATCACCATAGATTAAATTAAATATACATAACTTTATATTATTACGATTATGCCATTAACTTCTTAAATAATTATTCTTCCTTTTTTGGGTGTGACCCTTTAGGTTCTCCATATTAAGCCGGTTGTGAATAAATCAATTAGAACAATTCTAATCTTATTTAAATAAATAAATTAAACAATTAATTTATTTAAATAAATAATATTTATTCTACAATAGGGATAAGCCTCCTCCTAGCGATCAACGACTTTCCAAATAATATAGATTTCAACATTAATCATAAAAGAACCTTTGAGTAAATAGTTCTTAAATCTGATTCAATCCTTCCACCATCTGATGTCCCAATTAAATATAAGGCATGGAATTCTTTGTCGAGTCTTATTTTATTTAATTATATGTATTTCGACTCTTAAATGCACTGACTCAAATAATGCAAATTAGAAACTCCTTTCTAATTTCATTACACCTTAACCCAAGGACTCTTGGGTTGTCATTTATCGAATCACATAGGACATTTCTCTTCTTTTAATAAAGTGGTAGATTCTTTATTGATCATACATTATCTCCATATACAACTTATTATACCCAAGCATACCCTTTGATATACCCAAGGGTCTTAAGGAATAAGTCAAAGTATAACTCATCATACACAAGATACTATGATGATCTCAAGTCAAGGATCACTTGTCTTACTATCACTACGAGAATTCCTATTGACGAGGCAAGTAAAACTCCATTAGGTATTCCTTAGCGAGCCACGTTCGATGAACTTATTCTCTAATAAGCACCTACATACTTGCTTTAGTGTCTCCACACAAATGATCATGAGATCAATCATCCTCATCCATGAGCAAAACAGCGTATGTACCCGATCTATCAGGATTCACTAATCCCCGATTTAGTAATCCAACGATTGGGAACTATTTTTTAGTTTTAAGCTTTCTAAAATTTAGATCTCATTAGAATGATCATCATCATTATTCTAAAAGCATTGCTTAAAACTATGGGTTTATCACATATTATAAAACGACATCATGTAGATAATTAAAAGCCTTTAATAAATTAATACTTTTTATTAATAAATGAATAAGATTGTTCAAAGTATATGCTTTATCATCAAACATGATTGGCTTGTGTGCATACTACTTTCAATCTCCCACTTGCACTAAAGCCATGATCGTCATGGTATCTCATACTCTTCTTCTCTAAAGTGGCGATTATCCTGTTTGTTGGATAAGCTTTAGTTAATGGATATGTAATGTTGTTCATGAGAGTCCACTATCTCTATAGTGATTTCCCATCTTTCAATGATTCTAATAATCAAATGAAAGTGCCACAACACATGTTTAGATCCAAGATGAGACTTAGGAACTATTCCTAGTTACGTAATGAACTTTTAATCCAAACAATCAACTTGCGACTTCATTTATAGCTATATACTTTGTCTTTATCACTAAACCGACAACTCTTTCTTTGTTTGGAACCTTTCGATTCAACTTTGCACCTTTTTCGAGGTAACTTTTACCTTAAAGTGGATTTTTTACGTCGTCTTGATGCATGCGAAAAACTTGAGTGCATTAAGCCCTCTAGTTTTAATTTAAGACCCACCATGAATATGATCACATCCTTGAGTGCTGGGTTAAGCACTTTAAGATGTTTTCAGCGACTCATAGTGAACTTCTCCATAATATGGTGATCGACATCGGTCTCGTACATTTCATTGCATGCATGATTGATTGTCACTCATGCGACCTCTCTTTTCGAGAGTGCGTGGGGACTATTAAGAGATATACTCCATAGCTCATCGACATGAGACATCTCTTGGAGTTTGCCATGCTAAACGACTTTAGCATCAAATGAATATCGTTCCTTGGGTTAAGTCGAGCATCCTCTTAAATCTATCTATATAGATTTATATCCCCAATTAAGATACTCTTCCAAATCATTCATGGAGGAATGTTTAGAACAACTTTATCTTTCTTGATTGTAGCATTGGTATGTCATTCCTTATCCGTAGTATATCAACATATAGTACTAGGAATGTCACGATGCTCCTATTGACCCTTTTGTACACACTAGGTTCATTCTTATTTTGATAAAATCAAACTCTTTTGATTGCCTCATCAAAACAGATGTTCCATATTTGAGAAACTTGTTTCAATCCATTTCTTTGAGTGTCTACAACACTTACCTCATCGTATGTATGCTGGATCATCATCTTCTATGATGTGTACCTCATCATCATCATCATCATGATGAATCCATACCTCCTAGGTATCTTTGATACTATTCGGTTATGATTGGTTTGTGGTACAATAGAATTACATCTACTGAGTTCCTCTTATTTGACTTATAGTAGTGTTTTGTGGTTCTTGAACTCTTGAAGATCTATTATCCTCCCACTAGCCCTTGAATGATAAACACCTTTATCTTAGAAGGCGTGTTCATGAACAAACACCTTTTTGCTAAGTAGGATTATAGAACATATACCCTAAACTTACTTTAGGATGTCCCACAAATCATACTTGTCAAATCTTGTCCCAAGCTTATCCTTTGAAACCTTTTCACATAAGTTGGACAACCCTTATCTTAACATACTTAAGATTAGGAATCCTCCACATCCATAACTTTTATGGAGTCTTGGGGCGGATTTTGAGGTTACCTTTTAAATAGATATCTGACCATTTCTAGGACATGATCCTGAGAGGATCTTTGGAATGTCGGTAAAATCATTATGGATCACACCATGTTCAAATAGAGTATGATTTTTCCTTTCGGATACATCAATCAATTATTATGTATCGAGGCGTCCATTATGAGAAAAAACCATTTGAGATGATCTAGAAACTTATTTCACAAGTATTTATTCCTTGATCTAATCAAAGAATCTTAATACATTTTCAATTTGTTTCACTACGAATTCTTTGAACCTTTCAAATAATTCACACTTGTATTTTAGCAAATACACACATTCAACTCTTTGAATGATCATCTCCTTTTCTTATACTAATTTGTTCAATATGCAAAATTATTTTCATGTAAGTCAGTATACAAAATTTATTAAGTAATATTCGATTCTATACAAAACATTATTATTATAAATAGAACAACAATTGTTCTTAATTATAATACCAAAATTTTATTGTCCAACAATAAAATGAAATAATATTTCTAACAAGAACTGGAATCTGATAACAACTTATTGACTTAATAGATTTTCCGTGAGCATTGCTAAACTATAAGTTTTTATGGCTAATGTGGCAACCTTTGCTACATTTCTACACATAGGATTACTTATATTTGTTTAGCTTTCTACTTACCTTGGTCCTTTATAAATCTATATTTATGATAACCAAAGTCGGTATCCAATACCCAGTAGAACCTTGACTTAAAGAAAATTTTATTTTAAATCATGAACAAATTTGTATTTATAACAAAACTTCACTAAGCTTCTTTTGGTTAGCCTCTGCAAGATGCTTCTTCTCGATTTCTTTCCGATGTCGGGCTTATTGCGGTGGAAGCAAACTCCTTTCTTTATCCGTGTCGATTTTGTTCTTATTATCCTTTGTTTTTGCCTTTCTATATACCTTCTTTGAATCGTTCTTCTTTTGAAGATCCTTTGGCCCCTACCGATGAGACATGGTCTTTCTTGGTTGGAAAGTGACTCTCATCATTTTTCAACATGTTAAGCAAATCAATGAAAGGCGATATCTAGCTTGTTTATATGAAAAATTCACAACAATTGTGAAAGGAGTCCGGGGTGAGTGCGAAGATCAAATCTTGGCTCAACTCTCCATCCATGACAAAACCGGTTGTCCTAATTGATCAATCAAATTGATTATGTTAAGAACTTTTTATGCATCTTATAGTGCCATTGGCCGTTCTAGATCGGAAGAGCTCCTTTGATGTCGATATCTATCGGTCCTACTTTCCTCACCATCAACTACTTGATGTGCGGGAATATAGTAGGAGCATCCATAGTTTCATCTTGTGGCTGAAGCTCGTTACTCGTGGATCTGAGCATGATGCGTTGAGCCAATTTGTGCATCATCTTGCCACTTTCTAAAAGTAGCAATCTCTTCCTCGGGGCATTATGCGCAACCATTGCGAGGGATAGGCGTATTAAGGACATAAGATAGCTTTTTACGACTATGAGAACTATTCTCAAATTCCTTAACCAATCCGTTTAATTGATTACGGTTAATTAACATCTAATATGTTTAGCGATGATAGTAATTTTAGACATTGTAAAATTACGTAAATGAATTTGTAATTAACAACATTTTAACATACATTCTTTTATTAATTACCAAAATAATTTAGGTCTTGTTTTAAATTGGTATCTCCCACTATTTTCTTCAAACTATATTACCCTCACTTATATAGTTAAATGAAATCTAATTAAAGATTTGCTAGTGAGAATAAGGATCCCATTTCAAATGTATATAGCCTTGTGGTGACACAACAAACTATATATAAATAAATAGGTAGACAACTTTTGTCGATTACATCAACTATCTGACTCCTTTTCTTTTGCCTCTTAGATTATTTTGATCAGTGGTGGCACATCCGAATCAAAATTATCCAAGTTAAGTCCAACTAGCACTCCGTATATTCAAAAAGAAAAATATCATCCTTGTGGTGACACAACAAAACAATATTGTTCAATTTTCTTTATAAGCATCAAATGTGATAAATTAACATCTTAAATACTTAATACTTGCCTTGTGGTGACACAACAAACTCATATTAAATATTTAATACTCTATTAATTTTATCATGCTAGAAAGCGACGTTCGATATTCCAAATATCTTTGAGCGCTTAGGACTTAATATAAAAATTGAGGGTTTGTTATTAATTTGTCTCATCTTGTTTAAGCGCATATTATATATATATATATAAAATCGCGTCGTATTAATGAACATCTGAAAGCGTGTTTGCATAATATATAATATATATAGTATAAGCATGCACATATAGAATCTATATTCTACTACGGATTGATTATGGACTTTTATTCTAGTTTGGTTCACTAGAGCCACCAAGTGAACCAAAATTCAAAATCTAGGGGTGCGAAAATAATATTTAAATATAACTATTACATTTAAACTTGGGCTCCATTACAAAGCGGGTCTTGGCGCTCCTTGCTCCTTGATCTCTAATTCTTCAAAATTAATTCTAACTATTCCTATTACAAAACTATTTAAAATAAATAGAAACCTTGATCGTGATCGAGGGAAATGCATAGGAGGAGATAGAATTTACATTAAGAAAAATTAGAGAAGGCGAGTCTGTGAGACCCCATTTAATAAAACCCATTACATTCGTGCATCCAACTAAAATAAAATCCAATCACATTAATTGATAGTCCATAATCAATCCCATTTATTATCATACACATCATCATCATATGCATCGATAAATAACATTCATCTTATGAATAATAAACATTCAATATATATATTGATATCATTTAATGGGCAAAATTTTGTTAGTATAAAATCTATTTTTGAATAAAAATAAACTCCTTTATTTTAATCCAAATTTAAATCAAAATAAAACTATTTTATTTTAATTTATCCAATTTTGAATAAAATAAACTATTTTATTTTAATCAAAATCTTTAATCAAAATAAACTTCTTTATTTTAATTAATTATGGAATCGATTCCATGTAAAAAAAAAAAAATTAAAGGAAACACGATTCTTTTCTTTCTATTCACAAATAAACTCCTTTATTTTGAATAATATGAAATCTTATTTCATATCTAAATAAACTCCTTTATTTAATGAAATATGGATTCTCTTTCCAATTCACAAATAAACTCTTTTATTTTGAATAATATGAAATCTTATTTCATATCTAAATAAACTCCTTTATTTAAGGAAACTTGGAATCCAATTTTAACTCTAATTAGTTATCATGGAATCCAATTCCAACTCTAATTAGTTAGCATGAAATTCAATTTTAAAATTAAAATAAACCTTTTTATTTTAATATTAAAATAAACATTTTATTTTAAAATTAAAATAAACTTTTTATTTTAATTATAAAATAATTAAGAATAATATATATATATATATATATATATATATATATATATATATATATATATATATATATATATATATATATATATATATATATATATATATATATATATATATTGAATCATGATATAATATATTGATTTACGTGTTCTGATTGACACCATTACATGGGAAGCATGTCATGTATTAATATATATATATATATATATATATATATATATATATATATATATATATATATATATATATATATATATATATATGATATATATATGTACGATACACAAAATAATCATGCATATATATATAAGGCAAACGGTTTTGGGAAAGAAAAAAAAAAAAATGATTATGAATAATAAAATTTTTTTCAAAAAAAAAAAATTGGCATTTTTTTTTTTTTTTTTAATAAATTTTATACAACTAAAAATTATGCCCAATTAAATTGTTCTAAACACATATCAATATCATATCAAATTAAAACAATTAATAATTAGCATAAAGGTTTGGCTCTGATGCCCTTTATTAGGTTTGTAATATTCATGAAAGCTTGATCAAATTGCAAAAATAAGCGGAAGCGTGTAAAAATCGAGTTTAAAATTTTTACAAACCATATACGGATCACCCTTTATGCACAATTATTAATTAAGCGAAAAAATATGAATAAAACATACCCTTGAAGATCAGAAGCTTCCTCGGTACAAGTTCACCTCGAATCCTTTTCGCGTTCACTTGAATCCACCGGGTTTGGTTCCTTCCTTTGATCGGCGTTAGCCACCCAAGTGTTTGGCCTCTGGGGTGATCCACCAAGGAAAAAATTTTCAAGAAGATGGGTGGTTGGCTAAACCCTAGTTTTTCTATCTACTATAGAAAAAGCGTACTCTCCAACTAATTGGAATTATTACGTATATCGATATACGATATAAGACTCCTCTTATATAGATATCAAATAACCTATTAAAATAAGGTATTATTTAATTAAACTCTTTTAATTAAATGGGCTCCCTAATCTTATTAGGGATAATTAATTAAACTCCTTTAATTAATTTTCCTTCTAATCAATTAGGAATAAATGAAATACTTATATTAAATTAATTCCTAAACTCTTTTAGAAATTAAAATAATAATAATAATTGTAATAATATTAATAAGACTCCTCTTATTAATTTATATTTAATATTTCTAAAATATTAAATAATAAATATTAAGCTATTTAATTTATTCTATCACCATAGATTAAATTAAATATACATAACATATTATTACGATTATGCCATTAACTTCTTAATTAATTATTCTTCCTTTTATGGTGTGACCCTTTAGGTTCTCCATATTAAGCCGGTTGTGAATAAATCAATTAGAACAATTCTAATCTTATTTAAATAAATAAATTAAACAATTAATTTATTTAAATAAATAATATTTATTCTCTGATAGGGATAAGCCTCCTAGCGATCAACGACTTTCCGGATAATATAGATTTCAACATTAATCATAAAAGAACCTTTGAGTAAATAGTTACTTAATACAATTCAATCCTTCCACCATCTGATGTCCCAATTAAATATAAGGCATGGAATTCTTTATCGAGTCTTATTTTATTTAATTATATGTATTTACGACTCTTAAATACAACTCAAATAATGCAAATTAGAAACTCCTTTCTAATTTCATTACGCCTTAACCAAGGACTCTTTGGGTTGTCATTTATCGAATCACATAGGACATTTCTCTTCTTTTAATAAGTGGTAGATTCTTTATTGATCATACATTATCTCCATGTACAACTTATTATACCCAAGCATACCCTTTGATATACCTAAGGGTCTTAAGGAATAAGTCAAAGTATAACTCATCATACACAAGATCTATGATGATCTCAAGTCCAAGGATCACTTGTCTACTATCACTCTGAGAATTCTATTGACGAAAAGTAAAACTCCATTAGGTATTCCTTAGCGAGCCACGTTCGATGAACTTATTCTCTAATAAGCACCTACATACTTGCTTTAGTGTCTCCACACAAATGATCATGAGATCAATCATCCTCATCCATGAGCAAAACAACGTATGTACCAATCTATCCGATTCACTAATCCCCAATTTAGTAATCCAACGATTGGGAACTATTTTAGTTTTAAGCTTTCTAAGAATTTAGATCTCATTAGAATGATCATCATCATTATTCTAAAAGCATTGCTTAAAACTATGGGTTTATCACATATTATAAAACGACATCATGTAGATAATTAAAAGCCTTTAATAAATTAATACTTTTTATTAATAAATGAATAAATTGAATATATGATTATTACTTTCAATCTCCCACTGAAAGCCAAGTATATACTTTATCATGAAAATTATCCTGCATTAGATTGGCTTAATGGATATGTAATTATATCAACATATAGTACTAGGAATGTCACGATGCTCCCAATTGACCCTTTTGTACACACTAGGTTCATTCTTATTTTTGATAAAATCAAACTCTTTTGATTGCCTCATCAAAACGAATGTTCCATATTTGAGAAACTTGTTTCAATCCATTTCTTTGAGTGTCTACAACACTTACCTCATCGTATGTAATCGGATCATCATCTTCTATGATCGTACCTCATCATCATCATCCATGATGAATCCATACCTCCTAGGTATCTTGATGACTATTCGGTTTTATGATTCTATTTGTGATGTACAATAGAATTATCTACAAGTTCCTCTTATTTGATTTATAGTGTTTTGTGGTTCTTGAACTCTTCAAGATCTATTATCCTCCTAGCCCCTTCAATGATAAACACCTTTATCTTAGAAGGCGTATGTTCTCGCAACAAACACCTTTTGCTAAGTAGGATTATAGAACATATACCTAAACTTACTTTAGGATGTCCCACAAATCAGCACTTGTCAAATTTTGTCCCAAGCTTATCCTTTGAAACCTTTTCACATAAGTTGGACAACCCCTTATCTTAACATACTTAAGATTAGAATCCTCCCATCCATAACTTTTATGGAGTCTTGGGGCCGAATTTTGAGGTTACCTTTTCGTAGATATGCAGCCATTTCTAGGACATGATCCTAGAGGGATACTGGAATGTCGGTAAAATCATTATGGATCGCACCATGTTAAAATCATTATGGATCGCACCATGTTCAAACGTATGTACCAATCTATCCGAATTTACTAATCCCCAATTTAGTAATCCAACGATTGGGAACTATTTTAGTTTTAAGCTTTCTAAGAATTTAGATCTCATTAGAATGATCATCATCATTATTCTAAAAGCATTGCTTAAAACTATGGGTTTATCACATATTATAAAACAGCATCATGTAGATAATTAAAAGTCTTTAATAAATTAATACTTTTTATTAATAAATGAATAAGATTGTTACAAAGTATATGCTTTATCATCAAACATGATTGGCTTGTGTGCATACTACTTTCACTTATTCCCTTGAACGTCTTGCTAGTATATACGTGAATGAGATTGTGAGGTTGCATGGCATGCCAGTATCCATAGTTTCGGATCGTGACCCAAGATTCACTTCAAGATTTTGGGTTAAACTTGCAAAAAGCTATGGACGCGGAGTTCTGATTGATTAAACATACCATCCTCAAACGGACGGACAATAAGAAAGGACTATTCAAACTCTTGAAGATCTATTAAGACTTTGTGTCCTAGACTTCAAGGGCAGTTGGGATAAGTATTTACCATTGGTGGAATTCTCCTACAACAACAAAGTTATCGAGCAACTATAGGTGTGGCTCCATTTGAAGCATTATATGGACGAAAGTGTGTCGCTCTCTCCAATATGTTGGGATGAGGTGGGTGAAGCAACATTGTTGGGACCCGAAGTTAGTACGTATGACTCACCGAAAAGATCCAAATGATTCGACAACGATATACAAAGCGGCACAAGATCGACAAAAGAGTTATGCGGATCTTCATCGAAAGGACGTGGAATTTAGTATAGGGGATCATGTGTTGTTGCGAGTTGCTCCATGGAAGGGAGTTACAAGATTTGGGAAGAGAGGAAAGCTCAATCCACGATTTATTGGTCCATTTTAAATTCTTGGCCAGGAGTAGGAAATGTAGCCTATAGACTCGTGTTACCTCCGAGTATGTCTCGTGTTCATAATGTGTTTCACATATACGTTTCTTAAATATGTGAAAGACCCGAATCACGTTATAGAGTTAGAACCGGATGAGATAGCCAAGACTTAACGTATGAGGAGGTACTGTCAAGATCTTGGATAGGAAGGAGCATGTCCCCACGCCAGAAAGGTCATACCACAAGTTAAAGTTTTGTGGAGGAATCATGTTATAGAGGAAATGACACAGGAATTGGAAACGGAAATGAAAGCGAGGTATCCTCACCTTTTGAAACACCAGTATGTGTCGTCAATTTCGAGGACGAAATTTCATAAGGAGGCGAGGTTGTAAGACCCCAACTTATTATTAATGAAATTTAATTTTCTATTTATTATTTTGAAATAGTAAGGGTTGATTTGATTAATGTGGATAGTTATGGGTAAAATACGCAAATATTTCAAAATAAGCAAGTGGTTATAAAATATTCATTATTGTCGGGAATATTCGTTTGGTCGTGGAATATTAAATCTTTGTCGGGGAATATTAAATGACGACGACGCGCGACCATGTGTGGGCCCCATAACGAAAAAAAGCAATTGGATGAAGAAAGCGACAAATATAAGTTGTTTAAAAATAACGACGTAGTTATTACTGAGATTATCTTGTTAAAATACTCGGTGGTTAAAACACGGTAGCACGCCCAGTATTGCACCAATTATTGATTCTTACGTGAAGGGCACTACTCAATAATGGTTATAGTAATTAATTCTTATTCGATATTTTATTGATTTAATAATTCTTTGCGTTGATATTTTATATTGTTGTTGTTTCAATAATTGTCATTACACAATATTTTTCATTATCGAAGCAATAATTCATATTATCTGAATAATATTATTAGATAACATTATTGGCAATGTCTAGAAAGTTACATCTAAGGAGAGGTTTGGTCACCTAATTGCGGCCAATGAAGGAGAAATTCTTATTAGAAAGCCCCTCTTTCACGAGGAACCGAACTGCGTTTGTCAATATTGTGATTCTCAGTAATATTATTTGTGAATAAATAATTATTGATTCATATGATGAGGAAAATATTGATTTTATGTGGATATAGATGGAAAATTTTTTTAATGTGACAATTGTTGAAAATTGAAATTTTATCTTTTTCTGATAAAATAATTCATTTAAATATATTATTATATTTTAATAATATAATAATGGTGATATTTTTACAACTAATGTGGGATATATGAGTATACGAGGAGAAAGAGTATTTTTGTTGCAATAAATGTTTAAAACATGTTAAACATGTCGGTGGACCCCATTTATTGACTAAAATTTGATTATAGCCTGTAAAATCTCCCGTTTGTGGATTTCGGTCAATTTCTGTTTAGAATTTGGAAAAACTTTCTTCTACAAAGTTGTAGAGAATTGAATTTCCTATAAAGAAATCGTGAGATTCGAATTTTTTGATAAAAGGGCTATTTATTATGAATTATTGAAGTTCCGAACCTCCGAAATAATTGATTTTTGGAAGTTTTAATTATTTTTATTAAGAAAAACGTTTTTATTGTCTTTGGCACATGTGTGGCTGAAGTTTGGACCAGATTTGTGTGCGTAGGAAATTTGATTATATATATTATTATTATATTAAATTTTCTGCTTTGGTGTTCTAATCATTTTCCTATAAATAGGGTGCTTAGGTTAGAATTGAAAATCACACCAGAAACTGAAGTTTTCTCTCTCTATATTATCGAGCGTATTCTTGTGAGTATTTTGAGTATAATTTGAGTATTGCTATGCAGTGCAAGTTCAAGTCATAGCCTATATCCGGTGTTTCAGCTAGAAGTACTGACCTTTCGAGGTACGGGATATTATTTCTTCAATATCATTATGTTGAAATATTGATCTGAAGTTTTTATCAAATTTGGAACTTTTGGTGTCGGAGTTACTATTCACGTATACGGCACTATTCACGTATACGACACTATTCACGAATACGGCACTATTCATCGAAAAATAAAAAAATTTCTTTTCGTCCAAAATATCTATTCTGGATACTAGCTTTGATTGTATCCATGTTTTGATCATTCTTGAATTTTACACCACTGTGATTATTTTTGAGGTATTTTTGGACGTGGATAAAACAAAGTACGAATCCTTAATCCTTAATCCTTGTCATTTTGTTTCACTGGATTCGTTTCTTTAAAAATATTTTTCATCATCTTCAGTCTTAAATGATGATATTATGGAATATCTTTGGCTGTAGTGCAGATGAATGATTCTGAAGAATATCTTTGGCCCGTGGTGCAAAGATGAGCAGTGTTTAGATGAACATGACCAAATCGATGAATATCTTTGGCTGTAGTGCAAAGATGAATATTTGATTCGGATATATATTGATTGATGTTACGGGGATAAAGATAGGCGATGAACTTTTAAATTCATACATAGAAGATAGTAGTTTGTATTCTCTACTTAACTCTTCTAATGAATTATTTTTTCCGCTCATGAATATTGATTTAAAATTTGTTGTCTATTGTATTCTATTAGATTTTTCCCTGTTGAAGACTAACGATAATTTGTTGTATATTATCTTAGTCATAATATATTCTTCTTGGACTAGTTGAGCTCACCCTTTTCCTTTTGTTCCATTTTTCTTCTCGGGAGGCGAGAATATAGCGAGTACAGTCTGGGTATGGAATGAAAGTTCTAGAGAGAGTTGTTTAGTAGTCCCCACCATTTTGTAAAATAATGTATCAATAAATGTGATGAGGATTTATTTGAGTATAGATATTGTCTAGAAGATAATATTTGTATTCAAACTCACAGTTTCTTGTTGTAATAATAAAGTTGTAGTTGTTTCTGTACCATGTATTGACAACTCAGAATGGGTGATGTATACCTATTTTGGGGGTGTCACAATACTTAAGTTTATTACCACAAGTTCATCTTACAATTTATATGTCATTAAAACATAAAAATCATGTAACCATCATGCTCAATACATATGTATCATGCTTAGGAGTATTATAGCCATAATATGACATCTTACTACTTTAGTATCTAAGTACTCACATAATATGCAACTTATATTTGAAAACATGTTCAAGGTTGTCTTTGAAATCATTTTAGCACGAATGATGCAATATACACATACAAGAAAACTTTAGAACTCACATCATGTGTGATTAAGTTATGTTTAACATCTTTAAACACCAGAACCTACAGCTTGTAGCATTCATGTATATTACATTAATATAACAACTTTTCCGTTAAAACATTCTCTAACACAAAGCTAACAAGTTTAAATCATGATAAAGACACTATACATCATATATCATGCTCACTTAAGTTCCAAATCAGTCATGTATGTGGTCTCATAAGTTAAGAATTTGTAATATATATATTACTTCAAAGTTCAATTTCTAAACTTAAGTTTTCATTACAAATTTCTTACTAAAATATGTTGATCACTTCATACTACACAAGAAAACCTTATATCTCATGCTATACAACTTTTTAGGTGTGTTTAAGATATAACACTAAGTTCTCAGCACATAGCATAAACAAAACCATCAACTAATTTTGGGCTACTTAAGATACATGCAATTTTTCTCCTAGTACAAATAGGGTGCAAATGCCAAATCGAGTTCGAAAGCGAAGGTTATTACATTTTGTGAGTAACTACCAACTTATTTTCCAACAATTCAAGCATGCTCCAAATCATTATTAAAGTGTTCATACATGTTAGAAAACTTCTTACACACCTTATAACATGCTTGTTCATATCAATTAACAAATGAATTCAAGAAATTCCAATAATCAAATAAGACCCATTTGAAAAATATAATTAGAAATTATACCTTCTTAAGCTTGGATTGAACTTCATACCCTCTGAGTTTACTTCTACAATTTTTCAGCAACTTAGAAGCTATAATATCAGACTTATCAAACAATTCTAACAACCCAAAAACTAATTTTGGAGCTTGTTCTTATAGAAGGGGCTTGGACTAGATAATGATATTACCCTAATGTTGGAGCTCATGGTGCAAAGGAAGAACACATTGGTTAATCAAGGGTGGTTGAACAACCCACCATTAGGCCATTGGCCTTGAATTCATTGCCTAAGCTTAGCCCAAATAGAAGTTATGTAAATCAAATGTAGGCTACTGTTCATGTACTACAGTGACACTCATTTTGGGACAAGAGAAAAATCTCAGCAACAAGCTTGGTTTGGTTACTATAATTCCCAACATGTAAACTTAATGTACAATTGTTACCATATTAGGTACTTAAGGTTTAATTTTGGTACTTACATCATATAATCCATGTATATTAAATACATGCAATTAAAATAACACAGTTAAGTATTATTGACCGGGTAGTTCCATAATTATCGCTACTACTCACCTAGCCATATCATAACATTATTTAATATTATATATCCAATGTGCACACATAACTTCTTTTCCAATTTCTAGAATACATAGATATTTAATTATTTTGGTATTAAAATCACTTGTGATTTTATTGCACTACTAGATACTTCATATCATTAGAAGGTATTCATATTATATGATTATATGCATGTCACACATTACACTAATGTTCCATTTCATTATCAACAACAAAACTAATTTTTTCTAAATTTGGACACTAGCGCAGCTGCGCCATTTTGTACTGCTAGGAAGGCGCAGCTGCGTCGGTCCTTGGCAGTGCCAAAATGGGTTAGCTTCAAGCCATTTTCAAATTCTATCACCACATAAGTCTTATATGAGATAATTTAACTTCTACACTGGTGATATACCCATAATTGACATAAATCAATATGTTCAACTCTTACCACCATATTCAAATAAATTGAGTATTTAATCATTAAGAATCCTATCAATTCCTTGATATCAAAGTCTTAGGGTTAGTCCACTAATTTAAATCAACTATTAGTGACTCCCTTTAATCATTTCGTAAATTCACATAACCACTTAAGGTTTAAATAGGCTCACAAAACTAACTCATTAAAATTAAATCATATATTTAATTAATAAGGAGTTTAAAATTTGTGGACGTTACAGTATTATTGAATTTTTACTAACATGTGTATTAATTTCTGACATTACAAATTAACTTACTAAAAATTCAAAAAGACCAAAGATAAAATTTTAAAACGGTAATAATATATTCAACTCCCCTTCTCGATTATTATTGGACTTTCATGTTTATAAAGAATAGTTACGACTATTAAATCACAAAGATTCATTCAAGTCACTAAGATTTGGTGTGACACCCCCAAATCCGGGTACTACATATTCTCACATGATTTGGTGCTCACTATCCAAAACAATTATATCTAACTACTCATAATAAAGGATAAAGACATAACTTAAATAACTTAAACAATAGTCTTCCCCATTAAAGGGTTATTTCAACTTAAAACAATCCCAGGTAATCTAACCTTAAAATATTACATATATTTGCAAAATACATCACAAGATAACATAAGTCTCATAACATAAATTCAGTTAAATAAATTCAAACAAGTCTTCGTCACTTGGACATCTTGCCCTTTCCTTTGCTAGAAGATGGCTCATCGGCTTTCTCAGCTTTAGCTGCAGTGTTAATTGCAAGAGTGAGCAAATAATTGCTCACTAACATAAAGAATAATAATAGCAACCACATGAGATTAGACAATGAATACTGAATAATAGAGAACTCGTTCTACGAATCAAGAATAGAAAACAAGTCTGAGATTCATATCTGAGGATCTTAAGACCATGAACTATGTCCCTGGTAATTAGGTATTATTATCTCAACCTTAACAGTCATTTAGAATATACAGACCCTTACTTACGTACTTAGGGGGATCAGCCCGTTTGTACCATGTATTGTGCACAAACATCTAAACGCTAACGCTTACATAATCCTCTATATTAGGGTTGTTCATCTCAGTTTGTCTTTAGGATTTCCGCACTAAAGAAAGTTTAGTTTGGAACTAGATTATCAGTGGTTCTAGAATTTTAGAACACTTTTCAATTATATATTAGTCCAATTAATAAGTGTTTTCTTGCTATTTGAAGGTTTAACACTATAATATAGGATTGAACAATAATATTTAAGTCAAAGATTGAATAATGACAATATGTAATTGAATAAACATGGTATATATGCAGAGTACTACATCCAAAAGAGTTGGGAAAATCTCATTTGGAACAATAAATTTAAATAGTATATGCTTTCAATATTAAGAAAGAGAGTTAGGATTGTGAAACTCGCTCAATACAAAGAATTAGAATACAAGAGCTTGCTTAATCATACCCAAGATGGAATCAATAAACTTGCATAATGAAATATTTGAGTTAAAGAACTTGCTTGACAACAAAAGGTAAAAATAGTTATGAAACTTTCATTCATTATAAGGAGAATGAAGTTAGGAAACTTGCCTCGTGTGTAAGCTATAAAAGTTTAATAAACGTTCGCCAAACACCCTACATATACCATTAGGATTGCAATATCGATTAGTTATACCATCATTAGCTTTATAGGTTCAAATCACCATTTTATTTAAGTCATAACCCTTAACTTAAGATCTAACCATGTTGGTTAACCACTCACACAAATCTAAAAACTCACTATCATATAATATAAAGCTTTAACATTCAATACTCCTCTCAATCTTTTACAACCATCGAATTTCATTCATTATATAACTTGTTAAATAATTACTTACAAATCTTCATTTTTGGTATTACAATACTCTACAATCTGTTATTATATCTTATGGTATGATTTAACATCTTATCATGTATACTAGGTTAGGTTAAGTCATCATATAATAGACTGCAATTGACAAAAGCGATTGTCTCTTGCTTTCGAGTGCAGTATAAATTTCCACGCCCCAAGCCTTAACACTTGCAAGCATTGCTTAAAGTACACAATCTGAGAAACCCAACAGGCGCAGCTATGCCATTTCTTCCTTTGGTACCGGCACAGTTGTGCCAGTACGCAGACAAAAACTGCAGTAGCTTCCCCTATGACAACCCAAACTCCAATTTTCCCTAATTTCTACAGCAATTCACCAAACCCAAAAGCTATAAACTTACTACAATATTACTAAGCATAGATATAACACTTCTAAGAACAAAACAACCAAATTTTTAAGGATTAAAACCATGTTTTTGTTGTTTTCTCCATTTTCAACACATTTAGCGAATTCAATCGCCAAATCCTTGTTTATTAACACAATTACACCATTTTAATTGCGTTTTTTTCGTTTCTTGATATACTAACACAATTCACAACCAATTTATAGATTATATTAGGGATTAAACATAAAATTTTGGACTCAATTAAGCCATTATATATATATAACACTGTTATTGAAGTCTTCTTCTTCAAACCCAATTTTCATGAATTTGAACACCAAAATTTATCCATTGATGATAATTATCAGATTACACATGCATATAACTAACACTTTAACCCTAATACAATAAAATTTCAAATCGCAGAGAATAGAAATTACAAAACTAAAAGTTAAAATTAGAGTAGATTATACCTTTATCCTTGATTACTGAAGAAAAATGATAGCGTGTTGCTTCAATTTCTTCCTCTGATTCTCTCTTATTCTTCTTCTCTCTTAATTCTCTCTAATACTCATAGTCTTTCCTCTGTTCTTCTTAAGCCTTAGGGGAAAAATACGCGTAAACTGATATAGGCTATTCCCCACGTATGTCAGGTAAGAAACCAATAGGCTTTGTCAGTTGTATTATACCAAAGGCCACAAGGCCATGTTTGGCTACAACTTAGATTAGGTTCTAATTTATTTTTATATTATATAGTTTCATTTATCACATATTATTTTAATTAATTTTAATAACTTACAATTACAATTATAATAATTATAAGTTTCATTATAATTATACTTATGCTTAACAAAATATTATATACCTAATTTAATTATTAAATTAAACTAGAGCATCATTTTATTTAAATTTAATTATTTCATTAAATATTAAACAATCCATTTAATTTAATTATTTCATTAAATTAAATCTTCAAATAATAAAATTACCATTCATTAATTTAGTTAACATACTTACTAGCTAAATTATTACACCACAATTTCATCAATTATTTGTTTATCTCAACAAATAAATTAATTAAAATATTTATTTAATTCAATAAATATTTAAAATTAATTACAAAATTCTCGATCGTTACATCCTTCCCTCCTTAAAAGGATTTTGTCCCCATAATCACGACTTGATAATTTCATTCGTTACATTCTTCCCTCTTTAACAGGATTTTATCGCCAGAATCGCTATATAAGATCAAGCAAACAATTGAGGAAAATTTTTCATCATAACATCTTCAAGTTCCCACGTAGCTTCTTCAACATTGTGGTTTCTCCAGATTACCTTAACAGAATGTATCACTTTATTCCTTAGTACTTGCTCTTTCTTGTCAATAATTTGAACAGGGACTTCTTCATATGATAAGTCTTTTTCAAACTGTAATGGTTCATATTCTATAACATGTTTATAGTCTGGCTTATATGGTCTTGATACTTAAACATGGAAAATGTTATGAATATGTTCTAATTTCGGAGGTAAATCTACCTCATACGCCACTTCACCAACTCATCGTAGCACTTCAAAAGGTCCTATAAACCTAGGGCTTAGATTTCCCTTTTTACCAAATTGAATTTTTCCTTTCCAGGGAGACACTTTCAAGAAAACTAAACTACCGTCATTGAATGCCTGATTTTATTGGTGTTGATCGGCATATTTCTTCTTCTTATCCTGTGCAGCTATCAATCTTGCCCGAATCACCTTGATGATCTCGATAGTTTGTTGTACCAATTCTAGACCTAGTAGTTGACGATCACCAACTTCGTTCCAGCATAACGGAGTTCTACATTTGTGACAACCCGAATTTTTATAAATTATTAAAATAAGAACTTAATAATTAAAATTCTTATTATGAGATGTTTTGAGTTTGAGTATATATATATACGTGCTATATATGTTGAAATATATGATCGGGTGTGAGGAGAAATATATATTCATATATTGGGAAAGTGAGGTTTAATAGTTGAGTTAACTATTGAAGGAATTAAATGAATTTAGTAATTAATTTAAAATATTTATTGAATTAAATAAATATTTTAAATTTATTTATATATTGAGATAAATAAATGGTTGATAAAATTGTGGTGAATTAATTTAGTAACTAAATTGATTAATGTAAATTAAATTGAATAATGTTAATTTTATTTGAAGGATTTGATTTAAGGAAATAATTAAATTAAATTAATTGCTTAATATTTAAGAAAATAATAAAATAAAATAAAATGTTGTTTTGATTTAATTTATTAATTAAATTAGATATGTAAAGATTTATTAAGTATATTACAATGGGAATTATAATTATTATAATTATAAGTATGAGTTAATTAAATTAATTTAATGGTGTGACATAATACTATATAATATAAAGATTATTAAAATAATCTAGTTTCGGGGATAGGTGGTAGCCAAACAAGGCCTTATGGCCTTTGGCTTACTGTAACTTACGCCTATTGGTTTTGCTAACTGATATTCACGATTATCAGTTGGCTTATTTTTATTTCACGTATTCTTCTATAGCCTTAGAGCAGAGTTTAGATAATAGAGCTTGGAAGCAAGAGAGAGTTCTCTGTGATTTTCAAGAGGAAGGAGGGAAATTCCTAAACCTAATCATCATCATCATCTTTTTGCTAGCAAATAATCAAAGGAACAAGGTATAATTTATTCTAGAGTAAACCCTTGTTTTTGAAATTTTATTGCTAATTCATGTTGTATTGATATATATATATATATATATATATATATATATATATATGAATTATAAACTGATAATCATCATATATGGTGATTGTTTGAGTATCAAACACGTCACTACAAAAAATGGGCCTTTAGCAACGATTTTTTGGGCAACGACTTTATAAGTCGTTGCTAAAAGTATATGTTTAGCAACGAAATTTGTCTTTCGTTGAAGATTGTGTCTGGCTTTTACTTTTTGTAACAAAATTCATAAGTTGTTGCAAAATTTCGTTGCTAATTCATTGGCGGGAAAAAATTTCATTAGAAATTCGTTGCAAAATTTTTGGCCACTTGCTTTCCCGTCATCGTGGGCAACGGAAATTTTTTTTGTTGCTAAAAATGGGGATTTAGCAACGATTTTTCAGGCAACGACTTATAAAGTTGTTGCTAAAAGTGTATGTTTAGCAACGAATCTTGTCCTTCGTTGCAAATTGTGTCAGCATTTCACTTTTTGCAATGAAATTCATAAGTAGTTGCAAAATTTGGAAACAAAATTCGTTAGAAATTTGTTGCAAAATTTTTAACCACTTCATTTTTCCTCATCGTGGGCAACGAAAGTTTTTTTTTGCTATATTTCGTTGCCTAATATGGACCACATTTGTAAGACCCCAAAATTTTTTTAAATAAAAAGGAATTTCCTTTATTTATTATTTTGAAATAGTAAGGGTTGATTTGATTAATGTGGATAGTTAAGGGTTAAATACGCAAATATTTCAAAATAAGCAAGTGGTTATAAAATATTCATTATTTTCTAGAATATTCGTTTGGTCGTGGAATATTCAGATCGCTGTCGGGGAATATTAAATGCGGACTCACAGCAAAATGTATGTGTGGGCCCCATAACTGAAAGCGATTGGATGAAGAAAACGACAAATATAAGTTGTTTTTAAATAACTGGCGTAGTTGTTACCAATTATCTTGTTGGAATACCCTGTGGTTAAAACACACTAATACGCGTTGTTGAAAGCGATTACTGCACCAGATTGCACCAATTATTGATTCTTACGTAAGAAGCACTACTCACTAATGGTTACGATAATTCTTCGCTCAAGATTTTATTGAGTTAATAATTCTTTGCGTTGATATTTTATATTCTTTGTTGTTTCAATAATTGTCATTACACAAGATTTTTCATTATCGAAGCAATAATTCATATTATCTGAATAATATTATTAGATAACATTATTGGCAATGTCTAGAAAGTTACGCTCTAAGGAGAGGTTTGGTCACCTAATCATGCGCCAAGAAGAAAAATTCTTATTGAAAGCCCCTCTTCCCACAACCGAACCTGCACGGTTGTCAATATTGTGATTCTCAGAATATTATTTGTGAATAATTAATTATTGATTTATATGATGAGAAAAAATATTGATTTTATGTGGATATAGATGGAGAAAAAGTTTAATGTGACAATTGTTGAAAATTGAAATTTTATCTTTTCCGATAAAATAATTCATTTAAATATATTATTATATTTTAATAATGGTGATATTTTTACAACGAATGTGGGATATATGAGTATCTGAGGAGGAAGAGTATTTTTGTTGTAATAAATGTTTAAAACATGTTAAACATGTCGGTGGACCCCATTTATTGATCGAAATTTGATTATAGCACTGTAAAATCAACCGTTTGTGGATTTCGGTCAATTTCCATTTGGAATTTGGAAAAACTTTCTTCTGCAAAGTTGTAGAGAATTGAATTTCCTATAAAAACTCGCAAGATTCGAATTTTCTGATAAAAGAGCTATTTATTATGAATTATTGAAGTTCTGAAGCTCCAAAATAATTAATTTTTGAAGTTTTAAATATTTTTTTTACAAAAACGTTTTTTGAATGTGTGAGGCATGTGTTCAATTGCTGAAATTCAGATTCAAAGGTATGCGTGAAGATTTTATATATATATTAATATTTTAATAAATTTTCTACTTTGGTGTTCTAAGCATTTTCTATAAATAGGGTCTTAGGTTAGAATTGAAAATCACACCGTAAACTGAAGTTTTCTCTCTATATTATCGAGCGTATTCTTGTGAGTATTTTGAGTATACTTTGAGTATTGTTAAATCGGTGCAAGTTCCTTGAAACTATACTATACCCTAGTATTCCAAATTTAAAGTACTAATCTTTCGAGGTAAGGATATTATTTTTTTCGTAATGATATTATTTCTTCATATCATTATCTTTGAAATGTTGATCTAAAGTTTTATCAAATTTGGAACTTTTTCATGTCGGGTTACTATTCATGGGTTACTATTCATGAGTTACTATTCACGAGTTACTATTCATGAGTTACTATTCACGATTACTATTCATGAGTTACTTATTCACGATTACTATTCACGAGTACTATTCATGAAGAGTGAAGATGTTTTTGTGGAATTTCTATCTTTTGGTGTCGGAGTTACTATTCACGATATCGGCACTATTCACGATATTCTGACACTATTCACGATATCTGGTACTATTCACCGAAAAATAAAATTTCTTCTTTTCGTCCAAAACATCTATTCTGGATACTAACTCTGATTGTATCCATGTTTTGATCATTCTTGAATTTTACACCACTATGATTATTCTTGAGGTATTTTTGGACGTGGATAAAACCAAGTACGAATCCTTAATCCTTAATCCTTGTCATTTTGT